>CAJVRN010000237.1:0-600000 GCA_911728415.1 Lagocephalus sceleratus | reverse complement strand
GTATGTATGACTAAACCCTGCAGGCATTATTCCTCTAACTGTCTTCATCTCCTCTGTGAGCTCTGCTCAAATTGGGTGTAAGATCTTCATGAGAATTTGTTTTGATAATTGAATAGTTTGCTTCCTCTGGTGATATACACTACAGTAAGAAATGCTAAATCTCCATGTATTTGTGTGTGTGTGTGTGAGAGAGAGAGTGTGTGTGTGTGCATTTACAGCTGCTGTGTGTGTGTTTCTTGCTTGTATTGAGTTCTGAAGGTTACAGAATGCACTCTTCTATCCCTTCATGGTTGTTATGGAAACAGCAAAGGAAGCAGGTTGTAAAGCATATAAAACCAACCACAGACTCCATGCAGTGATTGTACTAGGTTTCACTGAAGTCTTCCATAATCTTATCAGGAATCACAGTCAGACAGCTTAGTAAAGGAAAATCCTCTCTAACAAATAGTACAAACGGATATAAAGCCAAGAAAATAGAATACAAGTGTATATATGAGATATATTAAATTGTAATTCAACCATTTTAAGGTTTCCATTGAATTGAGGTGAATTAATATATATAAGCAACTGACATCACAGGCTGGTTCATGAGATTCATTTGCATTAATTAACGCAAAACTTAAAGACAGAATCCTATGTTTAATCCACAAATATTTCAGCAAGTTATTTGTGTAATAGGTGCTGTAATATGTGATCTAGACCTTTAACTTTTCCTGGATGTGCACATGTTACAGTAAACACTTCAAAATTATATCTATATATATCAATATCTAAATAAAAATAACTGGGTTCTGGTGTGATTTGACCTCTTTTGCATTTACTAACCTGCACTCCCAGCATTGTCATTTGTGTGTTGCCTTGTTTTTCTGTGACAGTTTGATTGAATTGAGAAGCTGGATTGTTTGTGGGTGAAATGAGAGCATCGGTGTCACTAAACATGTCTCCTGCGGAGATGAACGGACTCTTTTTTTAGAATCAGTTTGTTCGGCAGGAGGGAGGGACTCGATGAAAGCAGCAGGATCTCCAGCTGGTGGAGGGAATCTGTGTTCCTGCTGTGCAGCCCCCTCATGAGGGGACAGACACAGAGAGTGCGAACAACTCCAGCTTTACATCTGTAGGGCCTTTCTGTCAGTCAATATAGATCCGATTGTCAGAATTTTCCAAAAGGAAATATTGGCTCATAAAATGCAGTGGCCTGTCCACCCCCCATTTTCAATATGTGGCTCGTGATGTAACTATGGCATCTCTGAATGTATTTGCAGTTCATTGGTAGGTAACTTGTTCAGGGTCATTTTGAACCAGAAAAGACAGATTTAATGGGGAGATTCACTGACTGGCAGAGAGATGTGACATTTGTAGCTGAATAGTTTTTTTAAATGGTGTGAGTCACTGCTCTGTCTGTCAGGCTGGATCGCTTCACCAGGCCAGCCCCGGATTCTGTGTCTCATTTATTGAGGTGGACATAATTGGTGTTTTAAAACGGTCTGGTTCCAGTTTGCGGCCTTGTAATTCTGTCCCAGTTGTTTTTGAAATTGGTCTTGTAGGCATTCTTGGCTCTCGTGTAGATTTATTTATCTAATACTTTGGTCTCTCTGCACAGTGTGACTTCATAAAAATGTAATGCTTATATTTGTATTATGTACAATTAGATTTTTCTGTAGGATCCAGGGCCCTCAGGCATTACATAACAGTTCCCACTGGCTAAAGCTTATTCAACATGTACTGAATAAGAGAGAGAGAGAGAGATAACCTCTCTAACAACAAGAAAATAAAACTGATTATCTGAAGAAGAGTCTGTGGATTCACTGAGCCCATACAAATGTGTACACACCAGTATGAATGTTTTACAGAACTCAGCAAAAATAACTTTCCTATAAGGGAGATTGGTGTCATACAACAAATACAACAAAAAAACATGGAAATTGTCTATATATTTGCCACATACAAAAAGTGTAAATTGATTGAACATTTGAGTTGCCATTTCATCATGGAAACAAATGTGAATTAATTTCTGTTTCATTGGCAGAGTGAATCAACTTCATCTGCAGCTTTTTAATTTATTCTTCAGTAATGAAAGATTAATGACCTTCACTGGCAGTAAATAATAATTGTGTTGTCATGAAAAGCCTTAAAAGTAAGATATAAAAAGAATGAAGGAAAGTGAGTTTGGATGCCTCAAATGAGTCAGACCTCTAACCCTAAAATCACACACAATCAGCAGCATTATTGTCAATGAATCAGCCATGTTCAAAGTATTTGGTTTGCCCACGCAGCTGCTTTCACATGGCCAAGTGGTGATGAATAGCTGCAGGTTTACCTCCATTCATAAACTCACATGTAAATATTTGCTTTTTCAGGATGGGAGCCTCAGACAACATCTTCCAAAGATGCAGTACGTTCATGGAGGAACTGAGCGAGGCCTCGGAGATCGTTTCCCGGGCAACCGAGCATTCGTTGGTCATTCTGGATGAACTGGGACGGGGGACGAGCACCCACGATGGGATTGCCATTGCTTATGCCACCCTCGAGTACTTCATCAGAGATGTAAGTTTTCCTGTGCATACTGGAATGATGAGCTTCCCCAACAGGGAAAAAAGGGGGATCAAGCCCCTGAACAGAATGATGAGTTTGCATTTGTCAACCAGATTAGATTAGGTGAAATGTATATTATTAATCCTATCATTGTTCTGTGGCAAATGTAAGTCATTGCATCAGATTAGTCTGCCTACTGCCTTCCTACTGTTTACCTTCATCCACTTGAGTCACGAAACGAAACCGCTGACATTTATCAAAATTGTATGAATATTTTGTCAAAACCTTTCTGCAGTGTTGTTCAACATCATGGTTTAAGGCGCTGAACATAAATGGCATTTACATTTATTCTGAGCTTTTGGAGTAAGAAAATATGGTGCGATGGAAAAGTGTACTATTTGACAGTGAAGGCTTCTGGTTCTGCCATTCCATATCCATGTTGCATAATTTCAGCCCAGCACTGCAGGATTTTGCAGCCTGTCCTTTGAACCATCGAGATAACTGGCTTCCACAAGGTATGACTGCGTGTGTCATGCTGTTAAAGTGTTTGATAGAATATGCTTGTGGGCTGCGCGGACTGCTATGATTGTTTTGCAGAGAAGGGAGAGGCTCCAGAGAGGCCTCAGCTCTTGAAAATGGAGCACATCCATGGACCAGTTTTGATCTATAATGTTAATATGCTGGTGGAGAGATGGCTGCAGTGGGAGAGATGAATTGATTGAGCCCTAGATAAATCGTTTAATGGATGCACTGTTACATTTCAGGAGGTTTGGATTTAATCCTCTTCAAACAGAGGCCGATGACATGTGTTTGCAGCCTCAGATGCTCCTGTGTGTGTGCATCACTTGGCGGTTCGTTATTTGTTTCCTCCCTGTTCTTGTCACTAGAATGAGGGCCATGGAAGGGTTATGTCTAAGCTAAGCACATTATGATCACATTCAAGTGAAAAGAAGGTGAGTGAAAGGAAGTGGAGCTATAGAGCTATGCAGCTTTTTGACTCACAGTATATAGCGTTATTCCAATGAAAAAGTGTCTCAGGATATCTTCAGAGCCGGTGTAGCCTGAACAGATGCTTCCTCACAGAGAACTTGCCTGTGCTGCTTTAAAATGTCCACATTTTTACTATTGACAGAAATAAATGGATTCTTTTTCTAAAATCACATATGTCACATTCACATTTTCAATTAACTTGGACAGGCACACTAATGTAAACACTCAAGTAACGGCCAAATGGTCCGATTCAGAAAGGACTGCACAATGTAGCGTGAACCTAAAACAGACCATTAAAACTCAATGATCAAGTAAAATGCCACACTGATGCATAACTGATATTCTACAGCCTTAATGAGAAGACCGACGATGTACAGACACAGACACTCCAATGAGATTTTCATGAGCTACCATACTCCCAACACCATTTACTTGATGATCATCACACACAGACAGCAGCGGAAGCTGTCAAACTACATATGAGGACAGAGGTTGATAATATTAGAAAGACACATTTCTTTTATACATCAGTTGTATGTTTAGCTTTTCCTGTCTCTCTAGGGATCTGCGTCTGTTGCTACCTTTTACTGCACATCACATAGTTACACTGAAGTTTAACACGACCGACTGTGTTTGATTTTTTTCTCTCTCTCTCTCTCTCTCTCTCTCTCTCTCTCAAGAGTGAAAAAATAAGTCCACAAATTCATGTTTATTTGCATTTGTAAATATTTATCACATTTGCAACATTTTTTTTGGATTAACAAATATCTCAAGCTGATGATATTTTTAGTTTTACTAAATGTCAGTTTGGGAACAAATTAATTTCCTTTCTAGCTGTGATTTAAGCTCCATGACAAACGCAAGATGAAAGCACCATGTTGTCACGTTGATCCAGTTGAGGTTTAAGATCTCAACAAGCTGTTATGGATGAAATGTTACTTGCAAAAAAACCCCAAAACAAACAGATTTGTTGTCAGATGGTCTATGCTGACATTTGAAGAGCGCATATTAAATCTTACAGTTTAATGTACTTCATTTTGCCAGCTACCATGGGCTAGTGTTCTGCAGGCTTTTCAGCTGACTGTCTATAGACTTAAGAAAAAAAAAAGCTGATTCTGCAGCCTGGTGCACCTCAGACGGCAGAATCAGACCATTGTGACAGCTACCACTGGTGAGTAAATGTTTCACCTTTACATTTACCCACCACTCAGTGCTGCTGAGTTCTGATGCAGTTTCCAGAATTTGAGTTTTGGTTTGTGTGTTTATTGACTTTTTAGTTCCATAGATCTAAATCAGAATCCTGCTAAAAACGTTTTTAAAAATGAGAGCCCTGTATTAAGTATTCAACTTTAGATTATTTAATATTTATCTTGGGACAAGAATCACTTTTCATGCTTTGCCAGTTCCACATTAATCTTTGGCCAGAATCTCACAGTTATGTAATGCTGTTGGAAACTCTCGTTCAAGAGTGGAAGTAGTAGAGTGTAGCTGTGGCAGCAGGCGTCTGTTGGCAAGAGGAAGGAGCTCTCTAAATACCTGTTGCATAACAGCATTGATTAGTATGAAAGCTCCAGGAAAGATAAACAAAAGAGCAAAAAGGAAGTTTTTTTTTCCCCAGAAAAAAGGGACCTTGTTTGGCACTGCCCGTACTACAGAATCTTTCATGCGCCCTCCTCTTCCTCCTACTCGCCTCTGCCTCCTCGGCTCCATCCTCGCCTTCCTCCCCATCAGAGTGAAGCAGTCACGTCAAAAGTCAGTCGAAGCCAGCTTTGATTCGTTGTTATGGCAACTCAGTTTTCCCTGTCCCCAGCACTCACCTGAGAGGTAGTTAAGAATGTTGATGGGTTTCAACAGCACTCCATGAGAAAGACGGCTTTGATACTGGAGGAGTGGAAGCAGTGAGGGGAGACTGCTAAAACTGGATGTGCTAAGGCTTCTTCTTCATCATCATCATAATCATCATCATCATCATCCTGTGGTCGGTTTGTTTCTGTTTACAACTTTTTCTAACCAGCAGTCCCTGTCGGATCCACTCAGACGCTCACTTTGATTCGCACTGACAGCAGGTCCTGCCATCATCTTCACACTAAGCTTAACACCAAATATCACAATCCACAGCATTGCATGACTCATGCTCGTGAGCCATTGCACTGGCACCGTGGTGCTAAATTAGCAAACAGAGTCATGCCCGACTTTATACTTAGGTGCACAAATGGGCACATTCAGGGTAGAAAGGGTAGAACGTGTCGCTCCATGTGGGCATGAATCGTCTGATTGGCTCACACCGATGCACAAGGCTCCAATGACCCACATGTGTTTCACTGCACCCTACAGAGATCTGTTCTTCTATCCATGTTTACTTTTTCTTTGAGCGACTGAACTGTTCAAAAAAATCTGAGTTTGCATCTTACAACACACAGCTATCGTAATTCATAATAACTACTACTACTACTTCTCTCTCTCTCTATCTCTCTCTCTCTCTCTCTCTGACACGCATACACACGCACAGCACAAAGCACAATCACTGGCTTGTAAGAACCATAGAGCTGCTGAGACCTTTAGACTTTAGCTAAGGATATGATCATTAGAAGAAGCCGGGGCACGCTTGATGATCAAACTGCATGACCAAAATGTTTGTGTTTCAGACATGAACGGAGCAAAACGTTAAGTTTCCTGAGCCTCCAAGAATTTTGAATGCCCTCAGTCCTCAGGGGAGAGCATTGATGGCAATATGCTTTTCTGTAACTATGTTAGGATTTTAACTGAATGACTACAAGTGACATTTGAACCTGCATATGAATTAAATTGTGCTAATTATGTCATTGATTGACTAATGGTAAAATGCTCTAAATGACATAAATGGTGTCAGATCTTATGTCTTTGTAGATTACAGCTGTCAGGGTGTCCTGGGGTGGTCCAGTAATGAGCTGCCATTAGCCCCTAATCAGTTCATTATTCAGGCTGCTGCCTCGATTCTTCAGCGGTCCGTTTGATTAGACCACTGAGAGTAGGTGGACAGCAGGACTTCTAAGTAGCTTTTCTATCTGCATGTTTGAAGTGATTTTATGAATGTTTCTGCTCTGTGCTTCTTTGTGGCGGGGCCCCCACTGTTATATTTTTTTAAATGCATTAGTAGTGACATGTGACCTTTCCAGTTGCAGACAGTTCCTGGAGCCAAATGAGCTCTGCAGCCACCTGTGTGGAGTGCTGAAGACTCAGAGATATTTTAATCTATATTATGACTCAAATTCATGTCTGTGTTTTTCAGGTCTATTTTCTAGTATGCAGATATTCTGAGAAATTCTTATCATAGTATTTAATGTTAAAACTTCGTCCCATGCTTTTATTCACTCTATTCGATCGTGGTGACAAAGCCAAAGCTGCTAAATGTAATTTAGTTTAGTTTATTTGAAACGTGTGAAAAAATGCTGTGTGTGTTGTATTTGTAGATGTAGTACCTCAAACCAGCCCTTCTGTCACCAGTGTTGCCCTGTGCCACCTCCATGGTCCTGCTCCAGTACATTCCCAGTGCGCTTGAACCTCGAAACACTGTTCATCATGATATGCTGACCACTGTCATGACTGTTGGGACACCCAGGGAGTCACTACATATTAATAACGCAGTCTTTGTTCCATTCTCTTCAGTTTCCTTTTCTCCTGCTGCGTTGGATATTTTCTGACAGTGTCATTTACGCTCAAACCCCCCTGCAGCTTTCCATGTTCTGAACATTGGAATGGCAGATATGTATGAGCGATGACCGGCTTAAGCTCCAGATTAATTTTGATGCTACCACCTCCTATGTCGTCTCTCTGTTCTCAGGTCAAAGCTCTCACACTGTTTGTGACTCATTACCCACCTCTGTGTGAGCTGGAGCATGTATATCCTGAACATGTGTCTAATTACCACATGGCTTTTCTACTCAACGAACCCGACATAGCTGCTGACACAGACGGTGCGTGCATGCATGTGCGAGATGATTGGGAATGTATCTGTATCTGCTTGTCTGCATGAAGATATTCCAATGCCTTCCCCTGGGTTTGCCTTTAGAAGCTTGTGTTTGTTGATTTGGCAGATGGAGGGGTCGCTCCAGAGTTCATCACTTTCTTGTACCAGTTAACTGAAGGGGCTGCAGGGCGGAGCTACGGCCTCAACGTTGCCCGGCTGGCTGACATCCCGGATCCCATACTCCACACAGCAGCACGCAAAGCCCGGGAGCTGGAGAGCACGGTCAATGCCAGGAGGTATGGCTCATCCTGACCCTAGATTTCCCCAGAATGCACGCGCTGTGCTTGATCGCTGCGCTGATTGTGAAAGAGAAAAATGTTTCTTTTTCCACTGTCGCTCCATGTTATGAGTGCCCCAAGGAGTTTTGTGGAGAACACAATGCATGTTTTTAAAAGAAAGATCAGCTATTTTCTGTACCAAACTTATTGTTGCAATTTTTAACACAATTTAAGCAAAACATTAAGCAATGTAATATTATAAACAAATAAGAAAGGAAAAGCAATTCTAGTTTTGAAAGATAAAAGAAATGAGCAAGACAATTAAAAGTAACTCGTATGACAGAAAAATCAATCATTCTGGTGAGGGTTTTGTTTTACCCACAGAAATGCTCATCTGCTTCCTGTTTTTTATTGAGTCATTTTGAACAGTGAATCACAATTAGATATTTGTCAGCTCATTGAACATATACAGTTTTAATTCCAACTTCAGGCTGAATGAGAAACCGGAAATTTCGACAGGTGAAACAAACAAACGGTTTTATCCCAATTCCTTTTCACGAGAGTCACAAAGTGGAAATTCTGCTAACTGTCAGTCTGTAGCTGTCAAAGCATCTTTCTCACCCTTTTCTCCAAACTTCGGTGTCTGTAAATTTGTCTATGGCATCACCTCGCTGCCCCACAGGGAGCCTGCTGAGAGTTGAGTCCTGCTTAGTCTCTTCTCAACAATCCTCACCATATAAAGTTTCTATCAGCACACACACGCACACACACACACACACACACACACACAAAAACGTCTCTGTAAGTGTAATCCTCCCTATATGAAATGTTTGTTCTTTGTTGAAGTGCGGGCATGCTGAACACACATTCATCATGCACAGAGGGACTGAGCTGCTGGACAGAGATTGAGAGCAGCTATTTTACTTTATTGTGACACAAATGTGTTTGAAAGTACAATCTGTTGCGTTTAAATTCAGCACAGTAGTGTTACATTTGGACTCCTGTGTGTTTGTCCTTCTAGGAAAAAGAAGAAACTCCTGTCGGACCTGTGGAGGGTCTCAGACCGATCGTCCCTCATGGAGTGGCTGCAGTCAAATCCCTGACGGCAAACACTCACGGAGTGACACCAGGAAGACGAGAGAGAAGCTGGCTGCTGAGGGCACGCCATCTATGCACTTCCATAGATTTCAACAGTTGTCACTGCTCCATTTATGATGTGTGGGTGTGTGAAGAGGATTTTAATCGGCCTGCTTTGGCTAGCAACATTATCATGTACTGTACTTCCGGTCACATCGTAACATAATACCAGCTACAACCTTGTCTACAGGACTGTATCTGCATTAATGAGTAAATTAATAAAAAATACACACTTGTTGCTTGTTGTCTTGAGCTGTTTTAAAAATGCATGTTTTTCTCTTGTTTTTTTCTAGATCATCTATTGATGTTACTCTATCAGTAATATGATCATTATGTTCAAGAAATTTAGAAATGTGGGTTGCAGTTAACCCTCGATGCTTGAGCAAGGATGTGCTTGAGACATCACACTTTAAACCTTGTACCTGTAGGCCCAAGCTCACTGCAGGTACATGATAACATAAATCTTTCATGCACCTTCTATATGCACCTTCTATATTATCATCTTACAATAGTCTTGCAAATAATGATCAACAGCCATGAAGGTCTGAATTGTCACATTTATGCAAAAAAAAAATGCCTGGGTTTCTTCTACAACATCATTCAAACCATATGAGACCAAAATTTTTGTTTATTGCCAATAAATGGTCATTTAAATGTGTAACCTGCACCTCCAGTTGTTTACAAGCATGGCTGGTTCTTTAGATCTTAAAAACCTCGTTTGGAAAATCAATTGGAAAATGAGGCCAAGATTGCAACATGTTTCTTGATGGGCCCCAGAAAACAAAAGCAAGCATATGCTGACATTTGCCATGGTTAATTATTTTATTTATTTATATGCCTCCATTAATGTATTAATGTCTGTTGGTAATAGCGGAAGCGAAGCAAAAACATTTGCTCATGAAATCTGCATTACATATTTCTCTCTTTGACGCTCCGCCTTTAATTCCACTACCAAGCTTCATCACTAGAGAGAGGGAGAGAGAGAGAGACCAAGTGGGCGTGTGTTTATGTGTGAGTGAGAGTTATCCAATGTCAAAGCCGATTACACTTTATCGGCTCTGTTTCTGTCACTCTCGGAGCTTCTCCCCTTTAACCGACGCACTCCTGTCACGATTTTAGGTTTAGGACTTTTTTTAAAAAAATACATGTGCGCTCTTCGGTCAGCATGGGTTTATGAAAGCGTGTGCAGGAGTCGGACCTCTTCACTATGAGTTCCCCTACGGACGCGCTTCCGTCAGCGGGGCAACTTTTCCGTGCGCTCTGGAGCGGCTGACCCGCGCGTCTCTCCGTGGAAAAGTTTGAACGCAGCTACTGGCGACCATGCGCCTGCGGTGAAAACCCCTCCACCGCGATTCGCCCACTTTCTTCCCAACCCTACGGCAACATGCAGAAGAGTGTCCGTTACAACGAAGGGCATGCGCTGTTCCTGTCGGTGGTCGCGCGTAAAGAGGGGACCAAGCGCGGCTTCCTCAGCAAGAAGGCGGCGGAGAACAGCCGATGGCACGAGAAGTTCTTCGCCCTTTACCAGAATGTGCTGTTCTACTTTGAGAACGAGCAGAGTGCGCGCCCATCCGGGATTTACCTGTTGGAAGGATGCACCTGTGAGCGCGTACCAGCGCCAAAAATGTCCACCACCGGGAAGGAAGCGCTGGACAAACAGGTGAGAGATTTCAGCTCTGCAGATGGGGTGAAGACCCGGTGAAGCCCGCTGTCGATTAAAGATCCCAGATATTCCTCACCTGACTGCACAGGTTTCACAAATCAGCTACCTGACACCACTTTTGCTGTATACACACACACACACACACATATTACAGCTGTGTGAAAACTGTTGGATATGTAAGTGTTCAATTAAAAACACACCAAAGTGGCCTCAGACGCAGTTCTCTGGGGGACCGTCCAAGCCCTGCAGTGCCGAGAGCATCTTCCCTGAGCAGGTGATCGTCCTCCAAAGGTTTAGACGGTGAATATAGGAACAATTTTCCAAAATCCCCCCATTTTGAAATGATACTGTTTTACCCCACAGTCCTCATCGATTTGAAACATTTTTCTCCTCTCGGGTCACTGTTTTTGTCTGTGCACATAACAATGTCGTTTCAATAGACTTGATAGCCTATGTCTAAATTGATAAATTTAGATTTAAAAATGTGTTTGAGGCCATCATTGTAATGCAGCAACAGGTTCTTGGATTTAACCTTCAATGTCACTAAGTCTACTCCAATTTTATTATGTTCCCATTATTATTTTCCAGTATGGCTCCTTTTTTATGTAGTAGCAGATAGAAATGTTTGTTTATCAATATACGGTAAATATTCAATGATATAACATTTAATCAAATAATGAAGCTGGGTGAGCTGAGCTCTGGCAAGTTATTGTGGCACTTCTGCTCCCACACTCAGGTCAGTCTTGTTGCTAGGAAACATTTGAATTACCATTTGCACATGTATTTCATTGAAAAAAAACACATGTTTGCATGCTTTGGTCACACAGTTGTCATTCATCCCTGGATTCCAACAGGAAGGGATATAAAAGAAAGACTGGGGTCTGTTTTTTGTAAATAATAGAAGCTAGAGACTGAAAGTCTCTTGGAGAACATCCATGCACATGCACTTGAATCGTGGCCATCAAAGTATAGATGGAGGCACATGGGAAACTACCAGGGAGAAATGACTGACATCCATATGGATCCTTCCCATCTTGCTTTAAATCTTGCTACTGTATGCATAATAACAATGAAGTCCAGATGTAAGCGCTAGAGAAGCTCCAGAAACCCAGATGATTGTAGTGGTGTGGTTACCACGTGAACCAGGAAGATTGTACCTTTACATCTACTAGTGTTTGTGATAAAAAAAGAGTATAATTCTCCCGTCAACGTGTTTCCAGCAGCTCTTATTGGCACTGACATATTGTGTTAAACTGGTCTTTTTTAACATTACTGCGCCTGGCGGTCTTCTCTATTTTTGCTGTCTGGCTGTCTCACTTTCAGTCCACATCTGTCTCACTCTCGTACAGCAGCTGGGATGTTTAATTGGGGTATTTTCAGGTTATCTGCCCTCAGCTAAAAGCTTCTACGTTGCATTTAACAGTTTAATAAGGTGGAGACGTACTCACACACACACGCGTACACACACACACACACACGTGCAGGAATGTCAAGTTGAGTCCAATCCTTTTCATTTTTCTGTGAGGGTTTTTTTTAAGTGATAAATGGTTTTCTATCTTTTGCGTCTTGCACGTCAGGTTTTTTTCTTTTTGTTTTTGTTTTATGCGGTAGAGTTCGTCTGCCAGCAGCCCACAGAATCACACCCCCACAGTGAGCCACAAGGAAAACCACGCAAATAACACACAGCTCCAGCTCCAGCTCCAGCCTCTCTGTCGTACTTTCAAACAAAATTCATTGGTTTTCTTCGCATTTCCGCCAGTCTGAATGGGCTCATGGTGACCGCGGAGCTGCACTGTTGATGTGAAGGCACGTGTGCGATAGGCCGTAATATTTTGAATCGACCCCTAACTGTCAAACCTCGCCCGTCTGCATAGTCAGGAGATCGGGTGGTTATCGATCATCTCACTGGGTTCGTTTAAGAGCCCAAATCAGCACTTCAAAGGGCATTCAGGATGTCACTCATGTGTCCGCTCATGTGGCTGAGCTGGGCTCAGTCCTGGGGCAGGGTCAGGGTGCCAGCATCCATAGGACCACCGGTCAGAGAAAGAGTTTAAGTCGATAAAGCTTGGAAAAATGTGGAGGAAGAAATACCAACACTGAGGCTTCCAAAAAGCAGGATGTTCAATTAGTTTGTGCTTTAGATGATGGAAACAGAAAGTTGGTTGTTGAAAATGTAGCTATATTACATTTTATTAAATTCTCATTTGATGGTTATTATGTTGTATTTAGTAATGCCATTTGTTTATTTTGGACAGAAATCCTCTCGATATCAGTCTTGTTTTAAACAGGACAAAAAAACTTGCTAATATTGTGTCACTGAAGGCGGATTAGAAAAGAGCTGTCAGTTCTGACTGCCTGGTACATCTGCACAAGTTAAGCATGTAAGTGTGTGTAATTATGTCTCATTAGAAAGCTGCAGCTGTAAATGCCTCTCACCATGCTCATGTTTTTCTGTTGCCTTTCTGTTTTTTGTTTTTCTTCGTCTCTCAGTTGTGACAAGTGTTATTATGGACCCCATTTACTCAGCTAAGATTTTCAGTCTGGCAAAATCTCCCTCTTGGGTCTGAAATAATGCATTCATTGTGAAGAGATCGAGGCTGGAGTTTACTGTCTGGAATACACCTCCCGGTATGGCGTGGATATGACATGCGTCTTTCTGAAACCTGAGAGAAACGGCTTTTTAGATAGAGGTCAGTGTTAGTTAGCATGAGCTGCAGCAGGGAAAAATCTGTCTCTTTGCAACAAGACCTCAGTGCAGCCATATCTTACATTCTGACAGCCCTTTCATGCAGCAGCCAGTCAGGGGTAGACCTCAGTGTCGTGCGAGCAGTATGAAGAAATGTTTGAGCCAATGACAACAGTGTGGTATGGCCATAATTAATGTGCTGTTTTGGCATTGTCCTCATCCATGGTCACAGTAAAAAGGAACATAAACAAAGTCTGTTGGGTGTAAATTAACTGTAATGTCACGTAATAGTTACCAAGTAGCTTACTTGGTTTTCATTGCTGTTGGCGACCCTCGTAGACATTAGGCATCTTGTTATATTCAGATCGAGGGTGCGTTCAGGCTATTCTGTGTTGAAAAAACTCAACATCTATTGTGTTAAGGCTGCAAAATGTTCTTAAACAACTGCTCCTGGTCATGTAGTGACAGACGAACACATGCATCAATCTGTGTGTGTGTGTGTGTGTGGGGGGGGGTTGATAACAGTTTTATAGTGTTTGTCCTTGGGCCCAACGGTGCTGGAACCTTTCCTATAAGCTCTTTGCCCACTGACCCAACAGTTGCACATCTGTGATATCTGGGACCCACACTGATCACTCGAATGCCTCATTCAATGTTTGTGTGTGAGTGTGCGTGTGTGCCGGTGAGAGAAACTTCTGATGGCTACTTTCATGATCCACAGTGAGTTCAAGCAACTTACATCTCCTAAACTACAATTGAGGCCGGGCAACGTGACATGAAGGAGAACATCTGTTTGAATATTGAGAGCACATGCTTGTATGCCAGTGGTTCACATCTCCACAGCTTCCAGCTTCTGTTGGCAAGGAGATTCTGCACATGTGCAGAACACACACGCTGCATGGGTGTCTACTTTTGTTACTTTAATGTGGTTTCTCTTGTGTCCCGTAGCTATATCTTATTTATTTATTGGGAATACTGAGACATGGTTAATTGCAGTTTTGGCTATAGTAAGTTCCAAACAGCTTGGTTTCTAAATCCTTTTTAGTATTTCTCCACAGACTCATCTGTACAGAACCACAAATTATCATGTGAACTTATCATGTAACAACAATCACAGATCAGTGTTGAGTTTATTGTTGTTTCTTACACACGAGGACATTTACCCTGGAGTGGTTAAAACAATGGTTATTTAAGTTATGAATATTGCTGGAGTTAACGGCTGTGTAGCCAGTAAAATAAACTTTTTCTGCACAGTCATCTTGAGACTCTAAATCAACGCTAAATTGGCGCAAGTATGTGTGTGTGTGTCCCGCGATGGACTGGCGACCTGTCAGCAGTGTTCCTGTCTCATTCCATGGCTGACCCCTGTGACTTCGGATCAGGAATCAGCAGTGGCTAGCGGAGGAGAGTGGCTGAAGTCGGTGGGACTGAGCCCAGTTGGGGAACCACTGCTACACTGAAGCAGCTCACAGGTTATTTCCATCTCACCCGGAATGTTTAGAGTCAGGAGGACATCAGAATGTTTCTTGCTGACGGAATTCATCGAGCTATCACTAACATGCTCATTTAATCTGTCCTCATTCTGACGTCAAGGGTAAAATGTGCTTAAACAGGTGGAAGTCCCAGTGGCTGAAATTGACAACTTTATTCGTTTTATTGTCTTGCTCTGGTTCTAATTTTGTTGCTATATAAATTATTTTGATTTAAATGACTGATTTAAATTCCATTTTCATTTATCCATCCATCTTCTACCGCTTGTTCCTCCACTGAGGGAGGAACAAGCGGGGGGACTGGAGCCTATCCCAGAGCAATGGGCGGAGGCAGGGTACACCCTGGACTGGTCGCCAGCCAATCGCAGGGCTAACACAGAGACAAACAACCATTCGCTCTCACACGTACACGTACGGGCAATTTAGAGTATTCAATCAGCCTAACCCCAATCATGCATGTCTTTGGACTGTGGGAGGAAGCCGGAGTACCTGGAGAGAACCCACACAGGCACAGGGAGAACATGCAAACAGAAAGTCCCCAGCCTCCATCCCAACCGGGATTCGAACTTGAGGCCTTCTTGCTGTGAGACGACAGTGCTAACCACCACACCACCGTGCCGCCCCATTTTCATTTAAATAAATGAAAATGGAATAATCTGAAGTAATCTCTAGGTAAATACAGATAATCCCTTTTCTGGGGTATTAAGCACTATATGCTGTAATTAAGTAGGATAATACTCTGTTTGGGTGTTTGTGTGTAAGATAGTGAGAGAGAGTTTTTTTGGAACAACTTTGCAAAAAGTGAACAGCATGGAGGCTAATGACGGAACAGCAGGTTGTTGCGTTTATTCAGTTTTTACCATTAGCTGCTGCATCATTAGTTGAATTACATAAATCAATGCGCTTGCTGTTGCTGAATTCAGATTGTTTTTGTGTTTGTGTTGGCAATCCGTGCAGGCTTTTGAAACTTCAGGCTTTTCCTGAGAATAAACAGTTATTTTCCCATTATTCATCTGATAGCTCTGATTTCGTCATTCCCTATTTTCCCTTGGAGTGTCTTGACCTGTTAGGATGTTGTTAGGTGGACACTTTTATTCATTGTTGTGGTGAAATTGTTGTTTATGATCACTTTAGATCAGGGATGTCCAAACTCCTCCACAAAGGGCCGTGTGGCTGCAGGTTTTTGTTCCAACCCAGCAGCAGCACACCAGATTTGACTCACTTAATCAACTCTTAATCAACACTAAATCAACTCACCTTTGTCTTCAAACAGTTGATTGGTCAAACTGGGTGTGCTTGACTTGTTGGAACAAAAATCTGCAGCCACACGGCCCTTTGTGGAATAGTTTGGACACCCCTGCTTTAGATCAACTACAGACTGGACTACAGCCTGTAGTTGACCCTACAGACTTTAACAACTGGTCTGGGTAAGGAAAAAAAAAGATCACAATGCTATAAAAATAGGCCTCTTCAATTAAGGACCACCAGAATTTTACTTTCTTTTAAACTAAACTCCTGCATATTTAAGATGATCAAAACTTGCTGAAAAGAAACTGTGATTGGTCTGTTGAGGTTCTGTCTACAGCCGGGCCGAGCTAGTGGAGAATGCTATGATTGATTTGGTCCTTAATTGATTTGGATTACATAATTTCACCCTGTCTCCTCTGCTAGTGCTTTTTATTTTTTCAAGAACAACACAAGAAGATTACACTTCACAGGTCAAACTATTGATATCACTTGATATAATCCTTCTTTGTTGGATGAAACAGTCTCCTCATACAAAGAGGGTTATGGGATTGCTGATGCACGCACTAGTGTGTGGGTGGGTGACTGTGACCTGCAATGGACTGGTTACCAGTCTACGCTGTGTGCCTCTCACCCAGTGACTGCTGGAATAGATTTCAGCACTGCTGTGATCAAGTGGTAGTTAGAGAAGGTAGATGTTTGCTGGTTGTCATAGATGTTTTTAAAAAGAGAGGTGGCAGAGTTAATTCTGGGTGTGTGTGTTAGCATAGGAGGGATTTATACATATATTTGAATCTGAATTCAGCATTTAAAGAGATAAACGTCCCCATGAGAACAGAACAGGAGCTGGAATTAGGAGTGAGTTCCTGATCCTGAGGGTGTGAGGGTGGATTTTAATACCCTTGCATTTTCTGTTGGGCAATGAAAGATGTGTGGTGTTTGTCCACCTCTGGAATAATAAATTTCTCTGTCCTTCATTGTTCCCCTGGTTTACACGGTGGTAGTTAAACACGCTCTTTTATGCGATGCTGTCAGACTCAATCTTTAGTTGCTGCATAGTCCTCAGTTTCAGGTGAGTTGCAAATTGGTCATTAGCAGCAGAAAGGCGTAGCAACTGTCTGTGCCCCATTTTTGTCCTTCTCTTCCTTTTCATTTTGTTTAAATGAAATTTCTTACAGTACAGTGAAGGCCTTGAGGGGTAGAGGGTACATTTGAGCCGTCCCGGAGAGAGTGGGCCGGTCATCCTGAATGGTACGCTAGTTCGGATGCCTCCACTTTGACTAACAAAGATGTACTGTGGTGCTAAAATGGAATTCATTACCAGTGTGATGTTGAAGAAAAATGCAATACTAACAATAATGACTGCCTCAGGACAACTGTAGGGCAACTATAGGTCACTGTGGTGGTACGGGAGTACTCCGCACTCTGAGTGTGTGCGTGCGTGTGTGTGTAAATGAGTGACAGGAGAACCAAATATTTTGCAAATGATTAAAATAAATTATTTTCTGCCTCTGTGTGATTTGATGCTTCCCATGACTAAAATCAATGAAATGGCCAGAGGCAGCATGAAGAACCCAGTGGAAGCATCAGATCCTCTGTTTCCATGGTAATGCACTCTTGTTAGGTGGTGACACAATTTAGTGATATGTACGATATGTACTCGCTTAAGAAAGTTATGTAATTCCTCTTTTCCCCCCTCCTACCCCTCCTCCATCTCTTTCTCTCTCCCTCACTCTCTCATCCTCTCCATCTCTCACACTCTTGCTTTTTACTTTATCTCTCCCTCTCTTTTTTATCTTTCTTTCTCTCTCTCTTTCTCTCTATCAGACACTTTTCTGAGGCAGATTATTGTTGATGTAATAAAATCCAGCCAGCCAGTAAATCACAGTGACAGATACATAAAAAGTAGGTGTGTGTGTGTGAGTGTGAGAGAAACCTTAGCAACTCTGTCCCGAACCCTCCTCCACTGCAGGGGCTGTAGCCTGTCCATCCTCGGTTTGGTTCACTGAATCTGTAGTGACAGAGGCAGACAAAGAGATGGAAGTATGAAGAGATGTGGGGATGATGGGGAGGAGGAGTGAGTTTGGAGCAGAAGAGAAGTGAGGGTGCTGTTCGAGTGGGACAAGAGGAGGGAGGAGGAGGAGGAGGTAGCTGAACTGCAGAAAGAGGAGAGGAGAGAAGGTCCACAGTTTTCTCTAATAATAGCAGCTCTTCTGTTAACCCAGAGCCCAAGGACAGGGCCATTTAAATAAAAGCCTCTATCACTTCCCACAATCCCTGTGTTTGAGCGAGATATGCTGGAGGAGATTTTTCCCCACTCGCGTTGTCGGAAAATGCTTGAAGATCACGGTATTCTGTCAGACTAATAAATCAGACAAGAATTGAGAAAGTGACAGCCTGACAGTCACTCTGCTCCGGGATGGCAGGGATGGGAACAAGAACCAGCCATGGTCAGACCCACCGAGCTCCATCTGCAGTCTTGTGAGTCTGCGTTTGCTCAGAAGATGCTCAGGACTGCGTGGAACTGGATCCAGACTCAATCTGAGCATGAATGGCAAACACAGTTTAAGCAGGATTTTCCATATGTCGGTGCCATATGTCTGATTAGCTTGTGGCTCACACAAATCTTCATCTGTAAAGTGAGTTTGTTTTTTTTTGGGGGGGTTTTTTTTCAGTTTTACTGTTGATGCCACCAAGCTGAAGCACCTCTCCTGCTTTTGTGTCTCTCTCCACAGCACTACTTCCTCGTTGTGTTTGGTCATGATGGCCAGAAGCCTCTGGAGCTGCGATCCGAGGAGGAGGGCGACTGCGATGAGTGGGTGGAGGCCATCCAACAGGCGAGGTACGCATAATTGTGGTGGTGGGGGTGGGGGTTTAAACGGAATCTATGGCAGGTCACATGGTGACACGCTGCAAGAGCGCAAACTAATGAGAACATAACACACACATAACACAAGACTGAAACGGAGAATATCTTTATTTTAGTAATGAGGAGAAATCTGATCAGCTGACGGGTCTGTCATCGGAAAGGCTGGAGCTAATCTTCATTTATGTATTTAGTGAACAATAGTGGAAAGACTGTCTGGGTGGAGATGAAAATCCATTCCTTGCTCTTTCTCCTGTATGCACATCTCACTCACCTATGCTGTTTTTGATGAGGTTCAGCCCAGTGAGAAAAGGGAAGATGAAGAATTTTCTCCTCATTTTGCCAGCATTTTGTTTACTGGGGTTTTGTCAAAGAAACAGATCCTGCATTCTTGAGATGTGGTGCCGGAGACCAACAACCCTCATTTGGAGGATATATGGACATCATACTCAGATCATACTCTGATCTCATTGGCCCTGTTTATGCTTTTCTTTATTTTCAGCTACTCAGACATCATCATTGAACGAGAGGTGCTGATGCAGAAATACATCCACCTTGTGCAGATCGTAGAGACCGAGAAGGTGGCTGCCAATCAGCTCCGTACCCAGTTAGAGGATCAGGACACAGAAATCGAGAGGCTCAAGGCAGAGGTACTACATCAAAAGTGAAACGTAATCCATAAAAAAGTGGCTGGATGGCTTTTTTTAGCTGTCTTGTGAATAATTAATGTATTTTCAGACCTTTAAAATTTGTCTATTGTCTTTAGAATATATTTATGATTTTATGTTGACGTGGGTGTGTGTTTGTGTGCTCGTGTGTGTGTGTGTGTGCTCGTGCTCGTTCTTGTACTTGCTACATATTGAGTACCAAAATCCTCATTCTACTATCAAAGTGAGTGACATTTTTAGGAAGTGGGGACATTTTGACTGGGTCCCAAAACTTCAAAGGACTGTTTGATGGTGAAGACCTGGTGTTGAGGTTAGAATTGGGTTTAGGTTAGGGTCAGAGTTAGGGGGATAGTTGGGATGGTTAGGGTTAGGTTAACGGCTAATACTGTACATTATCTACAAAAGTCCTCACAAAGATATAAGTACAAGGGTGTGTGTGTGTGCATGTGTGCCTGCGTGTGTGTGTCTGTCAGTGAAGGAGTGGGCGTGATTGGTGCTCCGTCACCTCCAAGTGTAGGAGGAGCCCAACGCTCAATAACGATGGCCCTTGCAGGTCTTTACAAAGCTCCGCGTGACCATTAGGCTTATCGAACGCCACACGGTCCTGTTCTACTGCCAGTGTGCAATAAATCACACGTGCACAATTGCACATAAAACACAACAGGCCTGCAACATTGTCCACCAGAACTAATTACAATTCTGACTCTCACACACATAAACAGAGTATGTAATTATTGGTTTATGTTAATTTGATCAATACCTCTAATCTTTCCTTTGGGAACAAGTGAGAACTCACTGTGGGCATGTTTTAAATATGAAATGAATATGCATTTCTGAATAGAAAATATTTTTTTTTCAAAGATGTAACCTATTTTATTTTTACTCACCACAACCACCAAAGGCAGGATGAAGGAAAACAACAACAAAGACGTTTAAAAAACAACTTCTTTCTCCACTGCTTTGTGTTGTTTTCATCCTTCAAACATCAGATTAACAGTATCTTTTAACAGCTTCCAAACACGGTTAAAAAACCAACTGGCTGTTCCTTTAAACCGCATGTGTGACAGTGTAGCACAGCGGCAGAGTCAGCAGTAAAACCCTGGTGCTCTGATTCATTTTATGACTGAAAATGCCACAGAGCTCCTTGTTGATGGCATCTTATGTGGTGTACAGTTGTTTATCAGAATAAAAGTACTTTGTTCTAGTCTTTAGAGCAGTGAGCCTCAGGAGAAAAACTGGTTGTTTCCCAACACAGTCATACAATAAATCGCATTACATTGTCCTTGGATCTCAGACCCACTGTTGTTCTGTGTCACCGACAGGCCGCTATGAGCCCTGTTAATCATGAAAATGCAAACCAAAGCCATTTTATGTTGGTAACATCTGCCTGTGTAATTGGGCTGCTCATGAGAAAAGGATTAGTCTTTCAAATAAGACCTGGTGATCCATCTCATTAAAGCATATGCTGGTTTGTTTGTTTTTCTCTGTCCCTCCGTGTTAATGAATAATTAAATCAGCCAGCCACTGTAACTGTCAGCAGTTGGCAGACACGCTCATCGCTGCTGCTATCAAAGATGTACCACTTGTGAGTAAGGAAAAGAAAAATCTGCAAGCACAAACGGATTTGGTTCAGTCATTTATACTTTTGAAGTACATGTATAGTATGAGAAATGAATTGAGGATTTCCATCTATTGTAATGAAACATAAAGCGGCAGTAAATAAACTGTGTATTTTCTTACATCTTTCTCTCTCCCCGCTTTCTTTGTTCACCAAAAATGAAGAATATGATTTTATTGGCACACTAATGCAGAAGAATTCATGTCAATAATTGTTTGTCGACATATGGTCATATGTTGTTTTTCCCTCTTATTTGTAATAGATAGTGGCCTTGAATAAAACTAAGGAACGAATGCGGCCTTACCACGTTATCCATGAAAATGAAGATCCAGATATCAAGAAGATCAAGAAGGTAATCGAGGCTCTGTGTTTTTGCGAGCTCCCTCAGGCATCTAAGCATGTGTTGCCTATGTCGAAACTCTCTTGCTTGTATCTCCTCAGGTGCAGAGCTTCATGCGGGGCTGGCTCTGTCGCCGGAAGTGGAAGATCATCGTTCAGGACTACATTTGCTCTCCTCATGCTGAGAGCATGAGGAAGAGGAACCAGATTGTCTTCAACATGGTGGAGGCTGAGACAGAGTATGTAATTATATTGTGCCCAAGGTGATGAAATCTCATCCATCCATCTATCCATCCATCCTTTTAAAATAATTGCCTAAGTCTTTTCTTTCAAGTTTTTGTAGGTGATTGTACCAGTTTGTACCAGAGTGGGCAGCATCATAATGAGTTGACTTAGGCAAAAATTAAGAAGCTGTCGAATTTTCTCTGTCTTTGTGTCTGATGGCAGGTACGTCCACCAGCTCTACATCCTGGTCAACTGTTTCCTAAGGCCTCTGAGGATGGCTGCCAGCTCCAAGAAACCTCCCATCAGCCACGATGATGTTAGCAGCATCTTCCTCAACAGGTACTGAAGTGATGATTAAATGCTTTTAAATTAACATGATTATATAATCAAAAGCAATAAAATGTTTACAGACACTACATATGTCTAGGTCTCTTAGCATGTTTTTTCAACTTTCTGGAGATTCACTACCTATATATGTAGTCATTCAGTTGAAAATGTATTTTCATTTGTTTCTTTAGTGAAACCATCATGTTCCTACATGAAATATTCCACCAAGGACTGAAGGCGAGGTTAGCTAATTGGCCGACCCTAGTGTTGGGTAAGCTGGCGTTCATATTCTAGTGAATCTATCTCTCTCTATCTCTCTATCTATCTATCTATCTATATCTCTCTCTGTCTATATCTCTATCTATATCTCTCTATCTGTGTGTCTTCAGTCATCTATACATACATAATATGTATACACACACAAAACATCAATTATAGATAGAACGATAGATCAACAGTTTAGGCCTGAACATTTTTTTTTTTAAAAGGCATTGTTAAATTTTTCTAAAATCATCATTTCAGATTATTATGTCTTTTGTTCTTTCTTGTGTTGTTTCCATTCTTATATTTGATAGACTAGAATAGAATACACAGAACCTTCTTCAGTGCAAAAGGTGCATAAGAAGCAGGAAAGACTGCAGTGTATAAATAGTATATACGTGAATACATTTTAAAAAGTGACAAACGCACCTACACAGATGTCCTTCCAGCTATTTTATCTTCTCATTGTTGCACTTTGTGCAATATAAGTCAGACATTACATTGTATATTAAGTGTGAAAAAGCTTTTATTTTACCTATTTTTTTTAAACTTTTTTTTATTATTATTGCCTGGCTGAGCGCAGCAGTTCAGAGAGGGGAAGTCCTGTGCGGGACATCAGATTGTCAAATAAAATGAAATCATGTTATTGTCATATTCTGTCACATTGTGTGTAGATCATCATTTTGTGGGAGGAAAAAAAACAGCATAATTCACAGCCACTTTCATGTGTGTTTGTTGAATTCCTTCATCCACATGTGTGTTTTTGTTTCCAGCTGATCTGTTTGACATCCTGCTGCCCATGCTGAACATCTATCAGGAGTTTGTGCGTAACCATCAGTACAGCCTACAGGTTTTGGCCAACTGTAAGCAGAACAGAGACTTCGACAAGTTGTTGAAGCAGTATGAGTCTAACGCAGCTTGTGAGGGACGGATGCTGGAGACCTTCCTCACATACCCCATGTTCCAGGTACAACACACACACACACACGTGCGTTCTGTCCTCGCACATGGCAACACAAAAACTGTTTTACCGCCTGTAAATTAACACATTGTCGTTTGTCAAGATCCCTCGCTACATCATCACCTTACATGAGTTGTTGGCACACACGCCTCACGAACACGTGGAGCGCAAGAGTCTTGAGTTTGCAAAGTCCAAATTAGAGGAACTGTCCAGGTGTGTACTTGATTAACCTCCTGCACGCCGCAACGTCGAAACAGCAAAGGTAACCGGGGGGGGGGGCAATTTATGTGTTCACCAGGGTTATGCACGATGAAGTGAGTGACACAGAGAACATCCGGAAGAATTTGGCCATTGAGAGGATGATAGTGGAGGGCTGCGACATCCTGCTCGACACCAGCCAGACTTTCGTCAGACAGGGTATGGCTTCATCAGCTCATCGCGTGGTGATGCATCAGAATATTAAGACCCTTCAGACCTCCAGTCTGTGACTTGAGGGCACAAGCTGGGTTGAGTAACAGGGAATGACATCAGCTAATGGAACATTTATCCAATAAATATTTATGCAGGACTGAAACAGTGATACTAAAAACAGATGAGGGCTCTCAGAAGTATTGCTTGATATTTGAATGATGCACTGATGATTATTTGATGACAAACAAAAGTGTCTTCATGAAATCGAGATGTGAATGAAAAGCGTGTTTTATTCCTGCATCATTAAAATCAATGATTTAACACGGGCATAAATCAGATACATAATTCATATACTCTATATGTTTATAGCATGTTGCTATAGGAGATCTGCACAGTGCCTGTGTGCAGGAAGCTCCATCCTCACTGCCTCTAACAGCTGCAAATTTTATCAGTAAATGTCCTCTTTAATCCTGTTCCATCACAGTAAACTGTACTGTAATCCTTCTGTCTGCCATGATCACCAGGGTCTTTAATCCAGCTGCCTTCGGTGGAGCGAGGAAAGCTCAGCAAGGTGCGACTGGGCTCCCTCTCCTTAAAGAAGGAAGGTGAAAGGCAGTGCTTCCTCTTTACCAAGCACTTTTTGGTGTGCACACGCAGCTCTGGAGGAAAGCTCCACCTCCTCAAGGTGAGTGCAGCTTTATCCCAGTGCTTCAAGAAGCCCTTGAATGAGGAAAAAAATTGAATGAGATTTTTTATATTATTTTGACCAAAAAGCCAATGAAGTCTCAATATTTATTTGCAGCAAGGCGGGGTGTTGTCGCTGATCGACTGCACACTTATAGAAGAACCCGATACCAATGATGAGGAGGGTAGGTTTGACTGGATTGTTGAAGCGACGTTTCCGCATCACTGAACACGCCCATAGCTCATTGAGGCTCTCAAGCACTCGATTAGGTGTCAGTTGATAAGTGTCCACAAACTTCCCTTTAAATATCAGGCAGTGACCCCTTTCAAATGTCAGGTGTTGATCTTCTGACATTATTCAGATGTTTATTTAGATGAAAGGGTTTAGTTGGAGATAGAGGGTTCATTTTGCGGAGAGTGAATAAACAAATGGAACATGCAGCTCCGTTGATGGGGCACCCATATAGAGTATTTATTCATGCTTCCCTTCATGCATTTTAGCATTTAAGCCCAGGAGCTGTGTATAAATTAGACAGTAGGTCTACTTAATTAAAAAACGTGTTTGTGTCTAGCCTTTATGCCTTTTCTTTTCTCTCTTGCCCCTGTCTCACAGTTAAAGCTGGTGGTCAGGTCTTCGGTCAGCTGGACTTCAAGCTTGTCGTGGAACCAGCGGAGTCGCCTCCATTCACTGTGGTGCTGCTGGCCCCTTCGCGGCAGGAGAAGGCAGCGTGGACCAGCGACATCAGCCAGGTAACATGCAAACATACGCTCAACAACATGATCCCCCAAATAGTGGTAGCGCTTCTCCATCGGGCATTGAGAGGGCTTAGTGATTAGTAACACAGACACATTTCTGGTTCCCCAGAGGTGAGTCCAGCTTGTGTTCTCATAAACAAAGTCTGCACCATTCTTAAGAGACAAAAAAATTACCCACAAGTTTTCAGCTTGTCTCTGTTGTTGCTGCTAATTAAGGATTCAGGGACTGAAGATGTTAAGCATTTATATAGGTCATATACTGTAAACACATTTGTTATTGATTTTCTTCATCACTGTTCTCTCCCTTTACTCTCTGCAGTGCATAGATAATATCCGCTGTAATGGCCTGATGACCAGCGTGTTTGAGGAGAACTCTAAAGTCACTGTGCCTCATATGATCAAGTAAGTCCACTTGTGCTTGTGAGGAGGAGTATCGGTGTCTCCATGTGAGGGCTGCCGAATGATGCAGAAGCATACCTTACCGAGAACATTAGTTTTGTTCATGTACAGTAATCTGTTAAGCTGTACGTCCTCTTTTCTTTTATGTATTCTTTTTTATTTAAGCTTACATTTTCATTAATTTCTCTCTTTTACTTGGCTTAATTCGCTCCAGATCTATTTTTTTCTTCTTTAGTGGTCACCCATGCTCAGTTTTGTGTGTGTGTGCGTGCGTGTGTATCCATCAGATCCGATGTGCGTCTCCATAAAGATGATGTTGACATTTGCTTCAGCAAGACGCTCAACTCCTGCAAGGTCCCGCAGATCCGCTACGCCAGCGTGGAGCGGCTGCTGGAGAGGCTGACCGACCTGCGCTTCCTCTCCATCGACTTCCTCAACACCTTCCTGCACACTTACAGGATTTTCACCACAGCTGCAGTGGTGATGGACAAACTGGCCGACATCTACAAGAAGCCCTTCTCCTCCATACCAATCAGGTGATATTCTGCATTCTCTCTCTGTCTCTCTCTCTCACACACACACAGAAACACATGCGCATGCGAGAATAAATATAGTTAACTATTTTTGGTTATTGTTCAAGGAAACAGTTTTGTTCACAACCTTCTAGAACATTCTAAATGATGATTTATTAATTTTTCCTCTTTTACCCACTTTCTTAACAAAATTGTAAGCGATCATTTCAGATAGATCAGTGCTTTCCGAGGTGGCAGCTGCTGCCTCCATCTACTAGGTTAAATATAAAACTGACTGAAATACACAAGAGACTTTGTCCGATAGCCAGGAGAACAGATGTGTCAGAAAAGCGGGGCCCCTCCCCAGGCTTACTCAGGGACATCTAGGAGCAGAGGCGTGACTTTTCCCAAGGGTGGCTTTGTAGATTAAGTCACGCACTTACCTGGGCACTTGAACGCACCCAAGCACACTTGGTGTAAACTCTTTACACTTGTCTAATTTCTTGCTATATGAAATAATTTAAGAAGCGATTTTTGAAGACACCTAATGTATGCTGAAGGTGCCGCTGAGCTCTGTGGCTGTTGTTTCAGATGCTCTGTCCTGCGTATTGCTTCAGTGTCCCCTGGCACAGCTCCTCAAGATGAGATGCAGACTCATTTTTTCTGGGTTTCTGTCATGCCCTAAATCTGTGTATTCACTATAATTACATGAAATTATTCTGTTTTAGTGTTTTTTTTTTTTCCCCATTAATTAAAAAACTGCCTCAGATTGCTCAGTCTGCTGAGCATGGGTGGATGATTAAACCACAATGATACCTGTCAAGTCTTCAAAGACCATTACAGTGTGGATTAGCTGTTCACACCATCGTGTTACATTTATCACCCATCAAACCATCTTTTTAACCATTGTTCTGTAATCCATCCGTGTCTTATGTCCCCCACCAACTACAGGACGCAGTACTACTCATTTGACCGTTTGTCCATCTCATCTCTCTGTCCTGACTACAGTCTGAAGATGAAAAAGATAACCATGGATCAGTCCAAGTAACCATCTCTCCTTTCTGTCCTCTTTCTTCCCAACTTTTCCTGTCTGCTCTTCGTTTCTATGGTCTATGTGACTGATGCATGACCTGACCTGCTGTTGATTATTTGCACGTGATTTGGTTCTCATCACAATACAAATAAAACACTATTTAAATATGCCCCTGATTATACCATCATACGAGGTTTTTGTTTCACGGTTTTTTATCTACCTTCCTCCTTCAGTTCATTTCTTTATATTTATATATTTCCTGTGGAATAATGGGCTTGTGTGGATGATGATGGCTTGATGGTGTTTATCTGTGCATGATTACTCCTTTTAGCTTTTTACACACAACTTTGAGGAATGTTCAATTCTACACTGAATACATTCACAAAACCATTGTTAATTATAGCCTTTATACTTTTACTGCATATGAATAAGCTGTGTAACGGTTGCAAATGTTAACCTCAATTCACCAGTGAGGGTTTTGTTTCTCATCTAAATTGAATACATATATTTCATGACAATATCAGCCAGTAACATTCAGTGTTAAGGATTTTCCTGGGTTTATATGTACATATTTGTTGAAGAGATGCATCTGACAATAGATTCGCCTCATTTGTAAAATGCAATATAAAGCAGCATATATTCTGCTGCCCATGTACTCAACAAGATCAAACCAGGTATTTCTCCACATTTCATTCATTCAGAAACAGGTGGACTGACTCACCATCTGATGCCAGGCAGTAATAAAGCATCAGTGCTACAGGACAGTTAAGTCATAGAAACTGTTAAATCCGTCACTCATGTATCACTGATGCTGCTCCACCAGCTAACCTTCCATATAAACACACTGGGCTCATCTGGAATTAAACTTGGGGATCAAGCAGGATTCAATCTGGGATAAGAAACACAGATATTTGTGTATATAAGGAACCTCATTCAATCTGACTGAATTTAAAAGGCACCACAAAGAATTGGTACAATGAATATGAATGGTTTACACCTCCAGCAAAGAAAGCGAATGATTACTTTAATCTGTTTCAAGTCATATTCTGTTTACTTGACTTGTTTTTGCTTTGTTCAGGCCTTGAGACATTGCAGGAGCCATCATGGTTTACCTGTTGATGTTTTCCCTCTGTTCGTCTGCCAGTTTGCTGTGACAGTTTAGTCTGTCTGGCATCCATTTTATTGAGACCATCTGCCTGAGTCTGACGCTGATGAGAGGTGGAGAGTAAACACAAAGATGGCAAACGCTCCCAAATGCACCATTGTGGTGGCGATTCTCACTACAGCTGCCCGCTCTCACAAAACATGACGTTTTGTTTCCAAATATAAGAGAATGATAATTAGATCTCCTTTCATTGGCTCGTAAATGATACATTTGTGTGGGAGATTTTTCTAAACGCTTTTTTTTTTAAAATCTTGTTCAGGTCCTTGGAGCTGTTCTTTGCCACCAATCAGAACAACAGGGGAGCAAGCGACATGAATGACAAATCTCCTCGCCTACGCCGGAAATTCTCCTCACCACCTCCTCTGTGTATTCCATCCCGCACCTCCTCCCCAGTGCAAACACGGAAACTCTCCCTCCACTCGCCTATCACAGCCAGAGTTGGAGGCCTGGACCTGACCAGCCCACTGACCAATTTCGGCCTCAACCATAATAATGCGGTCCAGTCTGCCACAAGTAGCCCCACATCGGCCCAAACTCCGACCTCAACCACCACGTCTCCCCCTCCGCCTTCCACCTCCCCGCCGCCCAACTGCTCCAAGTCGCCGCAGGAGCAAGGGTCTCCTGTTCTCTCGTCCCCAGACTTGAGTCCCTGCCTGACTACAGAGGCGGAAGAGCTGCCCAAGATTGACCCGTTTGGCAGCAAACTGAGACGGAGCATCCGCAGAGGTGCAAACCAAGGTTTTTCTTGCATTTAAAGCATGCAAAAAAAAATATACAACGGAGACCAAGATTTTTAAGGTCAAATAATTTATTTAGGAAATTGTGATCCCACTAGCTGATGTTAGTATTCTGAAAATGAGAGGAACTGAGTTAACCTGAGGTCAGAGAATGTTATTCAGAGGATTACAGCATGAAGAATTCCAATCAATCTGTATTCTTGCTGTGATTAAATTACAAGCTGAATTAAAACTTATAGAACTGAAAAATAATTTAAATCAGGGATGAGTACAAAAAAAACCTTTTAAGGGAGGTCACCAAGACTCTTATAATGTCTCTGAAGGGTGAGTCAACTTGATATGGCAGAAGTACTTCACTCTCCCAACTGCTAATGATCAACACTGGAGAGAGACAGATGCAGACCCAGGAGGCAGAATGAACTTTCTTAATTTATTTTAACAAAGTCGGTTCAAAGCAGAAATGTTCTGAACTGAAACACAAGACTGGGAAAACACACTGTGTGCAAGGACGAAGAGAATGTGTTATGGATCGTGACATTATTAGTCAAACAGTTATATTCAATTGAGCGCTGGTAATATCTGCATCACATCCTCTACTAACGTGACAGAACTCTGCAGTGGACTGAACCACTTCTGACACGAACCACGCATAAAGAACAAACCAAGAGCAGGACATCATTAAGTCCGTGCGTATGTGTGCTTCCCGCCACACATCCTCAGATCTCCTAATAGCGGTGAAGATCTGTGCTCTCAGGCTGGAGAGGGAAAGTGTCAGGGGAGCTGCAGGTGCACCACTTGGAAATGCAGACTCTCATTAGTATGTGTGCACGTAAGCAGTAAGGCTGCAAACATGTGCACGTGTGACAGCTGTAGAGAGCCATTAGGGGTCATAATGTAAGCCATTCTAATTACACTCTATTACATGTTTGTATTAAATTGATGTACAGATGACTGTTTATTCCAGGCTTTTTTTTGTATTTGTTGCAGGCTGTACATGACATTCTGAGCTCAGTTTCACAGCATCTTTCATTATATTTTTTAATTGTAGTTTTTAGTTATTTTTCACTTTCATTTCCCCAAACTTGAAAAAACCTTATCGAAATCTGGATCATTGCTGCATTAATTCAGATGATGATCATCTCTCTCACTTTATTCTTTTTTTTAGCTGTGCTTGAGTCGGCGTCCCTGGAGAAAATTATCCCCGAGGCAACTCAGAACAGTGAGGCGGGAGACATCTCCCCCTGTCGCTCCCCGTCCACGCCGCGACACCTCCGGTACAGGCAGCCTGGAGGTGAGTCTGCGATAAGTGCCACATTCTCAGGGTCTCGGAGTTGTGGCCACTTTACTCAACCAGCTGATCCCTGACACCATCATCATTAACACAGCGTAACTGGACTCAAGTCCAGTCACAAGCCCTGGTTCTGGGTGTGCGTGAGCGTCCACCACAACAGCTGCTTAATGTCCGTAGGGAGTTCATACCATATGAGGGAAACGTGAGGGAAAACAGAAATTAAATTCAGGAGATGAATAAAGCAGCAAGAGTATTTGTTCCAGTCTGGTTGAAATATTTATCTGCCACATGCTCCTCCTCCATGTCAGTTCAATCTGGAGAGAATTCGCGCTGCCCAGTCTCTCCTGCTTCGGCCTTCGCTATTGCCACTGCAGCAGCAGGACATAGTTCCCCACCAGGTACACACCCATGCACGCATGCATGCACGTTTACACATTTAATGGAGTTTGTATTATAATTATATACTGCAGTGTATGAGTACATGGTCTTTAATAGACTGGTAGTATTGTATTGATCAGTGTGTCCTCCACACACTCCACAAATTTATATAAATGATATAATGAAATGTTTAAGGACACTAAATTTTAAATTGATTTAGAAAAGCGGGGTCCTTTGTTAGCATGATGGAAGGTTCTTTAGATATGAAATTAATGAAAAACGTCAAAGTCAAAAATCCTCACAAATGAAATAGTAAGACAGAATATAGAAAAACTTTTCTATATTAGATCTGTCTTACTGTCTATGATATCAATCTGGAAAATAGTTGAAACATTGAAACACAGGAAATTCTCACTTTCACGTATCAAGAGCTTGTTTTTATTTTTAAGCCAAACACTCGATGCAGTGATAGAGTAAATGTAATAAATAATTTCCTGGGTTTTTTTTTTTTCAAAACTTTTAATCACACCATCTATTCTTCACACTCCTTATTTGTTTTCTCCAGTTTTCCCAAATTCCGAGAGAACGTGCGATAAAGATTTCATCATCCGGCGAGCTGCAACTAACAGAGTACTCAATGTTCTGCGGCACTGGGTCTCCAAACACTCACAGGTCAGCACCCACCTGTGGTTGCATGTGTGTTTGCGTGTGTGTGTGTGTGTGTTTTTCATTCCTCTGTGTTTGCCGGTGTGGTCTGTGGTCTCATTAACACAGGCGCCTGCTCCGCTCCTCTCGACTGAGCGTGTACAGTAAACAGCCACACACACACAATCAGTCTGAATATCTCTGGCTTCCAGTCTGATTTGCCTCTAATGAGTCAGATATTACAGTTTCAGTCCCATCTTGAAGGTCCAGCCGCATTGATCCGCTTTGTATGTTTTTCTTCAATTAACACAAAAGACTGTGATAACAGGCCAGTTTCAGTTGGCTCATTAAGGCAGACTGACACACACACACACACACACACACATACACGAAGAGCTTGTTAAAGCCGACCTTTGAGGAAAAGTTCAATTGCTGCGGGAGTGAAACATGAAAATGGTAGCAAATGCCTGATAATGGCTCACAGGGAGCAATGGGATTCGTCAGTGGACCAGATCTTTTTTTTTTTTAGCATTTAAACATGATGTGTGGAGACTGCTGTGCATGTTATATAAATGTACATCTTTTACCGTCTTCAAACGTCACTCTCGCAGCACTTAACGAGCTGCCAAACCTCCATCTGCGTGAACTCAGGCTGGGTGCTCATGTTATTGGACTCAGCGCATCTGTAGTGATGACATTCAGCAGAGACGGATTTTTTTTTTTGGACCAGTCCTGAGTGTGGGCAGGCATCAGCCAGGAACATCAGCCAGAACGAGTTATGAGTGCTGTGGTGCTGATTTATTGCTGCTGCACTTCTCTTGGAATTGGATGATACAACCTTTGGAATTTATAATTATCTATTACAAATGTCAGTTTCATTCCTCAGCTATTGTTTAAGATTAGTTTTATCTGATTATGGAGCCCCCGGATTTGATCTGAAAGGGTTTCTTAGTGATCATAATGGCATCATTTATTGCATATCATATAGAAAGAACATTAGAGGTACTTTGGGACATGGATAAAGAATAAGCAGGTTGTGAAGCGGGATGTTCCACCTACATTTCTCCACATATTAGACTTGTTTAAGGGTTTAATTTGAGGTTTTATTAGCATATACACTAGCTGAGGTGAGGACATGTGCTAGATGGTGGTACATTCTGATGAACTTTTGCAACTGAGATTTCTGCTTGTTACCAGGACTTTGAGATGAACCGAGAGCTGAAGCTGTCAGTGATCAGCCTCCTGGAGGAGGTGCTTAGAGATCCAGACCTGCTCCCTCAGGAGAGAAAAGCTACCGCCAACATTCTGAGGTACACAAAAACGCATGCAATTATTTATGCATTTTCCATTTTTTTTCACCTTGTTTTTTTTTTTTTTAATTATTTTTCTGTACCTCAGCACTCTTTCTCAAGATGAGCAGGAGGATGCCCAGCTGAGAATAGAGGACATCTTACAGATGGTGAGACTACAACTCATTAACTATTCGTGACAAGGATCCCATTAGAATGTATCCATCTTTCTCATCCAATGCTGCATCTACCTGTTGTTCTGTGTGTGTATTTGTGTATTTAGGCAGACTCTTTGAAGGCAGAGTGTTTTGAATCTCTCTCAGCGATGGAGTTGGCCGAGCAGATCACTCTGCTGGATCACATCGTCTTCAGAAGCATTCCTTACGAGTCAGTCCAAATATCATGTTGCTGTTGTTGTCGTTGAAAAAGGCGAGAGGGGTTTTACATGTTTAACGTGTTTAAGACAAAAGAAGCATTGAACAGCAGTGTTTCAGCTTGTCTTGTTCAGTCACATGATCATAGAAATTAAAGAACACCATCTGTATCAAAAACAGCCATATCAAAGACAGATATTCTTCTCAATTAAATTAATGTTATTTGGAATAAATTGCATTAACATTTCATTTTTGTGTGCTTAGTGAACTTCAAACACAGTCAAATTTGTGTTTGTTGGATTATTTCCCTCTTGTAACAATGCTCCTGGCAATAAATCTTTGGAAATGGTTGGAAAGCTTATTTCCCATTTAAATGGTGCCATCTTTCAAAAATGGAAATATCCAGAAAAAAGACGTATTCACAATTTTAAAACATTGTAATTTAACACAGTGAGATTGCCTCTATTGACAACCAGCTGAATTTTTCCACTCGCTCCTATCATCACACTGCCTCCACCAATAGACGCTCCATGCAGCAAAGAGCGTAGTATTCTCCGCGTCTTCTCTGCTCTTTGACCCTGGGTTCCAACTCCTGTTAGCAGAATCTGGACTCAGCCCTGAACACAATGTTCCAATAGAAGAAGAGTTAATAGCCAAAGCTGTTTGGTACTCAAAAGGAAGATTTGGCTGATATTTTAACCCACATCCTCAACTCCATCCCACAAATGCATGTTCCTTACTAACATGTTATCATTTTAAAGAGAAATAAACAAGCTTTCCGATGGAATAAGATTTACTGCCAAGTTGTTAAAAAAAGAAATAATCTAACAAAAATTCAGAAGGTTTTCATTAAAAAAATCTAGTTCACTGTTTTTGACCTTTGAACTCACCACATGTGTCTTTGGTCCCTCTGTCAGAGAGTTCCTGGGTCAGGGATGGATGAAGGTTGATAAGATGGAACGGACTCCATATATAATGAAGACCAGTCAGCACTTTAACGATGTAAGATCCAGGCTGACCTCAAGTCTCTCTATCCAGCCCTTGGTTGGACTAACAGCTGCATCTGTTCACAACTTCTCTCTTCTTTGTCAAGATGAGTAACCTGGTGGCATCACAGATTATGACCCACACCGACGTTGGCTCCAGGTCCAGCTCCATAGAGAAGTGGGTTGCTGTGGCTGACATCTGCCGTTGTCTCAATAATTACAACGGAGTGCTTGAGATCACGTCCGCCCTCAACCGTAGTGCCATCTATCGTCTGAAGAAGACTTGGGCTAAAGTCAGCAAGCAGGTGGAAAGGAAGATGATTTGATTCAGGAATGACATTTGACTGGATCTGTGCTCTGTGCACGAGTTATTCACCTTTAATGTTCAGTATGAGGTCCTTTTGAATGCTAAACAGGTTAAAGCCGTGATCATCAGATCTGTCCGTCGGTCCCACATTAATGGCTGTTTATGGTGTAAGATAATTTGATTTGATAATTTCTTTAACATCTTTTGCTGAGGCTCTACGGATCATGCCATGTGGTTAACATGCTTTCATGTCTCATGCTATTGATGATAATCATTTGAAATGTCTTAAATGCATATTTGTGGTCTTGCCCAGACTAAAGCCCTGATGGACAAGCTCCAGAAGACGGTGTCCTCTGAAGGACGGTTTAAAAATCTGAGGGAGACCCTGAAGAAGTGAGACCTTTAAATCCCATAATGTGAACATTAAAATGTGCCTTTATTAATAGGAATTTATTTCCATACATTATTCCCCCAGCTGCAACCCTCCCTGTGTGCCATATCTGGGAATGTATCTGACAGACTTGGCCTTTATTGAAGAGGGAACACCGAATTTCACAGAGGAGGGTCTTGTTAACTTTTCCAAAATGAGGATGGTGGGTCTATACACAGACCTCACACACAAGGAGGAAGGACGAGAAGACAATTGTGACCTTTTCCTTGTTTTCTTTAGATATCGCACATCATCAGAGAGATCCGACAGTTCCAACAGACTCCATACAGAATAGAACATCAAGCCAAGGTTGCATTTAGAAACATGGATTTATCAACATTAATTTATTTTTGTTTTTTTCTCATTATTGTTTGTGATGTTTTGTGCCCAGGTGACTCAGTACCTTCTGGATAAAACCCTGATCATGGACGAGGACACACTGTATGACCTCTCGCTGAAGATCGAGCCCAGGCTTCCTGCCTGAGGGCCAGCTGCTTGGAATGAGTATAAACCAGTATGAGCCTGCTGGACATGAGAATGAAAACTAGGTAGAGAAGGGAGAGATGAGAGTTTCACAGGAGACTGTGAGTGAGCTCAAGGTTTTAGAAGACGAGGAAGCATTGTCTCTGAGCGTGCTGATGTTCCTCTGTCAACCCACCACCGCTCTTCCTTGGGACAGTCCGACAGTACAGGAAAGGCTTTCTGCATGGAACCACTGGATCAAAGAGCAGACAAGACAGATGTAGCATATACAGATAGTGTGAGAGCGAGACCTTTGAGTCGGTGTCTCTGTGCTGTCGTCTGTTCTTTATTATTTGTGCTGTTCTGTGCCACATCCCGGAGCAAGACAACCCTGCAGCGCTTTCTGTCCTGATACCAGTTGCATGATTTTGGGATTGAACCTGCCCCCTGACCCTCACCTCAGCATGCTGCACTCTTCCCCAGAGTGAGTATCTAAGCCACAACGCATCCTCAGTGGGCTGGCAATGGCAAAAATGCCTTTCAACAAAAATAAAGTAAAGGCACCCATAGAGAAGACATCCATTTGAAATTGTCTTTAAAAAAAAAAGAAAGTGGATGATTAATTCTTTCGGATGTGAATGAAGAGCTCTTTTAAAGAAATGTCCTCTTGAATGACACAAAAACTTTTTAAAGTGCCTTCCATTAGTGTTGGTCAATTCCTCCTCATTCAGTAAAATTGGCATATTAAGCTATAAAGAAAACAACTGAGAAGTTCACAGAATTCTTTCATTTTTGCTCAGATCCCACAGATGGTACCACGTTAGAAATGCTCTTTGCAGCACTTAATCGTCAGACTCCGTCTCCCTCTAGAGTTGAAAAACTCATGAATGACCCAAAGCTTCTGCTGTGTTTGTATGCAGTTTGATTGTATTTATGTATTTATTTATTTATTTATTCTGCTTTTACAAATGTGCAATCATGTTTAAATATATGTTTCATGTTTCTTTCTTTGGGGGAGTGTGGGGGCGGGTGTTTTCTGAAATGTAGCTTTGCTTGATTGTTATTTACCATGGTATTTATTTCATTGGAGACTGTATATTACTGTATCTTATTTTATTTTTGTAAATAGGGACTCGCACCATTTCAGATGATCCACATTTCCACAATGCTGTGAATATAGTTTGTCTCTCTCTGGGTTGATGTTAAAGTCGAGTCTTTGCATCCCAGGTTCTTGTTTAAATATTTTAAGTCTTTTGAAGGCTATAAAATGTAGCATTTGGGTTTCTGCATTGCTGATATGGCAAGATGTGGTGGTCCTGCATGCACACGACAGCCGCACTTTGTGCATGATTGCTGGATGCTCCCTGGACGTTTTCCTGCTGCTTTTCTTGATATTGTACATGTACCTGTCAGGACGTTTTAAAAAATGGTGTCAGTCCCATCCTGGTCATCTCTTGGTGTACCTCACATTGTCGTGCAAATATGCATCTTTGGGTTGTGTCATCTGAAAAACAGCCTTTGTCATGCACTTAGTGTCAGAGACACGGGTGAGAATCTTCTTCCTTGAAAACTGCTGCAGGTCGACCAGAGGAAAATGTTGTCAGCCTTTGCTTTTGTCCTTTGCCCTGCAGCTGTTGTTCTGAGCGTCTGCATCACACAGGTCTGGAAATAGAGGATGCCATGTTTTCCTTATATTATTAATTTTGTGAATTTCTTTGTATTTTTCACCGTAGGTCCAGGGGAAATAAACTCATCATGCCTTATGTGTTTGTGTGTTGTTTTTTTTTCTTGTACCGGCCTGCAGTACACAAACCTTTCATAATTGACACAATGTCAATAAAATGGCAAACATCACGAAGGTCCCATTTAACCACTAGTGCAAGTACTGGTCTGGAATTACTGGTTTATTTGTGGCTTTAGACCAGTCCAAATTTTAGTGAGTCCAAACAAAAGTTCATTGAAATTTGTAAACATCAGGATGAAATCCCATGAAAATGAATAACATGCAATTATTTAAGACAACAAAAGTGTTGGGACCCTACAAGTTTTTTTTAAAGTGCAAAGAAACCCAATAACGTGTTATGTGTTTTTGACCCACAAATATTTTGTACCACTATCTATCTATAATTGATATGTTTTGTGTGTATATACATATTATGTATGTATAGATGACTGACGGACACACAGAGAGATGCATATAAACGTATAAATTATAGATAGATAGGTGGATGGGTGGATGGATGTATGGATGTCTGGATGTTGGAGCCCAGACATCGAGGGCCATGATCCGACCGGGTTTTCTGGCCTACCAGTTAGAAAACGGTTCCTATTTGTCCCGGTGAAACACTGCATGGCAGGACAGAAAACCTGGACTCCGGCTCTTGAGGCCTGGGCTTCGCTCTCTTCATCTCAATCTCGGGCCTCATGCGACGGTCCTGCTACTATTCTGCCACCTAGTGGTAAATATTTGCATGAGCAGGTTTTACACGACACTTTTGTGTCATGGAAGGAAAGTGATACTCAAATATAATATTCCATTTAAAACAAGAGATAAAATGTGTGACATAGGGGTCAAAAATGCTATGGAAATCTCCCTGTGTGTGTGTGTGTGTGTGTGTGTGTGTGTGTGTGTGTGTGTGTATACAGACATGCTGACTGACAGAAAGAGGATTTTCTGTCTGTTGATCAGTGAGAGGCTAATCCAGGGTCAGTGTCTCTCTGTCTTTCTATCTCTCTATTTCCTTTCTCTGTTTCTGTTCTTCAGTTTGCTCTCAGAGCTGCAGGAACACACAGGTTCTTCCTCACCTCCACACCTCAGACAAGCCTCAGGTTAGTGCTGGAGTTTTCCCTCACTTCTACCTCCTCACATCTGGTGAAGGTCTTACCCATGTCTAATCTCCTACTCTAGTAAGATGCCTGACACAGCAGATTTTAGACCTGGTTTCCTTTGGCTCTTCCTAGCCTCAGCTCTCCTCAGAATATGATAGGGTGCCGTTTGTGAAAATTAGCAGCAACTATGCATATTGGATTCTGTCTGCATATTGAAATGCATATTGATTTTAATAAAATAAATTAATTTGCAGAGCCATTCATGCACTTTTTGTCAACCATCAGAGGTTGCTGGTAGATTGTACTGCATGCCCAAGTTTAATATTAATTCATAAAACTTTGTGCAAACTTGGTTGCAGCTTATTTAAACTGACAAAACACACTGTACACTGTGTCCATTTAGGTTTCATTTTCCCTCTTTGCTTAATCTAATCACTGTTGGTAGTCCCTCTAATACCACCCTTCTTTTATTAAATATAGAGGTATCTTTGTGACTATTTAGGCTTCACAATAAACACCATCTTGAGCCCTTTCCTGCCTCCATCTTTCAGTAGATTGTATCTTTCCACTTCTTAAATTGAGTCCTACAAAATAAACCAGGTTTAAACTGAAATGATGACGTCAATGAGCCCACTGGATTCACCAATCAGAGTTTTTCTGCTTGTTTCTGGATGGAATTAGACATCGCCATGCAGGATGTTATAGTGGATTTGACCGGATCTTGTGAGTGTGTCCTTGTGCTGATTTTTACCTTTTTTTTTTTCTTTTTTTTTTTTTATATTCAAAAAATAGGTAATAATCCAAACAAACAATGGCAAGTCCTTTCACCCGTATGATGTCTGGCCGTAACAAGGCAGTGATGTTGGCTAGTGTCGGAGCTGGTGCGCTGACATCTGCGTACCTCCTCGGTGACAGCACGATCGCAGCCGAGCGGAGGAGGTTCTACCCAGCCAGGTAGATGCTATGCTTTAATAACACCCAGCTGATTTGGGTCATTGAAAACTATTCAGTAACAACTCATCTTATCAAATCTGAATGACAGAAATAACTAACCACCTCTGCTCTTAACTTTTTACTTTCTACAGCGCAGACTTTCCAGATCTGAGGAAGCACAACAACTGCATGGCAGCGGCTCTTACACCAGCCATTTATGCCCACCTGAGAGACAAGGTGACCCCCAACAACTGGACTTTGGACCAGTGCATCCAGACCGGGGTGGACAACCCTGGACATCCTTTCATCAAGACTGTCGGCATCGTTGCTGGAGATGAGGAGAGCTATGAGGTTGGGGTTCGGACTTGCGATTTGGGCCTAAAATGATGAAAAGTAAGTCTGATTTTGCCCCATTAGGTATTTGCTGAGCTGTTTGACCCAATAATTAAAGACAGACACAATGGCTACGACCCCCGCATGATGAAACATCCAACTGACCTGGATGCTTCAAAGGTTAGACCGCTCCTCCCATCACACTGTGGAGCTGTCACTGGTCACGCCAGCACGCAATCGGATGATCCTCTCCTTCCCACAGATCACCTCGGGTATGTTTGACGAGCACTATGTGTTGTCAAGTCGAGTCCGCACCGGCCGCAGCATCCGTGGGTTGAGCCTACCCCCGGCATGCACGCGCTCCGAGCGCCGGGAAGTGGAGCGTGTGGTTGTGACGGCCCTGTCAGGCCTTGGGGGAACCCTGGCCGGGCGCTACTACAGCCTGGGAGAGATGTCTGAAAAAGAGCAGCAACAGCTTATTGACGTTCGTGAGCAATTTTATATTTTCACGACACCAAGCGATTCTCCATACTTATATCCTCTTTCCCATTATTGATCAATCAGGAGCACTTCCTGTTTGATAAACCCGTGTCACCTCTGCTCACGGCAGCTGGTATGGCAAGAGATTGGCCCGATGCTCGTGGGATCTGGTAAGTTGAGGAAACGCTTAGTTCAGAAAATAAAATGTTTTGTAGAAAATGGTGTAAATCAGACACAGCATGGTACTGTAGTTGTTAGCTCAGTCGCCTCACAGCAAGAAGGCCTCGGGTTAGAATCCCAGGTGGGAAAAAGGCTGTGGTCCTTCTGTGGGGTTTGCATGTTCTCCCCATGCCTATGTGAGTTTCTCTGGGAACTCTGAATTCCTCCCACAGTCCAAAGACATGCACAACTGGGGATTAGGTTAATTGTCCTTACATATGAATGTGAGAGTGAATGGTTTGTCATTGTGTGTCAGCCCTGCCACTGTCACTGGGGTCCAGTCCAGGGCATACCCCAGCTGGGATAGGCTCCAGTTGCCCCCACAACCCCCTGAGGAAGACTAAGCGGTAGAAGATGATGGATGGTGTAAATGAGCCATCCACGTGTATCAGATTGTTGGAATATCAATCCTTTTTTTTTGTTGATATGCAAAGAGTAGTTAGTTGCAATGTTATTGCACCATTTTACAATTAACAAGATACATCAGGGGGAAAGAAATCAGATCTACTCACAGCAGGAATTCCAAGTTTTGCCATTATGTCATTTGTCCTGCAGGCATAACAACGAGAAGAATTTCCTCATCTGGATAAATGAGGAGGACCACACCAGAGTCATATCCATGGAGAAAGGAGGAAATATGCAGAGAGTGTTTGAAAGGTTCTGCAGAGGCCTTACACAGGTTTGTTCCTGATCTTTTCCACCATCTTGGCCAAGGTTTGAAGACTATTAAACCTCTTGTTGGGAATAAGGTTTGCTCTCTTTACTGTGAGAATGTCTGAAACTTTTAGGTGGAGCAGCTCATTCAGGAGAGGGGTTGGGAGTTCATGTGGAATGAGCGTCTGGGATACATCCTCACCTGCCCATCTAACTTGGGCACCGGGCTCAGGGCTGGAGTGCATATTCGCCTGCCCAACCTCAGCAGGGTAATACAGAACAACACACATGCAGCACCAGCCGTGGGGGGAAAAATATTTAATTTATCAACTGTGGTTTCCAGGATCCTCACTTCAGTAAGATTCTAGAGAACCTGAGGCTGCAAAAGAGGGGTACAGGGGGTGTGGACACGGCCGCCAGCGGCGACACCTTTGACATCTCCAATCTTGACCGTCTCGGAAAGTCAGAGGTAAACACCTATTGAAAGCACAAAATGACCAGCAAGTGAAGTCAGATAGAGGTCAGACAGGTCAATAGGTGAAGGCTTGGACTGACACACCCTGCCGCTGCTCTTTAATCCGTCATCCAAGTGGCAACGTGCAACCTCAGTTTAAAGACCTCTGTTTCCTGAGCTGAGTCGTTTACACTACACTTCCACTCACACTGGGATGTAAGCCTACTGTGGCTACTTACCTGCTTAAGGCTGTTAAAGGTCAGACATAGGTTTCCAGGGCTACATTGTTCAAATACAACTTCTCCTTTCTAACAGAGAAATCCAGAGAAACTCAACTCACTGCCCTTTGACAGTATGGAAACTGCCCTTGCTCATTATAACACAGGTAACCCTGACTGGAGTTCCCATGTTTCTACAGGTGGAACTGGTGCAGTTAGTGGTTGACGGTGTGAACTACCTGATTGAATGTGAGAAGAGGTTGGAGAAAGGCCAGGACATCAGGGTCCCCTCCCCCATCTCTCAGTTCAAGAAGTGAACGTTTCGTCTTCGGCAGGACGTAAACTATAAAGTTAGAGCTGAAAAAGCCACTTGTTAAATGTACAATAGTGTGCATGTGCAATAAAGTGAGCACAATAAACTGTCTGGATGAATATAGGATGAATTAATTTCTTTAAGCATACCTACACTATGTACTTTTACCAATTTACTCCAATTCAGAGTAAAAAAAAACACTATCACCCAGTTTATTCTGCTGTTGCATGTTTCAGACAAACAGATTAACTAAAATTGAATTAGCAAGTGCCTCATTGAGGGAAGAAATGCCCATTTAAACCTACTTCCCCCTCAGATTGGAGCAAATGTCATCCTTTTCTTATTAATTAAAACATAATTCGATAATAGAAGAGAGCCACACTGACCCAGAAAAGAAGGAGAATTTAAAGAAAAAAGACAGATTCCTGAAGCGACAGCATGGGTGCATGCTGAGTCCAGGACACGCTCAAAATTGACCTCCCTTCCAGACAGCTCTCCTCAGGCCGACTGCCAGACATAATGAGATGGAGCTATATTGGAAAATAATGCCACGACCTTTTCAACTCAATCATTTAAATGTTGGGCCCTCATCTGTCCTGCACTGTGACTCACAGACAATAAACGCCATTAAAGGAGGAGGGAGATGCATATTGCTCTGACGATCGTATCAGGGCCCTTTTTCTCCATCTCACAAAGAAAAACCTATAAAGGGTATTTATGAAGTGTCGAAAGGAGGGATTAATCCTGAGAGCCTGCTGGCTAACCTGACATTCAGAACTGGCCTGGCTCCTGCGAGAGCTTTAATCCACAGGCCAAGCTCATTACTATAACAGCAGACATGGCTGCTTTACTCGATTACAGCGATGCACAGGTGAGGCAGGAGAAGGAGAAGCAACCACAATACCAAAGAAATAAAGACATCCAACCTTGAGATGTGGGTGCTGCTCAGTATTTTTATTTCTATTTTCAGTTTTATAAAAATGAAGAAATCAGGAAATAATGCAGCTATTACATTCCAAATCAGTCTATGATATGTCTGAGAGACGTCCCTGGGTTGTACCTTGAACGTGATATGTGGAACGTAAACATATATGCGAATAAAAGGTCCAAGAGTTTGCTTCATCCTGCGCAAACATGCAGGTTACATGTACATATTAGGTTTTGCAGGTGTGGTAGTTTCAGTCTCAACTTCAACTCCAACTCAATGGTTTCAGAAGAAATGGCTGTTTAAACTGTATGCATGAATAATAAATGATCAAACATGTGACCTGTGCAAATATCAGATCAAGTATTCAGCTTTATCGCTGAATCATTGTGGTGAGGCTATAAAGCCTTCGGGGAGGCGTTTGCTGGTCACAGATCTGACAGATTTGTGGTCCTGTTCATCAAAATGAGGCCGTGTGTGTGTGTGGCACTCATTTGTGTACTGCTGCCGGCAGGTAAGAGCAATTGCAGATCAATACAGGTGTATTCAGTTGTGTACGTGTAGGTCTGTGTTACTGCTCCATGTTCTCCACTCTTTGCAGCCTGTGGCCTGAAGTGTTTCACCTGCTGGGGTGCAAGCCCTGGTACCTGCAATCAGGTGTGGGACTGTCCATCCCAGTTCGACCGCTGCTCCACGACCATTGGTAAAAAGATAAAAATTTCTTAAGTTTAATATATCATTCGCTTTCAAAATCAACATGAGTCAATCAGAGAGTTGTTATTTTAATTCAGTGGCTGATTTTGACGCTTGAGTCTTTTTATGTCTTTTTGCCGCGTCCTTTTATTGCAGTGGCTGAAAGTATGGTCACCAAAGAATGCATGAGGAGTGACATGTGCAATAGAGTTTACTCCAACGGGGTCCGGTGCTGCGCTGAAGATCTGTGTAATGGAGGAAAACACAATGGAGTTTTTGTTCCTCTGCTCCTGGTGCCCATAGCCATCATTGTACACATGATTTAAGCACCATTTGTCACATTTTTCGTTTAAACTTTTTGGCATTGAGATGTGAGCATGCAAATTTTAATTCCGTGTATGAAATGTGTCTTCTGTTGTTAAATCATTTACATGAAAATGTACTTTTTTTCCCCCAGGAATTGCTTAGTGAAAACAGCACTCCTGTGTGTAGTTAATAGAAAGATGCAGTAGAGGTCAGCATAGGAGAGCTAACAGGGCTGCAGACAGACGAGCCACAGTATCTGTGCAGAGATAATTCACCGTAACTATGGAAGCGTTTACGATCAAACAATGCTTTACCATGCAATCCTACTGTTAAAAACGTTGTATTTCAATTCGCACTTGCTTCATCCTTACAATCCACTGCTGGGGTCAGTTAGAGGATAAGTGATGCCATTTTCTAGAAGAAAAAAAAACATCAAATGTGCCAGTTGATTCCTTTTACATTTTGGAGTGAGGAGATGGAGACCACACCCACCTCTGGAATCTATTTTAGAGAGATCTGTTTGGTCACAGCTGAAGTATGTTTTTGAGGAATACTGAACAAGTTCAATATTACGTAACAGCATTTTTCCGGGTGTGAACTGTGTCTCTGGTGGCTAATGGGACTGCAGAAGGTCATGACCTGACAGGTAATGGGTGAAAGACTTGGATCAATCAAACAATCAACATGCTCTCTTGTCATTTGTCTCTGTGTTATAGTCGTAAATGTTCTGATTTCGTCCATTTGATTTTTCCAGTGATTGATTTTAATTCATATATACATTTATGAATTTCAATTCTGTTTAACTTCTACTGCATCTCACCCTACTTAACACTGTCTGCGTGGCATAAAATGAATAAATGAAAAAGAGGAAGAAATGAATAGACAAAGAAGATGCTGTTTGAGCCTTCAAGAATGGAAACAGATTTGTCTTTGTGGTTCACATCAAATCGGGTTCCAGTGTTTGAGGTCAGCAGCTGTGAAACATTTCTGTCTGCAAGGGCGAGTGCACATGGCCTATTGGCCGTGTGAAGTCAAACGGATCAGCTGTTAAAACAACAGTGGTTGTGTCGCTGATGTCTGCTAACACGTTAATCCTATTACTGTAACTGTAAAGTAAACGGACCGAGGGCCTTTTTAAAAGTCTTAAATGTTTAAATTTCTGACTGTTGCATTGGAAAAAGAGTGATGTTGGATCTGAGTGTTTCTGAGAACTGAATTCCAGTTGTATGTTAGCTCTCACAGTGTGATTGTCTACAGTAATTAAGGTTTTACTGTCAGGTCTGTTAAGGTTGCTGGTTCCATTCCGTGCTCTTGTTGTCTACCTGACACTCTTTTTCTTTTTTTTTATTCAGAAGACATTTGAGAGCAAACTATCACAAGCTGAAAAAACTTTACTCAAACACTATATTTATCATTATAATAATTTATTAGAATGTTTATTTGATTATTTTTCAACTCAGTGAGGGAATCAAACCCTTCTGCCCTGCCTTTGACTCGCAGCAATGGACTCAGTTGTGGAGGGAAAAAGAAGGGGTCAGTGTCAGGTTTTAAACTTTCAGCTTTCATTTGATGTTGCTCAACAACTGGAACAATGGCCTTTTCTTCAAATGATGATATCTTATTGTACTGAGAGATTTTAACTTCCCCTGCAGTGAAAAACAGTCTTAATGCATCACAGATTTAATGTGAAAAAATTCTTCATCTTAAATCTGCAATCATTTATAATAGGCCATAGGGAGCAAACAAGAACTGATGATAATCAGAGAAAATAGGAAAACTGAGCATTAATACTGCTCTTATTTTAGCAGAAAACAGATTTTTTGGGGGGGTCATAATTTAAATAAACTATTTCTAAATCGGTCATTATCAATAATATTAATAAAGCAAACTCGCCCTCATCTGAACAAGCTGAAATTTTATTCATGGACTTCTGACCTCACTGAAAAACGTATTTATTACACCATCACAACTATAAATACACACACACACACACACACACACACACACACAGCAATCAGGACCACTGGAGTCAAATAATTAGGCTTTATCCCCCTCAGTGGCATCCAAAGTGCATTTCATTCTTTAATAAAGACTGAAAATTGCAACGCATCGAGCTGAAAACCAAGAGGAAAAAAAAGAGACATCCGCTGTTTAATTGAATCATCATGCTTGAGCAGGTTTGAGATTAATTCCACGTAAGGAGAGGATCAAAAGTGCTGGAAGGATGTCGGAGGGAATAAGAGCACTGAGGCTTGTGGGATAATCCCATTAAGAGCTGCACATTCATTCAGACTGGGAATCCACAACTGTACAGTGTGTAAAAGATTAGGGAAGCACAATCAGAGGCAAACCTGCATTCATCACTTCAGAGCATCAGGCTGTATTAAATCCCCATTTACCTCCAAAACCAAGCCACTATCAACCACTGCGAGAGCTATTTCAAGTTGGTCTCTGGAACAGATCGGATTATGAAAAAAAAAAAAAAACAAGACAAATGTGTGTGTCACTGCTTAATACCACGCTGCTGCTGGTGCATCTTAATACACTGGATGACACAAATGCATTTATATTGAACATGCGCACATGTGCAATCTAACACAGCAACCGTGCATCAAAATGCATGTTCTGTTCACAATAATGACGTTTTTGCAGCCTGTTTAATGACCACGTTTGCTTCAAGCTTTAACATCCTCGAGCTGCTGCCAAAGTTCACCTGTTGGTGTTAAAGCTTAAAAGAAGCTGTTGGGACATGAGGATGGTAGTGTCACGGCGTTCCTATTGCCTTGCATACATGATTGACTTTATTGGATTGTGGGTCGACGCCTGTTAAAATATCTGACTGCTGCTGTAAAAAAAGATTTTCTCTTCATGAGAGCACCCAGGCATCCCTAATCAGTCACCAAATAAGCTTCCAAGACCTTTAGTTTAAACATTTAAACTCATCCTCAAATGCTTTTTGAAGCTTTGAGCAGATATGAAAGAGTTTGGTAGGAAAGATGAAATCACTGAAGATTTGACTCACCAGTTGTTGACAAATCCATCCAGTGCTGTGCTGATAAATATTTTCGACAATTGGACCAATGATCACCTGGTTTATTTTTAGAGATCACTGTCTCTGCTGGGGTCTGTGGTTTGTAACAACAGCTCATTGGACAGTATATGACCCATCGAGGCTGAATCAAAGGTGCATATCGTGTGCTGAGGAACCTCATTTAAAAAAAAGCAAAACAAATACGAGACGCACAAATAGTCCTACCACAAAAGCAGGCTGTTAACAATATGCTTTTTCCATGCAGGCGATATTTATTTTAAAATGTGTCAAGGCGACAAGAACAGAAAGGACAGCAGCAATGTAAAAACCAAAAGAGGATAAACCTAAAGAAAAAAAATAGAAAAGTAACATAGTTCGCTCTTATTTGTTAATGTCAGATCAGTTTATGTAACTCCTTTAATAAATATGCTATTAAAGCTAATGTAATAATGACACTAATGATAAAATAATGTGTTTATGATGGCTTTTGCCAAACTGTTTATACACATGAATGGGGTGTGTGGGTGTGTGCGTGTGTATGTGTGCGTCCATGTGTTGATATGTTATTCCACAGTGCAGAAGTTATCCAGACTGTTCTCCCGGCTCTTGGGGAGCTCATGGGGCTCCAGCAGTCGGTACTGAAAGGACACGTGGTTGATGTAGTTCCCGCTGGACACCAGCCTCACCACAGAGTTGTCACAGCCGATCTTCATCTGGGCTGAAGAGGAGAAGACAAGACACTTTCGAAAACTGACTGAATGTTAATCCAGTCTGAAAAATGACAGCAGCGGCCGAGACTCACCAAGTCCACTGAGGGAGAAACACAGGTCGGCCACAGGGAACATCTGAGAGGTGTCCACGCCATTGCCCCCCAGCAGCTCCACGTAGTCACCTGACCCTGAGCAGTCTGACCACACCTGCCTCTGCGAAACGCAAACATCAGGACCAGTTGGATAAATCAGCCTTGTGGTTTTCGTTGAGTCTCAGCGTCAATGTGAGAACGGTGCAAAGCTTATCGGTTTTGTGCCCAGAGGATGTAAAGTCTCATTTTGTTGGTTAAAAACAAAGGAACAAGGTTCATTGGATAAGAGCAATGTGAGAGATCTCTGCAGTTGCCCCCCCCCCTTATTCTTCCTGTGAAAAGGCAGTTTTCCTGCCACTCTTTATTGCTCACAGATTCCTGATCATAAGTGACACTGTTTAAATAAAGTTTAATTGAGTTTAACTGCCCATTTGCTCTCTGCTGTACCTGTTAGCAAATCTTTCCAGTGATGAATATAAATTGACAGAATTGATGAGGTCAAACCTCATTAATTACAATAGGATGCTAATATTCTAGGAGGAGCTGGGGATTGCATTGTGTGTGTGTGTGTGTGTGTGTGTGTGTGTGTGTGTGTGTGTGTGTGTGTCTCACCTGTAGGCTGATGTCATTGCTTTTGGCCTGCCTCAGACTGAGCTCTGTCAGCCGGATCTCCACAGGGTAGATGATGGAGAAGCTACAGTTCTTGTGTTCATGCGGTATCACCATGGTGAAGCTGCCCTCTGGACTCTGAGACATGATATTACAGGCTACACACACACACACACACACACACAAACAAAGTGGAGAGGATTCAAATGAACAGTTCCCCATCAGGAGAGAATCTCATTACTGACACCTCATGTCGCAAATTGGACATGATCAAGGCTGACTGCTGGGTGGGGACACAATTATGTTTGAACATAAAAATCCAATTTATTTCTGATGACAAAGATATGAAAACAATAAAACTGGAGTCGGTACGGTAGATTAGACAGGCATCAACAGGAGTCGGAACACTTTAATCCCAGAAGCATATTGATCACATAGTGATATTTTTATGGCTGGGAAAGAAGCTACACAAACCAAAGTATCAGATCTTATGATATCACGCATGCGCCAGAGATCAGAAATACACACACACACGATCAAAATCTCAGGCACTGCTCAGACTGATGCTGTTTCCCTGTAGGTGAACCATTCATATTTGTCTACTATAGTGGACATGCTTTCTCTCTTTGTCTGGATTTGTCTCCCAGCCAGGCTGTGATCGCTACCTTGCTCAACAGAGTGCTAACACCATTAAGCAGCTGGAAAACAGGTGCATCCCACTCAACCAATCTCTTCCTGTTGCTCTCAGGCCTGATTAATGCCGGACCAAGAAGGGGACTGCAAAAGCAAGCACACTCTTCCAAGAAAGGACACGTAAATAAATGATTTATCACCAATACACAGCCAAATCTTTCTTCAAAGACTCTTTATATGTTTGCACTTGTGACTGATTGTGTGAAAGTTGTTCCTGCAAGGCTGGGGGTCATTTCAAGAACTCACGGAAGGGGTTGTGCAGCTTCTTGATGGCTAGGGTGAAGCCACTGTTGGCACTGTGAAGGCGGAAGAAGACCATGGCGACATTCTGAGAGGAGCGGCTGGTGGCCCTGGTGCCCTCGGAGGAGCAGTAGTCCATGTACCGCTGGTGGAGAGGCAAAGGATGGTCCTGCCGGCTGGGGAACTTCTCCCCCTTCAGGACCCAGCCGTCAAAGATCTACGAGGGAGGGTGCACGCAATGTTTCACTCACAGGACTATGTTTTCCACACTTTGAGAGACTAAAGTCACAGCCAAATTCTTAGTTGTGAAAAAAATTGCAAAAGCTTGCAAAAGAACAAAACATGCAGTAAAATCTTTCCTGTTTACATACTCCATGGTATCGCTTCAGTATTCACATGCTTAACTCACTGACTCACATGACCAAAGTCTTGTGTTATTTATTTTTAAATGTGAGTTTATTTGTCCAGTTTCAATAAAGAAACAGATGCTGCTGTCTTTTGACTCATGTTTCATTACAAGTGTGGTCCATTTGGTTCTATCAATAATGTAAGCCACATTTTGGAAAAGTGAGGGGCACTTTGCCTCCAGTCGTGTTGGAAGAGTTGGTTCTAAAAAGACCTGATCTGTGTTGGTCATTTTCAGCTTTTTCTGTTGTCCTTATAAAGCTCAGAAAGTTCACTGATGGTTACGTGACGGCCAACAGCCGATGAGTCTGCAGTCTCACTGGCAGGCTTGGCTTCACAACTAAAGCCTTCCCTTCCCACACTCGCCCTGGGTAACGTGCCCAATGCACTGAGGAGCCTGCGTTTGCATGTTTGGACCTTAAATGATGCCCTAACCCTGTTCTGGCATCATTTTAATCAAAAAACTATGAAATAGAATTAGACCTTCAATTGGAAAGCTCCAAACTTCCTGTTTTCCCCAGTCCTTGCATTGAGGCTGGTGTCATGTGGGTGCTATTTGTGGCAAGTGCGTGGGTTGTGACCTTGATGAAGTCTCCGGCGGTGCAGTCGATGCTGACGTCATACAGCTCCAGACTGATCACCTCGTCAGGCTCGGCGATGATGAAGGCAGCGCAGGCCAGCTGTGGCTGGGATGCAACGAATGTGAAGTATCCTTCGGTGGCCAGCATATCCAGACATCCTGGACACACACACACACACACACACACACACACACACACACACACAATACTGCACAGTGGTTTTCAGGAAGTAGAGTAGTGTGCTAAATAGTTTTCACTAAGCCAAGAATAATATCATACATAAACACAAATCTATGTGTATTCATTGAGCATAGCTTTCTCTAAAATGGTCAAGACAGATTGCACAATGACACGAGGTTCACGTGTGTGTGAGTGTGTGTGAGTGCGTTTGTGTAGAAAGCTTTCAGCTTTCACTGAGCCCTCATTTTGAATCTGAGTAGTTTGGTCTTGTTATTATTGTTCATGCAAAGCATCTGGTGGAAGGGGTTTGACCTTCTCTGAAAACATATTAACACAAAGAAACAAACAAATTAAACCAGTTATGAAATCTTTAATGTTATTTAGTGGGGGCATGATTTCTTGCCCACAGACGAATTCATTATGTTTCGTCTTGTAGTCATTTTTTTACTTACGTATTTTTAAGCACAATTAAACGAGCGCGCAATGCGCAAAGTTTACTCCTCTGGGCACCATCAACCTGCTGCACTTACTGAGCGGCCGACGGAAAATAAAGTCCTCAGATTGTCTTTTCTGGTCCATGTTGAGCAGAGAATATAATCCATCTGTGTCGTCGTCCTCCTGAAAACACCATGGAAACACATTTGAGGATCCCTCTTGAACTTTGCGACTCAACCCGAAGCGATTTAACAGGCGAAACACTCACCTCGATGAAGCGACTGCGCCCCACGATCCAAGAGAGGGAGATGAGGAAGAGGAGCAACTGTGTGCGCACAGACACCGACATGCTGGCGAGCGTCTCTCTGGTGAGCGCAGGGGGGAGAAATAACGGAGCTGGCTGCGAGGTGGTAGCTTTTATAGCAGCAGACCCACAGACAGGCCCACATCAGAGGAGAACGCGAAGAAACCCAGGAGCAACCATCTGCGGAAGTTGCTCACAGCGATTAGATAGATGAAGAGAAAAGAATGCGTATACCTGATTACATACGATGAAGGTGAAAAGAGGACAGCGGAGGCATTGAACGGCTTCAAATATGAATAGCCTGTAAAACTGTTCACATCACTTTGATCCCAAAACCACAAGACAACCTGAACAAGAGTTCAGAGGTCAGGGAGGGATGAGAACACTGACCCTCAGTTTTTACAAATGATATTCCACATCTTTCCAATGTTATGATCACCCTTTCCAGTATTTTCAATATATTTACAGCTTTTAAATGGACAAACAAACAAAAAAAATGTCACTTACTGCATGTGTTAAATTGCACATTTATGTCCAAATTGTGAGGCAATAATCTATATTTCTGTCTTTTGATCACTCAAAGGTTGTATAATAATAGTTTTCTTTAAAGTATCTGTTGATTTACATCTGGGAGACATGAAATGCGTATTGTGGCAAAGAACAACGCTGTTCCTGTTTGTCCCATGTTTAAACTTTTATCACCAGTGATTACAAATTTCCATGCTCTATGACAGGGGTCACCATATTACCATATATTTGTTAGAGGGCCAGAATTTTACTGGACAGTCACCGTGGGGGCCAGTCCCTCAAATAACAGTGCAACGAATCTGTCCTCATTTCAGAATGTAGCCTAAATAGAGTCATAAATGGTAATTGGGGATTTCTGATAGTAAAGAGTTTCAGTTGCTGTTTTCAGCTGCAGTAGTGTGGACCACATGATATTTTCTCTTTGATCCTCATAATTTTGGAATCCAGTCACAGGCCACCATTTGAGGATCACTACTCTATGAAGAGCAGATGTGCTCATGCAGCATATTAAATCAACAGAAATATTAAGTGTTTATACAGTTTATATTCAGTCTATATCCAATCAACAGTAAAAATGATTTTATTAAGAAAGGCTAGACTGAAACGTTTTTTCATCTTTCCAACCTCCCTCATTGATGAGACACCTTCCCACTGCCAAAAGCATTAAAAACGATTTCAGCAACAAAGTATATTATTAATCACATCGCTGAAGTAAACAGGAACCATAGTATCTCTCAAAACAGGCATGAAAAGGTGTACAAAGGTGAAGGAGAAAGTGAGGCAGAAACAGGGAGGGTGTGTATGTGTGTGTGTGTGTATGTGTGTGTGTGTGTGTGTGTGTGTGTGTGTGTGTGTGTGTGTGTGTGTGTGTGAGAGACGTCATCCAGGCCGTAGTGGCATAACAAATTCATTTTACATGAGACTAATTGTAAGTGTCCACGCTGCCGTCGTGAAAGGTCAAGCTCAGTCATGGCAGGGTGCAAGGGTGTGGACAAAACTTAGACTTAAAAAAAAACAAAACAACTAGGTTAAAAATAGCTGACCTTTTTTCATAGTGATGAAGGGCTCTAATGCCTCACACAAAAATGAATGGAATGAAAAATATTTGGTGTAACATAGCCTCTTACAATGACGATGACCTATTCAAGGTGCATTACTTTCACCTAAAAGCTGTTGGTCTGTTTTTATTAATGAATTTGCTTGTGTTGGAGGTTTTCCAAAAGCACGGTGAAATACACCACACTGTTCACGGGTATGTGTGTAGTATTAAAGTTACTAAGTTCCTGCCCTTGTGGTGTTGTTTATATCTAATTTATTAAATGAACTGATTGATTTTAATGAATGAGTAAGCCTTACACTGCTTTAAAAACTGAGCAGTATATTAATTGCCATCATGCTGGTCTATTTGTGGTTCATCATCCAGTCTAACCTCATCTAATCATATCTAACTATCATCCACCCCCCCACCCTCATCCTGAGAGGATCAACATCCTGGACTTTCCAATATTTAACTTTCTTTGCACTTCCTGACTATACTGCAAAAAAAAAAAGAAAAACAAGGAAAAAAACACGAGGGGAGAATGTGTCTGATATGACCAGAATAAAAAAATATTTCAACCTAGCAAACATATCCCATTATTATGTAACTCATCGAGGTAGAGAATAAATTCAACTGGACCATTGAAAGAAACTGGAAATATTAATAGGTATTATACAAAACAGCCTATTTTTTTTTTTTTTTGGCGATTTTGTTTTGTAAAAAAAAATTAAGGTGTACAGATTAATGTGTCACTCTTGAAACCTGTAAATGACAGCGGAAGTTACGGCTACCTGAAAGAGAAAACAGACTGTACTGGCATCTAGTGGCCACTTTAGGAGTGGGAAGTATTTAATAAACACTTGGCCTGTAAATCACAATGATTATGTGTTCACTCCCCTAGACCTCTTGTACAGCATGCTTTGATAGCCAATGCAGCAGAGGTTGGAAATAATGCTTTCCTCAGATGAAATTTTTTTTAATCACAGAGTGACGTTTTGAGTCAAAACCCTCAAAGCAGAGGCCTTTAGCATAACGACCATCTCATTATATAGTTTTCTGTTTTCCAACCAAGTGATGTAACTATAGAACCCTTAACACCGTCACAGCTCAAATAAAAGAACAACTACCAGAAGAAAGCACCATCCTGTTTTTGAATATCACAGAAATTTGAAAAGATTCTCCAGCAACACAACATCCCGGTTCACTCCAGACCCCAACGGGCAAAACCATTTATTCCTAAAGGCAGCAGCTGCGTAATATGTATGTGGGCCAGCGTAGTGAGGATCATCCGAAGTACACTCAGTAGGAGCATACTACAGGAATCAGTAGAGAGCGATCAGCCTCCCATCCTGAAATACAGCACAGAGTTTCAGTAATTCTAATCTAGGCCATTCATACAAATCCTCTCCAAAACCAACACCATGAGTGTGGCCTGGAGCCGAAACAAGCATTCGTTTGCCTCTGACGCAAGTGTTTCCAATTTTAGGGAGATTTTGTGGTGATTCAGATGCGATCGATTGGCTCTCCATGTGGTCAGAGCGGAATAGCCATGACGGTGGATTTCAGGCATTAGCATCTTAAAGTTGCCTTGTTTCACAGCATGCATCCTGCTGCTGCACACCTGCTCCCAGCCAAAGATAACACATGTGCTTAAGTACTTGTCTGTGTTGTTCATTGTGCCTTGATTCCCATACACTAACACACCCACGCACACACCCTCCTGGTGTAGATCTGCCCATCAACAACCACCGCCTGGCCGACCCATTCATCTCCTGGGGGGCCCGTAATGAGCCGATCCTCCCCGTTTGGACCAACCTGACAGAGAGAGATTACTTTAAAGCTCTGCATGGATTTTCTCCTTTTTCTCCTCCTCCGTATTCCTCTTCCCCCAAGGTGGTTAACTCAAGTGCATTAATGAGGAGCAATGGGTAAAACACTCATCTTTTAATTACCTTCCAGTGGAGGTCTTCAGGAGATGTGTGGTGACCTCCATCAGATGCTGGCCTGTTTGTGTTTGGGTTTAAACTATTTCCTGTACATCATACACTTGTTAACCAAAAGGACCTTATAATAAAAGATTTGTGGCACAGTAGAAACAAATATAATTTGATATTTTCTCAACAGTTAGATTTTTGTTTCAATTAAAGACAAAGACTCTCAGGAAAAACTGTGAGTCTAATAAGTATTCAGAATAAAACGTTTATTAAAGATGCATTTATTGTGTTGGTGCTTGGCCAAACCTTAACGCATGCACTTGTGACATTTAGTGTACAATGAGTTTTACAATAATTCTACATAATCATGTCATTACAGAATCCAACGAGGAGTAATTGTCCTGGAACAGCGAGGGAACTCTTTGGCACGCAGAACCACTCAAGTGGCACTCTCTAATTTGTGGTGACCCCAAAATGGGATGGCAGAGTGGGCCAGATTTAGTCTAAAATGAAACCAATTTTGAATCATATTTGAGTCTCAGGAGGCTCTTGCACTTTGTAGTTGAAAACAAGTCACCTTTTCCCAACTTAAGGTATAAAAGCAGCAGACTTCCTGCTTGTGGAGGCTCCAGCTGCTAAGACTTAATTCAAATCTAATTTTCTGACACACGATTTGGAACAGCTTTGGGTTTTTGCACAAGTGGAGCCAAGAATTCGGTTGTTGTACTGCACTGGTGCCATAAAAACAACCAAAACAATTTACTTCCATTCCTTTCTCACATTGCATTTCTTAATCATTCTAAAGGGAGAGAACTGCATATCTGTGGTGTAAAAATAAAGTTTGAAACTCAAACTCATCTGAATCTCGGCTGGATGAGTCTGGTGGACGCGTTCCTTCATCATTAGCCCTCCACACTCTCTCCAGTCTAATATGCATTGATTAGTCCACATAATCAATGGACTCAATGACAATGATTCAGTGCACTGCATAAATGTATTGACTGTATTTGGCTGCACACGGCAGCTTTCTTTTTATGCATTATTTTCTTTATTAAGTATGTTTTGATGGAACCATAATAGTGTGATTCTCTCCAGGGTTAAGAAGCATATTTCACTGATTGATACTGAGATGGCTTTGAAAAAGAACTATTGATCATCTGTCTAGATTAAAAAACATAAAGTGTTGTAATTGTTGATGTGAATGACAAATATTTTTGAACGTTGTCTTATCTCTTATTTCCACAAGGTGGCAGTATTTAACTGTAAAATTTTATTCTATTTTTTTCAAAACTAGTTTAAAACGTTGATCGCTGTTATATCTTTTGTATCTGTCGTAGTAACGCTTAAATCGGATGAACAAGAGACATGAGCATATTTTCAACTTGTTCATGTTTAAGTTTCAATCACAATGAGGGGAATCAAACGAGGAAATTAAAAGAGTCATCATGTAAAAGTAGGTTAAACACCTGCAGGACCAACCTGTGAAACGGCCGAAAGAGTAATGTTTTTGGGGAATCCCAAGAAGCGCCTGTCCGTTCACATGAAGCACCAGGAAGATCCAAAGAGGTCAGTAATGTGTGATATCAAATATTAAATTGTAAAATTCCAAGAAAAGGTGTGGCATGGGAACAGATCACAATAAAGCATTGTGACTTTACTTTTCTTGGTTACATGCATGACCAGGTCATGTAATGAATGTTGATAAAGTAGGAAAGCCCGCATAATCAGGACAGATCACTGTGCAAAGGTGGAGAATGTCAAAGGGAGCAGGCACAGCTGCTTGGTGAGAAATCCAATATTGACTGTCGGAATAAATGTCCTGCATATTCTCTCATCTGTCCCAGGGGCCGTGATATCATGCCTCTCACGTTAGCACTCCTAATTGGATTAAAAATGGTTTGGTATTGAGAGAAAAATGACTGAAAATTATTGCCTCTCAACAATTTTGGTTCCCGGAATGTAAAAGAAAGCTGAAGCAATTGCAACATATTGGATGTTGGGTCGGAATCAGAGTGATGTCATTGCATGCATTTAGAAATGCGTGTTTTGGTTCAAGGCCAAATTCACATGGTCATATACAATGCCTCCTTAATTCACATAAAAAGTGTGTGTGTGTGCATGTGTGTGTGTGTGTGTGTGTGTGTGTGTGTGTGTGTGTGTGCCGGTGCCCGTGGTTGTGCAGGCATGCATAGTCAGACATGAAACAGACAAATCCATCACATCCCCACTGGGTTTTGGTGTGTATACCACCAGGAACACACATTAACGCAAAATAAATGTGGGACGCCAAAAAGCTGACAGTGTCTCATTCATACTGACAGTCTGGCTAAATTACACATAAAAGCACTGATAACATCATCATTAAATATTGATTTTAAGGATGGCTGAAGCAAATATCTCCACACATGTTCAGATTAGGGAATTTGGATGACAGCAGTGGGTTTCAAGAAGAAGGAAAAGCAAGAGTGAGGAAGGGGCAGAGAGGATTATAAACTGCAGGGATGCTGAGGCTTCAGGGTGGTGGGGGGTGGAAAGAGATCTAAGGCTCAGAGCAGATGTTAGTGTTGATGATGATGGATGCAGGTTGTTGAAATTCAGAGTTGTTATCATGAGAGACACTTGCAGCCCCTGCACAACACACTTTCCCCCTGTGAATGTGTTTGTGTGTGTGTGTGTGTGTGTGTGTGTGTGTGTGTATGTGTCTGTGTGTGTGTGTTTGTGTGTGTGAGAAAATGAGAGAGAGGGAGGGAGAGAGAGTGAAAAAATGAGTTACATGCCCAAATTAATACCAAATCTACTCAATCCATGCTACTTCTATTTGTTGCCAGTAGGAGCTGGAACAAATATACTCTTCAAACTAAGCAGATTCGCTGCAAAAATTCAGTGACAGTCAGTGGAAACATAAGGAAGCTATAAAACAAACAAAGAGTTTGGAAACAGATGAATTCAATGATGAATGGGATGAGGAATCATAGAAGCCACAACATACTAATATCACAAGATGTCACCATTTGAATATTGTTAGGAGTAACAAAACTTTATAGATGAGGTCAATTTCCATCATAACCTCTAGTGAAATATTTCATGCCATTATCATCATCTGCAATTGTTTATTTTAAGTTTGTTTTAACTAATATCCTTCTTCTTTAAATGCCATAACAGCCATGAACAGCTACAGAAAAAGACAAAAAACCCATTGCAAGATACCATGCACATCTCTTGGGGAAATAGGTGACATGTGATGGTTTTACTCTGCATGTAAACAAAGGAGAACACGAGAAGTCAAAGGCGACACCAAAGCAGTAAGCCGACTCCCTCTAGTGTCCGACTGCAGTAAGACAACTAACCACTCCTCACCCATAATTAAAGACTAAAAAACTGTTCTCCTTTGAATACATTTTTCACACCAAAGAGTTTATATTGAACCTAGTATCACTGGGTTACCACACACTTTGCTAGAATAATCCAAATTTAACAAAAAAAGGGAAAAAAGCAACACACACACACACACACACACACACACAAACACTCACACACACAGATTGACAGCAGGTGTATGATTGTGTGTGCATAAATGGGTCGACTGGAATTGTTAGCCTGCTCAACACTCAAAGCAGATAAAAGGTGCAGGACAGAAACATGTCAGTAATTGATTGCTAATTAGTTCTTTTGTGGCCTTCCTTTGTCTTGTAACAGTGTTTTGACCTCGGTTATCTATTCACTCACGGACTCTCTGGCCTCACAGACACTAGAAATAAGCAAATCCAGTCGATAATGAGACCAACTGAAGTATCAGCTGTGGGCAAGCTACTCCCCCAAACCTCAAATAATGAACAAATGCAGAAGGTTTTTTCATATGTCACTCACTGATGCCTGATGAGGTTAAAAATGTCGCCCCATAAGAGGCCAGCTGTGGCGTTAGCCCAGAGCCTTCTCACTGTACATCCAGCCCCGTGTGTGTGTGTCGCAGCGGACGACGGGCCATTTCCACTGAATTGGCATACCCACATCTCTCTCCCTCTCTCTCATCAGTGCATGAGAAATTACCTAATGAGGAATGGGTCGCACATTTCCACAAACTCATTAACCCACGAGCGAGTGAGACTAATTGCAGCGTTTGGGTAATGTGATTTCACATCTGTTACTGCAGCCCAGGACACAGTAGTCAGCACAGAGTTGGATCTGGTGGGCTGAGCCACACTTAGAGCCAGACTTAGCATAATAACACACATGTGCGTGCACACACGCACACAGGCTGGATAGGTGGGTGGAACAGCAATCGGTTTGGCTCTGGTCATAACGTCTGATCAACTGTCGTGTGAAATTTTGCAATTACATGCCTCTTTATGGCAGGCAGGAAACTTGTATTTGTTCTAAAAAAGAAGAAAAAATGTTGAAAAATGAAATAAAAATGTTGGAACTGATGCATGGATGGAGGGTTTAAAAGTGTCTGAACAGGTAGGTAAAGGTTTAACCTTCACTTAGATTAAAGGATGTGATTCCAAAATGTTTCCAGCAATAAACAGCCAAACATTTACAATTATGCTGCTTTACATTGAGACAATATTGCTAATTATAGGATAATATATTCCCGATGTGATGTAATTTAATTTAATTTAATTACTGACTTCTTTCAGCTCTGTACACCAAGGTCTATACTGCCATTGTGTACAGAAAATACAGTTCTATTCTACACTCCTGCTGACACACATAAAGAGTATGTAAAGAATATCAACTTTATTTTATATTTGTGGAAACTTCAAGTCCGTTCATTCAAGGTAAGAAAGTTATTGTCGTTCTTCTGCTTCTGACATGTTTTATTGTCACTGTCTAGTCTGGCTGTCTGTCTGGTATTTTAAAATATTTCATTAAATTGTTGCAAACAAACTCATGTTAATGAAAAAGGTGGGAACCAACTGTTTAATATGGGAAAGTGATGTACTTTTGTTAATTGTGATTAATCCTTTGTTTAACCTCCTCGTCATTGTTACAGAAACTCCAATTATAAGTTTACAGACAGTGGGACTGCTTATTGTAATGCCATATCTCATCAATTACCGTCCTGTGACCATAAATTGGCCCCAGTGCTGACAACGAGATGAGGTTAACACGCTGATTAATCTGAGCTGCTGTGATTTCAGGCTCAGGTTGACACTTATAATCTCTGACACAGACAGTGTGGTCTGTTCGCATTTATAATCAACAAAAAAAAATGAAAATGAAATAAATAAACAAAAGAAAAACTGCATTTGCTCCTGCGTCATGTGAATTTGTCCTATGGGTGTCAGGGTCATTTGAAATTAAGCAGGCGAGTGTTTTGCTTATTTTGCATATTAAAGTCTTTGAGATTGCAAATGTTAATTTGTTTTATTGGTCAGGTATCATGAAGTCCATGTTGACAGCAAACACAACTAAAGCTTCAGAGTCTTTGCGATTAATACTTTTTATCAACTGGGAAACCATCAAATCATGAAGAAGTCACTAACAACACCGAGGGTGGCCAAATTTACAATTGTCCAGCTTTTATCTTTTAACATCAAGGTCTGGTTGAGTTTCTCTATTGATATCACAGCCATGGCCGTCCTATATTTTCCATGTGCCGTAATAACCATCTGTCTGCTGCAGCTATTAAAAGCCCCGTCGGATATTAAAGTGAATTTATTAGTAACTAAACAACAATTTTCCACACGTGATGAAGCATGTTGAAGACCTTTAAATAATAAAAAAAAGACTGATCGCTCTTGCGCAATAATGTAACGGAGACAATAATCATTCTTGAAAATTACTTTTATTTGTGTCTGCATTTTCCAAATCGGTACAAACCCGTCAAGGTGGCGCATTTCTGCATTTCGACGTAAGATCAAACATTTAAGAAATGTGTCAAGTAATTAGCACATACAGTAAGTTCAAACATATCACAAAAAAGACCAGCGGGTACATAGCAAGAATGTTTTAGCTACACAAAACATCCTACAACAGAGTAGGCCTACTGAAAGTTCCTTGTTTTTTTTTTCAACTATATAGATTTTTTTTTTTTTTTTGCTTCCGTCTGCAGACGAGTTTCATAGCAAAACGTCTTCGAGCGCCATTTTCGCCTTGAATGATCCGCGTTCATGAATCCACATGCACAGTGCATGCCTGTGTCCCGGTTCTTTTGGGCCCACCCATTCAGAGTATGGCGAATGTGCGGTGGGTTGGCACCAAAATGTATATCCAATCTCATAAATAATCGTTTCACATAACACAACTTCACCTGAACACAATAACATGTGTGCGTAAAGACGCACTCTGCAAACGTAAATACAACGATTGTTTGGCTCCCGTTTAATCGGGGCCTGAAGTCGAGGGATCAATAATATTTCTCATCAATGGACGATAAAATTCCTTTGAAATAAGGAGCTTAGAACCCTTTTAAGTTGTTTTCTCTTATTTGTCCATCGCAAGGTTATTTTGATGACATCACGTTTGTTTGGCGTACATCTCTGATCAGTTTGCTTATTTTCTTTTATCTAAAATATCGGGGTTCAAAAGAGACGGACCCGTAGTTTTTGGGCTGAGACAGTTTAGAAGAGGAGGAGGTGGCCGGGATGTGATTAAAAAGTCACTAAGTGAAGCTCATAGACACTGTATGCTCCAGTGCTTTGCGCCGCAGCGACGCGATGCTTGTCCCTCTCCACATGTCACTGTCCGGGGAACTACACAGCTGCGGGGAGCCAGATACGTTCGTGGGGCCGGAGAGAGAGGCCGACATTCCGGGGAAATGCGATTGGTAGAGGTGGGACTGCAGGCCCGAACCGTTGGAGGACAGACCGTTGGAGAGTCCCATGGAGTTTGGTGGGGGGCCGGGACCGAGACTGCACTGTGACAGCGACTGTGGCATGCCCGGCTGACGGCCGAGGGCTGGCGGGAGCTGAAGCTGGGACACCCCCGGCATTCCGGTAGCCCACCGGGAGTCGTTAGCGTGAAAGGAGCACAGACTATTCTCCATGGCGGCCGCGGCAGAGAACTGTGGTAGACCCGGGGTTGGAAGCAAGGTCCCCGGGGCGCGGAAAACATTGGTGGTCTTCTTCCTTTTCTTCCACTTTGCGCGTCTGTTCTGGAACCAAACCTGTAGGAACAGAGCAAAGCCCGTGAGCCATCACAAGTATATTGAACAGTCATGAATATAAGTGTATTATACCATGATTAACACAGTTAATATAAAAGCATACCCACCTATTTATTAATTTAAAAAAAACATATATTTCATAATAACATAAATGCCTCTCACATTAATAACAAGTTAATGTAGTGTATTTATTAAAAAAAAAAAACAACCCTGATGAACATTTTGGGAATACCTGAATATTTTAAATACAGGAGGGGAAAATAAAATATCTATATAATTCATAACAAAAAACAAAGTTTACAAATCATCCTGACTGTTTCGATTTCAATTAACATGTCCCCCCTTTTTATATTGCAATGTTCATTTTATCATACGTATTTTACTATTGGTGGATGACATGGATGAATGGCTCATGTTTATGATATTATAGTTACAATAATTAAATATGATTTTGCGCTGAATGTTGCGCCAAATAGACAGTCCACCAAGCACGCAATAAAATAAGCAAAAGCAAAAGAAGTAAAATAGTAAAGGCAGCTGGTCTCAGACGAGCTTTCACTTAAGGACAAAAGAAATACTGCGTCTGCTGGTCTCAGACGAGCTTTCACTGAAGACCTCGAAGGATGATTCTATCATCCTTCGAGGTCTTCAGTGATTCATACACGAGCGAGTCGATGCCTCTGTATTAAAAGTTAAATCTCCCACTCTCTCACTCGCCTTCTCTCTCTCTGTCTCTCTCTCGCTCTCTCATTCCGCTCAGCCATCCGTGAAACGTCGCCCAAACCCATTACACACGAGGGGCAAGAAAATGCCATTTCTCATTCCATTATAAAAAAAAGTAGAATATATTGTGGACTACTATTAAGACGTCGCTGGTGGAGCGCTTTAACTGCAGAGGAACGCACGAGGGCCACGTGATGGCTGCACGAGCCGCACCGATGTTTACCAACCATAACAACAACAACAAGCAGGCGTGCGCCGACCTGCGCTGAGCGGTCGGGGCTCCGCCACGACGAAAGGGACGATTATTAATGTGACTAATGGCGGCGCTGCTTTTATTGCGCTCAGTGATGTCATTTGCATGAATTCCACATCGCTGGTTAATAGTGCATCCACTGAGAGTGAGATTGGTTCATAATGTGTTTGCTTTATTAAAGACTGCCATTGTTCTCCACGCTGCTTCCGAAATATCATAGCTAAAATATTTTGTTAAAATAGAGATGGGCAATATTTTAACATTCAGAATATATTGTCAATAACACTCTGTATGGTATTGTTGTTATTTAAGATTTTTTTATGATCAAAGTGATAACAGCACGTGTTCATTTTCAAAATCCCCAAATTTGGCAACAAATCTGTATGTCAGGAAATTTAAATATAGAAAACAATTTTTCATGTTCTAATAATTATTAGTTCAATGTATTTTTCAATAAATATGGATTGTTTTAAAGTCTAATCTCGAATCTGATCATTACGAGTTCGACTCCTGCACGATTTAATGAAATGATGAATCCTTCAGTATATTTCCACATTACATTAACTGCATTTCTTTGCAGTTTAAATTTATGTCAACATTATTATTATTATTACTATTAATATTATTATTATTATTGTTATTGTTATTATTATTATTATATGGATGCAGAAACATTGGGTTATTTTTCCCTAGTTTTAAGTTGTGAGTTGAATAGCTGAATTAAGCATTTTAGCACGATCACATTTTTAATCGAGCTGTAGAATAATATAATAAAACAATAATAATCTGGTGCGACTGAATGATTTTGTTGAATGTGTTTGGATTTAAAATATACTTTTCAATTCTTTTTTTTACAAGATACTGCCAATATATGTAGATAGACTGTAATAGACTGTCTATAACAACACCCATTAGTGTTTTATTCGTCCACATTTCAATGTTTTTTTACCTGAACTCTGGACTCGGTGAGGCCGATCCGAAGTGCCAGTTCCTCCCTCATGAAGATGTCAGGATAGTGCGTTTTGGCGAAACTGCGCTCCAGCTCGTTGAGCTGCGCCGGTGTGAAGCGCGTTCGGTGCCGCTTCTGTTTCTGCTGACTGGAGGTCTGCCCGGAGCTCTGCTGTGGTTGCTGCTGCTGCTTCTCTTGCTCCTTTCCGTTCACCTGCATGCCGGCAGGGTTGGATCCCACCGTGGCGATTTCTTCTCCCGGCAGGAGAGTGGTTCCTTCAACAGAGTCGGAGCCAGGCGCCATGTCCCCCGGATGACCCTGCTCCGGAACCCCGCCACCCAACCGGCATTTCAGAGCCTCTCGATGTCCAAGTAACTCTGCAGCATCCTTCATCCCTGAGAGGAAGAGAGGAAAAACGTCAGTTAAAATCTTTAAAATAAAGGCTAATGATCAAATGGACTTTCAAAATATTGTGTTACAATATAAGCACAGCTTACACACACAAGAAAAACATTTAATTTTATTGCTATTGATTTTACAACAAAAAAAAAAACATTCAATTGTTATCTAACCCAGCCAACCATTTAGCTGTTAAAATGACCAACAGTCTATTTACTACACAAGGATGAACAAGAAGTTGAAAATCTTACACTGGAGTTTAGGGCCGGAGTTTAGTGAGGATAACTCACCGAGCCGAGCATCCAGGAGGTCGGCGTGAGAAAGCATGGCATACCGCTCCAGGGCGAAACACGCTCCAAAAAAATCCTACAACTTTGGGGCAATTTAAAAAGTATATATGGTCTAAATGAACGAAAATTCGGTTTGTGGTTAAAAAAGGAGGTCCCTTGCATTATAATGTCCTCTAGAGCGACTGGGAGGCGCTTATTAGTTGCAGGAGCCCGTGAGCTTCCTCAAATAAGAGCCAATCACGGCAGGAGCTTGGAAATGTCACCGACATGACTCCCCCTTCTATTTTTTCCAACACGCATACGCACGCACGCACGCGTGCAGAGAATGCAAACCCGCGCACAACTCTACAGTTCAATTCAATCCTCTGCCATTCCATCCTCTGATTTATTAGCTTTTTCATGCTTAGATTATTTCACGTTAAACATCTTAATGTGCTTGTTTAATCTCATGCAGGCATGACAGGATCCATGTTTGTACATAGATCTTCAGGGCAAACACAGCAGGTGGGTCCATGCAAAGGCTTGTTCCCAGTGAGTAGCACTATGAGCCATAAAATGTACTGCTATTAAATAATTTAAGGTATCAAATCTTAAATTGTGGTAAACTGTTGCTCATCCGAATAAGTGTTTCTGCCCTAAATTACTTTTTTTTAGAATCTAATAATTTCAACAAGCAGATTCACGAAAAGAAAATGCTTTCTATACTACTAACAGTATTCTATGTTTATCTTCTCTGTAGTCTGAACTTGTTGATAATGCAGAATAAACTATTCAGAGGGGATGATAAACTTCCAGGCTTTCCCGCAGCACCCCAGAGTCCTGTCCTCACTGGATCACAAAACAAATATCGCTCTAATTTCCCCATGGCAGGTGATTTGTGGAGACAAATCGGGGAAATAAATAAATAAACGAGTACAGATGGATTTAAACTCTGCTAGTGATCGCTCGCTTTAACTCCCATCGACTTTTCATCAAGGCCGGTGCAATTAAAGGTATTTAGGGCGGTTTGCTTCAAACAGAATCAGATGTGGTAGATTTTAAACGACTGTGCTCCTGTAGCAGGGGTCCATAACCAGGTCTATTATACAATTAACCGGACAATCATTGATCTGCGCTCTAGTTCTCCAGACAGTGTTGGTTAGAGAAGGCTTTTGGCAGATGCCGGGGTGAGCCCTGTGAATAGACCACCGCCCGGGACTAAATGGGTTTTCTTTATAAACGCACAAAAGAGGCGTCCGAGCGAGGACCCCTCCCAGGCCCTCTGTCCTCCTGCTCCTCTTTCATGCACCTCACTCGCAATCTGTCGGGACGCACGGAAGTGCTGGTGACACAGAATGGAAACTTTCAGATGTGGAGCATGATCCACTGGGGTGGGAGTGCGACAGAGGCAATCAACAGCCATTTTTTCCTAGGTGGAAGGGGCTTTGGTGAGGGTAGGGTCCTCTGAGTTTGTGGTGTTTGTGCTGATGGTCCATTAAAAGTCGAATGAATAAAGTTGTTTGTTGTTATTATTATTATTGTTATTATTATTATTATTATTATTATTATTATTATTATTATTATTATTATTATTATTATTATTATTATTATTATTATTACGGGTTTTTTTCAGCCCAAGGACGGATAAAATGGGTTCAACTTCTGGCGTACTGTGCGTGTGGAGATGTATGATAAATATCGATAGCGGCTGTTTGTTTGCCTCCGGATGGCAGATATCCCTTCAGCTGTCCGATCCTCATGCTGTAACCTATTGGTGTAATAAGAGGAACCCACATGAAATGGGTCTATGTCTCACTCAGCCTCCCTAACTGGACCACATCAATCTTTCCCCAGTAAAAGCGCACTCACGGAGAGACTACATCCCTCCCGGGTTAATGCGGCGCATCTGAGTGCAGAACGGCTGTTTACACGCGGGGAGACATTTTAATGGAAGCGCACCAAAAACAAATACAATTTTGTAGAGCAATTTCAAAGATCAGAAATTCCGTGTCTGCGCTCTCCTCGGTCTTTTGGCAATCAAACTGCGGTAAATCCATTGCTCATAGCGGCGTTTGCAGAGCAGGTGAAAAGAGTAAAAACGAAAAAGCAAACAGGAGGGAGAGCTTTTTACACACACTGAACGTGTTGGCGCACCGGTTGTTTGTCTTGTTTTAGCCTGATGCATCGTCTCTTAGGCATCTGCATTTACGCAGTTATAGAAATCTAACATGGAAATCGATTTTCCAATCTGCAGGGGGAAAAAGCTCCCTAAGCAATCACACGGGAGTTTTGTGCAGGTGATTCTATCATACCGGTAGAAATAAGAAGCAGAATAATAAGTGCGTTTCACCCGAGAAGCGAGAGTTGGGGCTGAGAAGCACATCAAGGCAAAAAGCCATTAGGAGGCTCCCCTTTTCGGACACCCAGCCTCGCCGCGCCATCCATGCATCTCATGCCCCAATTAAAGCCGCTGCCCTCCGCCTGGTCTCCGCTACTGCGTGATCTGGCGCACAGACGGGTAATCACGCCTTCAAATAAAATAATCAGCAAAGAAGAGCGATTTTCTTAATGTGGAAGATGAGGTGTGTGTCACGGAGTGCGCGTGTGTATGTGTGTGTGTGTGTGTGTGTGTGGGGGGGGGGTGCACTGGAATACGAATGGAAGCCAGTGAAAGATGTCATTAATGCTACTGCAGCTTTAAAACTGTCTCATTACACCGTATAAATAGTTGGCCAAGGACAGAATTCAAATCACACCTGAGTTATGAGAGTGTGGACGGACTCCAGGGTGGATGGGAAACATTCACCAGCATCTCATGCAAACTTAAATATGTGATGCAACACTTAGTCCGATATAAGCAGCTGCATGCTAATGCATGGCCCTACTCACCAGGAAGATGCAGAGAATAACAAGTTATAAATGTCCTGTGTCTCTCAATTCCTTTGCAGGAAGATAATGACCTCTTAAAGCAAAGTGCTTCATAAAACTTGGATATATCTGAGAAGATGTGAAGATTTAATGACTAATCGGGCTCCCTGATAATAAATATTGACGGTTCCACTAAAATGTTATTTCTTTAATGCCTAATTAGTCACCTAAGTGACTAAAATGTGGCAGCCCAAAGCATGACACACTGAAAATCAGGATCTCACAGACAAGAGCTGCTTGTTTGGATGAGATTCGGATCATTAATTTATGTATCACCCAGGAAACGTGCAGTAAAGTTTATGCTTTATGCAAATGTGTCTTTAAATGCATCCTGGAACAAAAGCTACTTTTTCTTTGTGTGACATTTGAGAAACTGATTTAAAACAAACAACATATTCTGAGTTGACCTTTTTCTGATATTCTGAGGCTTGCATGTATTATTTCTGTAAAAAAAAGGCTTGATTCCATGAGCTGACGATGCTTTTAAAAGCACAAATAAACACTTATTCAGGCAGATTCTTATTTGCTTATTGTTTCTTTTTCCCTGCACAAACCCTTACAACCTAATCATATTTAACACAAAAGGAAAACATTTAAAAAGACTTTGGGCAAACTCCAATTCTTTCCCGATGCATTTCTTCTCTTCCCCGACACCATGACTGTCTCTCCAGTTCTGCTCCAGCTATTAGAATATGTTCTTTCTTAAGTCTGGTCATTAGTTAGGTCTATTACAGCGGCTCCATCATTAAGAAGCTGCAATGCATCATTGAAGGTAATGAGTGTCTTACATTACAGGTGCCAGCCAGGCTCGCACAGACTAAGGGGACAATGCTTTACGCTGCAGCTCGGCCCGAAAACAGCAGGACCTTTATTCATTTCAGCCACAGATCTGTCACAATGAACTAAAGGAGACAAGACAAGGCTTCATCAGCGCTCTGATGGTAAAATGGACAGAAATGATAAATAAATACGGGATGTGTCATGTGAAACTGAGGAAGTGGGAGCAGCCTGTTCCAGAATATTCTCCCAGTGCGCTCCTGAAACTCCAGATAAAAGGGAGGACTTGGGTCACTTGTGTCTCAGAGTAGCTTGAAATTAGAAACATGTGCTGGTAATTATCAAACTGCAGCAAAGCCACATCATGCAATTTAATGCCTCAGCAAATTAAAGAATGAATGGAATCGGTCTCTTTGACCTTGCACAGTGTGACTCCATCTCAGCAGGTACTTCAAGTATGCCACTCACGCATTCGCACGCAAGCATGCTATCCAGAGAGGGCCTGCAAAGCGCGCAGAAAAAGGAAAACAAAACAAGGGTTGTTTTAATGACAGGAACACACGTCACAAATACTTGTTGTCTTTCTTTGTTGTCACCTCCCTCAACGCCTGGCGGGGTTCCGGCTCATCTCCGACTTCGCAGATCCGCCGTTCTCATCACCGTTTTCTCCCTCCCACCCTTCTCCTCCTGCTAGTCCGCCACATTTTCTACTCCTTCCCTGCTAAACACAGGCCCGCTACCCCTCCCAAGATTAATTGATCATCAATTTAGCTCTAATTTGGACCAAGTCAGCTGGTAAATGGGGCAGTTTTCCCTGATTGTTAGTGAAATGTGTGCAAGTACATTGATAAATTTTGATTATTTATCAATTACAACCAAATGAATTAAATCTATTGAATAAATTCGAGCCTGATTGCCATAATAGAGTTTGAAAATATGGCTATTGATAATGATTCAAGCTAATAGTCTTTTCCGGCTGTGGTTGCCTTGCTTGTCGGGATGACAACACAAAACTCATTTTTCAACGAATCAGCTGAATGAGTGCGAGCCCGAGCTTTCATTAATCAGCCACATTACTGAGCTGATACGCCGTAATACGCAACGCTTTCCTCAAAAACACTCAAACACTTTGTCATATTTTATGTCAATTACCGGCGGCTTCGTTGTGTTCCATCAAGACATCTCGTAATAGTTAACATATGCTCAGGTAAAGCTACTCTGTCCCGCCCTCGGGGAGCTCTGTCGGCTCGGCTGGTGGGAACAGACAGGCGCTGCTGATGAAATGGAGCCCCGCACTTAATTTCGTATTTTTCTGAGCTGAGGCGCATTTATGGGTAGGGTGGGGCATGGGTGTTTTTTTTTTAATGGAACTGCCACCGTGTTTTCCCAAAGTTAATGGAAAAGCAGCTTGCTGGAAAATAGGAGAGGGGGAAAAAATTGGAATTAGGTTCAGAGGTTTTTGCGCACAATAACAAGCGGTAACTATGTGAGCCTCAGAGACATAAAAATTAGTGCTGTCATCTTTTCAACTGGTCTTGAACTGCGCGTTTAAAAAAAGAGTTTCTCCTAAACCTTTAAACCTTAAAAAGAAATGTGCGGTTCAACGTCCAGATATCCTGCGTGTACCCTTCACAAGTCACGTGACTGTGAGGGCACCGGGGCGGAAGCTGAGAAAACTTCAATATCAGACTGGCCCTTTTTTTTAAAAAAAATCAATTATATGAGCCCCTTTGCTCCAATCATGACTGTGGGAAGCCACTTAATGATCAGCTCTTAAAGCGGACAGGAAAACCGGAGCGATATGTAGCTAACACAGGGGCCAACTGCAGGTGAATTAACCCAGTCCAGACCTAATATGCTGGTGTCAGCTCTGGTTAGTTTGTGTGGAGCTGCGGCCTGTATTGGCAGTGGCACAGCATCCAGCGCTGTCTTCCTCATATGCCAGCAGGCAGCTATCTATAATCGATCGCCACTTTTAATTGGACAAGCTGTCTGTGGGTTGAGCGAAGGTTGTGAAACAGAATATTTACCACGTGGTTATTGGAGATAAATAGGTCGGGGACATCAGAGGTTTGTTCTCTGGTTCCTCTGTAAAAGCCAATTAAAGCTAGATAGTGACCCCCCCCCCCCATCAGTCTAGCCATGAATTAAATGAACTTGCCTGAAATAAATATAAATTTCACAGTGCACTCTCTCAACAATTAATATAAATGAATCAAAATTTGTCTTTACCAGCGGCTCCTACTGTCCCTGCTCAGATTGTGATTCTTTTATTCTTTCATTCTTTATTCTTTAAGTGGACGGAAATCTCTTCAGTGGTCCGAAATCCACCGTCATTAGCCTAATTTCTGCCGGGGCAGGCAGGTCAGAGAAGAGTGAAAAATGAATTAACTCTGTTTAAGCTGGAATGACCTGCTGGTTCTGGGTTGAAAGACTTTATTTCCAAAACGTACTCCGTAGAGGTGAACCCCACTACCATGACTAATAAGCCTGAGTGTTTTTTTCCCCCCCTTCTTTATTTCCTCCCCATTTGAAACCTTTGCAGGGATTTTTGTTATTAAGGAAGGTGTTTGCATATTAAAAAAATACCCGAACTTGTATATTGCATGGACTTGGTTTTGCAACTTTTAGTTTAAACGCAGCGGGGTTTTCTTTTTTAGACATCCCGTGTCTGTAAGGAGGTTGCATGCAGGCGGCGGAGTGGCCGCCGGTGGACACGCTGCTTTTGGCGCAGCCCCTAATTGATATTGAGCGGGCTGCTGGCGAGAAGCGCACAGGGCCACTGCTGGCTAATCTATGCTTTAATCAGCTTGTGTAATGAGAGCGGCGGCACGCTCGGAGTGAAATGAGACTTACAAGCAACGTCTGTCACAGAGGTGTGGAAATATCGCGTCTTATTGCCGCGACAGAAGGGGTTGTAAAGAAAAACTGCTCGGTTTTCGACTCCTTTACGCGCTGTCCGCGGTTCTGAAGCTGCAGGTTAGAGGCCAACGCGTGCACGCAGCCGCCGCTGGGGAGGATGCCTTTGCACATCTGGGCCTTAACATGTGGAAGGCAGGTTTAGCGAACGAGGCAGCTATTGAACAATCCTAGAAGCGAGGAGAAGAGAGGAAGGCGGAAGGCGGGCCACAGAATCGCAAGAGGGATATTAGTGGAGGTGTGCGTGAGAACACTGTCAGGCAATTAACAGGGCATTAGAGACGGCGGCCGCGCACACGCGCACGGGCCCGCGGGCCTGAGATCGCATGTGCGGGCACGCATGGGCACATTCACGACGGAGCAGCTTTGCAACACAGAACTGAATACACAGCGTTTAGCGCCGGCGTTTGAAGACGAACTGCACAGTTTGTTTGTTTTTTTTTGAACATCTGCGCTCTCACCACTGCGCGTCAAAGAGTGAATGAAGGAGAGGAGGAAGAGGACGGGTGATATTCTGGAGGCGCGCCAGCGTCCGAGATTAGCCTCATCTATCCGGCTTCAGTGATGGTCTTGTCCAGAAAATCACAACTTAAAGGTGTGTGTGTGTGTGTGTGTGTGTGTGAGAGAGAGAGAGAGAGAGAGAGAGAGAGAGAGAGAGAGAGAGAGAGAGAGAGAGAGAGAGAAAGAGAGAGGGCAGATACTCATACAAACAAACTGAAATAGACCGCGCTACTTTGGGAATACGGAAAAGGATGAGTGATGAAAAGAGAAAGCAAACCCAAGTGTTCGGGTCCACTTCCGGTCTTTCATCAATCACAACTGCAAGATTTTGCGCACACGCAGCGCTGACGCTCATGAACAATTAATGAGCACGGATCTGAACCGTCACATAGCTGAAGACGACAAAATAAGACATCCGCTTAAGAAAAGTGACAAACAAGATCAAATAAAGTGATTAATTTTAAAGATTAGCAAGGTTTAGCCAAAAATGTTCTCAATTCAAATTAGGATTTTAATTCTTAAAGGCTGTTTAATGCCTTCGTTTTTGCTGTTGTTATAGGCTAAATGTAATTATTTTTTACATCAAAAAATATTTTTTTTTAAAAATGATATAAAAATGGGGAAAAGGACATGAAAATTATGTGCGAAAAGGTTGAATATGGACATATACTAATGTCAAACATTTGGGATTTTTAAAAAATATTTTTGAAAGGATTATAAAATACATACAGAAAAGTAGCTTATCAAAGAAAATAACTCATTGCTTGATTTTATTTTCAATATTTTATCTACATAAAGGAAGATAATGTTTGTGAAATGCCCATGGAGACGGAGAAATGAAGATAGTAACCGTATTTATGAGACTTTCTGACAAATAGGCGCAGTTACGCTTCACCGACGCCCACGAATGCAGCGCGCGCATGTGTGTGTGTGTGTGTGTGTGTGTCCAGCCTCCCCACCTGTGAGACTACTTAAGTTTTCAAGGTGACTGCCCGTTTTCTAGAAATTCCGACGTCCTCCTCTGTTCCTTCCAGACTCCCCTGCGCGTTGAATGCCTATTATTGCTCATATTGGCACGACCCAGAGTTATTTCCTACATAAATAAAGTACCACTGACAGAGATTAGAGAAATATGTAGGAATTTCATCTTAATTTATTTGATCATTCCAAATTACAAAGCAGCGTAGTGTTGAAATGCGATAACAAGTTTTCAGTTCCTTTCATTATGTAAAAGAAATTAGACCCTGGTAGTGTTTCATTGGAGCGCGGTGGTCTCTCGGATAAAATGTAATTTGTGAGGAGAATTTGTTGTATCTGTCACAAATATTCCCAATTAGCCGCATAATTATTTGAGGGTTTCTGCATTTACGGCTTAAACCGGTAAATTTGGAGCTGTGGCGGTCTTAAATTGGTCTAGATTTGATATTTTGCATATTTGCATAATGAGGAAATTGGAAGGAAATTGTGTTCATCCATTTGTGAAAAATTCTATGAATTTTATGAAACTGAGAGCCATCCCCTTGCAGCCGGTGACTTTCCCCCGCAGCCCCCAGAGAGGCTGCGCGGGAGCGCGCTCGGCACGGTCACGTCCCTGTGTGCGCTCCAGGGCACATATTGAAGGCAAGTGCGCACTCTTCAAGAAACGGTACAAAAATCCATCCGCTGTAGGAACCAAAACAACAATTATTCCGGCTGATATCCAGCATGACCCATAAAAGCTGTAATACTGCATGTGGGATGTATGTAATACATTTGTGATAGTATGGTAGTAATGGACGTTGTTTCATGCCTCTACTGGATGATTTATTACACATTAGCCGAAGAGCCATGGTTATCTTTTCATTTTCCGTCAGTTAACAAACAATATGGCCGTGTGCGTTTTATTAAGAAGTCTTTGATTTTGTCATTAGGTTTATATTAGATAATTCATCCAGATTGGCCTGTGAGACTTAATTATGCATTATCACAGTGTGCTGATTGATATTGAGAAAGCTAAGTGTTCTATGTAATTGGTAATAAAGAAGGTAATTTTAGAAATTTGTCCAATCAGTAATGATTATGAGGCTGTGAGTAGGTAATGATGTTAACCCTAGTTGCCTCTTACACAGTCCACCTCCAGCATATCAAATATTAAATATGGGATCTACAAAAAGTGGAAATGCCATGCTCATGCAGATTAACATTATTAGAAATATTTCCAAGCAAATCAGGAATGAGTTCAAGGGGCCAAACAGTTACAGTGGTATGCTACACTGTTTATTTGGTGCACGTTGAGGCACCACCTGGTGAAGATGGCGGCGACGTGCACACTCTTTATGTAAAAATGATGGAGCCCACCGAGAGCTGTAGATCAGATAGCAGTAAAAGAGAGAAATGCAGAGAGCACTGATGAATGTCTGAGAGATAGATGTCTTAAGTGACCTTGGTACATTACACTCTCCTTCAGAGATGGCGCAATGAAGATTAGTGGCGTCTTGTTGCAGAGTGTGCTCGTATGCATTCAGTTTATGACCTTTGTCTGGGCCACATTTACAACTATATAATCCTGTACTTGCAGAATAAAGAGGAACAAATACACACAGGGATTGTGTTTATTTTCCCCCTCTCTGTTGTTAAATTGAATTATATTTGCAAGAATACTGAACATAGAATGGGAGCTTCAAGTTACAAGTCAGCTAAGGATAATTTTTTATAATTGTCAATGATATTCATTGCTCAGTTTTCCATTTAATGATGAGGTCTGCAACAATAGTGAAGATTATAAAAGGGTGGCCTTATCTCATGTCTGAGCAACACTGAAGTTCTAAGAAATAAGAAACAGAAAATGTTTATTAAATTACATTTATCCTTTTGAATAAAATGGTGACGTGAATAATTAGACTTAAAACAAGATGCTTTTTAAGCACAAAAACAAACGTCAGTGGACATTTATGAAGATGAAATGAAGCAAGCCAAAAACAAACACAGTCTTGTTGATTTATGAGTGGGGTTGCACACAGACTATCATTCTTTAATATTCACAGGCAACTAGTAAAAGGTGCTGTATAGTAATTTCACCATTTCATGGAATATTAGACCATAATGACCCCAGTCCAGCCTCACACACACACACATACACACACACACACATACACAGATACACAGCGGGGGCCCAGAGTGGACCAATGTCGGGGTTAATTTATAGGTGAGGATGGAAGGTAAAGTTAATGCAATGGCTCCTTACCACCACTCCATGGGCTGGGCAAAGAGGAAGATTTGGGAAAGAAAAACAAGCAAAAAGGCAGAGAGAGAGAGAGAGAGAGAGAGAGAGAAAGAGAGAGAGACTAAACACATCAATGAAGTGATGGCGTGCATTTTTTTTCCTCAGGGAGAAAAAAAACCCACAGTAAGCATGAATGTGTTCCCAATGAATCTCCCACTACAAGTCTGAACAAATAGAATGCCCCACACACACACACACACACACACACACCCATAAACACACACACACTCACACACACACACACACACACACAATATATATATATATATATATATATATATATATATATATATATATATATATAAACAACATCAGCAGCAGCAGCAGCTGAAACTAGCTTATTCTACTCTTTGAGTTAATGGGAATAAAATACCTCAGTGGATGAGTGCAGATGTGTTTGATACAAATAGTCATTTTCCTATTTGCTGCCTCATTGGGCATGATGAATGATGGAAGTCATGGAGGCGGTGTGATAAATGGCAGCACCTTGGCTCTACTGCATGGCCTATTGATTCTCCTTCTTTATTACCCCTCCAACCCAGCTGGCTGCTCTGCCCCACACCCTACACACACACACGCATACACACACATACACACATATATGGATGAGCATACACAGACACAATACGATGTTGCTTACAGAGAGAAACAAACAGCCACATACAAACACGTGAAAACATACAACACGTGCACACTTAGAGAGTGAAAGGGGATAAGGAGACAGGACAATATTCTGGGATGATGAGGGGAAGGGTGAAGCCAGACTGGTCGTGCTGCATTTACATTTCCTGGGAAATTTACATCTGGGAGGAGAAACGCGACATTTAAGAGAGTAGAAATCAAATCAGAGCAATGACTCAATCAGATTGCTTACTGAAGGTGATTCAATCGTCCTGAAAAATTTGGTGGTCATTTCTAAATTCCGAGCTGTCAAAGACCAAGCAGTTGGTGAGCGATTAGCTCATGTGTACAACACCATCAGTCACACAGACAATGCAGGCATGATAAATCAGTGATATGACCATCTCCTGAGCTCTTCATCACGAGGTAATGAGGGTAATACCTGCGAAGTAACACCCAAGCAGGTTTCAAATAGACAAACAGATGAGCTCACGCTACGCAATCACACACTGGGAACCATAAAGTTCGTATGTGGCTAGGTTCGCACAGCAATGAGAGACATGTTCTCTGTGACAATGTGCGTAGGGGTTACCTGAGAAGACTATGTCCTGTTGGACAGCAGGAAGTGACATGGGTCACGGGGAAAGTCACCATAAAAGAAAACATCTCACTTTATCTCTCACACAGAAACAAAGTGATCAAACTGAGCTGACCTCTCTGGCTTCAATTTACCTGCTGGATCTCCTTGACCTTGAAACACGGAGATAATAATTCTGGGTCTGGGGCCGGTGATGAATGGTCTATGTGCTTGTGTGTGTGTGTGTGTGTGTGTGTGCATGTGTGCATGTGCGTGTGTCTGTAACAGAGAGAGGGAGAGAGAAAGAGAGAGAGAGAGAGACTATATCTAATATGAAAGAAAAAAAAATCAAGGAGACAAACAAACAGACTGACTGAATGAACTGTGACCTGATTACCTTAATTTAATTATTTTTCAATGACATAAAATAGTGAGCTCATCAAACACGTGTTTTATGATATTTAACTTGTTTTGAATAACTAAAACAACAACATTAATAATAATAATAGATAATCGATAATCTATAATCAATAATGTTGATGCAATAATGTTAATATTAAATATTTGAAAACTGGCCAATGTTATGGGATAAATAATGTAAACATATATATACAAGCTTGTATTAGATTTTTTTCTTGGAGTTTTTCAAAGACTATTGGGTAACAAAAGCAAAAAGAACAACAATAATTAAAAAATAATTATAAGAAAAGGCATCATTGCTTTTATAGCCTGGCTAAAATTGTAACTGCAAGTTTGCTGGTGTGTGTGTGTGTGTGTGTGTGTGTGTGTGTGAGAGAGAGAGAGAGAGAGAGAGAGAGAGAGAGAGAGAGATTGCTTCCTCTTCGCTGTCACCCTGCTTTAAGTCCATTTGGACTCTTGCCTACAATTACTGTCTCATGGTTGCTGTGGTAACAGAGCCAGACCTAATTAGTATGCATTATCAATTAACCAACTTAATAGCCAGCAGATTGATTAGATCCTCAGTTATAGGGGTAGAAGTCGGGCGAAACATTGAATGAAAAATAATCATACACACTGGTTTGCATTCTCCCTCTCTTTACTCAGACAGTTTCCAACACACACACACACACACACACACACACACACACACACATACATGCACACAAGCGCACACATATGCAAACACAGAAAGCAAGGGAGTTCTCTAACCTTCTCCTCCTCCTCACTTGTCTAATTACTGTATGCATATGGTGGCAAGTGGATTGGGAATGAAGCAGGTTTTAAATAAACCTTCAGCTTATAATGAGTCAGGCCGCCATGGCTAGTTTAGCTCTGATTGTGCTCCACTTTAATGAATGACAAAACAAAACATCACACACACACAAACACACACACACACACACACACACACACACACACACACACCTACACTTTCATACACACACACGCACATGCGGGGAAATTTCATTTCTTACACCTTTACATACATCCACATTAAACAACATTGACATTTAGGCACTCAAACTTGTAAAGTGATAACACACAAACAGCAGACACACACACACACCAACACACACACACACACACACACACACACACATACACAAATTTAACCACGTGTGAGAGTGAATTTAACCAGCCATTTAGGTTTACCCTCCTATCAATCTAATGGAGGTTAATGAATGATTAAGCCTAATAATTTTAAAGCAGTGGCTCAGCCACACAACACATCTAGGAATTAACAGAGTGTAATCATCAGCAACAAGGAACAAACTGTCATTAGTGTATATGTTAAAGAATGTAATAATTTCATTCAGATTACTACTTTTAGATGAGAACAATCACTCTAGTCTTCCTATTGAGGAATTGAGAATTTTCCAACTTTTAAACCTAAAACAAACCCCAATTTCTGTTGTTTATTATTCTGCTTCTGGAAATATTTGAAAATAACTTCAAATATCAGAAAAAAGACAAATTAAGTGGAAGATATTCAAAGCTTGATCTCAGTGAACAACTGGACTTGGTTAGATCAAGCTTTGGATATTTTCCACTTAATTTGTACTTTTTCTGATATTTGAATCTGAACATTAATGATTTGCAACTGTTTACACACCAGTGTAAGTGTAAAGGCAACAGTTTATCACTCATTACAGGAATAGTTAGTTTCTTTCCAAAGCCTGGCTTGGAATCCTGTTCCATGCCCAGAGAGCCAGTGTAGAACTAGTGACCTACCACATCGGTGAAAGGCTAATTCACGGGCATTAAAATGCAAACGTGGGCATATTTCAAAGTGTAAAATTTTATGAAGCATACAGAGCACCATCCCTCCAGCAGTAAATCGTAATCGTCTTATTTCCTCTGCACAATATTCCTGTTCACCACCTCTGAGTGGTGACATTAAAAATGTTTGTATGTCCACCAACTTTGAGGCTGGATTCAAATTGAGTTTGGCAGTGAGGACATAAGCGTATTTACATGCGCGCGCGCTCACGTGCACAGTGTGAATTTAGTGCAGATGTGCACCCAGTCTCCTCTGCTGCATTGTGGCCCAGTTTGCAGCCATCTCCCTCTGATGTATAACTTGTTGTCCAGGCCTTAATGTTGATTTATTATCCATCCATAAATTAGAAAAATATGTTTGAGAATTCTGTGGTGCAGCCAGGCTCTGCAGACCGTCTGGGGATTGGTTGATGTGTCAGAGGCGCATATTGGCTCGCCAGGCAGCCTTTTGTTTCCCTGCACCAGCAGGCATTTAATGAGCGCTGATGGCTTAAGGTAAATGTGTTAGGACAGACAGCAACAACAGCCACAGAAAAACAGCCCGTTACATGGGAGAAATGCAGACCCTTTCACAAAGCAGAAAGCGACTCCTTCTATTCCTGCGGCGTCTTTGCCTGTTAACAACAATGGAATCTGCCTTTTGTATGCAAATAGAGCGATTGGTGAGTTGATGAACAGTGTCTTTTCCTTTTAAAGACTTAGACCTTTTATTAGGTTGTTCAATAAAATACTTTTCTAAACAAACTTGTGATATTAGCACCAGATTTAGCAGCATGGAAGCCTATTTATCTCTTATCCTCCTATTATCAAATAAGGTTGATTATTGCTGCTGATGATTCTCCAGCTGCTACCGGCCTATTTCCATAGTGACATACATACTAATTTCCAATAAACCCTCAGACATCTCTGGGGTTACTGTGTTTTGGCAAAGTCCTATCAGAGATGTTTTGAAGCACCTCGCATTAATCACAAGAGGTAATCAGAGGAGGGAGGTTCAATTTCGTGACCTAAAAAAGTGGCATGATGTAGTTGGGAGAACCATCCTTGTTTTGAGCTGCTTGAGACATGCTGAGCATAATCAACAAACTGAGACAGAAACACTGCTGTCGCCATGTCTGGAGCTGACACTGTCACTTCATTGTCACGGCTGTTGTGTCTGCTCTGCTGATGCTCTGCTCCTCTGTTTATGTTACAGATGTTCCGATAATCAGAGCAGCAGTGTGTGAAGGACTCTGCCCGTGCGACCCTGACTGGCAACCGCGCCTGCAAAGGTCACTGTGGAAATGCTCGGTGATGGTGATGGCAGGAACAGGAGCAGAATGAAACATGGTTTCACTGTGATATACCATTTTTCTCACATCCATTCCACCCTTACCAGAAACACACATGTTTCCCTGGCAACCTGAAAGCATCAAACTCTCAAAATACATGGATGGATGGTTGGATGGATGGATGGATGGTTGGATGGATGGACACACAGATGATAGATAGATGGATGGATGGAATTCCAGTCCTCATGAGTTGCTCCAGGTTTCTGATGTCAGTTTGTTGATGTCCAGTAAATCCAGTAACTCCAGTCAATCAAATCCACCTGGAAATGAACATGGATCTGATGTGTGACTGTTCACTATAAATCACCACACATTAACGTTGTGGAACAGGAAAGCAGGTCATCTTATTCAACATCATTTTATCTATTAGATTTTGTTGCTCTAAAAAATACAAATGCCAAAAAACTAAAATCCATATCAGTCAAGACACAATTGGTGTTTTGAAATGAGCTCCTTTTTTTTTGGGGGGGGGGCTATGAAACACACTTATTGCACGTCAGAAGGGCTCGCTATGTCTCAGTCGGAGCATTTATCCTGGGCCATAATGGGGTGCTGAGTTGTTCGTGGCGGCCAGTGTTTAATGATCTCCTTGGGCTCTGAGAGTAAACTACTGGGGTAATCAGAAGGGTAAACTCAGCTATATTTCAATTTGGAGAGCTGCTCTTCCGTTCAGAGAGGCCGCTCGGAGACGATAAATAATAGGACTATTCAGCCTATCCTGCAGGCTGCCTCTCTGACACCTACCCAAACACACATGCAGACACACAAATCAGCCCATAACAATTCATGTCCCTTCCATAAATCAGCCCCACTAAAAGCAGGTGATTAGCAAAATCATTTAGCCCATAAAACCCAAACAGCCACAACTGTTTCCTTCCTGCTTTTTTTAAGGGAGAAAATAGAGAGATGCACAGATGGTAAATAGTTTGGAAGAGGATGAACAAAGCTGGATGAGTGTACTTGTGAAAGTAGCATCAATTCAATGAATGTTTCATTTCACATTGTTTAGCCTATCTGTGGCCAGTGACGGTCATGTCCTTGTGAAGTGACTTGTTCAAGGTCATTAAAACATTTTAAATGATTTGTTATGTTTTATATAATAGCTGAAAATTTGAATATAAAATTAAATGCAAAAATACCAACCAATACTACAAAATTATGCAAATGCAATTCTGATAACATCTTTAGTGGGTCAATTTTAGCACTTCCCACTTTCCATAAGTGTTGGAAAATTAAATAAAAGTAGCTTATTTTCAAGGATACAGTTAAGTTTGCTGATCCTGTATATATATATTACAGGTCAACTGGAGTAGTTGAATCATTTGAATCATCATTTTGCTCTTTTACACTTATGTTTTCCTATGCATTATATTTCTTTTGTTATGTGCTGACAAGTGCACAATAAACCCATATAATGAATTTTTTATCATCTGTGCAACAGCAATTCTCAAATTATGGTCAGTCGCGGCAGCATGATGTTTATTTGTGTGGTACAAGTGTGGCAATGCTCACTGAAGACAAAACACAGCAGCAATTTTTCTCTAATCTATTTGTAATTAGAATCATGAAATACTTAAGAGTAACAAATGAGCCTAAAATACTCTTGAAGTACAACATTGATTGGATGCTTTATATTTAATATGCAAGTTGGTGAAATCTCTTTTACACCAAGCTTGCAGTGAGTATCACAACTTCAATCAAATGATAAATGCAATTTATCCCATTATCATAAACCCTCAAATCACCAATAAATTGAAACTTGAAGAAACCCAACCCAGCAATTTTCTCATCTCCTATGCTGCAGTGCTGTCTCGCTCGTCTAGAGCAGAGGGATCAGGCGTGTGTCTGATGATGCTTTCCTAAAGAGCTACAATTAATGGCCTGTCACTTATCATTAGAGCCGGTGAAAGGCGGGACGCCGGGGAGCACCATGCAAACAAAGGAACGTTTTAGAACGTCAATTTTAAAGGCACCCGTCGACTCTGTATTCTAGTGGATGGCCTCAGAGGACCCCATCCCTGCTGGCCCCGGGCCCTGCTGTCTCCCCTGGGGGATTAGAGGGATCTGCAGAAATTATCCATTTGGATGACAAGCGGAGGCCAAAGGACGAGCGGGTGTTAATGTCCCCCATTTTACACAAACAAAAGCAGTGGGGATTTTAAATAACACTTCTCAAAGCCGACTGTGACCACTTCAGTCACAGTTTGTATGTGTGTGTGCTAGGTTACTCAGCCTTGTTAATTGATTGAAGTTGTGGGTTAGCGCGAGGAATTGGTGTGTCTGATAGCTTCTATTGGTGTGCATCTGTGGCTCAGTTCATTTTTAAAAAAGCTTAAAGCAACGAAAAAGCAATACCAATATTATGACAATAACTGCATTTTTGCAGAATAATTTCCCAAAAAAGGTAACAATTTTTCTGTAACAAATGTCTCATTTATGGTTTAAAGGTTTGAGGTGCACAGACTCATTTGAAGCCATGTGTTAGTAATTGCGGTCCGCTTTGGCCTCGTGCTAGAAAGGTTGTTTACTTTTCATTACAATTTCAGAGCGAGGCAGGGAGCTCCTCAAAAAGAACATCTACAACAACACCCCCTTGACTGGGACTCTGCAGTGCTGCTTTTGTCCATTAGGTTTGGCCTCCTCATTGACAGCCAATAAATCATTCATTTAGAGGCAAAACAGGGAGAGAATCAAACAGCCATTTCTGAGCCTGAGGCCTTTTACCGCAGCGGCTTGCTGCAGGGCACAGATCTAATGTAGAGTGGCTAGGCTGCAGGCGGATGGAAGGGCTCTTAAGAGACAGGAGCACATTGTTTGGAGAGACGGGAAACGGTGCTCTCATTAGACCTGGAGCTGAAAACCAACCTGAAAGACCTGTTTCAATTTACTTGCCCTGTGCTCAGAATAAATCAACCTCGTGTGTATGTGCACTCATGTGATTGTGTGAGATGCACACATAAAAACACATGTACACGTGATAAAACATACACACGGTCATAAGCAGGCACTTTATAAATATGCCTTTCAGAGAATGCCGCTCCTGGTTCAAAGTTGTTTTAGCGGACTGCTTGTTAAAGGTAAAACCTTTTACCTCTCTGGCTCTGATGACTCTTTTATTAAAGTTCTTTCTCATTCAAATCAGAGTCACAATTAAGGCTGCTCCCCACTAGTGCTCCTTTTTTTGTTCTTTGTTCTTTGTTCTCGTGTACGCTTGAGTACTTCTTTGCACAAACTGAATCAGTGCTGTGATGTGCAGGCTTAGGATCTTCAGCTGCCACAATAAACAGGGGCGTGTCCAGACTTGGCTCTGACTAACGTGCCCCCTTTATGTCACATGCCAATTACAAATTTATTTTCTCTGAATGTTGTGCCTGCAAATGCCTCATACATTTGAAAGTAAATAACAAATATTCAGATGTACTAGAAGAAGAGCTTTGAAATGAATTACTTTTTTTTTTGTGAATTTGTAAATTAGTTTTTAGATTTAAAGGCAATATTTGTAAAAAGTTTCAGAAATTCTAATAAAAATGTTTTACTTTCAATAAGTAAAGTAAAATAAAGGAAATTGTTGACATGCGTCTCTGATGGTTTTAGTGTCTACTCATGGACCATAGCTAAATGGACTATGTACTATGAACTGTTCTTCAAATGCCAGAGATTGGGAAAAGTATACATGATAAATCTGAGACAAATAATCAAGCATGCATTCATCATCCCTTTGGTGACACAAACATGGGAGACTGTCATGAATGAATGGTCCATCAGAGTAGAATTCCTCCATGCATAAGGGAAGAAGACAAACAGTAAGAAATGGGACAGAATTATATAATAGTGTGAAGAGCAGAGAGATATGGGCGAATGGAAAGGAAATCACAGCACACATGGGGGTATGGAGCAAAAGAAGCTGTACAAATATGAGATATAGTGCATGATGTCCACCAGTATTAAAACGAAAGTGTCACACATGAATCTCAAACACAAAGAGAGAAAGAGATACAAAGAACACAGAATGAAATGGAAGGTGAATTCACTACATACTGAATATCCAGTCATCATCTCCTGTTGCTATTAATTCCAATTCAGAGTTGCAGGAGCTCTGATGTCAATAAGAGCACCAGGCAGGAACACACCCTCGACAGGTCAACAGATCACCGCCAGACACACACCATGTACTCACACACTCACAACTCTCCAATAAACATAATATGCATGTTGGGAAGTTGGAATAAATAAATTTCACACAAAAATAACTCAACACAACTGTGATAAATGCAATACCACTGTGCTACTACCTACTGAAGACCAGCTTCAGATTCTTTCTGTCTACACTCTTCTACATCCTCCAGTACCTCTGCATGTTGCTACAGGACCTTGTGTTGATAGAAAGCTGCAGGTGACAGATAAACATCATGAAAGAAACTGCCTGCTATAAAAATAAAAAAACCTTCACCAACAAATATGTCTGTTACATGAAGAGAAAGTCACAACATAAAATACCTGCACAACAGATGGTCAAATGTTCTGGAAGACAATATATTTGTCGTTATGTAGCTTTTACTCCGTGGCTATGTGTCTGATTGTTGCAGTTGCTGGAAACACAACTTGCCTTGAGAAAGGCATCAAAAAGCTGTTTCTCCCTCTTTCGCTGCCTCTGCTTGTCATTTTCCATTCTGTTATAGTAAGTGTAGAGGAGACGGTCCTCTGCCTGATTCAGTGCTATCTAACCTTGCTTTATGAAAGCATTAAATTGATGGTTTCAGACCAGCCCTTGGAAGATGCACATAAAGCTGAGACTAACTGGGAGATAATAGGCCTCATAAAACTGGCCCAAGAGCTCTATAACTTAGCCTGCACAGGCCAAGTCTAAAGGCCCAAACTGCTAAACAAACTATAAACACCAGCTACAGGAAAAAAAGTCTCATTCTCAAGACCGTGTGTTTTATTTATTTTTTATTGTCTGTTTAATTTAAGGGAAGTAATTTGTGACATAAAGGATCATTAAAAAAAACAAAATAAAAAGTAAACAACCATAAAAAAGTAAAGTGTTACTTTGACCCATTTTCATACAGGTTTGTATACCTACAAATCTAAAAGTTCTAAAACACGGTAATATTTGCATATCAAATGTGTGCATCTTTGAGTGTCTGTGCCATAATTCCACCAATGGTTTTATCCTCCATCTCACCTGAACATGGCAAAAAAAATCAAGCACCCTGCAGACATTAAAATATATATTTTTTTTTAAATGCACAGAATCCTCTCTTGTCCTATTCTCCTGGCAGCAAATAAGTAAAGGTGTGTAATGAATGCAGTGGAAGTTCAGCGTACGTCTTTGCAGGTTGCACGGGGTGGTAATGGATGGCCGCCGGGTGCCCGCTGACGTGTTATTCTTTTATAAAACATTGCCTCTGCGTACAGCAGTACAGGGGAGCACGTGTCATGTGTGTGATGAATGACCACTGGATAACATCTTCACTTCTGACCCCTAACACAGGTGTGGATGCTCACACAGACACAGAAAATCAAGCATGCATTCATGCACATTCAAGTTAGTAAACACTTTTTTTAATGCTGCAGAAACGCATAAAAATCAGAGGGAGGGAGTCTGAGAAAGAGATCCAGATGCAGCCTTTTGACCTTTTCATGTGCCATTTACTTTGTGGTGAATACAGAAAGAGGCTCCATATTCTACATCAATTGGTTTCACTTCGTTGTTATTTTTTTATTTGATCTTAGACCTGCCATTAAAATGTCTCTCTGGTGCCTCTTATATGTTATAGAATCTTGCCAACAGGCTCATGGTCTTCAAAGGTATCCTCACTATGTCACAAAGCATGACAACAAAGCATGAAAAACAGACATCAAAAGCGGCTCCTATTAGCATGGCCGAGGGCTGGAGCTACTGGACAAAAATGAGGAGCTGAATAATAAGCTCTGGCCTTCTGATTTAGCATTAGCACACTCGAACACAGACAATTTAACAAGCAGCAAAGACTGTTTATCGTGAGGGGAAAAAACACGAGCTCGCAATACCTAAAGAAGTGTAGGAGAACAGAAGAAGAGAGACAGAGAAAGAGATAGAAAGAGAAGGAGACATGATAGGGAGGAAAGCGAGACAGAGGAGATAAGGGTGGGGACAATGAGACAAGGAGACAGAGACAGAGTAGGTGAGGGTGGTGGAGGAGGCAGCAGGTCTGCTGTGGTGGGTGAGGAAGGGGAACAGGCAGCCAGTCTATTATCAGAGGTCTATAGAGAAGCGTTTAGGGACAAATAGGACACCACCCCCCTGTCACCCCAAAGCATTCAGCCCCTGTCAGACCGACCCATTCAGCCAAACCCCAGGGGGAAGTGTCACAGTTAGGGGGAAGCAAGATCAGAGTGTTGGTGGCGGGGCTAGAAGATGGAGCACCCCGGCACCACCCCTCCATGATGCTTCAGATGCTGTATCCTAGCAACGACACTCTGGGTGTGACCCATCGTCATATGGCTCCATTCAGTTTCACACCTCTTGAACACACGCGCACAGACATGCGCACGCACACATGCTGGGGCCCTGCAGCACTTATCAGAATGCACAAACAGGTTCTCGTGTCCAACAATTAGCAGAGATCATGCCCTCCACCCGCTTCCTCCACCCTGACCATACCAGCATCCCCACAGGGACCTGAAACAATTATCAATAGACAGAGGCCAGTTTATCTTTACATTAGTATGAGTATATATTTACATTTAATTTACCCTGGTCCACTTTTCCCTCACACACACATGCATACACCACGTGGTCATATAGAAAATATATTAGCACTCTGTCAATCACATGCAAATTATCACAGCCCATGGATGTAGTTCTGTGCCCTTCAATTTTCATATGGAATTAGTATTTAATGAATTGTGTGCATATTAATTCCAACATAATGATACTTGATTGTTGGTTATTGTTGTGGGACTTCTTGCTGACAGTTTCCTGAAACTTTTTTCATTTAAATTCAGAAAGGGGCACCTGGTTTGAAACTCTGACATGGCGCTTTAAACACATTGATTTTAAATCAAAACTTTCCAGGAAAAATAGCACTTCAAAATGGCTTTTCTTTCCAGCGGTGAAAAATAAATGCTACTCTGCAAGCTGCCACCGTGGTAATGTTTGTACCTGATCAGAAAGCTCAACAGTCGTTACCCAAAACTCGCTCGCTGTTGCGTGCGTTTTTCAGGCGCATCAGCAATTAACAGAGCAACAGAACTTGATTAACCAAAGCCTGAAGTGTTCCAAGTTATATACAATTATTCTGGGTTTTTTCATATTTATATTTATTTACTATGGTTGAGTATGTTTTTAGTATTTTTTCGGATTCCACATTTTCACCAACTCCTCCTTCGACACAGTGATGAGGAGATTAAATGTAAATACTGAGTTTAGACTCATCAGTAATCATGGTTTGAGTTCATGACTGCAGTGTCCCTTCTGATAGATTTGACAATATGTGCACAGGCAGGGTGGCACACACACACACACACACACACGCACACGCACACGCACACGCACACGCACACACATGCACACAGGAGGGGCTCTTTGTTTTGGTAACCCCCCTTCAGAGGGACAAATGTCTTTATCTGTCTTGTTGGAGCTAATAGATTTATATTCGGCATCTATTATTTATCCAGGAATTATCACTGTTGCCTGAGGGTATGATGTACAATGTTTACTGTGACCTTGGGCCCCACACTCTCGCTCACATAAAGGTCCATGTACACACACATTTCTAGCACAGTCAATTTGGCAAAGGACTAGCGAGTGATCATAAACAGGCCTGAAATAATTGTCCCAAAGTCACTTTGCTCCTTTTCAACCCTGAGGACCCTCACAAGCCCATTTTGAGGCCTATTGAATAAGATTGTCTACTGAGTCTTTATGACTACTCATTAAAACATACTTTTATCATTTGTTATAATATAGCACACTCCTCTCCAAATGACATCATTAAACATAATTCAATCTTTACCTCTTCTTCATGTGTGCTGGTTTTTCTGATTTATCCATCCTTTTATTTCATTTTCTCTCCCAGCCCATATCAACTCCTCAGCTGCTGCGCTGCCCCTCGGTGGCCGGTTGTGGATCTGCATGACTGCCAGCACTGATAAGATCAAGAGAAGAATCAAGACCTCTGAGAAATAACCAACAGTCCATTCAAAACAAAAGGATCTTCAATATTACTCGACTATAAAGTGAGAGTATTGCGTTTGCACAGAATCTCCAGGACATGCACAGAAAGACACTTGCATTCACAAACAAATTTCCGCACATGTGCATATAGCCTATACACAGATGTAGTGCAATTTAGTAAATGTCAGGTCTGCAGAAAGAGAGGGAAATAGTCCTGCCCCCCATCTTTGTATTGGGAACACAGGTGAGATTGATGAGTCGCGTCTGTTTATGATATCGGTTATTCAAGATGAAAGATGAGGGTTTGTGGAGGGGTTCCTCCCATTCACTGTCATTGATTTACACACACAAAAAGGAAAACATACACAGTGTGTCCTTCTTTGGTCAATAGTCAAGGTTATTTCATATGCAGTTGAATATTTGACTAATATGATTGTTTCAGCACCAGACAGGGCAAGAAAAGTCATATTCATGATGACAGAATAAACACTGACTTCTTAAGGGATGTACTTTCAACAGGCAAGCAAGTAAGTACAGGCTGAACATCCATCAGTGCAGAAAGAAGATAAAACTGTGGTTTAAAAGCAATAAAGGACGGCAGGAAAATTTGTAAAGAGCAGTCGGCGGAGAAAACGAAGCACTCAAAGCAGAGCCAATTCAGTTCTGGTGAATTAAAACCTAAACCTCTTTCACATTAACATCCACAGAGAGACAAGCACCGAGGTAAGTGAATGCGCTGCCCGTGTTTGTGTCAAAAGCCTGTTTTTCCCCCCTCAGCCAATTAGAGTAACGGCGGAACAAAGGCGGCTAATTTTGTCAAGCCGTAGTAAATGGAGTGATGGATGCTGACTTTTTTTTTTTAGAGGGGGACTGTGAGTGAAAGCGCGCTCCATGGTTACTCAGCGAGGCCTTGTTCATTAAAGCTTTGCAGCAAACAGACACATCAGGAGGGACGCGCAAACATTACCTATTCAGAATGAATTAAAAACCTGCAACACACCACTTTTCGCAAGAGTCACATTCATTATGTGGCCCCAATGTAATGACAGAAAGCAGAAGCAACAGCATATCAAGTGCAGCAATTTGGCTTTTTTTCACTTGCGCTGTTTCGTTGCTATAGGGTCATTTGTAGCACTCAGCAGGGCAGGGTAAAGTGAATCAAGATTAATTTACATGGAGGCGAACACTTAGGCAAGGCAGAGATGTAAGCAAACTTGCCATCCCTCTGGCTGAGTGGGACGAAGAAGGCAGCAAAGCAGAAGGGAAGGGAAAGTGTTGGATAATTAAAGAGCATCAAATGTGTTTGCTGAGGGCTGTTAAAGGGCTCCAACATGCGAGTTAGACTGAGAATGCAGCATTTGCAATTTAGTCAACCAAGCGACCTGGATAATACATGGATTCTGCTGGGTTTACAGTAAAGTTACTGGTATGTTAATTCAAAACACAAGTGTGTTTTGGGTGAAAAAAGAGTGTTGAGAGTTTTTCACTGAACATGGCAGGACATTGCTGTAGTCATTTGGAAGAGAAGAGGAGTTCATTCAACTGAAAGGCTCCAGTAAAATAACATATTGCTGCACATCGTGGTGACATGAGAACAAACCATAGAACCTTTAAAGATGCAAGGTTGAAGTGACAAGGCTAACTTGGAAAAAGCACCGCAAACCAGACACAAACACTGCTAGCAGTGCATCAAGGAGGGTGTATTGAAAATACTAAATGAGTTGTTTGGCCTGGACACACATCATGGAGTATCACTGAATCTTGAATCTTTGCCCCAGTGAACAACCTTAGCCTATCAGAAAAAGAGATCACTGGGACGTGATGAAAGCAGAAGAGCTGGTAGAATTTTTGTCCTCTTTTTTTTGCTGAGTGGTAATGGACCCTGGACATAGACCATGGCAGAGGAGTCTGATCAAGCTACCCTGGCGATGCATCAAATGAACACATGCACACACACGCACACACACAAACAGAATCACTCTGTCAGATGTGCATAAACACCAACACACATGGATTGGATTGTGGCACACAGCTTGGGGATTTGGTTCAAGCATCTGGCATATTTGGCCATCTTAGATCTCCTGTCAGGGCCTGAATGTAGGATGACAGCAAGAAAGAGGCCGCAGCGCCTGGAGACCTGTCTCCATCTATGCATCTCTCACGTAAACAAATTCTCCCATTGCTGTATTCAGACTAGCCTCTCTGCTCTATTACACACAACACACAGCTGCCACAAGCACTCAGACACCCAATCAACAACTGGAGAGAGAGCGAAAGGAGAACGTGCAGAAAGAGGGGAAAGGCAAAAGAAGGAGAGGGCAGCAGAGGGAGATGAAGGAGAGAGGGAAGGCAAGACGTGATCAGCGTCGGGGGAGACGGCGAGATGAGAATGTTGAGAGGAGGACCGGTGCACCAAAACTGTGCTTAGTGTTGTGTCTGATTGAGCAGGAGGCGGCTGTACATGGGAACAAAACCTGCACGGATGAAAGGGAATGGGGCTCTGGTGGGACGAGGAGCAGACGAAGGGCAGGAGAGGGGGTCAAATACACGGCATGCGTGAAATGTTAGTACCACCTGCTCTTTTCAGCAAGGCTGAGCAGGAAAATGCAAATCACGAGACCAAACATATACACAAGGGTGATTTTAAAGACTTGATATGATTCAAATTCAAACAATTTGTTTTATTTAAATGTGTGTACATTTTAACTATCAAAAGAAAATCTTGGGCCAGTGCATAGATGTGGATTACTAATTGCAACAGCAATAATACAGTGGTGCTGATTAGTTTGAGAATTAATTTTGGCTTGAAGCATTATGAGCTTTATTCTAGGTGTTGTAAATTAACTTCCTGTTGGTTAAATATTCCTTTATTTTGCCATCAAGCCTCTCCCTTTTCAAGGATTTCACAGAAACTACACTGGCTGCATTGTTGAGGAACAGAATAGATCCTTAGTCCAGACAGTTTGTTGTTTGAAATTTAAATCTGGAATTAATTTTTCGTATTCTCTAAGTGACTGATTATGATTTTTTATTTCTGAGTACAATAATTCAAAGAAGGAGGGGCCAAATGTTACTATTAGTATCAAAACATAATTATATGTTAGCCTCTATTCAAAAGGTCTTTATGTACTTTTGACTTCTGACCAAAGATTAAGAACATGACATATTTTAACAAAAAAGCTATTTCATTTTCCCAGTCAAGTTAGACACAGATTACATGAATTATTCAGCTTGTACCTTATAATGCTCCTGTACGTTTTAATCACGTCCTGCTTTTCCATAATGATCATAGAAAAAAAAAGACATTTGGAACAAGTTCTTCAAGTGAGTGAAAAACTGCATTAAAACTGGCACCTGTGAATCGCTTAGTGGCAATGTTAAAATGGGCAACGCGATGAATGTGATGGTGAACTACGACACACCCAGGAATGGCCGCTGAGCCAGATTTATCTACTACATTACAAAACATCCCTCCTCCTTCCCTGCATCCACACTTTCTGCTGCCACCACTTCTGATCAGAGTATCGATCCACACAGGAGTCGATCGGTTGGTACTCTGTGATCTGGGCCAGCCCAATTACTTGAGTGAGTAATAGTGATTAGTTCATGTCTAGATCAATTGGGACTGATACGGGCAGAGAGGCTGTGGACAGGGGCCAGGGGAACCGCTGACTATTCACATCAGTGGCAAATTTGTGAAACAATACGAGGGTTGTTGCAGCTTCTTCAAACTAATTGTTTTATCTTAGCTCCAGCGAGGGCAGTTTTGCGGACCTGCAGGTCTGAAGATGGCCTGTGGGTGTGCCAGCGTTGAGACATTCCTTCAAAAGCTTCAGAAGGAGACCAACACATGTGCATGAACACTGACAGATCAATCACACACTCTCAGTGCTTAAATCTCAACCTGTGCCATTGGTTTGACATTGCCCAGATCATTAAAGGAAAACCTGGTTCTTTTGTCGAAGGCAAATCTATTTATGTTGATGGTGTTCATGCCTAATCTTTCCATAACATTGATCAACACAGTTTGTCTAATAGGAAAATAATAAACAATTACTCCTGCAGACCAGAAGGGTAATTGATTTTCTTCTGTAAATTACTACCACCATCAGGTCTGCGTATACAGAAAGGTGATCATCTGCATAAAATCAATGGGATATGATCCTATTTGTATGATAATCATGGACTGTAACCACAGAACCTTCATTAGATTCAGAGAGAGGGGAGCATGGAGGGTAAGCCAAGGGGAGAGACAAAGTGGGCAATAAGGCTTTAAACTGCACCATAACAGGTGGAGAAACATTCAGGTTTGTCGTCTTTGCTCAAGAATCAATGCTGCATTGATTATAGAGGACATTTAGGGAAATGTTAAAGGCTCTGGAGCAAATCTGCCCCCCAGAATATACAGTGATGCACATGCCAACATTACAGTACATTCTGTCTGTTTCATTCCCTGTGGGTGCTCACACCACCCCTGGTGTTCCCGGACAGACACTGACTTATGGTGATTGGTAAGCCCACCACCGGACAGCTGTATGTATGACTCTGTGCAGGCCCCCAAATCAATATCACCAACAATATTAATACCACCACATACGTCAATAGGCCGGTACCTGCCAGAAACAAGGACAAAAGAAGAGAAAGGATGTAACTAACTCTGACTCTAGACTTGATACCCAAACACAGACACTGTGTTGCTAATCTTAAATAAATAATTTGATACATGTGTTGTTTGAGACAGACCCATCATTACCAATGTGAGCAATTTCACATTTGACAATTTTTGAAAATTTTGTGCTTCATTTAAACAGAACCGGGAGAGATAAATAAATTAAAATGTACACACAAATGAACATACAATAAATAAGAAAGATTATTGCACTTGTCTTCATCTTGCTCAAATATTTGCTGAGAGATTTAGTGGGTTTTCAGGAATATTTCCATTTTTTGTTGTTGAGTGTTGTTGTAATGCCTTCAGGAAAGCCAATCATAGAAAGAAAGATGTGTAGTTAATGACAGACTCTTGTAATTACATTAAAATTGTTGAGATTTAATTAATTATGAATTAAATATCAGGTTATATCTTGGGTTTAAATCCAAATTATACCTTTTGCTATGTTTACCTCTTACCTGTTGTGTTATTGTTAGTTATTAGTATCATTTGAGTTAAATGAATCTATGTGTTTTATGTATCCTTTTAATATGTCTTGTGTATTGTCAGTCTCAATATTTCTTTTGTTTAGTGTTTGTTGTTCCTCTGTGTGTGTGTGTGTGTGTGTGTGTGTGTGTGTGTGTGTGTGTGTGTGTGTGTGTGTGTGTGTGTGTGTTCTGAGATTACATTTTTGTATTTTTTTTTTCCCGAGTTTATACCGATGATGTGCTGTCTGCTTCGGTCTTCAGTCTTGCTGCCACTTTTGTCTTATGGGTGATTCATTTTCAATTTGTCTAAAGTAACATAGGACGTTTCCATTCTTTAATATACATTTACAAATAAGTCTATTTTGCGTATCGGGCACTCAAGCCTTTCATTTTTTCAGGGAAAATCCAGTGCGAGCCTAAACCCAAAGAGGGGGCTTTCAATAATAAAGGCTGTGGGCTTTTAAAACTGAGACAATGAGTGCGGGAGACAAACAGCCAGAAAAGGCTTCAGTATATTAGCCTCTCAAATCAAATCAGTGTGTAGTGAAGACAGAAGCAGCATTTAACATAAGCAGGCCTGGACTGAAATAAATAAAGTCAAAGCTTCTCTTTCCATAGATTTTAATGGGCTGTGGTAAAGTGAAGTGTCTTAGCATTGATAACTACATTAGTCTGGGACTATTTATGTTTTTGTTTTTTTTTCCATGGACTTGTTACATAGGATCAGAGCATATTTCCGATTTCATTAATGTTGAAAGATGCAAATAATGAAATCAAAACCTCTGACACATTAAGTCTGTAGAGCCAAAGAAGTATTTAAATTGATTCATTAAAATCAGTTAATTTGAAGTACTTAAATGCTGTTAAAGGCACAGATTGACCACTTTGCATCAGCTCCATCTGAGGATGAAGAGTTCCAAACACAGTTTGGGGAAAAAGCAGCTGAGTTTCAGCTGTTGATGAAGCTTTGTCTGGAATGATGTCCAATTTCTGTCCTGACTGTCTGGAAGGCTGGGATCACTCAATACCAATCAACAGGCTGGACACGAGCTGGTCTTTATCACTTTGTCCCCTTTATATGACTCTCAACCTTGGCTGCGCAACCAGTTGCCTGATTTCTCATTTTGTTGCGCTGCGACTGACAGTGAGCGGCTCTGATTGAGGAGATCCATTAGAGATCAGGCTGAAGAAAGCCGCTTTGATGGATGAGACCAGCAGTCACCTTCAGAGCTTTCTTGCAATACCTGTATCCTCTCTATCACACACACCCAGCACACTTTTGCTGACATATAACAATTTCACACAGAGTACGCTGCAGACGTACGCAGACAGACAGACAAAACAATGAAAATCTATATTGTCCATTTTCTATATTGCATATCTGTTGTACTCAAGCTGTTGCCTAATTGCAGATGGACAACATCCTGGAAACAAACAGGGAAGTAGAGAGCAACTACAAGACATATAATACATAATACAGTTACCACACTGTAATATGTTCTGGCTCACACCTTTATAGGGGGAGTTTGAATGTTCTCTTTGTCCCTTTTCTGGGCTCTCGACAGGTATTTTGGACCTATGATGGGTTGATAGATGAGGTGTTTTGTTGTTGGTGCTTCTTAATAAACACGTTACTCCAATATATCAAATAATAGCACACAGGAAAGCTGTGTTGCCTTTTGCTTAGCATTATTTACTCACATTTAATTGCAATAATTTAATATAATATTGTACTGCCACAAACTATAGGTTTTCTTCAATGTCTCATATTCATTTTTAAAACATTTGCTGTACATTTAATTTCATGATGTTTATTTTATGTTTTCAACAACAGACACAACAAGATGATTGCAAAAGCACTATCATTAAATGATCAAGTAGTTTTAAAGTCATTTTTAATTGTATGTAGACATCGGTTGTATGTGTTTGAATCTACTGGTGTTGATGTGAACAGTCCTTCCACTTCTAACAGGCTAATTGCGCTCAACAGTATTACCTCATTAGGACCCATCAGCATTTGACATTTAAATACAGAGCTACTAAAAGCCTCTTTGCTTATTAGATATTAACATTACCATCCATCATGTCCTGCAGTGAGGCAGGCCAGGCACAGAGCCTGTTAGCTCCCTTTCTCTTGACTTTCAGCTTTTCTTTTTCTTTTTAATAAGAGTAATCCCAATAATAGTATGTAAGAATTGAGGGAGCATTACCTCAGACGTACAATACAGTCTTTAAAAAAAGAGGGAATGTTGTGATGACTGAAAGTAAGACAGATGGGAGACAGACAAACGGGAAAGGGTGCCAGAGAGGGAGGAAGGTCAGCGGAGTAGTGTGAGCGAGGGAAGGGAGACTCTGATGGGCACCAAATGAACAAATTATGACGGGCTCCATTTTGCAGGATGGGGTCACAGTCCCCCCTCCCTCTCTCTCTCCACACCACCCTCCTCTCCTGCACTCCTCCCCTCCTCTCTTCTCTCCCTGACAGTTCAATTTCCTCCACTCGCCTCCCTGCTCCTGTCTGCTAATTGTGAGTGAAGCCTTATCATTGGGCCCCCCACTCGCCTTCGGTCAGAGCCATCGCAGCATCTGGGAGAGGAGACTGGAATGTCAAAATGTTATCTGAGACAGCAAACAGCAAGAGACGCAATAAGGGCCAAACGTTCATCCTAAAACACATCAGAGGTGTGCTGCCTTTCGGAGGAGACATAGGGCAAAAAGACAAAGCAGTGGAAGCACTGATTCAAAAACCTGTCTGCAAACTCCACATATACATCTTGTGCCATTTTCTCTCCTGTCATTTTGTAAGAAAAATGATCTTCACATGCTTCATGTAGCTTCTCACAGATGCAGCAGAGGATATCTCAGTTCTGTAGGCCAAACCCAAACATTCAGAAAACACCTCTGTTACAGAGGAAATGAAGCTGTGATTTTCTTCTCTGCAAATCAGATACTTGCATCCAAGCAGGGAGGAAATTCTAGGAATTGGATTGATTCTCATGCTTTTGGAAAATGCCTGATGGCAGATATACTGGTGGGTTACTTGGTAAAACCCATACATAGACATAACATAATCATACACTCCCATCTTGGCTGAGAACACTTGACCCTTGTGTGCAAAGCAGAGCTAAGGTTCGCCATTCAAAGACTGGAGCAGACCAGGTTTAAATGACACTTGAGGTTAAAGCTCATATCACATCACTACTCAGTTTCAACTTTGTCATTTTAAATTGAAGCATTGCAGGACAGATTTTCCTCACAGTTTCCCATATCAACACTGTTATATTGATACGGACAGGCAAACGTTTGGAGAGATGAAGTGAACTCTGCAGGAGCAGCTGTCCCCTAGATAGGTCTGGCTTTAAAGGGCTTTGGTGGTCAGCTGATTGTGCTGAGCTGAGGTCAGGACAATCTGAATGCAGGGGGAACTCACACAGGACAGATTCACTGACCCCAGACATCCCTCATCACTGAGTGCTATGAGGAGGGTAGGGACGATACAGAGGGGAGAGCAAGAGCGCTCATTTATATTCCAACAGTAGTAATGAGGGTTAATTCATGGTTAGGGATTAACAAGGTGCAAGAGTATGATCGGCAAGCAGTTGCCTTCTTCAATATAGGTTTAAATCAACCCTATTATGCATGATGTAAGAGCCCCACCCAGAGAGAAAGTAATTATGCTGCAACTTCAGGGAGTCTTAAGTCTTAAAGAGAAACTCCAGAACCTATCGTTTCACAGACGCACTACTAATTTAACAACCTCCTCAGAGTCACAGGTGAAGTCTTTATAAAATAAAAATTACACTAAATTTGAATGATCTGAAGATGTCAGACAGCATACAGATTACACAATGACAACTGCACAATGACACATCTAGACACACACATATATATACATATATATATATATGTGTGTGTGTCTGTGTGTGTACATATACATATATATATATATATATATATATATATATATATATTATGCACGCACGCGGACGTGGTGACCCCTACAGGGTTGATGAGATGGGAGCTGATATGTGACTCAGATGGAGCCACATTTGTAAAAAGCGATAGCCAATTACAGCAGCCTGGACTGAGGGATAATAGCCTGCCTGTCAGGCTCTGTGTGCACCATTCAGTATGTGTGTGCGCACATGTGCACATATGTGTGTGTGTGCATGGGTGTGTGCATACTCCCGCATCAGTGTGTGTGAACACATCTCAGCGCGTAGCACCTAAGAGTGAATATCAGGTTCCTATTCTCATCTATTTGCCCTGTATCTCCATCCTGTATATATTAATTTCAGGACAGATCAGGACACAGGGCCCAGGTTGTTAGCGTAATTCATTTGGGCGTCATCCTAAAAAAACAAGACAAAAGAAAGAAAGTGTATGCTCTGTTTTTCTGCAACATTTCCATAGCATACAATAATGAGGAGTGTTATGTCCATATTGTTAATAATATCTGCTTAACATTAAAAATGATGTGGAATATTGGACCAAGCAGAAGTGAAGAATGAAAAATAAAGACAACAGTGACAAATGAAATTCCACATTCTGCACATGAAGAAAAAGAAGGGACACCCATGCACTGAGCCATAATGTCATAGAGACATTGAGAAGCAGACAGGAGAGGGGAAACAACACGGATGTTGACTTTAAAGCTCAAACATCAGGGCCGGTCCTGTACTTTCCACAGACACATGATCTCCTCAAGGACTTGGCCCCGTCAGCTGCAGTGGCCAATCACCTGAAACAGTGGAATGATAGACTATCACAGGAAGGAAAACTGTTCTGGGGAATTGTGTGGATTTAGTGATCTAGTGCTGACACATGGCTTTGAGCATGGTAGAAAAGCACTTTAACTCTCCAGTGCTTTTATCGCATGTATATACCCCATAAAACGTTGGTCAGTGTCACGTGGCTCACCAGTATGTCGCAGCAACAGACACACATGGGCGTGTAACATGGGTGTGTAACACATACAGCTCAGTTAGGAAGAGTGAGAATTTTTTTTTAAATGCTCCTATAAATGTTCCTATCTCTATGGAGGGAAACAGAGACTTTAGAAAATGTGGGCATGTTTTTAAAGATCACATAGTGGTCAACTATTTGGCCAATGTGTGCACATGAAAAACTGTGTGTAAGATCAGGCATCGTTTGCAGGAATGGTTGTAAATAACTGAGTTCGTCACCTTTTCTTGATGCAGCATCCTGATTGCTGTCATTTGCATTTTGCAACATCTCCGGTGCAAGCGCATATGCAGACGATGAGCACAAACATGGGCAGAGGTCGATGTGCGCACGCACTCAGATAGCCGACCACTGCGTTTGTAAATGCATTGTCCCTGCAGTTGGCATCTTATTTCCATTAAATCAAATCAGAAAGAAGGAAGGTTGGAAATAGAACATAGAAAGGGGGAAAAAAGGATGATGGTTCTGTTGTTTTATACAATTCAAATTTTATAGTCGCTAACTGATTAAAGTCTGAAAGTGAAATTATTTTTTTCAAGGGCCACCAGCACACAAGCACATATGTTTCAAAATGCCTTCTGAAAGTAAATTGGTTCTCCTTTTTCAGATTTGTATTTTGAGAGCGGAGAAAAATGATGCTGCATTGACAATATGGCAGATTATATAAATTTTGCTGGTATTATATCCATCAATAATCCCCTCCATCTGTATACATAATTCATATACACTTAAGGAAGGCCTGGATTGGTGATTTAATGCCGAAAAACAAACAATGTTAGAGCGTGTCCTATGTGATATTCCCCTCTCTATCCTATTCATCTCCGTAATAGAGATGCAAGCCCTGTAATGCTCGCTGGGAGCCAAGCATGACATTGAGGATTTCTCACACACCATGCATTATTCATCGTCCAGAGCAACAGAGTGTGTAAGATGAGAATTACACAGCATGAAGAGAACAGGGGAAAGGGGATTGAGGGGAGAAGTGGGGGAGAGCAGAGGAAGGAGAGAGGAGCAAAGGTGAGAGAGCATGTGGAAGAAAGAGATAGAGAGGAAATGATAGAGAGAGAGAGAGAGATAGTGGACACTGTCAGAACCTCCATTTCCTCTCACTTTCAGGTTAACCCCCGGATTGTTTTTTGGAGTTTGCGAACAGCAGGGTGGAAGAAATGAATATGGAACCAGCAGCCCGGGTAGCTTGGCCAGATTGGTTTAGAATTTGCATCTGTTAAATGTGAGCGTTTGTGAATCGGTTTGTATTCTGGGCACAAACTGTGTTGTGAGCGGGAAATTTCAGCGTTCCATTATGATTCACGTCCGGCTTCCATTCTCCATAATGAAAAACAAGGGGAAGTAAGACACAGTTGGAAGTGATTCCTTTAACGATGGAAATAAAACAAAGTGGGAGGCCTGGACCGAAATTGAAGGCCAACTTTCATAAATGAAACTTGGGGCAAGAAATTGAAAAATGTCCATGCAATTGTCAAACGCCATCTCCTGGATGATATCAAGCATTCTTACAAGAGTAATTGATTGATGGATAAATTGAGAAAATGTGTGTTATATTGCTGTGAATAGCCCTGTCCTAATATGTGTGAACATTTGAATCAAACTGTAATGATAAATTATCAGTGACTGGTTTCCTACTGCAGGTTGTTCAGGTTGTCATCTGCAATAAACACAAAAATATTTGACTCGCTCATTCTGATGACCCCCATCATGGTCTCAGAGTCCTTCTCAACAGAAGACCAATGTGATTATTCCAAGATAATTAAATATCACATTAGGCATTATATATCTTGTCCTCATAGTGGTGTGTGTGTGTGTGTGTGTGTGTGTGTGTGTGTGTGTGTGTGTGTGTGTGTGTGTGTGTGTGTGTGTGTGTGTGCATGCCTCTGTCGGCACCCCCCACCCCAATGACAGGAACGTGCAGTAACTAGCTTTTTAACTTTCCAGTTATGAAAAGCCAGTATTAATTTGGGCTACAGATTTCATTTGTTCAAAACAGGAAAACAATATAAATCACTTTTAGAGTGATTAGAGTGGGGGGGTTAGATTAATCCAGGCCTGATTAGGGAATTATGCCAGCTTGTTATGGACACACAGGGTGACTGACGGTAATTATTGTCTGTAATAGGAACCAGCACACTCAGTCAGCGCAAAACTAGGAACAATGCACGCACCCGCGTGCCGCGTGTGTACACAGTTTGACCGAAACCGTGGTCAATTGTCTTTGTTTTCATCAATTATTGGAATGTGCCGCATTTTCACCAGAGGCCCGGCTGAGTGAGAGACGGGGAGAGATGCAAGACTCATGGCTTTGTTTATGATTATTGATATCCTCAGACAAATACATTCACCCCGATAATAAAAACAGATGGCCAGTCGCTTCAGCAAATATTTCACTGTGGAAAATGAGAGGCGTGCTAAGATCAGCAAAACAAATCTCAGCGCTCATATACACACTTGCCGTAGAGAACACAGCAGCGGGATTTAAATCTGGGCTCCCTGGTCAGAAGTTATTTTATTATTTTCATGCTCTAGTCAAATGTAACGTCTGGAGAAGCCAGCGTTGGCATTTACATGCTGCCCTGATGACTGCAGCTGTCGTGACAGCGCTACAAAACATGATTCAGTAAAGACTCCATAGACCAGTTTATTATGGTGAATTACTTGCAGGTATAAAATTCATATCTCTTATATTCTTGAAGCAGACATAAGGCACCCAATGAGATGTGAGCCATTAAAGGCATAGAAAATAAGTATGCATATTTGGCATAACGCTACATCTCGCCATCCGCTTCGGGTGCCATGTCGATCTATTTTCCTGTGCCCTCATCGCCTTTTTCTCTTTTTTCTTTTCACGGTGCCAACTGTTCCTTCTCACTACATCAGTGGCTGGAAGAGAACTTTAACACACTGTTGGCTCAGTCGATTTGATAGGCTGATGCCCCCCCCCCAATCTCACACACACACACACACACACACACACATTCACACACACCACATAAGTCCCTTTGTAAAACAACAGACTAGAAGCTTATTTTATGAGTGCACGCCTCTGCTCTTTGCATGTTTGTGTCAAACATTTGGAACAAATTGCATCCATTGGCTGAAACAACACAGATAAATCTAGTCAATTCGCAGGCAGAGAGTGCGGTGCAGGCCACGGAGAAGCCCACTTGATGGCTGACAAGGGGAGTGCTTGCATTATTCAATTAATACCTGAAAGGGGGTACATTTTATGCAGCATTTGCTACAGCGTGCACCCGCCGGTGTGAGCGTGGTGCATCCACACGCTCCCACACAAACACAAGGGCCTGTGTTTGCATCTTGGGAAAAGACCGGACTCCCCTTCCATTTTGCCAAATCAAATATACAGTGAGAGCAAGCTAAAAGGCACTTTCAATCAGCCGCTCTGGGTCTGTCTGCCAATCTGGCAAGAACAACAATCTAGCCAACTTGGAGTGGTCTAGTCAACATCCATTCCTCAATAAATTCAATCAGTGATGCCTCATGTGTACGTGTGTGCGAGAGAGATGTGTGTTTATGGAAAAGGCAAAGTGTAAGACACAGACTCTTTCTGACAAGGTTGTTTTCGAACGACAAAAGATCACTCGGCTGTTGCAAACTTGGAGTTGTATGGGAATATTGCTGAATATTGACCTGAACATAGATGCATCTATAGGTTAGAAGTGAATATAATGCTCTAAGCTCACTCTGATCTCTCCTCCGAAGCAACAATAAGAACCTGCAGCTCGCCAAATAGTCTTCGAAAGCCGAGCGGCAGAGTTAACAGGCCCAGGCTAATGACATCGATGTGCAAAGCTGCACGCTGGAGTGATTGTCTGACTGTTTGAGACCCAAAAGCCGCTCCGGCAGGCTCATCATGGGCCTGCACTCTCATTATTTGGCCACAAATGGAAATGCAAATCACTCGCTTTGCAGCGGACGCCTCAAATTTATTAAACTAAAAGGTTTAATTTCCATTTTTCTCTGCATCAGCTTTATTTATAAATGTCGTGCCCTATGAAGACCCTGTTATTTCCCTCCTCCCCTGCAGACTCTTAACAAATCTGCACATTAATATGGAAATGGAGAATCAATCGTTCTTTCTGGCGACAGAAAGCTGTTTTCTCCTGTGGTGTGTAATGTGCTCTGACTGGTCAACAGCACATATTTACCTGGATATATGCACACACCATATATCCAGCATAGTATATAGCATACATACTGTCTTAGCACATATTTATAGACGGGATCTAAATGTATAGCCACACATTTAGGCTACCAGTCAATAATACAGTGTGATAACATCAGTCCAGCCTTTCATTTTCACTCAGATGGCTGCCAAAACGACACCAGATGTTGCAGCATTAGCAAGCCATAATATCAAGTCCTGCTTATCCAACCTTTTCACAGCCCTAAAATAACACTCATATACCTTAATGAGCTGTAATTATGCACAAGGTTCTTATTCAGCACAATATGATGATAATTGCATCCCTGGCTTTTACCGCTCGCTCCCTCATGTTGGCCAGCAAATTGCTTATCTTCCCATTTCTGTCTCATCCTCCTGTCTGTCTCTCCTACATCTCCCATTGCGGGCAGCATCTTTCACACCTATCCGCTCTGGTCTGCAACCTAATGAACATTTCTAAATGACCATGACCAGCTGGTTAAGAGACTAATGTAGCAGCTATTATCTGAAGAGGTCGCTTCCACATGGAGCCATCTTTGAAGAGCATTATCAGGGAGCTGAGAGGGAATGCGTGAGGATAGACGGGCCACAGATTTCAGGCGCGTCCTTATTGAATGTGCATGTACATACAGTACAGGCACACACATACACAAACCTGGTAAAGCGTGTTTACCTTTCACATTCTGCAGCAAACAAACCATGTGACGCATCCCCAGCCCATAGTGCATTAATGCTTATTAGAGCTTCAAGGTGTGTGTGTGTGTGTGTGTGTGTGTGTGTGTGTGTGTGTGTGTGTGTGTGTGTGTGTGTGTGTGTGTGTGTGTGTTGGGGGGGGGCTAGTTTGTGTCTTATTAGGAAAATTCAGTTTCACTCAAGGTCTCAGCCCTGTGGTTGCAGACCACTGGTCATTGATTATTCATAGAGTCTGTGATTGGGTCCATTAATAGAAGATTAGGAAAGGAACCGATGCTCATTTTGTGTGTGTGCATCTGTGTGTGTGTGTGTGTGTGTGTGTGTGTGTGTGTGTGTGTGTGTGTGTATGTGTGTGTGTGTATTTACAGACAGGATTTGAAATGCAATGACTCCACAGTTTGATTTCAAAGTGTCCATCAATGCGCATGTACACCATATGCCATACTAATGTAAGGCAAAGAAAGTGCTTTGGGTTATAAAGGCACGCATTTTGATATCACTTAAATGCCTTCTTGTGAAGCCACGGTCAAAAGAAAGTGGTGTTTTTGTTTAAAAACGAGTGGCAAGAATCTGAAAAGTGAAAGGGAATATTTGAACTTCAGTGCTTCCCTACATACCCCGAGGTTTCCACCTAATAGCATTTGTTCTTCAATTGAAATTTAATCTGGGTAAATGGTGCTTAAATGTTTAAATCACATTTACAGGCTGTCAACTGATGTGATGTTCTTCACATGGTCACCCTTTGTTTGAATGAAAATAAATTGACGGCAAATGAGAAATCCTGCAACACGGGTGAAGGATACTAGTTAGATCGTAGCGCCTTCAAGTGGCTGTTTTAGGTAAAACTCCGAGTGGAAGACGACGTGAGAAGGTGGGGACACCACATCTCCAGTCCTCCTCAGTGTCTGGCAAAATAAAACGATTTCCGGTCAGGTTTATGGGATTGTAGAAGAAGTGTTCACATTTACAGGCAGTGAAACAGTCCATCCTGGAGTTGTTGTTTCAGGTCACATGAACGAGAGCCAGTATGGTTTCAATAAATCATCATCATCATCATCATCATCATCATTATCATCATCATCATCATCATCATCATCATCATCATCATTATCATCATCAAAAAGCTGCTATGTTATTTGACCTACAAAAGATCAATAATGAATTGCATATCATATATATCATATATCATATATGAATTGCATATCATATATGCAATTCATATGTGTGTGTGGTGTTTGTGTGAGGTAATTAAAATAGACATACACACACATATATATAGTCATAGTTAATATAATAATTATCTATAATAATGTTTACAATTACTGTGTATTTCAGAGATTAAATAGATCAAGTGGTTCAAACCAAGAATGATGATGAGATCTAATTAGTAAGCGGTAACTGTAGACAAAAATAATGCTGGAAAGTATTTTACAGTTATTTTACTATTGCCCTAATGAAAGATTCCGCTTTATGAAACCTAGTGACTGGTTATGTTTGCAAGAGGCTTTCATAAACATTTGTGTGCAGGACAAAGGTTTATAAGTAACTAAACGTTTAATGTAATTCTACTTTTTAAACTCTTCAGCTACAGTTTTGACAGATTCATGCAGCCGCAGATGACACTGGAATGGCTGCTGAACATGTGTGTGACAACTGCCAGATGTGGACAGATGCAGCCAGATGTGGTTACCTACAGCCCTCGTGCTGTCCGCGGTGCTGAAACGGTGACGTCATCGCGCATCCTCCGCTGCCATTTTTGTGCTAGTGGCTAACAGGCTAACGAAGGGGGTCTCCATCAGAGGGGAGCGGTGTGGCCGTCGTTTAACAACACCGGATCCTTCCTCGGGCAATAAAACGAAGCCCCGTCTACATAGGAGCCTATAACTAGAGACTCTGAACAATGTCGGATTTTGACAGCAACCCGTTTGCAGATCCGGACTTCAGCAATCCCTTTCAGGTAGCTAGCTTATAATTGTTAGCCACCGTCTGCTGCGAATCTGAATGAGGCCAGGCATGTTCTCCTTTGGTAGCCGGCTCGTAATCATCACAGCTTTGTGTCATTATTCGTCTTATCAGCTGGTGTCTGAAGAAGACGCACGTAGGAACTTGTTACCCAGAGGTTTTCATGAGGAAAGAGCGGCCCGCGAAAGAAAGACATGAATTAGCGAGCTAATGCAGCGCAGTAAACATATGCAGGCACCTGTCATAATAAATAAGTAACTATTAATAGATTAACAGCAAAGGGCTGCGAGAAATAAACATATCGGTTTGGTCTGGGTGTCAATATTAGTGGATAGTTTCTGTCACAAAAGCTACAGCGCTTATTTATTCATTTTACGAGGCAAACGCATATTCCCAGTTAAAACATGAAACGAACATGCCTCTTCCCTTAAAGGTGTTTTTATAGAATCGCTGTCAGTATAAATCTATAGGTTATTAGTTGATTAGCAGTCATTTCGTGCCATTCAAGTATCATTCAAGTGAAGAAAGAATAATGCGATTATAACAAATTAAAATGCCGGTCAAACCAAATTGTTTTATGCTATTTTGTGACTTTTATGTATACATTACTGTTATTTTCTTTTCCTCTAGGATCCTTCAGTAACACAGGTGACCCGATCTGCCCCTCCTGGTGGTCTGGAGGAATATAACCCCTTCACAGATGCCAGAACGGTCAGTTGTCACAAATCAGACTTTATTCACAGCCCTTCCATCATCTCTCAGTTGCCTAGAACATATCTGGCATTGATTATACATATGTTTGATTGTGTTTTAATCACAAGAATATTAAGAGGATTTGCTCATGGTGTCCAACAGGCGGTCCAGGGAAATGCCCCAAAATCTACTCCTGTCCCCTCCCAGAACACACAACCTGCCATCATGAAGCCTACAGAAGAGCCACCAGCATACTCGCAGCAACAGACTCAGGTATTTTTAGTAGTGTTACACTTCCTGCCTTCACATGTCCTCTCATCTTTCATGCAGTCTTTTTTTTGGTCTAATGTTCTAGTGGCAGCAGATTCAGATGCTGTTTTATTATGCTTTTATTTGATGTGACTGACACTGTCACAGATACTCATGTGAATTGAGGCAGATTTCTTCTTTCACCATAGCTTTCTTGTTTACTTGAATTCATCAATGTTGTTTAAGAGGACAAGAAAGCACGGATTACTTTTTCCCATCCCAACTTTGGCAGGTCTAAAATAGCTCATTGAGTGTTGTCCTCCTCACTTAATGTATCTGCTATTCCTAGTCTTTCAGCTGTGGAGTATAATACTTTTATTCGTGTGTTTATCAGGACCAAGCACGCGCTCAGGCTGAGTTGTTGAGGAGGCAGGAGGAGCTGGAGAAAAAAGCAGCAGAGCTGGATCGTCGGGAGAGAGAGTTACAGTCCCATGGAGCCACAGGTCAGTCAAGTGGGTCTCTCCAACCTTGCCCTGATAGCTTATGAGACCCAGAAGGTCTGTGTCCATTTCGTTCCTCTTTTCTTGGTGTGCACAGGACGTAAAAACAACTGGCCTCCACTGCCAGAGAAGTTCCCAGTTGGCCCGTGTTTCTACCACGACATTTCCGTGGACATTCCAGTAGAGTTCCAGAAGACTGTGAAGATCATGTACAACCTTTGGATGTGTAAGCGGATCTGACAAACCTTATGGACAGAAAGGTGATAAAGAGTGGTTTTATTCGTTTTACAGCAAAGCTCTCACTTCTGTGGCCTTCTCAGTTCACGCGGGCACGCTCTTCGTAAACATGTTTGGCTGCCTGGCCTGGTTTTGCGTGGATTCATCCCACGGGGTGGACTTTGGCCTGGCCATGCTTTGGTTCCTGCTCTTCACCCCCTGTTCCTTTGTCTGCTGGTACAGACCACTGTACGGGGCTTTCAGGTGAGCTTTGCAGGACTATTTCACCTCTGCTTTGGTCTTACTTACTACCTTCTTCTCTGTCTCCGTTACAGGAGCGACAGTTCTTTCCGCTTCTTCGTCTTCTTTTTTGTGTATATCTGTCAGTTTGGCGTTCACGTCCTGCAAACAATCGGCATCACCGGCTGGGGAACGTGGTGACTGTTTTTAATGCTTTTACTCACTCTGCCCACTCTGCAAGCGTGTCCTGTAGCCCGACTCACTTTGTTTCTGTCTTCTGATCCACCAGTGGCTGGATCGCAGCTCTGACTGGTCTAAACACCAGTATTCCAGTGGGCATCATCATGCTGCTGATTGCCGCTCTGTTCACTGCTCTGTCTGTGTGCTCGCTCATTATGTTTAAAAAGGTAAGTGATGATCACCATTCACAGCAACTGTTCATTTATCTGGCAGGTTCATCATCAGAGGGGCCAGATGAAGCTGTCGGCCATGATGATGGAGGGTGTTGTTTTTCCACTGCTGCTGATATGAAACCATCAGCTTGAGAGTTTGGTTGGTCCCGCTGACCAGTCCCCCCCCTCTTCTCTCCAGGTGCACGCACTGTATCGTACCACCGGTGCCAGTTTCGAGAAGGCCCAGCAGGAGTTCGCGACCGGAGTCATGTCAAACAAGACTGTTCAGACCGCCGCTGCCAATGCCGCCGCAAATGCCGCGTCGAACGCCGCCCGCGGGGCCTTCAGACCTTAGAGCACGCAAACGCACACATGCTCTATGGGCGTCTACAAAAGTGGAAGGTGAACAACTCTGGCCTCAAAGTTCTCTCCTTCTGGGGAAATCTGTTGCGGACATGATCCAAAGTGTGAATTGCAGATCAGTCATCAAACTTTTCCAGAGTTGTCCACCTTCACTTAACTTGAATCTAAAATCTGTTCTTGTGTTGCTCCGGCTTGCTTTTTGAGTCAGATTTTTCTGATCACACCCCCAGAGGCATGCTGGGACCTCATTTCCCCTCACAAATCAGTCAGATCGGTTCTTATCACCCATCTTCTGTTGTTACCTTATAACAGTTTAAGACTAAAACTGGGCTGCCTGGCTAATAAGGGCACAATCAAGAGATGAGAGCAGAAGCTGATTGGGTGGGTTTGGTTTTGCTCTCAGTCATATAGAAAAAGTATATTCTACATCCACATGGCTAAGCCCCCTAGATGATCTAATTCTGATCGTGTCCTCTTGGTCGCAGAGCTCTAAAAGGTCACTTGTACCTAATCAAATGTCTGTGAGCGCTTTTAGTCAGTTCCATGAAGAAAAACATCCCAATAATCCAGCGTATATGATTTAACAGTCAGTGGAGTTTGTATTTTTGGAGTTGCCTGTGGCGCCGCAGCACCTCGCGGCGAGCACAGAACAGCTGATCAGCGGTAGCACAGGCAGCGCCATCGGCCGTGCGTCTATGATACGACAGCATGGTCTCGACATGCATGGATGAGGCGGCCAGTTTCTCATCTGACTCATCTGGCCAGTTTCTCATCTGGCCAAAGTTTGAGGCTTCTGTCCCCTTCAGCTGAGCTGTAAAGAAATTGCATGTTCTGGCAGCTGTTTGACAGATTCCTTATGTTTGGATCTCTTGGCAAAGAGGCACCAGTGAGTCAGCAGTTCTTACCTCAGGCAGTTTAGCCAGTATTTCATGGCCCGATGCTCTAAACGGAGATCAACCGTGTGCATTATTTCTGTTTCCTTTATGTAGGTATGCTGTCACTTGTGCGACAAACCGGTTTTAGACCCTTACACTAAAAGTAATGCTGCTGCAAGTCTCAGAGCCAGTGGATTTTTTAAAAGGATGATATTGCTGGAATAAGTGACCAGGCTGTTCTAAAGCTCTGGCTCTAGCTCAATAGAACAAAATCTGCTCCTGCCTGTATGTACACTAGGTAGACTAATGGCTTGTTGGCGTTTCTACATGAGACGGTGAGTTTTGTCCTCCAGTATTTTATTACTGGCATTTGATGTTTCACAGTCGAGGCTTAAACATTAAAATAAAAAAGAGTTGGACTTGATGTATATTATTATCACAAGGATTTGTATAGTGTTATCCAGCACTAAGCCGTACAGGCTGCTGTCAATGGAGTCAGGTCGGGACGCCGGTTACATTTGTGTGTTTTAGCACCTCATATCAGCTCAGAGTGTGTGGTGATGTGCACAAGACGACTGTTACTGCAAGTATCAGCGCTTTCCTGTTGGGTCAAAGGTCAACAGTGAGTCAGAATAATGTACTTGTTAGCAGTGTTTATTTTCTTTGGATTTTTTGGTTTTGTTTTGAATTGATTGCACTTTTCTTCTTCTGTGTTGAATTTTGTGCAACAGTTTTGTTCTTTTTATTATTATTTATGGTGTAATTTTACTTGTCAATTTCAACATTGTTGTTGGATTGCGTTTTTGTGGTTTTTGTAACGACACGATCTTAGCGTCAGCTAGATTTCGAAGCGTTTCAATGATTTTGTGGCTCAACTCTGCCAGGAGTGCGTTAGTGTGAATGAAGTCGGCATGGAAGGAACAAAAATCTCTCCCTCAAGTGTTATTCTATGTCCTGTAAAGCTGTGAGAACTCTACCAAAAGTCCATATGGAATCACATTTGAAATCTTGAATCTGTGAGCTGCTCCCTTGTTTATGTCTAAGATCTGCTGCGCATTTTTGGTATAATTCCTTGTCTAATTTAAAAGAGTGATGAAATGAAGCCATGCTGCCATGGGGCATCTCTTTATGTGTGTGGTGAGCATCATGTCTGTAAACGAGGATGTCTTTGACCTGTGAACATGTTTCATCAAATCAGAAGAGAGAAACTCATTTCAAGGGACACTTGTACAATATGTAAAATTTAAAATTTGATCCCCATTAATTCCATGTAAAAAGAAATTGTAATGCACTCCAGTCTGGCCTTTGTCGCATGTGAAATAGTTTTGAGTTTTGTATATTTAAGGTATTAACATGAAATAAAGTTTGAAAAAAAAGTATGTATTTTCATAACTCTATCAAGCACATTTCCTTTAATCTACAGTTTTCTGAAGTCAGGCTTGTGAGTTCTGACATTTTAAGGCTGACTTCAGCGTGACACTTTAAACTGAAACGAGTTATTAAAGAAATGTGAATATTTCACTCTAAGAATTTTATTCACAGGTCAATTGCAATACTGCAAAAACTCTAAAAATATTTACTGGTAAAGTAAAATTTCTCAGTAAAAAAAGCCCCAAAACATCCTGAAGCTCTCCATTCATTCCTCTTCTCTAATGTCTTCCTCTAGGTGTCACTGTTTCCGCAGAAAAAGACGTTTACAGTTTACAATCGCAACTTCCTGGAGTAAGTTTTAAAAACATACTTTTACAGAAGCAGAGCTGTTGCAGAAGCTGTTCATCGTGTGTCTCCTCACACGTACCATTGCAGCCAACAAGTTAATTTATACACAGACTATTGTTGAGTTATTGCACATTCCATGTAAAACTAATGTTACTGCCACTTAATGTAGCAGTGTTGGGGGACTGTACATAAATGTCAACAGACTTAAAGACCAAGTGCAAAAAAGACTGTTAGGTGATTTTGATCTGGAGTGCTACAAATGTTCCAGACAAAGAAATCTGTCAAAAGTCTCTAAAGAAGAGCAATTAACCTGTAAGGCAGAACTGGTATGCTTTAAACCATTTGGATATTTTAAGATTACAGCAACACCCTTATCCCTTCTACTTATTGTAGGCATTACATCCCTACACGCATTTGAGAGTGGTTTAGTTATCTACAATAACACTAAAGAACATTGGAACGCTGCATGTATTACACATTTTCTAAACATTTCCACTTTTTTAAAACGGTTTGAAAACAAAAGTATAAAACTAGAAACATCTTGATCATAAGTGGCTTTTATGTTCCAGAGACTCTCCAAGACCAACACCCACATCTGTTCATGTCTGTCCATTTTTTCTGTTTTTCAGAGCACACAGATCAGACTCTTCCCCTCTTCAATTTCTTCCTGAACTTTATCGCTGGAAGTGGCTATCTCAGCCTGCGCGGACAGGACAGCACACAGGAAGCTCGTCAACGTCCCTCCTATGGCTGCATAGAATGCCCAGCCCAGAGAGCAGAGGGCCGGCTTGAAGGGCGAAGCTTCGGGCCCGCAGTAACTGTGCACCTTCTCCGAACCCCAGCCGGCAGGGTACAGCATGAGGCCGACCATCAGCAGCAGGCCTGGAGGAAAGAGAGCGCCGTGAGGTTTGGTCACGTACATGTAAACATCTTGAGCGAGAGAACAAACAGTGCAGCTGGAACAGAGTGACTCAGCACAGGAGAAAAAATAACATACAGTGGGACCTCTACTTACGAAATTAATTCGTTCCGGAAGTTGTTTCGTAACCTGAAAATTACGTAAGTAGGGACGCGTTTTCCATGTAAATGCCCTAATCCGTTCCAACCCCCAAAAAATTCGGACATAGTTTTTTTCATAAATCATAAAAACGCATCAAAACATGTAAGAAATACATGTTACAGTTAGATTACTGCATAATAAATGTAGAAATTCAGTGCAAGGCTTCTCCAGGAACAAAATGAACTTTATTACAGGCTAATCTTACAATAGCCGTCATTACTAGCAACGAACGTTGTTTTAATACCGTGCCAATTGTCGACGTATTACGGCCGTATTCTCTGGCGAGATCAACCAAACGCGTCCCTTTTTCGTACTTTGCTATTATTTCTTGCTTCGTTTTTATCGACAAAAAAGCTCTCTTCTTCTTCTCTTTCCTCTCCATCCCTTTCCTGGGGTCCATAGCGAATACAAGTTAAACGAAGACGACGCTGGGATACGCACACCGGTACATATTGACGTCCCTCTTAGCCAATGGGATGACACGACGTTGCTAGACGACAGCCAATGGCAGAGCACCTACAAGCATTACGCTACGCTAGCTAAACTCTGCTAGCTGCGAGTAGCAGCGGTAGCGTATTTTTGCCTTTCGTATCCTGGTATTTTCTTTCGTAACAAGAGCTAATATTTTCCCGTTGAGAAATGTCGTAACCTGAAAATTCCGCATGTAGAGACATTCGTAATTAGAGGTCCCACTGTATATTTGACAAGCATTTGATTTGTGAGGAGACGAATGCCCCCATCTGACCTGCTCTTTAGTGTCACGTATTAAGAGCCGAAGTCAAATCCAGTCAAACAGCATATTTATGATAGCACATCATCGTAGATTTACCTTTATGTAACAATACTGCAACAAAATAGAATCAAAGGTTTACCAATGGTTTTTATAATAATCTTGGTTTGTTAACAATTTGGCTTTTTATTTGCTGATTGTTTAAGTCGAGTAAAATTTTGTTTTGCAAAATTCTGCCTGCTAACCAAACAGGCACAAATAAATGGGATCCAAAAAAATGCTGAACAATACCCCCTCTGCCCTCAGTTGCCTTACCAGCAATTGCCTGCAGCAGTCCACAGATATTGAATAAGCTCTTCTTTAGGATGCTCTGGAAGCATAGGCTGAAGATGGAGATGCAGGCCACTCCTCCCAACACGAATGTCCCTGCAGCTAGGAATAACATGGCTGCCTGCCAGAAGCCGCTGGCCACCTCTCCAAAGGTACCGGCGTAGGGCCCACAGCTCACTCCAACTCCCCGGGACCCGATACGAAGGCAGCGGCTGTACAGGCCGAGAGAGGGTCTGTATACGCTGGAGTCCACTCCACCCGCATTCGACCGGGGGAACCCCATCAACCAACTGGGGCTCATAAAAGCGACGAGCTCAGCAAAAGCCACTACAATGCTGAGCAGAGTCCAGAGCATAGAACGACACGTTACAATAACATGGCACATGTCGAGAGGAATGACAAGGGTGACAAATGATAATTTAAAAATAAAGGAAAAATCCAAAGTAGCTCCGCGGGATGGAGCAGTGGTTTGAGGGGAGTCCGGATTCCTTTCCTTACAAAGACAATGGACACTTCCCTGTCAGCTCCAGATGTGTTGCTGATGTTATCCTCTTGATTCTGTGCCTCAGTCACAGCAAAAAGCTTTTCTAAGCCATGGTTCAGGGTTGGAACACACACCTACCTACACACACAAAGAAAGTGAGAGACACAGAAACTAAATGAGGTGAGATGGAAAGAAAAACAGGACACAGTAACAAAGACCATTTTCCTCTCTTCTATGAATCATCCAGTCTGGCTGGTCAGTTTTCAACATGTTGTCAAACAGACCCTTTTTACCCACAGTCCTCCAACCGAGCACTGCTTCACACTATCAGCCAGTCTTGGTGTTCCATGAATAACGCTTCCAGATGCGGTATGGGACAGCCACGATAAATCACAGACGCAATAGGGTTTCAATAGTTTTTTTTCACTAAAACTCTGAATAATTAGCCGTTGCATTTGATTTCATTTACTCTGTGCCTTGGTGAAGGCTTGCGGGTCTCACCATAGAGCTGTCATTCAGACTAGAGGTGATGATCCTCAGCAAGAAAACAAAAGTTTAAGATCACCTTAAAAAATGTCTTGTTTATAAAAGAAAATGTTCTTATACTAACACAGATTAGGCGTATGAGACACAGTTATATATTATGATGTCGTTGCCATGACTACTACACGGTCTCTTGGGAGCTCCAGAGTTTCTTGGAAGTCATTTGATGTCATGGTCTTGTGTTGTGCTGCAAATGGGAAAATATGTGGGGACTGGTTTCAGGAGAGGTTGTTGGAGGGTTGGTAATTCTCAATGAAGCACCCCCTACCCACATACACACCCACCCAAAAGAATGTACCATGAAAAAAGCAGTATAAAATTAATTAGACATAATTATTTCAGTATTTTCTACCTGATCGCTGTTAGGTTGGTGTCTATTCGGCCTGAATGCATTAATTTTCAACATTGTTCTGCCATATTGCTGAACTTCTTATCTGTCCTCTTGTGCCATTTATCATTAATTCAGCAGTCAGATGCACAATACAGTGTGCAAACAGCACCTGCTGTGGTTAATCTGATGACCATTTTCATAAAGAACTTATTATTTTACATATGTGAATGTCATTGATGAAACTTTCAGTGTGCAGAGATTCATTCCTCCAGATACAATTCAGTGTTATGCCTTGGAGGAGATAGAAGTGTGGGGTTAGATTACACACATCCTCCCCTGCAGCCTTCATTTATGATACGAAACTATCCCAGCAAATCTCTGGGGGAATGCGCCACTGATGCCATCTGTGTCAGCTCACGGTGGAACACTTCAGACAGAGAGTTATCTCTGTCTGAACTTTATCTATCACTGGCTGATTCATCTGAAGTCATCGTTGAATCCAGCTGAGCTGGGTCACGGTAGCAGAATTCACAGGCGTGACGACATCTGAGCAGCAGCTTTGATTTGATACACGTCCCTTGAGGGTTCAGTTCAGTTCAGCCGCACCCAGTCATGTCTCCACGTTCTTCTGCTGCAGTTGTGAATGATGCAAAGAGCCTTGTTCCCAGTCTTCACTCTGCGTCGGGGCTCAGTGGAGATGCCTATCAGTGTCATGTTTATTTCATCCCCACTGAATTGTAACTCTCCTCAGGAATGTGGCCAAACAAAAGTTTGATTCTCTGTTTAAGATTTTGTTTTAAATGAGAGGTTAGGTGAAGTCTGAGCTGAAGAATGCTGTCTGCATGTAATTATCCTTCACAAGATTGGACTGAGGGGTGCAGTCTAGGATATCGGCACTAAAACGTGACCATTCATTATCACAAAAAGGAGATGGCAGAAATAAACAGGAAGCAAACAGGAAATAGTGGATGTGAGTCACAGTCATGTATGGAAAAAAAATGACCAGTCAACCTTCAGAAGATAAGAATAATAACAATAGTAACAGCAATTATTGCTACTTTTGCTATTGTTTTTATTAGTATTTTCACTGTCATTCTTGCATTTTTTTAATTTAATACAAATATGAATTTAATATTAGTCCTCTTAAATACGGGACTGGATCAAATCTCTCTACTTGTTTGCAGGCTGCCATGAACAAACTGTCTAAGGACTTTAGCAGCATTTACACATGTCATGTACATGGAGTGTTGCGCATCTGTAAAGTTATTCTCATCCATGTGGATCTCCAACATCATTGCTAGAATCTTTAATTTAAGTTTTTTAAGCTTCAAATAGGATGTTGGCTTTTAACACCTGTCAACCTCTGGGCTGAAACGTCCACCCAAGGCAACAGCTTCAGAGCCCCAGTGCTGTAGCTGCGCACTGAATGTGGGTCAGTCAGATGGCCGTTATTTACTGCGGAGCAGTAATTGGTCTGAAATATGAGCAAAGGCTCTGGGAACATGCCAAGATGCTGAGGTAATGAGCGCTGGCCCGTTGGAGGCTGCGGAAAATGAAAACTACAAGGTGGGTGGTTGAGCAATTAAAGGCAAAAGGTGACCCAGATGGGGTCTGTGAAAAGGACATTAGGTAGAGTTTGAAATAATCCTGCTTGTCAACTGAAGTAGATCAGTTTCTCTGTATGAGTCCTGCGGCTGAGGAATCACCCACACAGATACAATGACCGACTCCACCAGCTCATTTTTCTTCATTTTCAGATCATTAAACAGAAACCTCAAACTACAGTGAGGCCAGGCAGATCCTCACATAGCTCTGGAGGAACCACAAAGGAGGCTGTTTCGGGGCTATGCAACCCCTAAAACACAATGATGATACAATAATATGAGGGTTGGAATCACTGTTAATGAAAGGCCAGAAGCATTATGAAACAGTATGAAAGCCGTCAGAGAGAGGCAGGACCAAACACATCCCACTGCAATGAAAGAATGCAAAAAGTGAGGTAAGAGTCAACCACTGTTGCCTGACAAGTGAACACACCGCCCATCCTGCGATAATACTCCACCTATAACTCCATCACTTTCCCACTGATTTTACAGCTTCGTTCTCAAGTTCAGGCTTTAATCGAGGCAGGCCACAACATCATTCTGAATAGAGACAAGTATGCCCTTCAGGGATGACTCACCATTTTTTAATCACAGCTCATTCTGAACAAATCAACACTGAGCTCTCTTTCCCCGCTGAAGTTGGGAAACCAGAGGCTGACACGCCTGATAGCAAGCTATCGCTGGGGCACACTTGATGCAAACTGAGGACAGATAGCAAAAGAATGAGTCACACAAAACACACAAAGCAACACAAGTACAGATCCGATCTCCTCTGGTTTACGTGATGCATCCTCGGCCTTTCCAGATATTATAAAACAAACCAATCTCTTCTCGTCAAGTCACACTAAACATGTGCAGCAGTGTTTCTGCAGACATCCATAAACAGAGAGGTTTCAAAATTGCCTCGTAAATTCATCCAGTGACTGGGCCCTACAATCAAACGCATGTTTAGAGCTCCAGAATTAGTTTAGATTTAGTCCCACAAAGCAAATCAAGTTAAACAATATTAAATGTCAAGCTGAGCCTGTTTGTTGGTTAGTGATGACACGCCAGCACGTCTCGCTTTCAAACACAAACCGGGGATCCGGGTTTATGACTAACCATAAGAAGCCCAAACAATGTGGACGGCAAATCAACACAGGGGAGAGACCTCACCGGCAGAATCTGCCACACTGATACACACACACACAGACAAACACACACACCCCTGAAAAGTGAAAGGTGCCAGCCCGTGCGCTCTCGTCCACGCTTTAATTGCGTCAAAACGCATGACTTCCCTGGAGTAGAAGAAAAAAAGTAGGTCTTCTCTATCTGGCGGGGATCGGCTGAATAAAGGCCACACAAAAACGCCCCCCCCCCGGCTCTCAAAGACATGCCAATGTTGGCCCCGACTGCACTCTGTCATTCTCGAGGAGAGGCGGCTAACCTATTCAATCTGTGTGCAGCGCTCAGGACCTCACTCTTTGGGCGGACTTTGGAGTGACACCAAAGTGTTTAATGCCCCCTTCCTCCTCTGTGACCCCCACATTTCACTTGCACAAAGACAGGAATGGCATGGCCTCCCCCTCCTCCCATCTTCAGCTGCCTCATTTGTGTGTGAAGAGATGATGGACACAGAAACTTGTTATCTTCTCTTATATTTGTCTTACTTATCTCTTATATTTATTCTGCCAAGCTGATTTTCTGAAACATGATGGCACGCAGACAGAGAGGGATAGAAGCAGGTCAGCGCATTTTACCCCAGTCTTACCTCAGATGAGTAAAACATTTGTGAATGGGAACAAAACCTTTATTTATTCACAAAACACTCCGGTTTCCAAAAGTGAGTCAGCCGGCAAAGCAAAGTCAAACACACACACGGGCACACACACACACCTTGGTCTTTACTGTCATCACATCTCCAGCCTTTTTCCTTTTCAAAAGGTCACTTTCAGTAAGATGGAGGGGACGTTCCTACTTCCCATCATCTCAGTTGAGTTTGTCCTTCAGCTAGAACAAACAGTGAACCTCTTGCTAGTTGTGTGTTTACACTACAAAGTGGTATCACTTCCCCACTCAGCGCAGTGTGTCGGGCCGGAGAGAGCTTGGTGGGTGGCTCTCACTAAAACCTTCTCCCTCAATCTGAAGGACACGGGGCTTTGTGGTGAGTGAGCAGCATGGCCACATACCAAAACTGAGAAATACATCTTTTTTTTTTAAGTTGTTTTCAGTATAGTTGAGTCTTCTTTCTGCCACATTCCTACCAAGTGTATGAAATAAACACATCCTGCCACAATATTAGAATGCCCCTGTTCATTAACATGTCCATGTATGCAGCTAAACTCACTGAAAACACGCAAACCTCCACCCAAACCCTTGAACCAGATCAATAGTCTCATTAATGCAACAACAAAATTCATATAGCAGAAAAGAGCTCAGTAGGGTCTTCCTCTGTGAGGGCCCATTGGGTCTACTGTTAGTTTTCTACTTACAGAAAGTCAAAGCATGGATTCTCCACCCAGAAGGATTAAGCTGCTCTCTAGTGCGTCTTTGCAGTCCGGCTTCTGCGGCTCATTCCTGGTCTCTGTTCCTTCTCCCTCACCGGAGCTCTGGGCCGTCCCCCTGCGCTCTGACGTCGCCCCTCCGTGCGCTCCCCTTCCTCCCCGGTCTCCCTTCCCCCCATCCCGTTTGTCAAAGAGAAAGAAGAAAAGTTTGAGAGAAGCAGAACGGGGAAGATGAAGACGAGTCCCTCAACGCAAACGACTTTTCATGCACTCGTCCAAAGCCAAAGAATTACTTTGGTCCCCGTGATTGCCTAATTTCTGAAAGAGCGCTTAAAGACAACACAAGTTAAGTGTTGTTCAAATTCTTTACTTCAATTAAAATGATTCGGTAAGGGCATGACATAACAAAATAAAATAATATTCAACTTGTGTTGTCTTTAACTACGATTAGAAATGTAACAGGTGTTATTAGTGAAAGATATAATAGAATGTTAGGAATGTTGATATGCTGGGGTGTTTGCGATGGTGGACATGTGGAGTCACAACAGGACATTTAAGCATTTACCTAAAAGTTTCAAGTCTTGGTGAATGTGTGCTTTCACCCGGTCCACATTTTTAACACTGATCCTCATGTATTCTCTGGGACTGCAACATGTGGGAGCTCATTAAATGCTGGTCTTCTGGTTCATCGCAGTTTCAAGGCCCTTGGGTACAGGATATCTTCAGTCATGATGCCAAGCCTTCAAGGATTTCCTCTCACCACACTAGCTCTCCTTGCGTGTGTCTTCCTGGTGAGAAGACTGTGGGTGGCAGACAAGTCTGTAAATAGATGAGTGTGGTCAAGATGGAACTCAAGTGTTGGAGACAGGAAGACGTATTTTTACACTAGTTGTCAAGCTGTTTCATGGGAAATACAGACAGGACTCATTAAGCAGTGGGATGGAAATAAATAGTTTATATCTTGGTCTGTGTGCGAACTCGAATCATTTTTGTATATTCTTTAGGCTTAGGTGTTATTAAAATGTAAGAATGAAGAAAAAGTATCATTTTTGACAGGAAGACCTTTATTTTAATAAATCAGACTATAAGGGGAAACTGCTGACTCAGAAAATTAATTAAAATAATCAATAAGTTGTTTATTAAGATACATCCAATGTATTTATACATATAAGCACAGAAAACACACTGTAAATCAAAAACAAGAATTGATGGATTTCGCTTTTTTTTTTAAATAACGAAAGTCGGCGCAGAAAAAAAAAACCGCAAGTGTTCGTTTCGTCCGGATCTATGACAAGAGCGGCTTGTTTCCACCGGAGCTGTTATCACGTCGGACCGTGTGGGGATTGTGACGTGGTGATTGGCTGATGAACTCTCGACTATCGTTGAAAATTACGGGATGACGAGCTTTCTTTACAACATAACTGGATCAGGGGAGGTCGAACATACATTTTAGACTGTTCGTTTTTGTAGAATAACACGTTTATTCCTGTATTCGACTGTGATTATCTTTAAGTCCTGATTTGTCGGGTAAGTGCGCTAACAGCGGCCTAAGTAGCATCTGTAGCTAATTGTATGCCCGGGTTGATTTTAGAAATGTAGTTATACAAGTTTGCCCGGCCTACATTTACGTGCATTTGTTCTGCTCATTGTCAACTAATAACTTTAATTCTGCGTGTAGAGACGGTTGTAATTCTATTTGAACCTTAAACATCCCTGTGCTTTTGACTTTGCGACTGGTAGGCGGCTACTTTAGATTCAGCTGTAAGCTAACCTCTCTAAAAACAACTTTTTCTCCGCCGTTCTTGGTACTTAGTTAGCTGACTGAACCGACTACGCAGCGACGTTAATGCGCTCATGTGATTGCGCTTATTCTCGCTTTCAAATCGGATGATCAGAGCTGAGTAATCGTATTTGTTGACTGACTCGACACATGTGAGCAGACCGGCACCAGCAGCGTCCAGACGCCTTCATCACTTACGAGCTTCATCTGGGATGATCATCCTCCTCGGGTTTATGTCCATCAAATTGGTCTTTTTAAATGTTGCACTGTCAATTTAACACGCTTTTTGATTTTGTTGTTGCTGATCATCTCTCGTTCACACACACACACACTCTTGCACCCTTTCTCTTTCGTTCCTTTCCTTCTTTTTCTTCCTCTATCTCTATTCTGCTCCTTCTAAATGCATTGCTTGTGTATTGATGTATGCTGCAGGTCAGATTACCCTGGGTCCTTGAGTCTGACTGATCCAGCAGCATCATGAAGCTCTACAGTCTGTGCGTCATCTACAAGGGAGCAACAAAAGCCAACCTGCTCAAAGCAGCCTATGAACTTTCCTCCTTCGGTTTCTTTCAGCGCTCAAGGTGTGTCAATATGTTTTTCCAAGTTTGGATAATGAAAACTATGGCGGTATTAACTTTTCCTTTAGTTACCTGTCAAAAGTAACAGTTGTTTTATCTCTTGCTTAGTTTTCAAGAGTTCATGACCTTCACTAGTGCCTTGATTGTTGAACGATCAACACAGGGAACCCGTGCCTCTGTCAAAGAACAAGGTAAAAAAAGACGCATTCCAAATCAGATGTGTGTGAATTTATTTTTTGTTAACACAGTTTAGGGTGAGCAGATTGGAATAGTGTTTCCGTAGCAGAGATGATTATGGCAGAATCAACCATGAAATAGGCTTCAAATTATAGAAAAAGACTTTGAATCGGTAAACAAATAAAATATGAGAACCTTCAATGAGTCATTAAGTTCCCTAAAAAGTACTGTTAGATGACAAAGTAATCACATCATAGTACTGAATTAGTGGCTAGTTAACTTAGCATACTCCTACTTGGCCTTTGTTTTCAGACAGAATTCACAATTTTCTTCCAACCAGTCCATAGTCTGTATGTCTGACTGCAGCTCAGTATCTCACTGCTGGGTTTCTTAAACCAGAGAAGTGTAGAGTTGATGGATTGTTTATTATGGTTCTAAATTGTTAATAGAAATACAAATACTTACTTGATTTAATTAATAATGTATCTGAAGGGATTATAGCTTTTGACTGTAACTCTATATATAGACTGTTTTTTTTTTTTCATTGTGCTGTAAATGAAGCGATGCATGGTTTCCCGGTTTTTTCCAGAGTACCTATGCCATGTGTACGTAAGGAATGACAACCTCAGTGCCGTGGTCATTGCAGATACTGACTACCCACAGAGAGTGTGTTTCTCATTACTAGAGAAGGTACCATTCACATACTTAATAGCTCAGTTCTCATTGTCTTACACTTGTTCCCAAACAAATTAAGAATAAGATTGATGCAGAAAAAGTCCATATTATAAGCATGACTCTTTATATCACGTTCTCTGTGTTTGTTGTAGGTGTTGGAGGACTTCTCTAAGCAAGTGGACAGTATAAACTGGCCCTCTGGTAATCCTGAAACCATCAATTACAAAGCCTTGGACATTCACCTCTCTAAATACCAGGTAAGATTTTACTCTGCTCTGTATTTCTAACAATAAAGATCCTACTGTCTGGTAAGGTCATTTATGTTCGTTTCAGAATCAGACAACATAACTTATACACATTAGCTGTAAGATGGGATATAAAATAAGTTGTAGTTGGTTCAGGTTTCAGACTTTTCCTTTTTATTAGACCTGAAAAATTAATACTAAACACCTCTCTTTTGTTGCATGGAAATTTCAAGATATGTGAACCTCTATAAAAACAGAAAATAGTGTGTTGTGACTAAAACTATAAAAGTTAAACACCATTGAGTCTTTTTTGGCATCTTAAATGTTTCATTTGTCTCAATAGCCCGCAGGAGGGAAGTAAAGATATAAAACAAAGGATGTGAAATATGATTTATGTTTTCTTTTTTCCTAAACAACAGTCTTGCTAATAACATGTTGTTTGTGTCTTTTCCTCCAGAACCCCAGAGAAGCAGATGCAATGACCAAAGTGCAGGCTGAGCTGGATGAGACCAAGATTATTTTGGTAGAGTTTTTTTATGAATCACTCATCGTTCTAATAAAAAACAATGGTCATTTTCATATTGAAAGGATATATATTTTTAAGTTGTTGCTGTCGCATGAAAGTTTTGGGTGAATACAGCACACATGTTTCCTAAGTAATTTTTTTGTTTCTGTAGCACAACACCATGGAAAGTCTTTTGGAGAGAGGGGAAAAATTGGATGACCTGGTGGCAAAGTCAGAACATCTGGGAAACCAGTCCAAGGCCTTCTACAAGACTGTGAGTATGAAGCAGAATTGTTAACACTGGGCTGAAGCTCACTGAACCGTCAGATCTTTGACTGCATGCCTGTGTGTCCACTTTAAACCTGCAGGCACGGAAACAGAACTCCTGCTGTGAAATCATGTGATGCCTCTGCCTAGTCCTTGTGGACATGCCTCTCTATGCCTTTCTGCTTTTCCTACAACTCCCATCATGCCTCCAGGAGTTGAAACAGCAGACAGGTCTTCTCTGGGAGGGATTCGTTGCAAGAAGGAGTCATGGGTGGGGTCGAAGTATGACCTCCACAGATTACAGTTAATTGGGAGTCTAAGGAATGGTGGGATTGTTCAGGGGTAGAAGTGATATTTGTATTATTTTTAAGCTTTACACGTGTAAAACATCAGTGTGGTGTTTGAATACCAGCTGAAGACATTTTTGACATTGTGTATTGGTGAAGTCCTGTTCAACTTAAGATGATTTAATGTTTTTCCTGTTAAATTCAGACTTTTTGTGTTCAAAGAGTATTAACCATAGTTGTGCTTCTGCGCCAAGGAGACTGACAGTTTCAAAATCTTAGTGAATATACCGGTTGCTGTTTTTTGTTTTTTTTCTCCTCTCTGGGTAACCCGTGTTGCTCACTAGGTGGGGCCGTTTATTTACTTTATCATTACAGGGTCAATATTGATGTCCATCCCAAATCTTCAATACGAGTCATCAAACAGGCACTTAAAATTAGTGTTGTTTCGGAGCTGTTTCCTAAACAGGATTGAGTTAAACAACTTTATTGCTTTTTAATTTCAATATCTCAACATTCCTTCTTGCTTCATGTTATGTGTCTGATCAGATTTATTCTCTTTCTGCTTGACTCACAGCAATTTATTTTTCCACTGTTAAAATGTTCTCTACAGCTTGGTCGCCACACTTTTTTTTTTTGTGACTGAAGTGACAATCGTCACTACAAATTAACCCTGAAATAGGTATAACACTAGAAAACACAATAGACCCGGATGAATTTCGCTATCTAATGACATTGTAAGACACTCCGCTGGAACTTTTACATAGGGTCAATGCTAATTCTTACTATTTAGTATGATTTGGTCATTTTTCTTGAACTGCTTATTAGCTTAACACAAAGCGATGCCTTCATGTGTGTTTTAGAATTTGCTCACTCGGAACTCTCTGTATGTGTGGCTGATGCACTGCAGGCCACATTGATGTTGAATGCCTGTATGTGAACATTGTTTCTGTGTGCGTGCCTACGTGTGTGTGTGTGAGTTATGACTCGCTCTTGATGCTTTTACAGTGTAAATCTTTGTGCAATATCTCTACAGACTTGTGTTTCTCCACGGCAGAGAGAATCAATTAAAGTTTCTTGTAAATAACAAACTGGCATATGTTGATAATCCAGTTACTAATTCTTGCGTTTATTACTCAAATGTATCTAATAATTGCTACTATCGTGTATCTTTGCATCCCGTCACCGCCAGTCATCATCCACTGCCCTTTTTTCGCCCTCCGTTTTGGGTTGTTTGGATGTTTTTTATGCCTCCGTCGTTTCAAGGTTTACAGGAGACATCTGAGTTATTAATCTTCTACGATTTTCCTTAAAATCGAAACCATTTTTACAGGTTTATAGATATTTATAAATATTTTGGGGAAATCGCCTAACGCACCAGTCACCTGACCAGCTGATAAACGTTGCGTTTACCCTTCCCCGTAAGAGGAAACACGGAGTACTTTTGTTTATCTGAAAAGATTTTAGGAAGTCAGTCAGCTAAGGAATAGTCTCTACTGGGATTAATACAGGTATATAATATAGATATGTATGTATGGATCATCTTCGAAAGCTACCTCGGCGGAAGAAATCGAGCATTTTCACTTTGGGGGCGACGTGAACGTAATCCCGTGAACGCAGCATGGGAGGCGCGTCTGGCTCCACGCGCTGCTGATATGGGAAGAGAAGCTCAGAAATGTGGACCGAGTTGAAAAACGAAAACAGGGCTATCAGCAGCACCGCAAACAACTCCAAGGTGAGCAGCAGTAAAGGAAAAGGCTCTTTCAAAACTGGACTTTCAGCTGGATCGTCCGAGATTTTTCGATCTCAGTGATTTGCCTGTTTTCCAACAGCAGTAAATTACCATCCAGTTCTGCCAGACCGGAAGCCAGAAGAACAAGTGTTTTGACCACCTTGTGTTTTTCTTTTTGCATGTTTTCCATATATTTGCATATTTCGGTACGTGCCCCCCAACCACATCCATGTATTAACATATGGACTTCCTGGCCAGTTTCTCTCCTCTGTACGACTTGTTGCTCAGGCTAGCACATACCGCTTTTATACAGGTCCCCCGATATCTTCTCAATTTATTTTTTTTCTGTCTGCAATGGCAAACATTAACTCACCGATAACAAGTCAGTATGCCCTCAGCAGACGTGCTATCGGGCCCGGTGCTCTACTTTTGAGATTCAAAACAAACAACTAATGTTTTGCTGCACTTGCACTGCAGATGGTTGATCCAGATGTTTTCACACTGCAGGTTTTTCACACTCTTCCACTACGAAATGGTGAGTTTCAGCACCCGTGTCTTGCATAAATATATAGAGCTTTAAGCAGAGAGCACGCAGGTGCACCAGCGAATTTCACTTTAACTGAAATACGTTGATCCACCTAAATTCCATTTGGTATGATGTGTCTCGCTTATAATAACCTGCAGCCAAACCTGCAACACCATGCAACGCAGTACACACACAGGAAAATGTGGTTAGGTTCAAATAAACAGACCTGGAAGAATGCACACCCAAGCAGTGTTTTACACTTCTGTTTCCCCCACATTTAGATTCGGGTGCAGCTGCTACAGAGCCTCCCTGGACAGATGACTCCCTAACCCGCAATGGGATCATTCCTGGTGAGTCTGACCCAGTTCTACCTGTTTCATAAGAAGACACAAGTTTCCTTAGGCTTCTTATATCGAGCAGGTAGTTTGCAGCTGCATTAGATTTTCCAACACAATGAGACATTTAACAATTCCTACTGTTTAGTAGGAATGGTAAAGTTTGGAGCATTCATCTTTCATGTGCAGTGCATAGGTGAGCTTTGTTTAAACTCTGTGTGTGTGTGTGTGTGTGTGTGTGTGTGTGTGTGTGTGTGTGTGTGTATTTTTAGGTGTTATCGCTGCATCAGTGTTCATCATCTTTTTATTGGTTCTCTACGCTGTTCTCTGGAAGTGCATGGTGTCGCCACCCAAACGGTAAACACCAGATCCAGAATTAGTTCAATTTTGTTGACATGGTCATCTTCCCACCTGGAATCTTTTTTTCTTTTTTTCTTTTCAGGTCTTTTAGCAACCTGAATATAAATTATGTGTGTTGCTCTGTTATTATACTTACCCAGAATATAAAACATTATTATGGTATTCAGATGTGATATTAAAATATTCAAAGGTCAGAATTCTAGTCTATGTTTTTTAGCATTCCTCATCCTTCCTGATCGGCTGCCAATCTGAATTCAATCATCTGTGTTTTTTCTTTCAGAAAGAAGAGAAAGAAGCGAACCAGAATGTCTCAGCAGGTGTCTGTGTGAAGCTGGCTCTGGTAGCTGGCTAGACTGCGATGGTGTAAATACACATGTTAAATACTGATTTTTGGGCAGACATGTTCCTGTTGAGCTGCTGAAGAAGATCCTCCTAATGGATCTGAATGTGGAATCACTGGAAACCTGCTTTCCTCATTTTTTCCATCTCCTGGAAGTGTCTGTCAACTCAAACGTCCACATGGATGTGAAAAAGGTTTAATGGCGGCTCAGGTAATGCTGCCTGTTGCCTGGTTATTGTTGCCTCTGCACCATGGCCATGAGGCCTTAACAGTGACAGTGAAGCTATGATTTTCTGAAGCACATCTGTGTTGCATGTTTTTTTTAAAATGCTTTTTGCTGCCTCTGATGTAAAGTTGTATTGTTAAATGCTCTCTAATATCTACATTGTCTTAAACCTGAATGATTTGGGTGCAACATTGGCTGCTGCACCCACTGAATGATCTCTTTATATAGATAATAAAACTTTTTGTAAGAAGTTACTTTGGTCCGATGTGGATTCTGAAATTGAGTCACGTCACTATCAGGTGGAGCCCCGCCCTCCCTACGTGGAGCAAAACAGAGGGATTCTGGAATTTTCAGTTAGTGTAACAATTAATGTTACCAAAATACCAAAGTTGACAGACCATTACACATTTTTTGATAAAAGTGAATTAAAAGACACATATTCAGATGTCTCAGCAGTGCAGCTTTAACAGGAAGTCACATATCAGTGTATTTCATTTGAATATCAATATATATCACACTGATATTTCTAAATATTTAACAGCTTTGATAGGACCTGTAGATGATTTGTGTTTTTATAATATGCAGAAAAGTTTTACCTGAATAGAAGCAGCATTAAAGTCTATTTTGTATTGTCCCATCAGTCATGCATACAGAGTTGATGTTTCGGGGGTTCATGCACATGCAGCACCAGGGTCAAAATGTCTCATCACATTCCACGACCTCAGATGAATCCTCTCTCTGTTGGGATAAATACCCACTGCTGGGGGATGAGGGCACTGGCTGGTGGGCCATTCCCTGAGTCAGCGTGGGGGCCAACTGAGGACAGTAGTCTCCCTGGATGGGAATATGGGCAAGCAACACCTCAGTGGGAGAGGGCCGAAATGAGAGAGCAGACAGCACGTCGGTCTCAGTGTCGTCGTCAATAAAAGATCCGGTGGTCAGGATCTCAATGTTACTCTCTTTGCACTCCTCTACCTCCCAAGAGTGCAGCTTTTTCACCATCTGTGCCGGAAAACCAGAAATATGATAGAAAAATAACCGGAACAGGATGTGAACCTAAGGTCATTGGTGTGATTCAATGTAAGGACGCAGATCTGTGGTGTTTTTCTTTTTTACCTCCTGCAGGAAGTTGTCCATGTCTGGAGCTCTGATCTTCATACCAGCAGGATAGGCGAATATCCCGACTAACCTGGTCTTCACTCTGGAGGGGAGATGAAACAAGACCACACTTCAGGGCCTCCCAGTGGTGTTTTGAGGGAATTCAGGATTTGTCATGACTCACATTTTTCTCCGCAACCACAGTAGAACAGCAAAGCACAGCAGCAGTAAGATGGGTGCGAGTATCTCGACCAAGTAAGCGGAGTCTGGCAGAGAGAGGGGGGGGGGTCAGACTGTCTTGTTCTCGCATCATGACTGACCGTGTGTCTGTGACTGTTGTGGATCTCACAGTTGGCTTTGGTCCTGATGGTGATGCTGCTTGCTTGTCCGGGCCCCTGGTCAGTCAGAGCGCTCACTGACAGCACATACTCTCGCTTCGGCTGCAGGCCATCAATGGTGACAGACTTCCTCTGGGGGTCCAACACTGACAAGAGCCAATCTGATGAACAGAGGACACCAGTGTTTGAGCTTCTAATGACCGACTAAAGCCGCAATATTCATCAAAATAGATCGACAGCTTTTGCCCTTGCCATGCCCTTGTGTGTCCTGCTGCCCCTCTTGGGCCGTAACTAAATAACCAATGATGAATGCTGGGTGGTCCTCATCATCCTCATTGTAATTCCACTCCAGGGTCACAGATGAGGACTCACTTGTAGATTTCACCAGAATTGGAGCCTCCACAGTTTCTTTTAGGAAAGCAGAACAGATTTTTACGGAGTAAAAGCATCAACCCTCGTGAACGTTCGGTTTTGACACACTCACGAAGCTCTTGTGTGTAGCCAGTCTGTATCTCCAGGAGCTTGTGTCCATTTTCTGTGCATCCATAAATATTAAATGTAAATCTGCTGCCAGCCTTGAAATTCCCTAAGCCAAAAGCATGAGGGTTGAAGCTGTGAAAAACCATCCTACTGTGATTGGATCATAGGAAAAATGTACCAGCAAATGTACCAGCAGGTAGAGACAGCATGTTCCTTCCTGCTGGCACTTTCTTCCATTGCAGGGCACAAGGAGCTTTGCCTTCCAGGCTGCACCACTCCACTGTGTAACCACAAGTGGCAGATTCCTGTTTGTCCCAGGAGAGGTTAAAGGCAGCAGCATCTGCGACACCACGAAGCCCCTTCAGAACTCGGGGGGGTTCTGTGCAGGGACACGAGTCTGAGTTGGACAAGAATCGCGGCAAGCTGTTGAATCCTCGTTTGACGCTCACCTCCACCTCCGTTTTGCCTCGGAGGGATGGTGATGTGAGCAGAGACATTGCTGCCGGTGTGGAGAAGAGCGCTGACAGTGACGTTGTACCGTCCTGGGCCGATGGAGAACTCTGCCAAGGTTTCTCCCCCGCCCCTCCATTTTCTGTCCCCCTGCGGCCCTTCGACCACATAACCGTGGATGGTCGAGTCGAGATCAGAGCCAGAAACTTTCTAAAGACAATGGCGGCCCCGTTACTCGAAACGGTGCGCGCACAACATCACAAGTTTTAAGAAAAATGACAAAATTGTTTTACTGGCGTCCAGAGCAGTGTGAGCTGACGGGAGTGAGGGTTGGACTGCTGCTTTATTGTCCTCCATACGTCCAGAGCCACCAGAGGATCTGAGGGAAGCACATGAAGACTGAGTGGATCGACCTGATTTTTACATCTCAATTTTTCTTCCGCATCGCACAATTCTAACCAGTTTTGAAGGACACAGGCTGTGTCCATGGCCCCCACAGCCTCCCCGTGAGAGAGCAGCGTACCCTGACAGAGTACTTGCAGCCCGGACTCAGATATTTGAGTTGATTTTTGCAGATCAGATCAGCATCGCTCCAGGCACCGCAGCAAGGACCAAACATGGCTGAGCTCACCTCAGAGCCACCACCTGGATCTGTAGTGACCTGGCAGAGGAAGGTCTGTTTGGAGATGTTACCCTGGATAATCCAAGACAGGTTGGTTGTAGTCACTCCAGGAATTACCCGGAGCCTCTTCGCAACAGGAACAACTGACGGCAAAGTGAATAAAGGCAAAGTTGGATTTTGCACATATCAGATCTGTGATCCGATGTTTGAATGACCTCTGACCTCTGTCTCTAATGTTGAAGCAGTAGGTCTCGGTCTCCTCTCCCAGTTGGTCTTTCACCACCACACTGATGTTGTATACTTCCAAGTGTGGGACAGCCTGAAAGGTACACGACGATGGCTGGCAGACAACGGAACTCGAATTCCTGATAACAAACAAGATGAAAGGTTTTGTAGCTGAGACAATAATGTGATTTATGTTTGTTTACAATAATGTGGGTAAGAAAAAAAAATCAAAATGCACATCAAATAGAAATAAGTGGAAAAGCCCAAACTAACAATGAAAGAAAATCAAAGTGGGTTTTAAGATGGCTTTCTGGCCTGTTCCATAATTTATGAGCAGCAGTCAAGATGAGCTTGGTGACAAAGGGCCCAAGTCTGTAGGGTGGGAGGTCCTAAAATTTCTTAATCTGACAAACGTATATGAATGTTAAAATGTCCAACAATCGAAACGTGATGATAACCAGGCCTGATTCCAGCTAAAATCCAGAGAAAATACTTATAATACTTTATTACTCAATGTGTTTATCTGTGTGCTCACTGAATGTGGAGAGTCGTCATTTGGATGTTGCGGTCGAACGGGTTCCGTTTTCTGCCCGAGTCCCAGGTACAGGAGATAGTTGTAAAGTCTGAGGTCAAACAGCTGAGGTTTCTGGGTTTCTGGGGAGGAACTGCAGCACACATACATGAACCAAGTCTTCCAACACATACAGTTGAAGAAAGAAATGTAATTTTAAAGAAATCAAACCTACAACTGACATAGTTCCAGACTGACCAGGGCCTCTGGCTATCGCAGTGGACTGTAATGGCATTGATAAAAGTTGGGATGGTCAGGTTCTCTACAGAAATGGCTCTGACTGCAGTCCCGACATTGATGAGGGGGTATTTTTTGCCATTCAGGGTTATGTCTGTGATACGATCTCCATGCGGAGGAACACAGCAGAACATGGCGCTGTCGCCTTCTCTCAACATCCGCTCAAAGGGGAAGATCTGAGTCTTGCCTGCAGGTTGTGCTCCTACAGACAGACACGCATGCAAAGCATAGCAACAATTGAGAATGTAGATCAATGATAAGCGAAAAAAAAAAGTTTCTTGTACAGGCTTTAGTTTCCTGTTAGAACAAAACCAGTTGTATCAGCTCACCAAAGTTGGTTGTCCAGTTACTCCAGGGACTCATGAAGGTCTGATTATAGAAATATCGTATCCTGACTGAATGGTCAACACATTCCAGAGGCAATTCAGAGGTCCATATCCACGAGTGTTGACCCAAATTCAACACGGTAATATTTTTCTAGTTCAACAAAGAGTCACACAAATAAATTTGAGAATTTATTCTGTTAAATAGTTTCAATGGAACTATCAGAAACACTTAAGAGAGTCAATTATTCTAGACTCACACGATAAACGATGATGTAGTTTTCATTACGGCCTATCTGGAGTTCATAACTTCCCCAATTCCTGTGGTTTACCAGCCAGCTCACGAGGAGTGTTTGTTTGGTACTGTTGGCTTCCAGGTGAGGGATCTGCGGCTTTGGGAGCCACAGATCCCTCAGCTCTTTGTGAAAACAGCAGGGCTTTAACCGATTGTCAAAATGAAAAATTAAGAGATTTGAAATTCAACTCACCTGGGACCAGGCAGAGACCACCAGGACAAACGATTAGACACAGAGCCAGCAGTTTTATCAACGACATTCTGAACCTTCTCCTCCTGCTGACTGATGAAGAAACTGGGCGTCTTCTGCACACACTCTCTTTAATTCACAGGAAATCTGCCCATGGTGTTGCGCAATAATGCCGAATAAGAGCGAAACATTAAAAAAAAAAAAATCAAAAACACAAATGTGGGGTGTGACAATTTTATGTACAATACATAATTAAGGCACATGACAGCAGAGTACGGAGATCACAAGAGAATGCCTGCCAAACATAATATTCACAGTGCATGAAGCAAAATGTGCACACAATAAATTATTAGACAAGCAGGAAAAGGAAACAGACAATCTTTACAGGAATCACTTATAGCATCAGATAAGATTTTTGGCACTTCTGAGAAAAAAAGGGCACATATTCTTTCAACAAAGTGTGCATAGGCAGCCTTTTCGATCCAAGTATACATATATTTATTATGATGCAATAGTGTCATTATTTTAGCCATTCTGATAAACCCTCTATACATATTAGTCATTACTCACAATACCTCTCTGTACATACATCTGGGGCAGTTCTTTTCACCACAAATATTTCCATTTCTGTTAAGTGCTCATGAGGGGAAAAAAACAGCAGTACTTGTGTCCCATTTTTGGTACATTAGGTCCCAGACGATGGGACACTAAAGTACCGTTATCATCAAAAAAGTGCAACAGATACTAAAAGGAATCGTGGTACAAGTAAAAACACGGGGACTGTTATAAAAATATCTGCAAAAAGGCTGATGTCACCACACACAAAGAGAATGATTAACAGCCACCGTGCTCACTGGTAAAGGCACAATACTGTTCCCCTGTAACTATGCATGCCACTCCATGCCACTGTTCCCTTTTCAGTTTTCCTTTTTCATTATACTGGTATCCACCGATAAGATGGATGAAAAGGCACACAAACACAAAAACAAAGCTACAGATATATTATTTTAGGTCCAGTTCTACCTCAGTCAGTCTTCTCTAATGATTCTCAGAGATAAACAACGTTCTCCTCACCTGCTTCTTCCCCATTCTGCCCTTCTAGTGAAAGGTAGGCCTGTGGGGGTAGAAGGGGGGCAAGGGAGGGGGAGGACGGATAGTCATCATAAAGTCCCTGACCTGTGACCTCTGACATCCAGGGGTCAAGGGATCGCCTATCCATTGGTGGGCTGAAATCTGCAGGAGATGGGACAAAAAAATGTTGAACAAAAATAATCAGACTGGATTTTAAAACTTTGAATGCAGTGATGACAATTTTTTGTGTTGATCTGGATGAAGACCTGCACTTACTCATGGTTGGTCTCTGTGTGTGTGCAGTGACCCCGGTGGAGTCGTGGAGAGGCCAGGAGCAGCCATGGCCCTTACTGTGGTTTGGGTATGTGAGACCCTCTGCGGGTTGTTTGTTGTGCGACTGACTCAGCAAGGTGTTGAGGCTGTTGTACAGGCTGGCACTCAGGCCCACATTAGCAGTGTAGCCAGAGCTGTGCAGAGCGCCATCCAGGTTCTTCTTTGCCAAAAACTGCTGTTGGTGGTTGTTAGCGGACTGATGGAGGTGGTTATGGTTCAGGGTGGCCAACACAGTTTCATTTGCATACAATGAGCATCTGCCATCCAGACTGCCCGTGCGGCTGTGAGTGGGCACCTGGGGAACGGACACAATGCCATCAACAGACCAGCTCTCAACTCCACCTCTCCAGTCCTTACCTTCCTGTCTCCTCCCTCACCTTGTATTCATCCAGCGGTATTGTAACAGGCAGGCTACTCTGGCGGTTGTGCCTCCAGCTCTGCAGTACCCTCTGCTGGGCTTCCACTCTCTCCTTCTCCATCTCCACACTCCTCTGTCCTTCCCTCAATCTGTCCACATTTTGCTGATACTCCAGCAGCTGGGCCTCCAGTTGCTCGCGCTCACTGCGCAGGCGCTCGGCCTCCAGGAGGCACCGTTGCTCCCTCTCTTCCAGCAGGCTCTCTTGCTCGCTCTGGAAACACAAGTCAGAAAATGACTATACTTTATATTAAATAATCAGAATAACACAACATGTAGCAGGTCAAAGACTTGAAGTTTACCTGCTGCTTTTCTCTGGCCAAACACTCTCTGTCCCACCGCTGCTGCTCTTGTTTCAGCTTTACATGCAGTTTCTGTACCTCGTCATCCATTTCTTCTTTCTTCTTCTCCAAACTCTTCTTATCTACTTCCTCTTTCTTCTTATCTGAGCTTCGCTGCTTCTCCTGCTCCTGTATGACAGTTTGTCTTCCCTCATTACAAAATCATTATTTAAAAAACAACTGGTACAGCAGTTTGCCAAAACGGAACCCTCTACACCAACAAATATGACATGACAGGTACCTGATTCATTTGGAGGGAAGTGACAGTTCGGAGCTGAGGTCTTTCTCCCTCCTGGAGGAGGAATTTTTGGACTTCATGGCAGCTGTCCTGGAGAGTTATAGCAGCCTGCCAACACATGGGACAGTAGGGGAATTTAATTATTTATTTGAATCTACAATAATCAGCATTTGTTAATTGAGCTTGTTAAATTATTTAAAATATTAATCATGGCAATAATGGCATCAGGAGTTAAAGTTATTAGTATTTTGTGTTAATGTGTAAATAAGTATTAAGTTAAAAGGTCTACACAGAACAAGTTTCTTCTCCTACCTGCAGACTGTAGAGGAGCTGAGTCAGACTCTGGACGCTCTCTGCCACCTGCAGAAAACCATGTTATTAGAGCAGAGCAGTACTACAAGGTTTACTTTATTTACAACCATTTAGAAACTACGATGAACCTTGAAGAGCATCCCTTTACTATCCACTCTCCTCAGCTCAACAGCAGAGCTCCACAATGTGCTGTCCATCGCAGTCAGCTCGCTGTCAGAGCCAAGAGAGGTTGAGCTCATACTGAGTGTGCTCAGATAATCCGCTGTAGCAACAAGAAAGCACAGACACATCAAGTAAATGTTCAGGAGGACCACGCATCACAGAATATGCGTGTCTCTGCAGCTCACGTTCAGAAGGAGATTCGTGTATGCTGCTGCCGTGGCTGTTGTAGCTGCAGCCTGCTAGTCCTCCTAAAGGAGAACTCTGACTTTGACCAGAGAGGCCATCACGAGTCTTCAGAATGTTCATCAGGTTCTCCGCTGCAGAGGGAGCAAAACTTAACATTACTCACAGTTTTACTGTGTAATAGTGGCAAAAAGTCATGGTACATTTCATTTGTATTTTAATAAATCATGCTCTTGCAGATTTTTCTTGGGTTACTCTATTAGACCTATATTAACTCAAGTAAATATTTAATATCTCTGTATTGCTGACAGTTTGTTTTTGTAAAATTGTTTTTCAGTTAGGTTTTTCCAGATGCCTTGTTGTCTGAGTGATAGTCTGATAGGTAGTGCTGCTCAGGATGTGGCTAAAAAAATGGCTAAAACACCTTATGTAGTTATGTAATTTGTAGTGTTCTTTAGCTTTTTTGAAGCCATTGCTTAACTACTGTGAAACAAACAGTTCATTTGACATGTCTCCATAACTTTCCTGAGCTGTGGTTTATGTATCCCACAGTACTCAAAAGAGTCTGAAAATGTTATTTACTACTACACATGTTTTGGCTATGTCTCTCATTTGTCATAGCAGTGAGAGGACCATGAGTGATTTTTATGTTTTTGGTGTATCTTTAACTATCTCTTTCAACAGTTAATACAAAAATTTTCATATCATCAAATCTGCTGCCATAATTAATAATCTACTTAACAATGCCTGAAAATTTGATTTCTTTTATTTCAAAATAATGATCATCATAATCAATCAATAATCTATAATAATCATCATAACTATCATAGGCTTGTAAAAGGTCAAGCTTGACTGCATTTAGCCCCCACACAAAACAACATGGTCATTTACCTTCTCTGAGAGCAGCTGTGAGCAGTGATGTAGCCTGCGGAGGAATTTCACCGTCGATGTCCGGAGGCACCAGCAGGTGGCGGTGTGCCACAGGTTCGGGTGAGTTGAGAGTCATTTCAGTAAACTCAGCGTACAGCTGGAGCTTCTCCTCCAGAGTGTTGCAGATTTGCTGGTCATGCCCCAACAATGTTTCTACAACAAAGATTAGAATGTGCCATGCATGAGACAATGATGATGACAAAATAAACATCTTCACACATTCTTTTTTTGCTTACCTTGGAACTTGGCGATCTTCTGCACTCTTGCTTCTGCTGTTCGTCTGGCCTCTTCTGTCTCAGCAGATCTGTCCTCCTCCTCTTCTTCCTCAGGACAACTATCAGATAGACCAGCAGGTGAGATAATGTGTCCTTGTATTATTTGTTAACACTATAACTTCAAGACACATTCAGTCTTTGAATACAACACAGACACCTCTCTACAGCTTGTCGTATGTGTCTCATCCATCCATTCCTCTCATCTTTGCTGGTTGTGTGAACTTCATACATCTCTGGTCCCACTGAGGAGGCAGAGATAAGGAACATGCCTCTCTCCTCATTAGCTACTTCTCTAACTATGAGCTTCTGCAGAGGGATTACAGGGGGCTTTTGGTCCTGAAAGAGCAGATTAAAAATCCCCAGATACACGTGAACAGATGGTGGAAAATAAAACAAGCTGATTTTTCAAAGTGTTCATCAGGAGACTCTTACCACAGCAGCAAATACAAAACGTTGATCTTTCTCTTGTAGAAACACAAGAACATCAGTGAGAAGAAGAGCCAGAGTATCTGCAACAAAGGCAAGATTAGAGATTAAAAATACAAATTTCAATTTACTCAAAAGTTCTGTGACACAAATTTTATATTCATACCTTTAAGACGACCTGTTGCCGTCTTCCAGTAGACCAACCCTTTATGTTGCAGATCCCTGTGTTTGCTGTGTAGGTCTTGTTTGCGGAACACCTTGCCATTCTTTAGCTTGGCTGTGCTTTTGTTCTCTAGCCGAGCCAGCACTTCCTGCAGTTCCTGACACTTTTCATATTTATTTACAGTCAGGTCCACTGCAGTGATAATGTCACGAATCTGAGCCAAGGCACATGACAGGTTAAAGTGTTCCTGACTTCCTTCTGTGGGAGCCAAAAAATAAAACAATCAAAAATATCCTTTTTTCCTTTATATATTATATAAACAAATATGGACAGTATGTAAGTTTGATACAGAAAAAACATTGAATCCTGGAAATAGCCTACACTGAACATGCACAAATCTCCTTTGCTTTGCCATGTATGTGTTGTATAATTGTTCTTGACAATGTAGAGGCGACATACCCTGAGTGTACTGTAATATCCTCTCTAACAGCACCGGATACTTTGTAATTCGCTGAGTGACCAGCAGGATGAATTCTGGCACCCCTCTTCGTCTGACCAGAGAGTTATTGCTCTGTTGCTGTGAGCAGACATGTCCCTTTATATATCTGACAGAAAATATACAATGTAATATGATTTTCAGTTGAGCAGCTTACTTTGACAAAGTTTTGAAGTTTTTTATTTTGCTGCAGCAGTTCTTTGAAGACATTCACAGCCTCTGTGTGATGGCTGCAGAACTCTCCATACACCTCCTTCATTTTGTCTGCATTTTCATCTGAAAACTGAGACAGGGTCCATAAGTGATTGATGTATCACTGTGCTTACTATTAAAAATATATCCTTCACCAACCTGTTGTAGCAGTACATCGCCAATCTGATTGATAAAGTAATTTTGAGGGTTGTCCGGTTGGGTTCCAGCCTGTCGCCTTTCTTGTAATGCCCCAAAAAGGTTTCTGTGAAAAAGCAGCAAGGAATCCAAACAAGGGAAAATCCGGGCCACACAGTCCCAGTCAAGCTGTAGCTCCTCCACCATACCTCTCCTGAACACCTCTGACATGACTGTCAGCGTTTGGATGTGATGTAACTCTGTCTGCATCAACTCTATATGTCGATGATAAAAGATACTCATCAGGTCCTGCCTGAAGTAATCAGTAATCAAAACACACTACTAACAAATAAATAATATTGTATTTATAAAGCTCACCATAAATAACATCCTGTCGTTTCACAGTGCGTCTGTCATGTTGCTTGCAAAACTCTGGACTGACCGCCAGACTCCATGACTCCACCTCAAGTCCCAGCAGGTCAGCAGAGATGTCACAAAGTAGAGAGGCATCGACAGCATCTGCAGAAACAAAAAAAAACAAATGCTGTTGATTTAAAATGTCAATAACATGTGGTGTTGGGACACGTTTCAGATAACTTCTCACCCTGTGCAATGATCAGCTGCTCAGTAGAAGGAGGAGCGGGTGTGATCATTGTTCCCTCATTAGATGGTAAGCTGTTAGTGCAAACTGCACCACTGCACTCATTTTCCATCCCCGCAGCATCACTTAGCCGTCTATGGAGAAACAGAATTTTTTTGAGAGAAAAAGTGAGGTAAGCTGTTATTTTTGCTGGAATACATGACATTTATATAAACCTTGTGTCAATAATCTGTGTCATCTGTGTACATAAAATTAAAATAAAATTACATGTCCATTTTGCATTAATGGACAGTTTTTAAGGACATTTAAACACACCTAGTTACTGTCAAACACTTATCAGATTTAATTCTGTTATGCTGTGGTACTACCTGCTGTCTGTAGACATGGAAAGGCTTTTGGAAAGAGGGAGGTGTGTTTCTTTTTTATCTCTGTTCATTGGAGGAAGTGAAGAGGAAGAGCATGGGGAGAAGATGGAGGCTGGAGAACTTTCATTGAGAGAGGCTACAGAAGAGAACAAAGCAAAGAGCAGAAAAATAATTATTGGTGAGAAAAATAAAAACTTGAAAAGTCTGTTTTGCATTCTGTTATTTGTATTCTTGTAATGAATGAGTGTAGTAATAAGGGTTCAATAAAGCTATGTGGGTTGATTTCTACCTTTATTGTTTAACTGGGTGTGACTGTTTACGTTGAACGTTTACATGTTTCATGCTCAGTGTCAGAGACCCATTGAAGACCCCTGTCTCTGCACACATTCAACATGTATAACCTCTGTCCTCATGCACAAACATACATAAACAGTACCACAGCAGGGTCTCCCACTGAGACAGATTAAATTTTAACTTTTATTAAAGGGATGTTGAGAAATAGCTGTCTTAAACTACGATAGTAAAAACAAGGGAGGACAGGTGATAACTTAATCAAAGACCAAGGGAGCATGAAGGGGCGGACTTACTCTGTGGGAGAGATAGGGTCTTGCTTTTCATCAGCAATGCATTCCTCTCCAGTGGCTTCTGAGGAGAAAACAGGCATAAACATCAATAAATCATAGAGCTGATGCAGTCGTGGTTACGACAGAGAACATTCAGCCAACACAATTCACATTATTTAGAAAGAACTCATGTAGGAGACCTATCAGACATTGTCAGGTTGTTTAAAACACATTCCATTATTATAACAAAAGGTTGGAATTTACTCTTCCTGTTGTGTCCACTTCCTCAGCCTCAGGAACTCATTTACTACTTGCTTTGATATTATACCTTTTGTATTAACATGGAAGAATGTCACAAGAGCCCAAAGGAGAGAGGAAATGACCAGCAAACCGCATGCAATAGTAGACCTGACTCAGTCTGTGAATTTAGAAAAATCCCTCAATTTTCTTTTTCTTTTTTTAAAAAAGGCTTTAACAAAAGTGAAAACATGTTAAGTGATTATTATAAAAGCAACCTGTGACCTTGAGCAGTTCCATCACAAAAAATGTAGAAAAGGACAATGGTTAACAGACAAAAATGTACTAGTTGTTGTTCAGCAGATATTCAGAAAGTATTTTTTAGATTATAAATGCCCTCATTGTGGATATAAGTGCTATCAACTTTTATGGAATTTACAAAAAATAAAAACAAAGTAAAAACAAATTTTCTAAAAGTAATTATAACATATAACATTAAATAGTAAGATAGCATACTTGAATATTCAGACTACACTGTCATCTGCTTTAACTCAGGTGCACCAGAGCATTTACCCTTTTGTCTTTAAACTTTAATAGCTTTATTTGGTCTTGTACCCCCTCTGTCTGTTTTGTTACAGAGTGAAGTATGTCTTTGGCTGAACTCTGGTATTGATTTCCTTTCTTTTTCTCACTCTCCTGCTATACTTTCACTGAGGAACCCATCAACAGTTGTCGCATGGACATTCTCCTCCAAGTCAGCTGTTGAAGGGTTTCCGTCCTTTGGTGTTATTATTCTTTCACTCCTTCAGTGTTATTCCATTGGCAGCCACACTCACTAATTTTGTAGTCTACCAAACGTGTTCCTTTAAGAATTCACATACTTTATAAAATACATTTTTGCTAAACTGGCATTAACTGTTCTTACTTGGGTGCTTACCTTTCCACAGGCTCCAACAGAGTCACGACAGCTTTTATGGATATGCAGGGAACAGACTACAGGGAAGGGCAGATAGAAACAGTTTGGCCAGTTAATTGATAATAAACAAAATCACCACAATTCAGGGGTTCTGTGTCCAAATGGTTATAAAGTTGCCCTGCACCTTGTGACGGCTGCTGACTTTAAGAGGGAGAAAACTGAATTCATATTCTTTACCAAACAAAACATCAGAAAGCATGCACAAAAAAGATTTACATAAACCCTAAACAGTTCAGCCCCCACAGACATAAAACAAGGCAGACAGTACAGCACTTACTGGAGCACTGCAAGAGTTCCTTCCCAGAAACTGACTTATCACAGGCCACACAGTGCGTGGGGCCAAATGGAGAGAGAGGAACAAACTGGTGTCCATTAGTGTTGCCCAACCTCTCTTTTCCTTCCTTTATCTCTTTTGTCTTTACCTGCAACAATTGTAAATATTTTAAACTCACTCTCTCATTTAACACAGTTAAAACTAAAGAATAACACGTCCCCCAGAAGAAAAGCAAGCAGAGGAATATAGGAGTCATTTTCTTCCTGTTAAAGTGGGCCTAGTTGAGATAAAGGGGGCCTCTGATCTTTTTTGTTTACTTTGTTAAAAGTGCATGGAGAAAGCCTGCTGTTGTGGTGCTTCATCCACAAGGGGGTATTAAGGGAAACCCTCTGCATGTATATTGCAGTAATCTTTATTATCTTATTTAGCTTTCTAAGTCTTTGAATTAGCATTTTCTGAACGTTCATGCAAACGATGGGTGATTACACGGAAACACATTGTTGAACACACGCACACACATTTTATTATATGGAGAGTATACTATGGAATGTGTTTGGTTTCTCATGCTGTGTGGAGTTGGGTCTATACATTATGTAAGAGGATATTTTCACTGTGTCCTGTTGCTAAGACCTGAGGAGAGGGAATTTTCTCCCTTACCAAATACTGTGAACAGACAATGGCTCCCCCAGTACAGGGATCCTCACATGGGCCATCTCAAAGGTGGTAAACCTTTTACCGCACTACTTTTGTGGGGCTTTTCAGTTCTGGCCGGTTTTATTTCTAGTTCTACAAGGATTCGACCATTTCAATTCTTCAGCAGACTAAATCATATTTTCCACCAAAGCCACTGCATTGTTTGGCCTCACCTTGGTTTTGTTGCGAGTGCTGGACATCCTGCTTTTGAGGAAGCTGAAGGTCCGGCTGACTTTGTACTTCTCTGACTCAACCTTAGATGGAATGATGTATTTGTTCCACTCTTCATCCTCAATCCTGTTTCAGTATGAACATTTTAGTAATACTTAAATTTTTTAAGTAAGATCACTTCAACGTCGTGCAATCTTTCTGGCCCATGGAAGACTGCGGTATTCAAGCCAAAAATTAACACAATTAACCAAAGACAAAACAGTTTGCAGGTTTTCTTATACTTATAATGATGGCTGTTGTTGATGCTGGAATGTAAGAATGTCCAGACAGTCTTCCAAGAGCCCCACTCTACAGACCATTACTCTTACGAACATGCTTGGCATGCTTGGAAGTCACTATGAACTTGAGAGGGTTCTATTTATAGAGTGACCTTGGCAAGATGCAATTAAAAAAAATTGGCAGCTACATATGGAACATTATATATTCTAGGTGAGAGAACAATAAGAACTAAAAGAAGAGAAACATGCAGTGTCACTATATTTTGACCTGAATGTTAATATATAAAGTATTAATTCATCTAGTGTTGATGCATGCCCAAATATAACTGCAAGAATCCACATGGTTAATGAATAAGCTGGAAATTGAAGACGGAGTTAGAATGGATTAAGCCACGCATGCATGGCTGTGAAACTATTTTGGTTAAAACATACTCTTTGAGGAACTCTGTGAGGGTGATATGTTGGAGTGATGTGGTGTTCTCCTCCTCTGCTGACTGGGTCCGTTTACGGAAACCCAAAAGCCTGCATGAATATAACACAACTCAGACGAGGCTGTCACGTTTCAGATCATCATCTGAATCTAAACAGTAACTCCATGTAAGATCATCACAGATCCAGCTTGGAAGAAATCTTTTGGACTATGGAATGCATGGTTAAAAAAAAAAACAAACAAACAAAAAAAAAAAAAAAACAGGCATGTATGGGACTGTTATGTAAATGTACATCGCAAAGAGCTTTTCCTTAAAATATATAATGATTAGTTAATGCTCAACATGAAGGCAATATTGTGGATTGAGTAATGTCATGTATAGTAGCAGTTAATGCTGAATCAGATCAGATTATTGTTTTTCTGATATTACAAATTGTTTTCATTAAATTAACCAGTTATCTCATATAACAATTGATGATGCAATGGTAAGTTTACAGAATGTTTTGACTCTTGAAAATGCATGGTTAAGGCAATAAAATGCATAAGCAGGTTATATTTTTACACGGTGAAGTGAAATGAACCAGCTGTAAAATTAATCGGTTCTGATAGTTATGAAAGAATCTCAAAATAAGTACATTTTTTTGTTATGTTGTAGAATTCAGAAATAAATATTAATTTTAAATGTATGGAAACACAAAGATCCCGAGGCAGGATACACTTTACATGAGGATGTAAAGTGCCATGGTGAAGTTCTGAGCAATTTAGTCCAAGAACATCTTGATATTTTGGTGTTTACATGAAGCTTTTCTGAGGGTGAAATAAGAGCTTAATTCTGGCCCTGGTCTTGAATCAGGAAATATGTCATATCCTGCACACTCACATCCCAACCAGCTTTTATGTAGGACACAAATGTTCAAAAACAAAAATACAGTCAACTCCAACTGGAAAAAAAGATACCTAAAAGAGGAGGAACACATAAACAATGAGCACACAGCAAAGAGTACTGCCCTAAGTTAAAATTAAATTACCTCTTTTCTCTTGGAGCCTCATTCAGACTGAAAGCTCTCTGCTCTGAAAGATAGAGCAAAAGAACACAAATGAATAAACATGAAATGGCAGTGAGTAAATCATTAAAACTATTAAAAACCCACTCCAACCAATTAAAAGTTAAACAATCCAGTAGATCCCTGTTATGGCCATTGTTGTTTTGGTTTGTGTTCCCCTTTCTTGTTTTTTTTCCCTTTCCTATTTACGGGGGATCCATATCCTGGCCGTACTCAACCTTCCTGATTGGTGCAGCAGGTAAACAACCATCCGGCCTCCTCTTCCTGCAGCTGACTCCTCGTTCGTGCTGCACCTGCTCCAATTAGCCTCTCCATCTCATTGGCTATATAAGGTCACGTCACCTGCCTTGCGGGGGGAGGAAACCTGGGCTGAGGAACCAGTACGCTGAGGAGCTACGCAGGTCTATGTATTGCCAGTCTGGGCATCGTTTTTCACTTTGAGAATCTGTTTAATTTGGTACCTGTCCCTCCTTTGTTTTTTTTTTTGCAGCCTCTGGGCTTAGGTTTTTGTTCACAGTTAAACTGTGGAGAGTGGCCAGGGATTTGAGCTCCAAACATTACAGATTCTTTTGTTTTTCACTGCAGCAAGTTTTTGTATAGTTTCACTAAGTGCAGGGGTGCTGGTTCATGTACTTTGGTTTGTACCAGTTGAAGGGCTTTGTTTTCGGTTTTATTTCTTATTTGTGAAGGAGCCTTTACAGCTCCTAGAGCCCTCTTTTGTTATATTTAGTTTTTGATTTAACCAGCACTCACCGGCCCTCTCCCTCATTTCTGTTTTTGGTGTGGTTTTCCCTGCCCCGTTACTTTCTTAGCTGGACGCAATCAATTAATAAACTTACTTTTCATTTACCAAACCTTTTGTGTTACGTCCCTTTTACCCTGCGAGCCAAGGACATAACAATCCCCAATGGACCACCACCATCTTGCCCCCCCCAAAAAAAAACAGTAAAAGAGCCAGAGCCAAGAGGAAATCAAACTATGCACCAGAATATATATACCCTTAGAATAAAAACACATCATCCATCCTTCAGATCTTTGAGAGGAGATAGTTTTTTCCAAAGATTTACAATACTAAAAATAAGAAAATATTTCTGAGAGTATTATTTCTCAATATATATAAAACAAATAAATGTTATTTTGATTACCACTAATGTTGAAATTGGAAAAGCAACATTAAAGCTCATAAAACTGACACAAAGCTCTGGGAAAAAGTCAACTTTGAATTTTCAGTAGTTTAGAAAATAATTTTTTAACATGTTGATTTTACAATACACATTATGACACCATACCCCCGAAAAGAAGAGAGCAACCACCACAATTAACATCCTATTTTGATCCTGTTAAGATTTCATTACCAAAACACATTATTAATTTAGTTCTTCTGTTCTGTCCAGACACACTGTTTAAAAACACAGTTTCTCAAAGTTTTTCACTCTATAAGACTTGACTTTTGATTGCAACAGTCACCGATTTATCCAAGACTTTAGCAGGAAGACTGGAAAGGCTGCCAACCATTATTGTACTTACTAACTTGTTTGAGACGAGAAAGGGATTTAGAGAGAGAGAGCTTGAAGAAAAGAATGACTGCTGCTGCTCAATGCACCATCTACATAGGACAAAGGATGACCTTAATGCTGTGCACTTGTAGGTATTCACAGATGCACACACCAGTCAGGTGACCTGTGCTTTTACTCCATCCAAAAATACACGTTAACAGAGGTTTAGGGTTAGGTCACAAAGTCACAAAGGCTAAAAGGTCACAGTTCATTCACCTTCTGCCAGATCACCAATGGTCACATCTCGATTTAGCTGCGGCCGTGTAGGTTTTGCTTTGGGGGAAGAGTAGGAATAAGAACGCAGACGCACCTCAACCTCCTCTGGTTTCTGGATTAAAAGGCAGATCAAAGCAGAATGTTCAGAGTCCACAGAGCAGGCTGAAACAGCAATACATTTGATTGACAGTCAAACACAGCTGACCATCCCAAATGTGACCTTTAAACCAAAAACAACTTTAAAATCATGATGCTGCCAATCCAGCATAAAAAGAGAAGGTAAACTTCCTTTAAATCTCCAATGCAAAATTCTGTGCCAGACAATACAAATTTTTTATTGTATCGTCTGAAAGAGACTAAGCAATATTAAAAGTGTTATCAATTAAAAGTAATAGTAGTAGTAGTAGTAGTAGTAATAGTAGTAGTAGTAGTAGTAGTAATTGTATTATTTACAATAATATTAAGTCCACATTCAAACCCAACTGTGAACAAAAGGTATATAAACAGGATGTACCTGAGTAGACTGGTGCGTACTATCAGAGAGTGTGCGGTTTAGTTCTGGTGATGTGTCAAAAGAGTCTCTCTCTTCTCCTGAGCTGGACTGAAATATGGAGGTCTGCTTTAACGACGAACAAGGGTATGTATTTCCCAGCATGTCCTCTTCTTCACTGTCACATTCAAGACTAGGACTTAACACACACAGAAAGAGGATTAAATATATTGTTCAGTAGTAAATTCTAAATCATATACACATTTCATTGAGATGTGAAGTCAAAAATTTTAATTTTACTGTAAATTATTACATATATTAAAATACACAGAGCTCAAATCTTTCCAGACTTCCTGCCATGTTCAGACTATAATCACTGCATAAAAGTTTAAGCAGTGCTCCTACTCCTGTTGTCAGTTGATGTTTAGCGGTCTTTCTCTAGCTTAAGCCACAAGAAAGTTTAAATTTCAACAAGGTTGTAAAAGAAGCTTTTGTTTTGTGTATTCATTCCCATGGAAACCAAAAAACACAGACAGAATAAAATGTTTAATGTCTAAGTGTGACAGTTCACACTTTAGTACTTTTAAGATATTTACTCCCTGTGTAACAGAATCTTAAAAGAAAATTGGGTCTTACCTCAGGCCCTGGCTTGCCTCCGTCAAACTGCATTCTCTGCCAGGCAAAGCAGGAGAAACTGGTACTCCCGACGGAGTTTGATGCCTCTGTGCTCCCTCGAACAAACGAAAAGGGTAAGCTAGCGGGGAGGAAGGAAAAGATGTGGAGGATGGGATGGAAGAAGAGGGGCTGACACAAGGGAACGGCCCTCGCCGATTCTCCTGACCAGGACTTCGGATTCCCTTTTTTTCACTATGTGGGGAGGAAGGATGTCGTTTCTGAGAACACGTTCTAGACTCCGGGGAAGACATGAAGAAGCAATCCCAACGTGAGTTGCCACCAATGGGTAAAGGGCTTGCCTCCTCTTCTCCTGGAGGGTGATATTTGCTATCAGATAAAGCCACCTGAAATACAAAAGGATTCATTTGTAGCTGACATTGGTCACATTTAAACCCACTGCATAGATAGAAAGAAACTCACCTGATCCACTTTATTATTGTTGCAGTACATTCTGTCTTTTCCATGAATCATTGCTGCGAGCCGGGCAGCTGCAGCTAAAGTTGGAGATGAGGCCTGATTCTCCCGAACAGACAGTTTTTTTTCTATAGTCAGAGAAGCCACGAAACAGAGAATCAGGGATGGGGGTGGGGGGTCGATATTACATTTGGTTTCCACAGCAACACCAAATAACTTCTGACAAACACGGGAAATGACAGACATCCTGAGGAGTTGCATGTCATTGTTCAAGACCAAGAGCCTCTGTATGAGTCTGTCTGGCACTGCAAAAACAAACCACTGGGTGTGCAAGAAGTCATGAGTGGGCATCTATATGCAAGTCCTTTCCCAACCCTGCTTTTGCTCTGGAAGCAGAGTGGAAATATCTCCCTGTGAGCACACAGTAGTATTGACAGGAACTCCTCTGACACAGTAGAGTCACTGTGAGCAGTAGTCAGGATGTGAAGTTTAACAAGGAAAAAAACTCTCCTACTCTGAAAACACAGAGTTCCCTCTGGGATGTTGCTCAGCACAAAAAACAATCCAGCCCACAACACAACTTCTCAGATGGTATCCCAAGGAAGAAAATAGCCCACAGATTTTGGCTGCAACAACATTCAAGACAAGTCACCACAATGCACATAATTTATATTTTAGGGATTCACAGGTCAAACAGTTGATGAAATGTAATAATAACATAAGGCATCAATAAATCAAAATCAACATAAATAAAACAATTCAAAATGTTTTGGTAAAGTGTATACAGTTTGTACCGCACCTTCTTTATTTGCTAGTCTGTGTACTATCCAATGAGTCAAACACATGTGGAATGCATGATCTGTTCAGTGACCCACATGTTCCCAGTAAAATAGTGGAATTTAATATAAGCTTATAACTGACGGAAAACAAAACCAAAAGTGTAGAATCATCCATTGTTATCCAGCCAAAATCCCTTTGAACAGCAACGAATGGTTTCAAGGTTTAAACAAAGGAAACAAATTACAAAATTGATTGATTTGAAGGTTCAGTAAAATTAATGATAAGTATCTGATGGATCTACATTTACTAGGCTCCAAAATCATTTAAATTTTAAGTTTTAAGTTACTGCAGATATTACTCTTTTTCTCCAGATTTTGATTTCTGAATGTTCCATAGAGGCAGATAGAGAATAAAGTGTACTGTATTTTTGTTTTTTAACATCTATGGGTTCTTAATATATTTTTTTTATTTTCTTTAATTAGCAGTCTCTGTTATTTAAAAAATAGTGCTTTTAAAAATGTTCAACCCAAATATGAAACATAATTTGAATATTTCTACTGAAAAGTGTATCCATCTCTCATAAATTTTTGGCTGTATAATTGTTTAACTGTCAGGCATACATCATTAAACCTTGACAACCATGCAGAATCCTAAATTACTTTTAAAGACCCTAGAGTGTTTTATTAATATTGTAACTTTTTCAGGGTCTTGTGAGATGGAATATGGTAATTTGTCAACATTTTGTGCCAACTGTAACCTTGGCTTAATTGTATTAAGCATTGCTATACTGACAAGCCATGCTTATAATAAGACCAATGACAAACTGTTTCCTCTTAAGCTCATCAGGAAGATACATAATTGGACTATTTAAATATCTATCATTTATACATAGCTGCCAGCATCATGGAGTACATATTACTATCATATGTAACAAGGAATACATAATGCTAACAACTGGCTGGGTTTCCTCTAGGTTTTAAGTAGTTTTCAGTCGAATTTTTCAGCAAGACTTTAATGAGTTTACCAGATGACCCCTATTATTTGTACATGTAAAGCTACAAATTTAAATTAATGCATTAAAAGAATGTTTTATTTGCATCAAATAAGCATAAAGACCAGGGCAGTTAAACACAGACCAGGACAGTTAAACACAGAGGCTAACCCTTCAACCTATACACACCCCTAAAACTCCCTCATCTGTTGGATAATAAACTGCCCTTACAATGTAAAGGAACTAATTCAAGATCAGTGCAAAATACAAATTCATGTCAAACATCTGCTGTAGTTTTGGTTCAACATCAAATCCAGAGGAGTCAACTTTTGGAAGGAGGTCAAACTACTGTTTGAAAGTAGATACTGTTACACATAAGTCTACTTCAGAAGCTGACAAACAGATAAAATAATGAAGGTTCTGTGCCAGGTCTAGAGCCTCAGCCTGCTACCATGGTCATGATTATTCAGGCACCTCTGACCCATAAACACTGCCTGAGTGAACATTACTGTCTGCTGCTGCTGCAATCTGTGTTTAACATTAGTTGACTGGAGGAAAAACTTAGAGACATGGAGTATATATATTTCCTACCCCCCCCCGACCACCACCACCACCACCATGTTTTTTGACAAGACGGAAAGTACTGTTCAGGGGTTCCCAGTTCAAAGAAGTTTTAGAAGAATGTGAAGCAGAACATGAGGCTATTTATGTAGGATTTTGCTCATGGAAAGTATATTTGGTTGTGATCTGATATTGACTGCATTGCCTCTGTGATAGCCAGCTCTACACAGTAGCAACGCCTGGAGTAGAGAGTTACAGAAGCCTAGACAAAGACTGTAGTCACTGCCAGGTTTCCAGACCAGGGCAGTTAAACACAGAGGCTGACCCTTCAACCTATACACACCCCTGGGACAGGGATCTAGAGAGGTAGCATGGAAACAGGAGGGGGTGTCAAAGAGTTCTTTTCAAGGTTTCCTCTCTTTGGAGGCAGCCAATTTGCTGAAAAAAGGTATAAGGTAAACAACCTAAAGTTCAGTAGGACATTATATCTGTCTTTTCTTGTTGTCCAAGCTAATTTAGTATGAATACATATGCATGACTTTCCCAGAATGTTCCTTTAAAGCATCGCACATAAAAATTGCAACTTTTGGAGAGAAAAATAAATGAGCAACAAAACAGTAACAAGTATTAAGGAAACCCAAAAGAGGGTGCCATTATCTACAGGGTGCAGTTAGTCTACTTCAGGCTCATGGAGGGCCATTTAAGAGTCATTAAAACTGTCCACCAAATTCCACAAACCACTTTCAGTTATTACACCTGTGCCCAAATAACTCTGTCCAAGCATCACATTGGACATTCTCACTTTGTTTGCATTACAGTGCCTCAGCCTGGCCAAGAGATCCAGGAAGAGGTAAACCCAGAATGAACAGCAATCACTTTGCTCACTGGAGAAATAAACTTGTGTCTCCCGCACACCTGAAATCACATTTCACTTCACGTGCAGTGTTGCAGGAAAAAGAAGTTTTAGATTTAGACTTTTAAAATTGTCTTTGTTGTTTTTTTTTGTTTTTTTATTGTTGCCATGGATTCTTCTTTGAGTTTCTGACAGAAAGTATGGATAAAATCTGTCAGTGCCAATCACAATCAAACAGCAATAACATAGATAATGCTGCATCAGTTTGTGGTGAGAGACAAGGACACTGGAATTAAGCCATGACAGATACAGCAGTCACTCCACTGAGTCTCAGTTTCTCATTTACACACAAGCAATGAATTGTTAACTAATCTTGTTGAATTTTGTACTGTTTTATTGATTCTCATCAAGTCTCCTTAGATTATGCATGAAACCATAAACTTGATGATAATTACATTTTTGCTCCTTTTCTTGCTTGTTATATTACAAAAAAAAAGTACCACCAAATATTAATTCTGTGAACATTTCGGTAAAATAATTAGGACTCTCAAATTATGCACCCAATGATTCATGTATTAAGCCAACTTTTACTCTTCACTGAGCGCAGCTATCTAATGAGATCAAAGAACCTGAGCAGCAGTTAATCATGCAGTCTGGCCATGAAGATGCCAAAAGCCCCATTCAATCCACCTTGAGTAGACATCTGACATTCCCCAACATACTGTCAGATATCAGGTTGCATCATTCGCAAATTTATCTCACTAGAATGACCTGCTGTTGCCCTAGAGGCCTGTGAATAAGCATGGGTAAATGGGAATTGTCTAATTTTAACCATATTGTTCCACAGTGAACAGGGAGACATGTCTGGCAGGTGATCGTTTTCATTTCTATAAATATTATAGCAGCAAGAGTGTTTGCCAAACACTACAACATTCAAATATCAGTAACACTTTTATTTTGAAAAGCTTGATTACTAGAGTATACGATTGAGAAACAGAGGAAATGACCTTGTCAAATGTAAGAGTATTCATGCATGTTACAATTGACAATGGACATGTATAAAAGCCAAAAGGACAATAAGTACGATTATGAAGTGTTAAGTGTTACCTTTTTTGCCTGTCTTTCTCTGCATCCTCATCTTTGGAAATGAGGGCCAAGAATAATTGAAAGGCGAATCGGAATCAGAATCCATAATTTGCTGTGTTCAGGAGAATGGAGGACATCCAAATGGCTTAAGATGTCCGTCCAGTCAGCGAGTGAGGTATTCTTCAGTTTAAATCCATTTTCCAATGGTTGATCTAATCGCAGACTAGCCTGCAGTGTTCCTTCTCTTTCTCCAGAGCCCTGCTGTAGACTCTCCTGACACTTCAGAAGTTAGCCAGCATGTTCCCCTATGTCTCCCCCAACCACCCCTCCCCCTACTTTCAACCCCTTCCCCCTCTAAAGTCCGCACCAACTGTCTAACAGAGCCGGAACCGAACCCTCTGCTCGCTCTGTTTTTGCTCCTTTTGTCCTTTTCTGTGCCTGTCTACAACTTATTTGACTATATGCTCTTCTAAAATCTGTGCCAACTACTGGTTATCAAGTCTTTGCCTGCCACCTCACTCAAAAGGAAAAGAGATCAACTCCTGCTGACAGGAGCAGGGGGAGGAGTGTATTGATGGCCGGAAAGAGTGACTGAAGGGGGAGAGACAGAAGGAGAGACAAAGTCAAACATAGAAATGACTTCAGAACCTACGGCGAAGACAAACACTGAGGCAGACAGGCAGCTCAGCGGAGGAGGTGAGCTTAGAAAAGGGAGAAATCATTAACCCTGTCGGTTCATAATTGCCTGAAAGACAATCTGCAAACCATTCACCCCAAATATGCCTGATCCATGGCTGAAGACACTCGCTCCCCTCTCTCTCTGCTTCTCACTTAACAAGCCAAAGCCAAGTTGGGGGCGAAAGAGGTAAGAAAAGTGTATATGAGTGGGAGATGGGGGTGGGAGGGGGCAGACTGCCAGGTCAGCAGCCTCACCATGGAGACAGCAGTGAGAGCTGCTGCTGTTTTCTTCTCCCGTGCCATTTACCCCCTCCCTTCCTCCTCCTGCCAACTTTCAATGGCACTGCAATGCATTTGAACGATACAAACAGTTTTTGCAGGAGGTGGTAAAAGTGAGTGAAAAGGATGGGAAAGAAAAATTGGACAAAGGCACCAAATGTGGATTTATAAAAGCAGGAATGTGATTGAAAAGATGGAGAACGTGGTAATGAGGATTTTACAAGCAGCTTACCCTTGAATAATGAGGGAGACAGAAGTGCAGAACAATAACATGATAGAAGCTGGTGTGTCTGAAGAGGGGAGAGAAGTGGGAGACTTTGAGTCTGTAGTGAAGAAAGATGCTGCTTCTATTGGTGTTGAAACTCCCTGTTTGTGTTTATAATGCTGAACCTGAAATATACTGCCACCATACGTACATGCATCATGCTGATTGGATCCCATGCTCCTACCAACTATAATCACCCTTCCAAAGTGCAAGTGCTCATAAACTGAAACACTGACCTGCTTCCCTTCTCCAGCTGAGGATGAAGTTGTTTGTTCACTGAATTCACATTGTAATGCTGAAATGGGAGGAAGGGCTCCAAAGGATAAGGGTTTGCAAGTCTGGCTTGCATGTGTAGGTATTTGGGAACTACTTTCCATTTTGGGTGAGGTATTTGTATTTTGAGGGCACTAGAAGGACAAGATGATGGAGACAGAAGGGTGAGGCTGAAAAAAAAAATGTAACTGTATGCAATACTATAAACTTTATACAATCTCTTGTGACAAAACATTTTAGCTATATTCCAGTTATTTAACTGATTTTGTCAGTATTTAGTTCAGGACCAACTGAAAAAGTCATTGGGAATATGACAGCAAGGTTCAAAATTCCTCATCTCTTGCTGAAGCCCCAGGTACATAAGTTTTGACGCATTGGCTGACGTAACAGCAGAATCCCACGGCATGCTTTTTTTGTTAAAAAAAAAAAAAAATCATCATAAGATAAGCAATTGTAATGACTTGGCTCAAAAATGTCCCCCAAGGCTCAAATAAGCATCGTACCCCTGAAGAACTCGTGAAAAACTCTGAGCTGTTTTCATACACATATGGCTTTAAGGGAAACATAGAAATAGCACTATTATGACTATAGCACTAGTCACTAGTCAGGACCAAAGTGTTTAAAGAGATCAAATGAGGTCACAGACAGAGAGTCTTCAAAGATTTGACAGAGAATAAGAACTACACATATGCATTCCCTCACAAATACAAATATGCACTCATTGGTCAAAATGACTAAACCATACAGCCTGGAAAACAAAACCAGGCACAGGAAGTTCGGATTGCAGATGTCCATTGCCAAGTGTTACAAAGCCTAGAGCCTCAAATTGAAACCACATCATTCTTACACTGAAGCATAATTCTGCTTTGCAGATATACAAGCCAATTATTAACCAACAGGATATTCCCACACTCAGATCCTTCCCTTCCTGTCCAGACACACATCAGAGGAAAGCCACCTTCAACCACACAGTCGGGGTTCATTTATCTTGCTGGCAGGAAGACACACTTTTCTTGACTTCTACACTTTTTAACATTAGGTTTCTAAACGCCCATTTACATGGATTCATTCTTAGTTCCACAGCCAGCATAATGAGAAGACAATTCTAGGCCCAAGTCAAGAGGACACGTTTCCTTCATTTGGATTCATTAAATATAATGCCACCTAAAATAACAACGATTCATTTCAGTCAGCTGTACAGTTCAGGCAGCACGAGATCCAAAATCAAAACCACGTAAAAACAGGTTTGTGGAAAACAATCTGAACAAGAAGCACTCGGAGAACACAGACTTCCGCCAAGTTTATGAAATCACTTCTTCCTTTTCACATTTCCAACAAATCCTGAAAATTTCATCAAAATCGGTCCATAACTTTTTGAGTTATGTTGCTAACGGACGGACGTACGGACAGACTGACGGCAAAAACATAACCTCCTTGGTAACTATGTCTAAGTTAGAATTAATAAAAACCTTACCAGAGACAGGCTGCAGCAAGTCATCTTCTTCATCCTCCTCATTCAGACAAAAAAACATCAGTGGCTCTTCATAGTCCTGAATGAACAAAACAGGGAACTCCTCATCAAACTTCAAGCTACAAAAGTAGTGCTGCAAACATTCAAATGTGTAAGTCTGTGAGTATCAGTAAGTGATCAATTACGAAACCATGTGTATCACAGGTCCAATTGGATGGCCAGAGTCATGTGGACACACCACACCTCTCAATATATGAAATACTTGACTTCACACAAAGTGAGCTATTCACTGGTGTGTGCAAGGTGCCAACTCTGACACTTCAACAATAAAAGTGAAACAACGCAAAGCATTGACGGCTGTTCGTGCCCTATTTTTGCCGTGATCACAGTTTGCTGTCAGCTATAGCAGACATTTAAGGGGGAGAATGAATGGAGCATTGACATTTTTTGAGTCATTGATGTTGTCAAAATATATATTAAATATTCAGACATATTTGTTTAAGGTAAACTGTGCACATGTGTGACTCCACTTAGCCTAAAAAAGGACATCTACACAAAGCGCTAAAAAACATATGAGTAGTATGAGTGAATGGATGTGTTTCATGCTTGCAATAAACGATTCAGTCCATTACTAAATACTCACGTTTTCTTCTTCAGTGGAAGTTTCTCCATTGACATCAGAATACAGCACTGAAAGAAGAAGAGCCATATAGCGCTTATTAAACTTCAAAAGAGGCTCGAGTGAGCACAGATGTATGTAAGCTTTTTATGATGTACCATGTGGAATCTAAGATTTTATTTTCCTTTCATAACCTGAGGAGTTAATCTTCCTCTCTTTTGTGCAACTAACATATACAGAACAGATTAAAGGAGGCGCTATGTTTGCTCACACGAAACACAAAAGCTACTTGTTGAAATTAGTGTTTGGGTGAAATGAAAAATAATATAAAAGTCCTGGAAATGTAAAAGAAAAATGTTATAGAATGCATATATGTGTCTAATACAGGAAAAGGACATGTTAAGAGAAAGTTTTGATAACAGAGATGAAGTAAAATGTAGCCACTATCAAACAGTAGCCACAATTACAAAAATACACAGACAAGCATGTTCGCTCAAGGTCAAAACATTTAGGCTCATATTTCCTTTTTCTGAGAAGTACTTCAACCGGCTTGCAGTATCCCAAATCTTCCATAGGGGGGCAGTCAATATCTATAAATATACAGAGGCACTAATGCATTCCTTTGAAGGTTGGGCATCAAGCCTTATGACCCATTAAAAAAAGGAGCCATTGCCTAAATATAATAAGTAGGAAAACTGGTTGGTTTAATCTGTCTAGGCCACTTTAATTCCACAAAACAGATTAAAATTGTGTCAAACCGTTCTCTAGAGGATCATCCACTGCTTCCTCTTTTTCAATGATGGTTTCCACATATTCTCTTTTGAGTGCTTTTATCTATGGCGGGAAATACAGATTGAAAAATTATGATTTGATGTTTAGATCATATGTAAACCAATGAAATTGATATAATTAACTCATTTAAATTGGAATAAGTGAGACAAATGTGCAAAATTCTCCAAGAAAGAACCATATATTACTTAAACATCAGTTAGCTTTTGTTTTGATAATAACAGCATCTTCCTGCTGACAAATGGCACACATCCATTTAGGATCACTTTCATTATTCAAGTCAGACTTACCTCTCTAAGGAAATTCTCATCCCTGAGTCGGTCTCTGAAAAGGAGGATGTCAAAATGTCGGCTCTCCTCAGAAGCCCACATCAGGTTTTGTCGAACAGTCAGAGTCAGGTTCCCTGTGTCATGACAGAATCTCAGCAAGTGGGACCGGTTTGCCCAAACCTGGGATAGACCGGCTGGAGGTGTAGCCAGAGGGTTGGGGGGACTAAATCACAAATGGTAGATGAGGTTAAATGTATCACCAAATGTAAAAAGGTAACCTCTCTATTGATCTTACTGTTTCAGCAGCTCCAGGAGCTTGGTGTCACCCACAGTCTGTGCTAGCTGCAGTGGTGTGATTCCCTCTTCATTTGGCATATTGACAGCCATCAGGCCACCCGGCTGGCACAGCAGCAGCTCAGCAAGTCGATACAGACCCCATCGTACAGCCAGGTGGAGGGGGGACTCCCTGTTACCATGTTCTGGAGACATGGACAGAAAGTAAAGAGGTGAGATTAACTAGACTACAATAACAGAAGCCTCTCAAACTCCCCACGATAATTAGCCTCAAAAGAGAAATGTCCTCTTATGAACTGCATTAGGTCCCTCTGCACCACTGACCCATTTCTAGGCAACAAAAGGTTTTAAAATAAGTGTTGGCATGTTCTTATTTCTGTACCATTCACTCAGTGTGGTCTGTATCCAGCTAACAGGTCTGCATCAATCAGGTATAAATCGGATAGCTTATGTAGTTACTCATGTGGGCAGTATTAGGAAACATAAAATGACAAATTATATGTCCACATATGTCCTCTTAATCAGCATCATGATTAATGATGATGTTAATAATGGTGAATGACGATATGTCAAGTATTTTCACTGCATGCAAGAAAAAATCCTCACAGGAACTGAGCAGTTCAGTCACATACAAAACTGGCAATAGAATGATGTCATAAAGCGTGTGATTAAATTAACTGCAGATATTTAGAGAGAGACACACTGCAATAGACAGACCACTGTAACTATGTTAACCCTAAATCTAGTTTGTTATTCATGTAGATGGCCCACAAACACTCAGATTGTACAAACAGATGGTGGCATCTAGTAAATATGGTGTGGTCAGCAAGGAAACAAGGAGAACACACACACACACACACACACACACACACACACACACACACACACACACACACACACACACACACACACACACACACACACACACACACACACACACACACACACACACACACACACACACACAGATCTACTGAGCTCTGCCTAAGGCTACTTCCAGATGGAAAGGTTTATTAACCACATTACATGCTGCCTAATTGACTGTGATGAATTCAGCCAAAGCTCACAAGAGACCGTGTTCACTTCCGATTTTTGCCCAGTGAGCACAGAAAATAGGAATGATGCCATAAGAGAGTTAAAGAGTTCACATGTCTTTGGATTGCCTCCAGGTTTCAAAGCCAGTGACAAATGAGGTGACATCAGGTGTCCATGGACCTCATTTATGATAAATGCCTCTTTTAACAAAAATGTCTTTCCATTTAAAAACAACCTTCCACATTAGAGTAAGCTCACAATGCACATTATAAATGCCATTGAGAATTTTTGAAAAACATATTTCTGCTCTCACCGTTTCCACTGTGGATCCCCAGCACATTCCAGTTTTGAGGAATATTAAGGTTTGCCATGGCCAAGGCAACATGATGATCCATTGTAAATCGGTGGCTCTTCTGGCCCAGGTTGAAAAGGCTGCTTAATTCCTTGTGTTTAGCACAAGTTAAGTGATGTCCCTGTGTTACCAGGTGTTCTGCCAGGTCCTGAGAACAAAGCAGACGTGCAGTCATACACATATGCAGGTTAAAAGATCAGATTTATTTAGTACCTGAGCATCATCTTGGACGTACTCCAATGAAGCTTCCCCAACCCAGATGAGGGATGCCCTTTGATAGCACAGGTATGCGTGGACTGACACCACCTCAGCAAGGTTATGTCCTACAGGTGGAAAAAAACAGACTTTGAAGGTTGACTATGAGCTTTATACCCTTTATAATGTTCAATCCATATTCACAATTTATACTTCCTGATGGTAACGGATATTTAAATGTTTTTTTCTCTTTATGAATAATAAACATCACCGGTTTGGACCTCAGACACAATCTTATGATCATGTTTCCACATTGTCAGATATGTATGATAAGAAAATGGATTTATTTCTCTTGGACGACGGAGACGTCATTGCAGTAATCCAGCTCTTGTAGTGAGAGCATAAGCCTGCAGGCTCGCCTGTGTCAACCTACACAGGGGCTCAGTAATGTTGACATATTGTTTATTGAGCCATTTCCTTCCAGAGAGGAAGCTGATAAGATTCAGTGCCACTCAAGACCACCGGTCACTCTGTGGGTGTGGGTGGGTGTGTGTATTACTCTTCCAACAAATGGTCATATAAAATCTGGGATTAAACTATTAGGATTTTCAGGACCTTAACTTTTCTATAAAAAGCTACATGCACAGCTCACAAAAATATGCAGACATACAGATAGAAAAGGGATCAAATACACACACATACCAGGTACTATGAAATAGAGCATGACATCATTGTGGGCCCTGGTAATGTGGGCCAGTGTGGATCCCTCCAATACAACAAAGACCTCTGCATCCTCTGGCACCGAGTCTAAACTGTCCAGCAATGTAAACACCTTTGCCTGGCCCTGAGATACAGAAGAGAGGTAGTCTACATAAATAAAGCAGAAACATGATTAATAGGAGGAGAGCCTATTCACATGCCATGTGCCTGTACCACATTTCCATTAAGTACACAAAATCCTTTGACAAGATTTCTCTTTTGGGTACAATAAAATTCACCTGCAATTAAAACAGGAATGTCTTTCTGTAACCTGCCTGATCCCATCACACCAGAACACATTAGTCTTCTGGTCTGAAGTAGATAGAGGCAGTACTGGCCAGAACAGAACTTTGACTTTTTGCAGGTTGGTTAAGCATGTTAACATATTAAATTTTAGCCTCACAATACACCTTCACTCAAAAAATCAAGGCTGTCCTGTGCATATTCTAGACATCAACAATATTGGGACTGCAATAAATCAAAGGTCAATTTTTCAAAGCGTGGCAATAAAACTTAAATACCGGTATATCCCTTGTGACAAATATATCCACAGAAGGACCAGGAGAGAAAGGGACAAATATATAATTGTGCTATATATTGTGTTTCACAGATCAGTTTTGAATATAAGATTCAGACAATCAAAAGTCAAATAATTGAATTTTGAATCTTTCACCTCAAGACAAGGGAGTTTCTTTTTACTTTTCTCACCCTCTTTGATAGATACAGAGTAATACAATGTCTCATTGTCCCCAACTCTGCTTTTAGGTTTAGGTGAATCTGTTTTTCGATATTCCTAATCCTCCCCTCTGTGACAGCAAGGATGCCAGATTTGCTACAGTTTCAATATTGTCTGCACAGTTCCTGCACTAACTTCATTAAGACTCCTCACCTCTGTGTGATCGAACGGATGCTGAGCACTAATGACACCAGATGAAATACTTAATTAGAACAGTGATGACTGTCAGATGTCTGAACAATAACAGCTGAAGCTCTGTTTGATTATTTATGTTTGCAGTTGGCCCGGGCACTATGACATTATAAGACAGTATCACAATTTTAGACCATATTATGACATACATTATTAACATGTACATTTCTTCTGAAAATAATTATGTGTGATAATATAATCTCAGTCATATTTGAGCATATACTTATAAATGTGCAATTCTTGCACTCATGTATATCAGAGAATGTGCAAATAAGTAGAGCTGAGGAGAATCCAGCAAATTTCAAGCACATAAATACACATCTGGCAATCTCCAGTTTTATTATTACATAAAAACTAAAACAATGATGCTTTCAGCACAGAGCACAGTTTTTCGGATTAAACTATGTATGTCAAGTACTTCAGAAAACAATGAAAAAATGTCAAAATCAATAATCTGTGGTCTGGATGCAAAAAGTGGTGTAAACATTTCCCACTTTGATCCAAAGTGAGACATTATTTCTAATGTCTAATTTATAAAGATCCAATGCTAAAACCAGTAACACCATAGTTGAGAGCTGTGTTGCCCTATTTGACTACAGCTTGAAAATAGTCCAAACAAAGGTCCAAACAAAGATCAAACTGATAGCAAGGCATTAAAAAAAATCTAAAATGTAAACATAAGCAAGAATGGGTTGAAGAGTTACTGATTTGCAATTTATGTACACAAATGACAGGCTGCTTTTGTAACTGCTGGATTGATGGATATGAGCAAATTCTTCCAAAGAAACTATTAATCATTGCTCAAATAATCCATTGTAAATATCCAGGAATACAACTTGGACTGAAAGTAGCGGCCTTAATGACCCTATTTTTTTAACATTAATTATACCCCCCACGCTATACACAGTTTTTAAGTTAAAGAAGCACAAAGAGTATGTGTCAAACCTTTTTTGGAGAGATTTTACTGATGGATAAAAACACTTCAGACTAAAGAGAGACAGTGCTCTTGAACCTAGACTGTGAACTGAAAAATATACTTACATAAACAGGAACTTTCCTCCTGCTCAGCTCCATCTGCACAAACTGCAAATATCCACATTAAAAAAGAGCCATATGAGATACAGAACTGAAAAGTACACACATGTGACTTCTTTACTTCTTTTGGCAGCTCCTCTGGTCAGATTATCACACCTGGCCTCTGCGAAAAGGGAAATCCTGGGTCATCTTTTGATCACAAGCTCAAATATAATTATTTTAATTATGATTTCTACTCCGGCAGACAGCAGAGCTAACATAAAAATATCAAATATATCCACATGTACTGTATATGCAGTCAGGAGGCAATAGTATGTTGAAAAGTAATGATTTTTCTTCCTGCAGGCACCGAATCGCTTCATTATCAATGGGCACATCTAAACAGGCCACGACAGGAAGATTTTATTTTAAGTATTATTTGTTACAGCTATTTGCATGTACGTTATATGTACAAACTCAATAAATCTATGGGATAGATTGTACAGAGAAGATTGTAGGAAAAAAAATATATCACTTGACTTAGAGATATTCAGGGGGCCTCCTTTTTCAAATAAATACATAAATATATTATGATAATATACGTCAGGAAAATTTATTTTTCCTTCTAAAGAAAATATTAATATAAATTTATTATCATCCTGAACTATTAATTATGAACGTATTCAAGGTGAAAATCACCATTTTGACATGGTTGACGTTTAGCTAGCTGTTTACAAAATAACAAAAACCTCGTACCAAAATGACAAGCTGAAAACAATTAAGATTATTGCCCCTACCTTCACATGAGTTCAAACTCCAACAAAAAAACCCAATATATTTAAAAAGGGGGTGGGAGGGGGCGCAACACCTAACTCATTTTTCTTAAGCTTGTTGCTAATTCTGACGACGCGGCTGAAGCTCAAGTTAAAAGTGAAACGCAGGTGTTTCCAGCAGCAGCAGCAGCCCTGAAGCCCAACGAGCCTCCAGCATCCACAACATCGCTTTATGGTCTCCGTCTTCCGCCGGCCGAAGTTCCGCGTTTGTGATTGCAGCGACGCCTAATGGACGGAGAGAGAGCCGAAGAGAGTACGGCACCAATGACAGATTTTATTTTGACGCGCAGCTTTTTTTTTTTTTTTTTGAACAAAGACAATAGGATAGACACACTTGACACCTTCCTAGAGGAGAATATTTGAAGAAAAAAAGGAAATCTGGTCACAGCGGATGGATTAGTGTGTGTCGTTTCAGCAGCAAAACCACTTAGTTAATGACGTTTTATTCTTCGGCCCATAAAATATTTGACCTTTAACGCCCCCTTGAGGACACAGGTATACAAACAGAGGATGTCTAATAAGATGCGTCTTAAATAATCAGTATTATTTCACAGAAGCTACTACGCTAAGATTTTGCATTTGACATGCATACTGAGGTGAGCCCATTCACTAACCTACATTAATGGACCCCTGAATTAGAACAACGATCTTCATTTGGCCATTTCTAGTGCTGTACGAAGTTGTACTTCAATCCCAGTTAAGCCGAGTTTGTTATACAGTAAATCCTCGTTTATCGCGGGGGTTACGTTCCGGAAATAACCCGCGATAGACGAAATCCGCGAAGCAAAAAGCTTTATTTTTCACAATTATATTACAGGTTTTAAGGCCATAAAACCCCTAACCACAGATTTTTATACACTTTTCTCACAGGGTTTAACATTCTCACAGTTAAACACTTTCAAAGTTCAAACTTCTTCCTCCGCCTTTTGGGTGCGACCGCAGGTGCCTTTTCCCCGCAGTTCACCAATCTGGATTCAGAGCACAATGCACTGTAAAAAAAAAAATCCGCAAAGCCACGAAAAGTGAACCGCGAGGGTTCACTGTATTCCAGCAGAGATTTCACATGTTGACAGTGTTCTTAGACAGGGTCCCAAAACAAAACGAACCACTTCGAGCAGCCTTTTCTGGAACAAATATTTATTTTCACATGCTAATAAAATCTTCAGCAAACAACCCTTTCATAATGGTTGTGATTGCAAACAAAGCCACATTTACAACTGGAAGCCAAAAGCCTTAGAAATATTACAATCATACTGTAAATGTATGATCTTCAACCCACAGTGACATCATAATGATCAGTCTATTTTTGAGACAGTTTCATTCAGATTATTTCAAAACTCCGAAGTTCCTTCAAATCCAGATGATTGTCCCGTCATCTGAATCTGTGTTCTATGTTTCTGCCTAAACCAGCCCATTAGTCCTGCTGATCTCAAAGCATGGCACTTCCTTCCTGGAGATGGAGGAGGCAAAGAGTGTGTCCAACATGCCCATCACTTCCATGAGATCCTGCTGATAGTCGATCTCCCGGTCAAGCAGGTCCTGGAGACGCTGCAGCTGGCGGTCCACCACTGATGACTGCCCAATTACAGAATGATAGATGTCAAAGATCATCTCAGCTGCTATCACCAGCACAGGTGTGAATCTGCTGTCAGTCAAATTCCTAGGGAGGAAAGGAATAAAGGTTTAGGGTCATTTTAAAGTGTAGATTTAAACATATTCTGTATGTGTAAGGGTATCATACCCAATGAGAAAGTTGAGTAATCGTGACAGTCCCTGTTCATCTCTTCCCGCTAGAGCATTCTTTAATGTTCCTCTTCGATCCAGCTCCTTTATGACAGCAACTGTGATCTCTGGCTTTCTATGTCTGAACCAAGTCTAAAAATTAAATGAGATATATTGGTATAAGTTAACATTTTCCCTGTTAAGACTGCAGCAACTGTTGTCTGTAATGCAACTTATTTTTCTGTGCCATACCTCCAGTGCTGTATCCAAAGCTTTTGATACATTAAATTTCTTGAGCTGCTTGTCATACTTGGCCAAGTGCTGTTTCACCGGTTTACTGACAAGAAAATCATCCTGCATAACAGCAGAAAAAAATGGAGGGGAGGTGTGCAAAGTGAACTTTAATTTAACAAATTACCATCTGTTTTTAAGACATTATGTCCAAACTGAGTGAAGTCAAATTCTACGACTAATCAACAATGATAAAAGCTTCCCTCATCAATCAAGTTAACTGAACTTACCTGTTTGGGGACATAGTTCTTTCCCTTCACAAAAACACGATAAGAGGGCTGTCGCCTTGTTTGCCTAGAACTTTCTTTTGTCTCTTCAGGGCTTTTCTTGTGTTTGACACTCAAAATTCCATTAGTCATTCCCACAACAATGGACTCATCATTTGGCTGGAAAGACATATATTCACAGGGTTTAATTTTACATGTCGAAAAGTTAAAGAGTTATTTTGCTTCACTTGTGAAATGCAGCTTACTACACATATCAACCTACGAAAACCAACAGCAAAAAATTTTTAATTGGTTTAGTGTCGGTTCTTACTGCCAAAGCCAGACTGAGGATGGAGGCAGCATAGTCAAAGTTGTGGACCACTTTGTAGTTAGTTGTATTGTACACCTTTACATGTCTGTAAAAGAGAGGAAGACAGAACTTTTTCAGAGGAATTGTTTAGAGCACAATCTGAAGGTTAGAAGATGAGGCTGTAAGACTGTACCTGTCAAGGGAAGCTGAGAGTAGCCTCTGCCCATTACTGCCAAGATGTAAACAAGTGACTGTCTTATGGTGGTTTTTTAGTGACACCAAAGGCTGACCTCCCTTTAACAGATCCCAAACCTTCACGTAACGCCCACCTTAAAATGACAACAACAGTCTTAAATGGCCTCAATTGACACATACCGTAAGTTCACATTATGTGCCCAAAAGAAGCGTGGCATTTACAAAAAGGTTGCAGTGTACACTACTGCGGTGTAACCGAGTTCCTACCTGCAGAGACAAGGAGCCCCTCAGAAGGGTAGAGTAGAAGACTCTCCACTGGCTGGCCATGGTCCATTGTCAACACACTCTTATCTACTCTCGCATCAAAGAGTTTCATTTTGTGGTCATAAGAGCCTGAAACAAGCCAAATAAAGCTCACTATCATGTAACGAAATAAACTATTGTCCTCTTATTCTCTTCATTCACAATCTAAACAATAGAACTCAACTGTGATTATGCAATTTTTCGGCCTTAACAAATATACGTATTATGGTACTAACTAATCTAGGAAAATTCACCTACACTACACTATACCTACACTAAAAAATAAATTGTGGTATTACTTATACATAACTTATACATGTCGCTCATTATAAAAAGTGTTACCATCTCACCAGTGATAAAGAGATCCCTGTTAAGTTTGCTTGTGACACCACAGCGGATGTAATCTGCATGTTCTTGGTATGTGGTGACTGGCATTGCATTCGGGATGTCCCAAACTCGACAGGTGTAATCATCTGATGCTGTCATAATCTGGTAATGATCTGAAGTAAAATCTGTGAAGTGGACAGCCCTAAGAAATAAGAAATTAAATAATACATTAATTCATTAAAAAAAATGGGTTCATAATAAATGGCTTCATAACATATAAAAAATAGTTGTCAGAATACTTGAGATCATCATTAATTTCAGTCGATGGATCACTCAAGTCATCATCATTCAACAGCTGGTTGACATTTAAGTTTTTTTTATAGAAATTACATTGTATTTATACATTGTTTAAATATATAGCTTGATTTAAAGGAAAGAAAAGTTTTTTGCATAAAGTAATACAGTATTTCCTTGTTTCTTGCTTGTACACAATGAATTTCTGAGTTCCTGCATTTCACTTGGACCAGTAAGTTTCAGTTCAATCTCTGCAATGATTGCCAACACACCAAAAGATCCGACCTATATCTTTGTTAGAACCAACGCTTTTCTAATATATATATATATATATACACACACACACACACCGGTATATATATGGATTTAAGTGCCCTACATCCAAATGTACTTACAAAACTGTTTTAAAATGTTGTGTGATCTGACAGTTATGCATGGAATACCTACTTTGTGTGCCCTTTGAACGTCCTGAGAGCCACCCTGCCACTGACGTCAAACAGCCGGACAACAGAGTCCTCACATCCAGCCACAAGCAACTGCCCGTCTGACCTGAACCTGCCACTGTATGCAGTGTCCTTAAATCGTGTAAATGTCTTGACAGGCTCCTGGGAGAATGGCCCATATATGTGAACCTGAAGAGAAACAAGAGGTGTCATGCTTGAATATTAAATAAACTAAGGTTATTAAAAAGAAAAAAACAATAGATAAAACATACTCTTGTAAAAGCTGTCACTGCAAAGTTATGCGGGGCCACTGGTGAGAAGTCTATGCTTGTAATCACTCCAAATTCTTTGATCTGAATGGGAGCCTGTGAGAAATGCAACAAAGTCTCAAATAAATCAGTAAAACAAAAGTAAATTGCAGCAATGTTTTTGACAACATTAATAGAAGACACCCACCTTGTAGTTTTTCCAGTACAGAGTGTCTTGTGTGACTTTCTCTCCAAGTTTAGGATATACTTGGATTTTTGTTGGTTTAAAGGAAGCCATTGTTATTACAGGAAAACCTCTGATACCTGATAAAATAATATGGCAAATGTACACGATCACCTTTAGCTGCTCTATTAAACTCAATCATAACGACACAATAAATGCATGGCGTGATAGCTAAGCTATTCATTCTAGGGTTCCTTTCTTTTTTTTTAGTCAACAGCATACAAATAGATAATTACTTTAAAATTTACAACCATTCTTTTAGGGGTAGCTGATTCAAGCCTTAAAATAAAAAAGAATTGATTTTAGACACATCTGAGACAACGTGGTGAAGAGAAATGAGGGTTAGGTAGAAACACTGCGCGTTAGACAAACTCTCACTAATTTAAAGTGCATTGTAGATACCCCTACCTTAAGAGAAGAGTGTCGGAAAATTTTTAAATGTAAAGATAAAAATCTAATTTATAACAATGTCTGCATCCAATTAGTCTTTTTACAAAAACATCACGTTGTGTCCTGGTTCTCCGGAGGACGCCATGATTATAAACGTGACTAAAAAGTGACTTCTTCTTCTGTCTTTATGGGAAGACTCAACATGGGTTCGCGCACTGCTGCCCCCAATAGGTTACTAACGCCAATGACAGTCTGGGACTGGACTTACTTTCACTAATCACCCACGTTTAAACCCGCAATTACACTCTGAAACGGTTGTTGTTGGTGTTGAGAAAACACATAATTAATGTAAGATACATTTCAGGGCAACTGAGGTCCCATTCTAATTGCTGTGGCTACACCTCATCCTTAAGGGGAAAAAAGAAGAATATATAGGGTCTGGAATTCATACGGTTTCGTTTGTCAGATGTCAAAATGAACAAGTTGTGCAACTTAGTTATCCACCGCCTTTTAATAATAAATAATTAAATTGACTTTCAAGATTTTGTTGTACGCTTGGAGTCTTTTGCTTTTTGTTCCAACACAAGACTCATTGCATTAACTGATAGAGTCATACCGGGGGACTTCTAGGGCACTTGAGACATTTAACTAACAAGGCATTCATGGAGCAGGGCAGAGAACATGGTACTGATGGAGTGCTACTATGGGAGTAACCCCAGCAAGAGAGGGTACATGCAGAGGATGTGGGAGAAATGGGTGCTTCGAAACCCCACATCCACACTAACTAAGAAGCAGCTCTTAGCTCAGTGTTTGAATATCCGCAACAAGAAACTGCTATCACAGTTAGAGATTGACAAGTCACGGCGGTGTGCCTCACCCATGGTACAAATATGCTACAGCAAGGGGGAGCCAGGACACCAGGTCAGTATGGGGGTGAATTCATCATCACCCCCCCCAACATCGATATTGGATACAAAGCCCCAATGACAGATGAAATCGGGACAAGGGCAGCTGACCTGAGAGAGAGAATCATCAAGTCCTGGGGGAACTCAACTACCTCCCTGCCAAGGCTAACACACAAAGTACCAGACCAATCTCTACTGGAGGACATGAAGACGGTGCTGTCAACCATCCCTACCACTACCATCAATGAGACCAATCAGCTGATGTATGCAGCGGCAACAGTAATCCTACAGATAGCCATAAGGAGCAAATGGCTTTATGGAGGAGAAGGCTAGAGGCAAAAACCATGGCGACATATATCAAGTACATGCCCTGCCCCCCCTGCTGTTCTACATAGGCCTAAACCCCCTCAGCCAAATCATCACCGATAGTGACTATGGGTACCAATTCCGAAGTGGAACAACCATCAGCCACCTCCTCTACATGGATGACATCAAGCTGTATGCCAAGAATGAGCGTGACATCGACTCCCTGATTCACCTCAGTAGGATCTACAGCAAGGACATCGGGATGTCATTTGGGCTAGATAAATGTGGGAGGATGGTATCTAGAAGAGGAAAGGTGATCACAACTGATGGGGTTGACCTCCCTGAATGGAACATCACAGATGTGCAGGACAGTTACAAATACCTGGGGATCCCGCAGGCAAATGGTAACCACAAGGAGGCAGCCAGGAGGTCAGCCACAGCTAAATACCTACAGAGGGTAAGGCAGGTCCTGAAAAGCCAGCTGAATGGTATATATTCATCGGTCGATAGATAGATAGATAGATAGATAGATAGATAGATAGATAGATAGATAGATAGAGCATATATGCTTAAATGCGGAGCTCTTCCGGGAGATTATTGAATTCCTACGTCACTTCCGGGGGTCGCTCTTTTTCTTCGTGCCTCCGTCGCCTGTGTGTCCCGCGTGTGTACACACTCCCAGGTCAGTTTGTGTTTTCACAATATTTTAGGCAACACGGCTTTGATATCGGTTTTACTTTTAGCAGTTGGATCGCTTCACACTTACGCATTAAGTCTTGAGCAAAGTACAAGTTATTCCTATGTGCTAGTGTCATTTTGGAGAGGCCTTAGCAAGCTTTTTAGCTTAACTTGCTAATTAGCCGACACTTCATTTGACAGGATTTCTCAAAACCAACTAAACTAGAAAGCTTCCAAGATGAGGGGCATGAAATGTCAACATGGTTCCATTTCTTTAGATATATAGGGACGTCTTTATTGGTACTCTTGGACACTCACATTAGCTGAGTAATCCAAACTTATGTCGAAGAAAAAAAAACATCGTGCTGCTATTTTGGGGCTTCTGGCAGCTGTGCGTTCTTGTTGATTCGATTTGCCAAAGGAAAGAAAAGGCAGAATTTTAATCATGACTGAAATTGCATTTATCATATGGCATATAATTTTATGTATTTTGTAACACTTTCTTGGGCAAGATATTTATATATGAATCGGCTTGTGGATAATTATGTTATACCTGGATCAGTCATAGTTATTAGACTACGACTAGACTAATAGAATACAGTAGTGATCACAGTGTGTAAAAATCTGATCAAATGTGAGGAAATAATACACATTGTTGATATGTTTGGATTTCAGATGAAGGAATTCAGTATGAACCAGGAGAAGCTTGCCAAACTGCAGGAGCAGGTCCGCATTGGTGGAAAGGTGAGCTGCAGCATATGTAGATAATTAAAATGATTTCCAAACCTATGTGTTTGTGACGAAATAATGGTTAAATTCATTGCTCTTTAGGGGTCAGCCCGCAGAAAGAAGAAGGTGGTGCATCGAACAGCCACAGCAGATGACAAGAAACTGCAAGTATCCCTTAAGAAACTAGGAGTCAACAACATCTCTGGGATTGAGGAGGTATAGTACCAATTTTACTGCTGAAATGTCAGTAGAATATGTAAATGTTGCCAAAAAACTGTTAGACTTTTTAAAACATGGGATTGGTACACCCTGCAAATCTGCGTCTTACTTTAACTTATTATTTTCTTCACTGTAGGTAAATATGTTCACAAACCAAGGGACAGTGATCCACTTCAATAACCCAAAGGTTCAGGCTTCCTTAGCTGCCAATACCTTTACAATTACTGGGCATGCTGAAACCAAGCAGCTCACAGAGATGCTTCCAGGAATCTTAAACCAGTTGGGAGCTGACAGTCTCACTAGCCTCAGAAGATTAGCAGAGACCATGCCCAAACCAGGTACAGTCAGTAACCAGCGCTCTTCAATGAACTTTCTATTTGTCAGTTTTTGTGCTTTTCATCATATTTCTATTTCCATTTTTTAGCTGGAGAAAAAGCTCCCTTGGTTGCTGCTGAAGAGGAGGATGATGAAGTTCCTGGTGAGATCCTGTTTAAATCTGAGTCTATGTTATACTACTATAATAGCACATTACTAACAGTCAAACCATAGAGCATACTGGAAGTGTAACTAAAATGTTCTCACATTTTATCAATAATTACTTTCTTATAATATGTATGTGAATTACTTGGAGCATCTATAGTAATGGTGTATAAAAGAGGAAACTGGGCCCTGGACTGCAGTTTTCCAGTGTAAATGATTTTTAACCATGTTTTAAAACTGGACACTGAATATAAAATGTCACTATTCAAATCGAAAATTATAAATCTGACAGTATATGATCTTAATACATGTTATCCCTTTTTTATTCCAGACCTTGTGGAAAACTTTGATGAAGCTTCAAAGAATGAGGCCAACTAACCCTGTAAAGACAGTCAATACTTGGACACAACTGTGTTTTATAGTTATATAGTTACAGTTATCTGTTATTGCTCTGAGGCTACCACTTACTCAACAGTAGCTTTGTTATCATAACCCAAGTAATTGGGCTAAAACATGTAAAGGCAGCTTTTCTGACACCAACGCTACCTTTTTCTGACCATTTTTCAAACTATTTTCTGCCACATGCTGCTTCACCATTGTGACACAATCATCATAATGTATTGGTGGAAATAACATTATGTAATAAAACATAACATTTAACTTTTCTGGTTTTTATATTGGGTTTTAGATTGTTGTAAAAGGAATGTATATTAACTATGATAAGCATGCAAAAAAAAGTTCAATTACATGATCTGACCTTTCCAAGGCTGATGTTCAGATCATGATCAGTATAATCAGAAACATTTTAGTTAGTCTGTGGGCTGGTTTAAAGAGTAACTCCTCTAGTATAAACATGTAGATCAGTGCTGTAGGCACAGGTTGGTACTGCTACATCTACTGGTACAAGGGTCAATAGATGCTTTTAGAATATTTTGCAGATTACATACATAACATTTGCTGAGTGATTTCCTGCCATAGTGGTACAGCAGGAATGAAGCCTCTTGGTGAGAAGCTTATAGTGTTCACTTCTCCCTGGTTTTGTCCAGTTTTCCCCAAAACATTATGTGATTGGAGCCAAATTGCTCCTACACCATTGCATAATTATTAGGCAAGTGATTGTTTTGACCATATCATTTTATCCATAATTTCCAACTCCATGCTGTATAAACTTGATTGCTTATTGGATTTAATGCATATGTAATGATGTGTATTTGTGTAACAAGGGAGGATGTGGCCAAAGGAGATCAACATCCTATATCAAGGTGTGCATGATTAGGCAGATTCGTCTCAGGAAAAATGTTCCAAAAAAGAAATTTAACTGACTCAGAAAAGTCAAAAATTTTAAACAGTCTGTCAGAGGGATGCAGCACTCTTGAAATATCTAAGATATTGGAGCGTGATTAAAGAACCATCACATTTTTTGTTGCAAGTAGCCAACAGGGTCATAAGAAATGGGTTGAGAAGAAAAGACACAAATTAACCACCAAAGATTTAAGAAGAATCACACATGAAGCTATATTGCTGCCACAATCACACATGAGGTGTTCAGTTCTCAGAGACATGGCCAAAGTAAGAATGGCTGAAACCCGACCACTTCTGAACAAGACACGTGTTGAAACATCAAGAATGGGCCAACAAATATCTGAAGACAGATTTTTCAAAGGTTTTGTGGACTGATGAGATGAGAGTGACTTGATAGACGAGATGGATGGGCCCGTGGTTGGGTCAGTAACGGACACCAAGCTCCACTTTGACTCTGACGCCAGCAAGATGAAGATGGAGTACTGGTATGGGCAGGTCTTATTAAAGATGAGATAGATGGACCTTTTCAGGTTATAAATGGAACCAAAATCAATTCTCAGACCTACTGCAAATTTTTAGTCTGCATCTTTCAAGAAGACTTTGCTTTCTATGCAAGACAACACTTCATCTAAGTACTCCACTTCGTCGCTGGCCAGTAAAGGCTTTAACAATGAAAAACTAATGACATGGCCCCCTTCTTCACCTGACTTAACCTCTATTGAAACTTTTGGGTGCTTCTGAAGCAGGAATTTTACAGTGAAGGTAAACAGTACAACTCTGTTTTTTAAAACATCAATTCTGACTAGATCAAAAAACTGACTGACTTGATGAAAAGAAGGCTTAAGACTGTTGTGGCTAAATTGGTCAATGAGGGATTTTTATTTATTTATTTCAGTTTTTTTTCAGAAAATTTGTAAATTTTGAATTTGTTCATTATTCTCACTTTAACAGGTGAAAATAAACAAATGGAATTGGAAAATCTTTGTTTTACATTTAGTTGCATAATAATTCTGCACTCTAATATTTTCATAATTATGGTGTGTATATAGATATTCAAAGAAATTCAAAATGTCACTTATTATGTCACTTAAATGTTCAGGTTTGAAGGTTTGTTAACATTTTAGATTGACCAAGAGCACTGTAGTTGTACAATAACAAAATTAATCCTCAAAAATACAACCTGCCTAATAATTGTGCACACAGTGTAGATGTGAGGATCTGTGTGTTCTAGGACAGACTGACCTGTTATTTGTCTAATGCTTATCTCTTCTTTAGGTGGGGTATATGTTTAAAATAGGACTAGATTTGTCTTGAACTTGACATGACTACTGACATTCATCAATCTCATACTAGACTGACAACATTTAAATGAGACTGAGAATAGTTCTCATAATGGAAACTGAATATAATCTGATTATTAGTGACCACCACATTCATTGGTACATGAAATTTTCCCACAGTGATGACATAAATTGCAACTTAAATCTTTTACGGAAGTGAAACATTCTGTATAAATGATTCAACAGAGTTCAAGGAATTTGAGGTCAATGTGACTACACAGTATTTTTAAGACACAAAATAAAGACTAGAAATGAATACTCTCTGATGATGGAGAACATTTATACTTAAGCTGCAGGTGCTCCAAAATCAGGAATTGCTAAGTTGTCAGTTTGACATGATATGGTTAAATGTTTCATGCGAGGGCAAATTGGCGGCTGTACTTTAAAATTAGACTTTACGTCAGCAACATTACATCACAAACACATGAGCTGAGTGTGGTTTGTGATCGAGAGAGATGTATGCTTTTTTGCACAGCTGACCTTTAACAGAATTAAAATTGGATTGCCCCATACCCGAATAAAGCAACACGTAAGGAAAAGGAACCATGTTATGGGAAAGAACCAATTAAATGGGTTATACTTATTTTAGTTAGAAATTGTCATGGGGGTAAAATCCAAAATGAAAGAGAAAATTTTTCATCTAAACATGGAACATTGTGTTACACAGAATTCTTTTCATATGGCTGAAAATTGGGCTGATTAAGGAATTAACTTTAAAAACAAAAATAAATTGATTTTTTTTCATTAATTTCATGTCATAACAAATTAGGGCCAAAGCACCAACATGTGGTGCGGGGCCCTTTAGCAATTGAAATTGGGGCCCCAGCACCAATTGGCATGAAGGCCTATTTTTTTTATGTTTATTTTTTTTCATCTTTTTTTATTTTTGTTATATTTCCAATAAAAACTTGGCTTTTGACAACTTTATAATGTTCAAAAACTCATGAAAATTCAGTTTAATGCTGCTCACAGCTTATTTATTTATTTGGGTCGCATTTTAATTGTATAATTAATAAAATGAAATAAAAAAGAAAAGTCAAAAAAAAGTCAATAAAGTTCATTCTCTATTTTTCCTCATATGTGTCATTTTCTCAAATGCTTCTGTATTTCTTCATACTTCCTGAGGGTAAACCCCCACCTCGCTACACACCCACACTTACTTATCTCCATCTGCCTGTCTGTCCTTTACTCGAAACCTACACCCGTTATCTGTGAAATTTGAAATGCAAATGAACTTTGAGGAAATGCATACATCCTGTCAACAGACTCTGTGCTGTTTTCCTCTCCAACCCCAAATGTGCATTAATGATTATGCTGCTGGTCCTGATATAAATACAAATGAGCAAAGGGCATCTATATCAAAGGGTCTCCAGTCCCGCTCAGACTGAACTGCTTTACATCTGCGTAACATCGCCAGCATGGTAAGATTTAAACAAAACAATGCGACAGAACGGGAAACTATACAGCAGGTTGAAATTGCTCATGACTATATTTTTAAAACGTTCATATTAAAATGAACGTTTTAAAAACCAATAGAATATTTTTTTTAAATAATTTGTTCTGTTCCCTTGGAAGATTTGTTCCTTGCAGATATTTGGCATTCTGCTCCTCAGCATCACAGAAGTGCATGGACTCAGCAAATTTCCAGAAAATTGTACGTTTCAATTTATATTGATAATTGTGATTATAGTTTAATTTTTGGAAAACATTTATCCATTTTTATATTAATGTATCTGTATTGGGCATGTCTGGCCATGTTTACAGTTGTGCTGGGTAAGGACAGCAAGGATGTCAAACTCACCTGCAACACAACTGCAGACAAAAACATCACATGGAAGTATAACAATGAGGCATTGGAGGAAGAAATTTTTCCAAGCAACTTCAAGCAGGATGGTCAACACCTGACTTTGTCTGAGGTAGACAGCCAGATGTTGGGAGAGTATACTTGCTGGAGTGAGGGACAAATGTTGTCCTCAGTCTATCTCTTGCAAGAGGTCAAGGGACTGGGTGAGATATTCTTTATATTTTTCATGACTCGAGCTGTAAATGTCACATGTCTCCAGATAATTGAGTATTTGTGCTAATGGATTTATAACTTTACAGAACATTTGTTGAGAATTAAGCAACATGCTGATGCTAGTGACATTGAGTGATTTAATGTCTTTCTTGTTGCCTTCACATTGTGGTCTGTATAGATTCTCTATTCACATGCTGGGCAAAATCTTATGACTGTAACTTCAGCTGTATGTGGACAAACAACAACTACACAGCAGTACGTGTAGGACTGGGCAAAGACTGGTAAGTAAAACCTGTGTGTAGAGAGAGTTGAATAACTTGTAAATGTAACAGTTCCTTTTGTTACTGCTCTCCTGTAGCACCGAAGGACTAAAGTCTTGTCAGTGGGTCACTCGCAATGGTCCGATGCCATCTGGGGGATTCCAATTTGAGTTTTCCCACTCCCTCTCACCCTTTACTGAGGAAAACACCATGATGGAGGTCACTGCTGAGGCCTTCAAAAATCTGTCCATTGTTAGGAAAACCAAAACTTTTTTTCTAAGGGACATCAGTGAGTGAGAATAATTTATGTATTTAATAATTTATCATTTGTTTGTTTCTTTAAATTTAAAACAATGTTTTTCTCAAGTTGTTGCTTATCAAAAAGCATATAACCGATACATTTGACAAATGGCATTGACAAACATATTAATAGATTTTTAAAAAACTGAGAAGAAAATTTGCAAGGATCCAAAATTGTTTTGATTTGTCTCTCCAGTTCGACCTGATAGTCCCCGGATTGTCAAGTGTGAGAGTATGGGCCAGAATCTGAAGTTGAGCATTGAGCCACCAGTCAACTGGTCAACTCCTCACAGCTTCTTCAGCCTGGAACATCAAATTGAATATAAATTACGGGATGATGGCCAGGTAGATGGAATTTCACATCAAAATATAATCTAAAGGACAATCCTTTGAATTAGATTTTCTTCTCTACTATGTGCGGCTACAGGTTAAGCGTTCTTCTTCGCCTCTGATACCAAATTTGATCAGCGAGCTGAGGGTTCGCTCCAGAGACTCCCTAGTGCTGTCCACCTGGAGTGAATGGAAAAATGTCCAGTGGAGTGACTGGAAAAATGGAACATGCTGATTCACTTGGAGGCCAATGCTGCCTATTGTACTCCTGCTTTTGTTCATACATTCATACATCTACACTGCAATCTTGTCCTGTCCCTTTTTGTTTATCGCCCTGTTTCTGACAGGTTTAGCTCCATACTTTTGTTTCCTAATTTAATCTAATTTAATTTATGGCTCTCAATAAACTATTATTTCAAAGTATATTTAATATTTATTTTACAGCATACATCCAAATTGGAAAAAATTTAAGTTTGCATGTAGGTTTAGGCAAGTGCTATGCCTTCTTTTTTTCATTTAGTTATCACACAGCTGACATTTCAGCTGGTCCTCACATCTTTAACTTTGAGACAAAAGTTAAGGTCTTTAGTTGTGACCGTAAGACTAAGTGGGTTTAGGGTAAGTAGCTGGGGAATGCATTTTGTCTATAAAATCCTCATAATGATAGAAGTATAAGCAAGTGTGGAATTAAACCTTTTATCATTTGAAATAAAATAGGCAGTTTAGTTTATATTGTGCGTTTTCTTGTTATCAAAATAACATTATTGTTATATTATACTTAACATAATGTAACTATATATACGCAAATGTATACGCTTCTATACACGTGTAAAAAAATAGTAAGGGTCTTTCAGTGACAGGGGAAAACCCACTGAATAAACAAAGAGCCATCCCCAATAAATAAATAATAAAAATAATTATGCTGTCCTGGAATTGGTACACTAGTATTAGTTGATGATGAATAAATAAATAGCTACATATTTTTCATAAATTAATCTATTTACTGTCAAATACTTGCAGCTAAAAGGAAAATTACCCATAGTTACTTCTGCAGCGTAAGAGTTGCCATGCGCCATCTAGCGGAAATTTATAGTTAATCCGATGTACGCGTGCGCGTAGCAAACACGGAAACGTTATTGCTCGCAGCACTGGCACCAGCTGTGGGGATGGAAGACGCGCACAGACCGATGGATTCAAAACTCTCCAATGTCATCTTTTTCTGACGATAGTTACACATCTTTAACACATATTAAGTAAGTAGTAAACCTATTTGCAAATGAAATGGATTATACACATAAACAAAAGTCTTGCACACATCAGACCGTTTTTCATTCAGTCTTTCCAGTGTTTTTTATTTTAATAGAGTCTTGTTGGCGCTTGCCATCACTGGTATTGACATCTACTCAACTATCTAGCCTTGTATTTTGTTAACTCTGACTGGAGGCACCAATGACACAGTTTGAAGGAGTCTAATCAGAAATGGAATGCCATCATGTCTTTCCAGATGTATGTAAGGAGAATTAACATTTTTCTAGTAGGAGATCTTTGCATTTCTAGTAACTGCTTAGCTGCAGAAAGCGACATCTGCTTGTGTGTGTGTGTGTGTGTGTGTGTGTGTGTGTGTGTGTGTGTGTGGGGGGGTTAATCATTTATTTTAAGATATAAATTATGTGTAGATCAGGTTAGATGAGCAAACGTGACAGATTCGCGACTGAGGATACTAAATCAGTCACTGTTGAATCAGTGTGACATTGTGAGAAACGACAACGTTTTATAATAAAATTATTGATTTTCAGTCAGCCTATTTGCAATTTAAGTCCTCTACATATACGAAAATAAAACACATTGAAAATGTCATTGATTTAAAAAGAAAATAAAAGATTAAAACAAAAAATTGCGGGGTTTTTTTTGTCTTCCTTTGCTTCAACAAATAAAATTTGTAAATTGCAATTTATCTAAAAAATCTTCTCAGAAATAAGTTGTTAATAAGTCGCAGTGTGCACCTTGTCATATAGTGACCACATTCAGAAAATAAAGCATTTATGCAAAATGTTTTTTCCATATTTGATTTAAAAGATTTCTCACTTTTGTAGCCTGGCGTGGACTTTTTACATTTCTCCATTTCTGTTGCACATACTACAGATCAGTGGACAAGAACTCCACATGTCCTCACATAATGAAATAAAAAATGTAGAAAACAAAGTCAGCCATTTTAATACTTTATTGAAGACTGTTTTCTGGTTGAAATACGAAACCCAGAAAGGATAGATTGACATTTTTTTCCCCAATGGAACCTCTATAATGAGCTCAATAACCTTTAAAATAAAACAGCAACCAAGTATAAAAGTGCACTCTTTTCACCTCTTCTTCCATTTGGGGCATATCCTTGCCCACACTGTTCTCACTGTGGCTTTTCTCAGAGCTGGGCTCCCCCACAAATACACCAGTGATGTGCACACTGCATTGAAGCGAGCCAAGATAGCAAAGGGGTTGGTGGCTTCATTCCGAAACGTCAGTCCTCGTCCCACCAGCAATCTGAGGACAAGGTTAACAAAAGACGGACCCCACAGCAACAGAAAGATCAAGACAACAAAAATGATAATTTGTAGCGATTCCTTTTGGCTTTCTTTGTCAGTGCTGGGAGGATCTCTCTCAATCTGGTACCTGACAATAATAAAGAGTTTTATAGTCATGACCAGTTTGGTAAATACGATGACTTGTAAGCTTACAATACCAAAAACATACACCTGTATTGATTTGGAAAGGGGTAAGAAATATAAAACTATTGATTGGACATAGACCTGAAGCCAACAGTAGATATTTACACAGATAATCACCGACCGGGTGATAAAACGTGTGTAAAGAAAGGGATGGCAAATAGCGAAATATCTGTCAAACTGTGCAAACAGAAAAGCCAGTACATTCACCCCGAGAAGAGAGGGTAGAAGGTTATATGTTCCATTTCTGGAAGGATATCCTTCCTGGACATCGAACAAACCTAAATAATACACAGACAGCCCCACCAATGTGTCACAAATGCTGGTGTTCAGCATAAAAATGAACCTGTTTTGCATATTTAAGGATCTGGTAGCCAAAATAGCGACGACCACAGGTCCAGCTATAAGAACAGCAGTTGTAGCAAATAATATCTGGAAAATAAAGATGAGATAATCCACAGGACTATTAAAAGTAACGGAGAGAGGAATCCCTATGTCTTCTGTGGCATTGGGGAGAGGCATTGTTGCATCTGCACACAGCTTTGACTCAATGTCTTTATATCTAAAGCACCTTCACCTGTGAGAATGGCCTTTTCCCAAGGTCCTGATATTTGTTGATGTTTAATGATGTGTTGATGGCTGATGTTTAATGAAAGGTTTTGATGGAGTTGATGGATTGTTACACCCTAAAAAATGCCATAAAATTGCTTTTAATGAAAACTAAATCCAGACTACAGATCATTGTTGTTAGAAAAACAAAAACAAACAACCGAAAAACCCCCACAATGCTTGACTTGAAGATAAAATTAGCTATAATAATAATAATAATAATAGTAATAATTTAATGCTTTATTTATTGCACAAATTGCAGTATCATTGGGCAATTTAGGCTCAGTCAGTGTTTAATTAATGCATGTATATTTAATTGTCATAGTATAAAATTCAAATCAGAATGTCAATTTACATCTTTGAAATCCAGACATCGGTTCTCCAATAATCAGAAGAATTTTATAGTTAGACCTTGAGGTTTGAATGATTATTTGTTGAGCTGCGTTCACCTTCGCACAGTTTTTTTGTGATATACTTATTTTGCATTTGTGAATCATTTTCGTTTTATATATCTCGACATCCATAAGTTTTTCATTATCTTGTTGTTATCATTATCATGTTTTTCATTTTTTATTATCTTTCCGTCGCTTTCATGCATGTTACATATAAGTGAACCATTGTTATTTGCAGCAGCAGATTGCATCTTCATGAACGACGTACAGAGGGATTAAGAACACCACCCACAGCAGAAACCTACACGGCGGTCAAAGGTGCAGCTGGAGGCGAAACACCGACTAAACGACAGTATCTGTGAACTGTCTGGAAGAGGCGCGGCTAAAGGAATCAATTCAAGCAATTTCTTCAGCTACATTTAATATAGATTACCACATGTTTTTTTTCTATCTTTATTTTTCTTTTACATTTCTCTGAAGTTTTAAATTTCGTTCAGCATTACCTCTGTTTTTTCATATTTTAATCATTTGCAGTGCACTTTTGGAATATAGAAAGTATTTTATAAATATCTTTGTTGGTGTCAGATTATTTACACCAGCGATTACTGATTTCAGGAACCTCTGTTGGACCTCGCTTTGAGAATCACTAATTTATTTATTTCAGAATTCATCTTAAATGTTCCGTAAAATGTGCATTTATTTGTGCAAAAACCTAATTTATTCAGTGTGCAGTTGTTTGGAGCCCCCAGAAATGTCCTCAGTTTTGATGTCCAGCACGGTGGAGACATGTGGGCAGTGAGTGGCTCCAAAGGTGCCAGCAGGAACGCAAACTGTTAACAGGGTCAAAGAAAGCCAGAGAAACAATCTCGACTTCGGTTAATACATGAAGAGGGATTAGTTACCTATCAGGTACTATTTTCAGTTCAAAAACAAGAGAGAGAGAGAGAGAGAGAGAGAGAGAGAGAGAGAGAGAGGGGGGGAAAGAGAGAGCAGAGTGAGAAAAAACAACGAGAGAGAGACAGAGACAGAGACAGAGACAGAGAGACAGAGAGAGAGATTAAAGGGCATCACAATTAAATCGTACAAGTTATGTACAAAATGGAAGGTTATTTATCAAATGTAACACTGGAAGATCCAACAGTGGGCTCTGTAAAACAACATTCATTCAAATCCGAGTTGTTTTTCATCATCATCATCATCATCATCATCATCATCATCATCATCATCATCATCATCATCATCAGTGTAGTCTATCCGGTGTGATAAGCTATGAAAAAGCCATCGCTGGTGAGGATAATTTATTGGTCGGTCCTCCGAAGAAACATTCAATCCTGAAAAACACACATAGAGAGGAGCGTTTATGATTTTGATCCATCGTTCACACGTGGCCAGAAAGTGCACGAAACCCTCACACGCTGGTACATTTAACAACAAGTCGCTATCCGCCCAGAATCACCTTGGCCGGCGCCAGCAGGGGCAGATCCGCGCCCACACTGTGCTCCACACGGCTCCCCGCAGCGCCGGGCTGCCCCACACATACAGCGCGGGTGTGACCAGCGCGTTCAGACGCGCCATGATGGCGAACAAGTTGGTGGCTTCGTTCCTGAATCTCAGGCCGCCCCTGGTCAACTGTCTGACTATTATATTTACAAATGAAGGACACCAAAGCGCCAAGAAGCAAATCACCACGAACACAATGATGCGCAGCGACTCTTTTTTGTTGTCTCTCTCGGCACTGGGGGGCTCTCTCACCAGGTGGTTCCTGGCGATGATGTACAATTTGATAGTCATCAGAACTTTAACAAAGACTATAATCTGTAAAGTCATCACACCAAACGCGTTGATTTGGGCCGCCTTTGAGATGGGTACCATATTCTGTACTATCAGGATGGTGTACGTGTAAATCCAGCAAAACGCACAGATCCCGATGACCACAGAGCGCGCAATATAGCGGTTATAAAAGAAAGGATGGCACACTGCAAAATAGCGATCAAACTGAGCGAAGAGGAAGGTCAACACGTTGACACCTAGAAACGAAGGTAAAATATAATATGTCCCGTTCCGTGAGGGATACCCCTCTTGGACATCAAAAAGGCCCAAATAGTAGACCGAGAAGCCGGTCAGAGCGTCGCTGACGCTCGTGTTCAGCATGAATATGAAGCGGTTCTGACGACGTAGAAAACGTGTCGAGGAGATCCCGATAACCACCGAGCCGGCGACCAGCACGGCGCTAGTGGCGAACAGGATGTGAAAGATGAAGATGAAGAAGTCTCCCGGAGTGTCGAAGTCCACTGACAAGGGGACGGTGGCGTTGCGGAGCATCGCGACGCGCCACCAAATAGAGAAGCGCTGGTTGCGGGATATTTATGCGCGAATACCTGAAATGATTTACGCAAACTGTTCTCTTGAGGACAGAGAGCGCAAAGAAAAAAAAGGACGAAAAGACAGGACGGAAACTTTACAGTGGTAAACATGAGCAAGACGATTGTTAACATTTCTGTCTTGTCTTAGGTTGATATACATTAACACATTTTGCACTCTTTCGAATTTTTGTTGTAAACAATCTCTATATCATAACTCACCCAAACTACTCAGGTGAAACACAGATATATATATATATATATATATATATATATATATATATATATATATATATATATATATATATATATATATATATATATATATATATATATATACAAACAACTATAGATTGAACTCTATATTTCTTACAAGTTTCATGCACTAGAGTACTAGTTTGATGTTAAATGTAACACCTCATATGTGCATTTCTTATAATAAATATTTCACTTTTAAAATAATTTATGTTTATATTTAAAATTGACCATGAATTTTAAATGCTGGATTACAGTGCCCATTTGAAATAGAATGAGGCTACAGAATAAAGATCTCAGTATTGATCTTTTAGCCACTAGGTGAAGCAGTTAGCATGCGCTGCTCCAATTGCCAACTTTGTTCTTTAATTGCACAAAAATTGCAATTTTTTAATTGTGGATGGGCACTACTTTCAACACACTGAATTTGTATTATTTATAGTAATATTGTGTGTCAGTTCTTTCTGTTTTCAAAACGAAATAACAAACGATTCTTTTACATTAGGCGCCGCAAATTGTAATTGTGCTCTTGCTTTGGTGCTTTACCATTGAGTGAAGGTCTGCTGCAAACACATAAAACTGGGATGAAACTTGGTACCTGGCCCAACCAGATTGAAACGATCTGCACAGTAGAACTGCAGAAGACCCAAGAAAACCAATGTGCATGTGAGTTAATCATTTCTGAGCACTGTGTTACAATATGTAACATATGGACTTTGGGTCAATCCCTAAAACAGATTGTATTTTTAACCATTTAATTAGAGAAAAATGCATCATGTTAAATCCCTGTTGATGTATCATCTTGATTAACAATGGAGCCCAAACTGTAACATAAAGAGTGTTATAGCAGGCAGCCATAAAACACATGTGGTTTCATTGTTTCAAAGGTCAGAAACTACTGATTATTTGAAATTTGACCTCCTAAATGGCCAAAATGAATATGTTTTTGCAGTTGGTATATGCAGCTGTGTGGCACAGACTGGTAAAACCCCTCACTTTAGACTCAGCAGACCTTCTTATAGCCTATGCAATGATCATTTGTGACTGTCAAACTGAAAAGATCCAATTAAGATAAACTCAGTTCATAAAGGCACTGTTTGTTGTTATTTATAAATTCTGAATCATGATTTTTTTAAATTTGAATTATCTTAAAGAAGATTAAAGAAAAATTAAAAAGTAAACGTATATAAAGTAAATATTCGACTACAAACTGCTGTTTTAATTTTGCGATAATAATTTATTACAGAAATAAGAGATGATCCGTATGAATACGGTCTTTTTATAGACGCAACTATGTTCAGAGAGTCTGTTTAACACCAGATTGGGATTCCCTCCACAGTTCCATCGTGATGTTTTTCCACTCTGCTTGGTGACGTCTACTTGTTTTTGCCAGACGTCTGTTGATTGGTTGTCTGAGAGAATTAAACTTGCTTTGGTGGACCCGTCAGCTCGCCTGCGTTTCCCTACATAAACGAGAGCAGACTTGCATCCCTCTTGTTGCCTTGTCGAACAGATTAAACGCACCGTCCAACACAGATGAGGAACAACAGCCTCGCTCTGTCTCTGTTGGTGCCCCTCAACAGCTTCGGAAATGTGTTGATTCTCCTGCTGAATATTTTGTTGGCCACAGCCATCGTTTGCCTCAACGGCGCAGTGTGCGTGTGCATCCTGCTGAACAGGACGCTGTGCAGGGAGAACCGCTTCTTGTACATGCTGAGTACCTGCCTCAGTGACATCTGCACCGGGTTCTCCTATTTCTACGTGGGCGTGTTTGACGTGAAGGAAAACTTCGACTCTCCCACTAGAACGTTTCATATCGTTCCCACATTTCTGGGACTGTCCTTCATGGCCATCCTCGCCGCACAGGCAGACAGGTACCACGCAGTGGTGTCACCTTTTAAATACTCCCAGCGCCTGACCACAAACAGAACCATTGGGGTAATATCTGCTTACTGGATCTACGCTTTCTTCATCGTGGCTGTCAGCAACGTGGTGAAAAGCAGCACCGCCAGAAAGATTACGGGCTATGGGGTTTTTGTTGGGAACATATTCGCTGTCACTATAATGATAGGGCTGAATATTAGACTCTTCATTATAGCCAAGTTCCAGCTGGAGAAGGAGCCGCCGTCCGAGGAGAGGGACAGGAAACGCTCCTCGGTGCATCTCATTCTGGTGGTGGCGGCGCTTTTCTTAGGAGCCTGGCTTCCTTTATTATTTCACACCATTGTGTGTAATTTCATAGCCTGCTACAACTTCAGAAACGAAGGTACTGACCTTTTTCGCATTTTGCCCCGGGTAAACGCGTCACTGACCCCCGTGATATACATCACAGGGTGCACTGCGCTCAAAGAGATGCTGCTCACCCAGGTGAGCAGAGGATGCTGCAGGAGAAGAAGGAGGTGAGAGAGGAGGGTCTCATCTGATTCTGTTTAACCACAGTCTGATCTAATTTCAATGTACTCAGATTTTTGCCATTAGACCAATAAATAATAACAATTTTAACTGTTATTTTCGACATCTAATATATTGTTGGATCACCATGAGTCAAATCTCTCTCAATTTTTCTCTCTCTCTCTTGTTTAAGGTGCCATTTTGGACTTACCTGGCCCTGAAGATGCATCAACCGATTATACTATTAAAGCATTTCAAAGTAAACTTTTATTTTAAAACGTCCAATTTTATATACATTTCACAGGACAAAGTCTGGCTAATCTCTCAGAATTTGTATTAATTTTGTTTTATACACAGTGTAACTCATCCTGTCACTGCAGTGAATATGTGGCTAAAATGAGCGTTTCAGAGGAGGCTGCGCTTCCCGGGACAACCACAAGAAGGGGGTAGAGAGCTTTGGCACAGCGCCATAGAATTGAGAACTGATGACGTCTTAACCATAAACACAAGGCAGTTTAAAATAACACATTCCCAGCACCTCATAACCAATTTAAATTGTGTTTTTTTGGTTCACCACTGATAGAGGTCTCCTGGCTGAGCGCCTCACTTCCGCACATTTATCCACATACCTGAACCACCAACTCTTCACCAAATGATCATGGATGTCTGTCCGCCTCTTGTTCAGATTTGGCCCTAGAAGCTGCATGAGTGTAAATTTAAATGAATTAAATAATGAATAAACAGCTTGAGTTGGTGAATCTTTTCATATGAAACGTGAGTGCGATTAAAAAAAAGTCTCCCAATAAAACGACGAGTTCACAATGAAACTGTACACTGTAAAAAGTGTCAAGGTGCGTAATTTGCATCAGCCCAACGAGCTCTTCACATGGAACCAGAAGCTCTGACCCAGCATCACTTTACTGGATTAACTTAGAAGAATACTTTCAATAACTGAGAATCAAACTTTACAGATTAATCTCGTCACGTCGATACTCTCCTGCTTTCCTAACCGCTGCTGTAAATTAATCTTATGCGCAACTGCACTGACATGTTTAGTCAGCCATATTATTATAAAACATATAATATTATTCATAAAAATAAAAAGTATTAAAACACTACGTTACATCCTAAGTGCTTTTTTTCATGCACATGCCCCCCAAAATTCTAAACTATATTTTCTGCAGTGTAGGTCTGCAGTATAGAGGTACGGGGGGGTCTCTCTCTCTTTCTCTCTCTCTCTTTCTCTCTCTCTTTGCCAGTTTTGCAGGTAAAGTTGCCAGGGGCTGAGAACGTGGCCAAACCCTCCCACAGTGGGATGTTTTCTCTGCCGCACTCTGGGCTGGTTTCTATTCAAATGTGGGTCAGGGGTGAGGAAGCCTAACGTCATAAGCTTTGCAACATGGCGTCCCGAAGGCTGTGAGATGAGCAAGAGGATGGTAAAGAACGCTTGAGAACGATCCTACCGATGTAATAAGGTATTTAAACCCACTTCTTTCTGATTTTGTGGGGATGTGGAGATGTATCGAAACCGGTTTGGTTCGATCGGGTCGATTTTTCTCGCGGCCGCTGCGAGGATTTTTCGCTACTATGCTTGTGTGTTTTTTTTCCACGGCGTGCCAACAAAAAGGGGCTCCGTTGGTGTCTGTTCTTGCTTTACCCACAAACCTCCATGCCTAACCGACAGATCGCGTGTATGTGCTGGAGCGTTCAGCGACGAATCCTCCAAAAAACGTTGAAAATCGCACTGAAAATTTTGCGTTTTTGCGCATTTTCCACCCTTTTTGCGTAGCAGGGTTACAACAGATGCCACATTACTACCAGCCTACCCAAGCCTCAGAAAGGATCCGCTCCCCGAAACGTTTCACATGAACGTATCCACGCAACCCCCCCAATTTTCTCCATCGCACATATTCAAATTTGATCGATCCAAAGACAAAATGTGCGGAGTAATTTGATTCATGGTCACGCGTAATCGTCACGCTGGAATCTTCCTTGATCGCCGTGGCTGATTTGATCGACTATTGTGACAACCATTGAGAATTTTAAGTCTCACCTGCATTGTTTTTAAACTGTATTATCTTTAGGTTGAAATCGTAGCAGTTAAAAACAGCGGGGGAAGTAAACCATAAACACACTGTGTCGTTTCAAACGCTATTTTAGTAACTAAATGTATTTCAAATGTAAACCTATATGCATTCATGGCTCCGGTATAGGTGGGTTGTATCTCGACCATCTTTGTGATCAGTCTGGGTGGAACGTTGCAATGTGACCAAAAGCTGCTACTTTGGGTTGAGACAGCTTTGCATGAAATTGATTTCCCTCACACACACACACACACACACACACACACACACACACACACACACACTCCAGAAGTAGCTTGCTTACTTTAATTTTCTTTTTCAATGAAATAGTACATGCCCAAGTATGAAGGCCTCTTTGCTGTCCAGGTGATTAGGTATGTCTGAATAGGTCTCCAGTAAAGATCTCCACCCTGGAACTGCTTTTGCTTTTAACATGCAAATCGGACTATACAGCTGTCTGCATGTATTGAATAGTATTTCAGTCATGTCTGTGTCAACATGTGAAAACTTTCCATCAGGAATGAGAAATTAAGGTTTTTGTCAATCTTGTTGCTGAAGTCAGAATGAACCATCATAGGCCAGTGGGTCTCACATGACCAGTAACAATCCAGTTTGTCTATAAACCAAAGGTCCATCTGTGACCAAGATAATTGGTCATAGATTGTTTTCATCAAGTGGTAGTCAGTATACAGTTGTTTTCATAGTGTCAGCTTTAGCGTTAGTAAATATTATGTCTTTTGTTGAAGATACCTGGTGATGTATTTTTAACTATTAAAACTGAGATTATTTTATTCCTTGCTACGTATAGCTTCCTATGATTATATGTCTGTACAATATTTGGGCTATTTTCATCCACCAGAATGTTCAGACATGCAGTTTGCCTGCCCGTAGGATTATAATTTTGACAATCAAATGGCCACAATGTGCTTTAAAACAATAAACATACATTTTTTTTTACTCTTTAACACATGATTATTATGGCAAGACTGTAAAAGAATGTAGTTTGGTTTAGTATGATTTGTGATTGTGCTGATGATGCAAATATGGCATTTATAACATCAGTCTGCATTAAGGATTTCATTATATTTAGGACACGTGAATAAACTTGATACAGCTTATGTTCTATAGGGACAAGGTGCTTTGTTTTGATCAACCTCTCCTTTCTTTCTGAGTCTGAAGTTGACGCCTGACAGAAAATTGCCTAACATTGTGTGTTCATGTTCCTGGCAAGCCACGCTATTTATGCATGTCACATGTCCATTATGTGTAGGTGTATTTAATGATGGGTATGGAATAAAATAATTTAGAAGTAAACAAGCTAAGTCAGCTGCTCCCTCCATTTGACCAATTGTATTGATTATTTTGTGTTAAAATTGGGTCTGGGGGGTGTAATGTGAGGCCTGTGTGTGTTACTATCATGAAATGGTCCCTTCCAACTCTCAACATGTATACACTGTGTACATTTGTGATCACGGCTTACTGTTTTGTGTGTGTGCGTGTGTGGGGTATCTACTTAGTCTATATGATCTGCTGACACGTTATACAAGGACTTATAGATTGTGCGAGGTGGTGGTATCTGTATGGATCTATCTGTCCTGGGCTGCCCGGCGGACTGCAGTTTGGTTTGCTGAGTGGCTCAAGCACCTCGGGGCAGGGTTGTTGTTCTTTAAGAAGAAGAAACAGACTGTGGAATGTGGAGCTGATAGCCAGAAGGTTATGTAGCTTTTAAAGTAAGGAGGAGGAAGAAGCATGGGTGGAGGCAGTGGTGGGGGTCTGTAAAACGTAGGTCCATACAGGAACTTTACTTAGCTCCTTACCTAACATGTCGTCTTGCTTTAGCTGAAGCAATGAACTCTAGGTCATATGGTCCTGTTTTTATTTCACTGGCAGCAAAGGGGCTGGGCATTTATCTCATTAAGCTGTGTTCTCTTCAGATAGAGGCCACTCTTGTATTAATCATTCTAGATGCTGACTTGTTGATCAACTGGCCGATTTCTTCACATGGCAGTTACTTACTACTAGCACATGTCATTGGATATAAGTCTTCTTTAGTTGTCTTTTAAACTTCCTTTGAGTGCCGATTTAACAACAGATTTGTTTAGTATTTCTCAATTTCAAAGTAGTGTTACATGGTATAGTTAATACTGGGGAAGGGCATGATTAATCCATTTAGGAATTCTGTTGTTCACATGGATTTTTTTTTATTGGCCTAATGTTGGTATCAATGTTGTGTAGTATGTGTTTTGAAGCAATGTAATTCATTTCATCGTGTGGCAACAATGTGACATCTCACCAATGGGGGTGCAGTACAACTACAGACAGCAATGAAAATTGTCCTTGCCTACCTCCAGTCTGCCGTAGAAGAAACAGAGGAACAAAAAATGGTCATGGTGAAGCTTTGGGTTAAAAAAAATTACTCCATTCTTTGTACAGGTTTTTGGAGATGTCATTGATATACCTGAAACAGAATTTCACATTCTCTCATGGCACACCATCACTAGGCTCATTGAAAGTTGCTACAAAGAGCAAAAGCAATTTCAAAACTTTGGCTCAGGTGTTGCGGGTGAGCCATGTCTTTTTTGTTTAACATTTTAAAAATGCAACCTTTAAGTCTTAGTCCTAGTTGAAACTGCTCTGCTCTGTCCTGAGTGGCATAGTCATGCTTATATTTTCAGCCACAGAGCTTTTGTATCTCTTTGATTAAAATTTTTATCTGAGTTGAAATGCACTTGTCAATTAAACTTTTGAAAATTAAAAGTATTAAATGAGTGATCCAATGGATCAATGATTTCCTACATAACAGGTAAAATCTTGAGATGATGAAACCAAATGTTTCAAGTGGGTTTGTATGTAAAAAAAAAAATGCATTTTCAAGATGACAGGTAAAGTTTCCTGCTCAGAACTGCCAGCCAATAATTTACATATAGACCCACATGTCACCAAATTGGATTTTTAGTGTAAGACATACACAGCATCAAAACATCCCTGTTATTAACTTTAACTGGGAAATAATTACCATTTAAAAACACTCGCCTGTGTGTTTACACCCATAGTGTGCTGTGAGTAGTGGCGCATGTGTATTTAAACGCCATACAAACAAATGATTTTGCTTCCCAGCGCTACTGCACGCATCAACCTTACCCGTGAGGCAGCGTCAGCCATGTTGAAACGGCTGAGAGGTGGTCGCTCAGTGTATTCCGAACTGGCTTAGTACCATCCCCCTAACCCTTCCCCCACTCCCTTTGCCCACCGGCATAGTCTCTGGGTGTGTGAATTTAAGTGTGTGCTATGTGCATGTTTAAATGCACTGTCTCTGTGTCTACATGCACACAGGGAGGCTTTTTTTCTTGTGTGCATTTCAGGTTTTCTTTCACTGTCTGCTTCAGTTTTTATATATTAGAGTATATATTAGATTTGACCTGTTGCTTGCCAACTCCAGATACAGAATATTGAAGAGTGCCACTGGTAGTAATGATGTTCCAAGGTTGAATTTTCTTTTAATCCTTGCACAGCCTTGTTTTTTTATTGGTTGTTTAGCCGATGACCTTTAACAGTAGCAGGGTGTGTTTTGTTATTGCGCCACAGGACTTTGCTTCACCTTTGCCCTCTTGCCTGACTCTCTACCCTCCACTCAGAAGATTAGCGCCACAGCCCACCAATCTCTCACCTTCCCTGCATGAAGATGGACTCTGAAAGGTTTACTAGCTCAAAGTTTAATCCATAAACCCCTTGGGGAAGAGGGAAATGGATGCATTAACAGAAAAGGGTAAATTAAGTTAGACCAGATTGTCCAGATCTCTGGCATAACCAGTCTAATTGAGAGCAGGCTGACATTCATTTTGCTCCTCTGGCCCTGATGCTAGCTTGTTTTTGACCCACTGATATATGTCAGTGTATGTCAGGTCTGCATAAACATCACTGTCTGTGCATCTTCACATCAGAAATTCTTAACCAACTTGAGGTTAAGCACTAGAGTGCTGTGCTTTTAAAATGAAGTTTGCCACCTCTGCCATTAGGCCACAGTCAGATTACCACTGCAGGCAAGGTAAGTTGATACTGTGCCTATACTTGAAGGGCATCTACTGTGGTTTGCTCTCCAAGCTTGGAGCTGTCTTTGGAAGGTATTTGGTGCCATATTTGGTCAGAGCAAGTATTGTTTCTCATGGCTGTCGTGTTGCCATCCCCTAACCTCTATGCCATTTTCTGCTGCTTACCATCATTCCCTGATTAGAATTGTGACTCTGTGATGCTGCAGGACTTGGTAAGGAAGGGAAAATATTACCACTAGCTGCCATGATGGTGTTTGACCATCTATCCACTCTTTTGTATTAAGCTGGCCTTCTTGGGCAGCACCTCTGGAAGCGGAGCTGGGCCTACATGTGTCCCACCATAGCTGCATATAGATCAGCTATAATCCATTAGCAGCTCCCTGAAATCCAGCCGGCACAGCACAGCACTGGAGGGGCCAGGGGAAGAGGGTAGCAGAGTGGGTGTTGGGGGAGGAGAGAGGGAATGAGGGATGAGAAATGGAGGGGTGGGGGAGGGCTTTTTTTTTGCGCTAGGTTCTGTACTCTGAACCCAGCCCCCTTTTTTATGTCAGTCTGCTGGAAAAGCCTCTTCAATCCTCCCATAAAGCCTGCAGAGGTGTGCTTGTACGTTGAGAGGGACTTTGACTGATATATGGCTTCCTGACTGGCATCGCAGCAGAGGCCCTTCTTTCTATAACAGCCCCGCTCTCTATGGCTGCATGCAGGGTTGAGTGGCATATACTCCCGTAGCACATAGGGGGATTAAGCAGCATTGGTTTTGTATTTGAAAATATCTCATTATAATTCACACAAGCGATGCTGTACCATTCCTGAGAAGTGTGTGTGCGTGCCCATTGAGAAGCTGGTGAGAGCAGGAAAATGGAGTGAAAAGGAACGAGCAAAGCAAAGATGGGGGAGGGGGGCAAAAAAAGTGTCGTAGCAGAGGAAGCAAGCCTAGGGCTGGCTGTGAGAGAAAAGGTGTATACAGCCACAATGATAGGCCATCTGGTCTTATTCTGAGTCATTCAGACTGGCGTGGCTCTGGTTGCTCGTTTGCATGAGTTGACACCCAACATTGGGATTTGTTTGTGCCATTTCAAGGTTAAATCATCATGATGCCTCACAAGTGATCAGTATACTGTGTAAAGCATTTGGTATGAAGCAGAATGATAAATCTTTATTTTTTGTCCACTGTCATGGAATTAAGTACATACACACAAAATCAAATGTTTGATATGACAGAAATTTCCCTTATTACAGTGTTTGTGATTTCTTGAAAAAAAAAAAAACTTGAGCACCATAATTCACAAGAATTATGGTGCTCAAGTTTTTTTTTTTAGCATTGGATTGAAATGGCACATTTTCAAATGTATTTATATCTTGACTTAAACGTTGCTGTATAATCTCCCTTAATACAAAAAACCACGCTGTATTCAGTGGCATTAAAGCCTCTATTTTTCTCAATTTTTCTGCTTTTAAATCTTAAAATGAATGTGAAATAAAGAGACCCCTGCTGCGTTACACTAAATTGCCTCAAATCTACACACAGAACCCTGCAGACCTGAGTTTAAGTGTCATATTCTTATATATAAAATGTATTTTAAATGGATGGCTGGACTAGGCAGCAGGTCACTAATATAAGGTGAAACCTAAATGAGATTCAACCTTCCCACTTCAATAAATGAGGTCCTGTCGGGTGTTGCTGTCCTTGTCTCTGCACCACACCCTCCTCCCGTCTTTTCTCTTCCCTGGCTTCTATGTAGTTTTACCTGCTCAGGTGTCACCTAATTCCGTCCCCCTAGCCCTGATGTGCCATCAACCCCCATCTCCAGACAATAGGGCAGGGCTGACATTACCATGACCTAATGGATACTAGAATGAGCCGAGTTTCCAAAGAGGGCACCCACTGAAACTAGAGTTACTGCAGGGAGACATGGAAGATAAACTGTTGGGAGTGCAGCTTAGAAAACTTGTTACTTTAGTCTCCCCTTTCCTCCACCCTTTGGCTTTTATGGCACAAAAGTGTAAAATCACAATGTCATCGATGTAGGGTTGCAGTATCTTTAGGAGAAAAGGAAGATGAGAGGGAAGGGGTTTCTGTGTCTGAGCTACCAAATGATTTTGTGGCACACCATGTGTTCTGCTAATTTCATTTAAAACTAATGTGTGTTCTATACAACATATTACTTTTCTTTTTATTTGAAATTCTCCTTCGAAGCCCATTAACACTCTTTGATTTAATAGCTTAAACATGAAGTACTAAACTGACATATGATAACTGAAAGACTGATTAGTCGATCAATACAGTATGTAACCCACTGTTAACCTGACCGCCTTTTTGATTTCTTTTTTCCCTTGTGCAGATTCAGGTGGTGCTCGCGTAGGAAGAGAGCGACGGAACGAAGGAAGGTGGAAATGGAACTGCCAAATCATGCCAAACAACTCCTGCTGCAACTCAATCAACAGAGAGCCAAGGGCTTCCTGTGTGACGTTATTATTGTGGTGGAGAACGCTCTCTTCCGCGCACACAAGAACATCCTGGCGGCAAGCAGCATCTACTTTAAATCTCTGGTCCTCCACGATAACCTCATTAACCTTGACACGGAGATGGTCAACCCCTCCATATTCAGACAAGTTCTGGACTTCATCTACACTGGAAAGCTCCTGTCATCATCAGAGCAGAGCAGCGAGCAGAATTTTAGTGCCCTCTTAACCGCAGCCAGCTACCTCCAGCTTCATGACCTTGCTGCTCTTTGCAGAAAAAAGCTCAAGCGCAATGGTGGGAAACCTCTGCCAGGTAAACCCTCCACCCCAGGTCCCCTCAGTCGCTTACGCCTCACTAACCAGCGCCTTTCCTCCTCAACCCCTACTGGACCTAACAACCACTATCCCCCCACTCCATCAGACGCTGACCAACCACAGCCAGATGAAGGTCTTCGGGACAAGCTCTCAGATGATGAGATGTTTGTTGGCAGCTCTGGGAGAAACGGGGGGAATGGCAGCAGTAACGGTAACCTCAGTAGTGGAGGAAGTGCTGGCGAGCCAGACCTTGGGCTTGACTTGTCCAAGAAGAGCCCTCCATCAGCGGGCACAGCTACTGATGCCCTTAGCCCACATAGTAACTCCCAGGAATCCCCACAATCTGCCTCAGTATCCACAACCAACAGTGCCTCACTGGATGACTCTGCAAACCTACAAGGTGTCGACACTTGTGGCTCAGAGAACATGGAATTTAACTCCTCTAAAGCCTCAGAGGAAGCTCAAAACCATGACGGCCCTCCGCCCCAGAAAAAATCCCGACAGGGAGCTCGTAAGAATGAGTGGCCCAAGAGAGAAGTGTCTGGGTTAAAATCTGAAGATCATGACAGGCCCCTGGTTAATGGTGTGATTGTGGGCCCCAAAGATGGCCGCTCCTCTGGGGTTGGAGGGGGAAGCAGCAGCAACTTCACCTCTGACCAATGTAAAGATGAAGAGGATGGTGAGAACGGACAAGACCATACTGATGAGAGTGGACAAAGTGATGGAGAAAGTGCAGGTGGTGGTGGTGGGAATGGTAATGGAGGAGGAAGAGGAGGAGGAGGAGGAGGAGGAGGAGGAGGAGGGGCATGGTGCCAACTATGTGTACCGTCAAGAGGGTTTTGAGCCAGCATTCGGAGACAACCTCTATGTGTGCATTCCATGTGGTAAGGGCTTCCCTAGTTCCGAGCAGCTCAATGCTCATGTGGAGACACATACAGAGGATGAGCTTTACATCAAAGAAGAGGGGGGAAGTTTTGTGAAGGAGGAAGATGAGGAGGAAGCTGAGGATCTGTCCGCTCCGATGGGTCCCTCCAACTTTGCATCTGAAACGCGTCCGTTCAAGTGTACAGTCTGCAGTAAGAGCTATAAGGATCCAGCAACGCTGAGACAGCATGAGAAGAGCCACTGGCTGACCAGGCCGTTCCCCTGCAACATCTGTGGCAAGATGTTCACCCAGAGGGGAACCATGACGCGTCACATGCGCAGCCATCTGGGCCTTAAGCCATTCGCATGTGAAGAGTGTGGCATGCGCTTCACCCGGCAGTACCGTCTGACAGAGCATATGCGCGTCCACTCGGGGGAGAAGCCCTATGAATGCCAGCTTTGCGGAGGCAAGTTTACCCAGCAGCGCAACCTCATCAGTCACCTGAGAATGCACACCTCACCCTCTTAGAAATGCATCAAGCCAAAGAACTCTGGGAATAAAGAAGATACACCCCCCCAACCTTTTGACATCAAACTATCGCACATTAACACGCAGACATGCACACTTCAATGCGGTTCCTGTTTACGACACTTTTGCTAAGTGAGCAAATGTAGCTTTAGGCCACAGCGGGCTCTTGGTGTCTGCGGAGGTCTGAGTGTTGCAAGGATCACGTCATCATTTCCATCAAGTGACACCTGCTGCCCCCTCTCAGGAGTTGTTGAGGGACCGTGACTGCTGTCTCTCTCCAAAGTCACAAAGCCATGCTGGAGTGGTTGCTGGCTGCAAATCTGTCAAATGTGAATGTGGGTACTCGCATAATGTCAGGCTCCCTCCCTCTACACAGCCTTTCGTTCTTCTACCTTTCAGCATCGAGTCGTTAAGTTTTTCAGATCGCTACTGAAACTCAAGACTCTCCTCTGTATTCTCACTTGCTACTTTAACCAAAAACCTGTGCAAGCAAAACTGGCAATAATTCAGCAAAGTAACAGCTTTATTTCCTTTTTTAAAGAAATGTTGGTGATTGGGATTTGTATGTGAAGAGTAGGGGGTTTGGGATTGTGCTTTAAACTCAAAAATCCTGATGATTTATGCTGAGATGACATGGATTACATTACTTTAACAAACTCCCAAAGGCCTCTCTTCAGCTGTTCCCGGTAATATGGAGCGGATTCTTGTTGTTTTGGGGTTTTCCTGCTAGTGCTTCCAGGAGTGAATCCTGGTCGGAAAGATGAACCCCTGGAGGTACTTGTTTTACTTAAAGAACTTTTAATGCTTCGGTGAATGTTTAAACTGGAAGTCTTTGGGGGGTCTTTTTGAGGGGAGGGATTTGACTTGTGTATTTTGATGGGGGTTAAGAAAAGGGTGTTTTAGGCTGAACTTCATGTTCAATGGGTACGTTTTTAGTTTGTCTGTAAAGCTTTCCTCCCCTCAGAAAAAAAGGAGTCTATTTATATAGGCTCCTAAACTTGCTACCTCTGAAAATGTATGAACTCTTGTCAACTAGTTGAAAGATCCTATGTAATTAATTGTACAAAGTGTGTAGATTATGGTAACTTTTCACCTAATGCTTTAACCTGCCCATCTCTCAACACAGGTTTTTAATGCTCAAAGATTTTACATATTAATGTCTGTTTTAGCTGTTTTATTTGTCAAATATAGCTTTTTTTTTTTGGTGCCCTGGACAGTGTGGCCCCACCTCAAAGTGTACTGTAGCTTCCTGCCTGGAGCAAATAGTGGTTGGTTGGTTAGTTAGCATAGATGTATAGTGTTCCAAAGATCCTATGAATGTTGAGAACAGAGATAACTAACAAAATTTGCTAGACAAGTTCATAACCAAAGCTTCTTTTTTTTTTTTTTTTTTTTTTTTTTTTTTAAAGGATGTACTTAAGATATATAGCATACTAAATTATTTGATTTTTGTTCTTTTTTTGCTGTATAAAACAAAAGATGACTTATATTCTATGTCCAAAAACAATCCACTGTTTTGATGGAGTTTTGCTCAGAGACTCTCTACACTGAGGAAGGTTTTGGGGGTTGCAAGGAAATCTTGTGCTGATTGGTGGGCCGGTATAATAGGTTTAAAAGGTTTTAAAACATTCTCCCCTGACATGTATTTTTTTAAGACACCCCCCCCGCGCACACACACACCCACCCTCAGTTATTTTTTTCTTCTCCAGAGTCCCCCATCATTTTATTTCCCCTGACTTTACAAACAGGACAACCTGGCCTGTTCTGTTAAGACCAAAAAAAAAAAAAAAAAGAAATTTTTAATCAGAATTTTTAATGTGAATGCTTGTTAGTTTATTGAGCCAGACTTGTGAAAAACTGAAAAAAAGAAGGGAGAAGCAGAGATGCACTGGACAGTTGGACTTTTCATTGGTCTCCTGCAGCATCCTTTACTTTTCTGATTGTGTTGGATTATATCACAGAACTATTTTAAATTATTTTGAACCTCAAATTTTACCTCATCAGTAGTTGTGTTTTTGACAATGGCCCCTCCAGCGAGGGTTTCACTGAACCCTTTCCACTGTATCTGAACAGTTGCGCTGTGGTGCATGAACCTTCACTAAGTTTTTGGTATAGGCATTCCTTTATTATGTTTAACTGTCTCTTGATTTTTATTCCTTTTCCTTCCTCATGTTATGGTCTGTGAATTGTTTTTGTTATAGGGATGCAGCTACAGTTATACAAATATCACCGCCGTTTTAAGGTACCTGCATCATGGACTCCCCGAGGGGTGTTTCTTGGTTTTGGCGTCAGTGTCTCACTGTTGAGCAGTTACCATTGTGCAGCACATCCATGATATTCTTGTGCTCCCCATGCCCAAACTACAGATGTGTTGTCTGTCGCCTGATCTGTTGTGAACCTCTTAAAGCTTGTGAGGGAGTCCACAATGCATTGCCTTCAAACGTTCTTGTACATGTCGGCACTTAACTGCAGTACAGCATAATGTCTGTCATGTCAAAGGTGTTTTTTTTTGTACAGCAAGACCTTTAGCCATCTCTGCAAATTACTTTTGCAGCCACATTTAAATGCTTGCTTGTTTGACATAACAAAAAAAAAACTTACGAACTCCAAACTGTGACCATACTACTACTACTATTACTACTAGTGCTACTACTATTCAAATACTTCAGGGATTGTTCTGCATCTGTGAATGCAGGCTCTCAGCTACATTTGTAAGACATGGTATTGTATCAATTTCTCTGTATTTTAAATCATGGGAAAAGCAAATCACTAGTTTCATATTTAAGATAAATGGGGGGTACTTTTTTCAACTAACACAAAGAGTCTTGACAAAGGCGAGGCAGCTCAAAAACAAGTCTACATTTTATTTAGTGACACAGTATGTTCAGAAATAGTTGCAGAGTTGTACAAAGAACTACGAAGAAAAAAAGCTCATACCCAAATTCACAAACTATTTTTTAAACCAAAGCACATTTGAATGATTATGGAACCATATGTGGCTCTAAAAAACATATGTATTTATCTCATTGTTTACATGAACTTTTACAGTTTTACAGACCTCAGTTAAGGCTTGGCCAGTCAGAGGTGGCTTTGTGGTTTTTATTTATTTATTTTTTAAAATGCTTTTTCCACAGAGGTTGCTGCCAAAACAAAGGCATAGCATCAACATAGAGAGGCCACTTCTACATATTCAACGAAGGGTTGGGCTGCAAGGCCCGCCCTCTGCCAGCTGGCTTTGAGGTGACCCTGTGCCCCAATCCCTCTGCCCTCTGGCCTGAGTTCAGATGGGACAGCAGCAATGGGATGGGGGGGGATAAGCAGTGTGTCCTTGATGTGTTAATCAAAAGGCATTGTTAGCAAGGGTCTTTAGCTCAATGTTGTCTCTGTTTACCCAAAATGCACTTGAGGACTACCCTTTGCTGATTGGGTGTGTGGGTGGGGACAGAATGGTTCTATTTTGTTGTCGTACATCCCTAATGCTGGGGGTTCTTGAAAAACCTACTTGGGGAATGTAGCTTTTTTTTTCTCCACCATTGCATGACAACAGGCATATCTGGTAGTCTTAACTGTGAATATTGTTATATTTCAGATTTTTTTCCATTGGTTCAACTATTTTTTTTATGTTTTATTTTATTTTATTTTTTTATAAAGTTGCCTGTTCTGTAGTTCAAAGCAACACAAACCTCTGTCTGGCCAGGTCTTGTACAAAAATTGGTGCAAACACTTATTAACAGTGTTCCTCTCTCTGTCTCTCTCTGTCTCTCTGTCTCTCTCTCTCTGTCTCTGTCTCTGTCTCTGTCTCTCTCTCTCTCTGTCTCTCTCTTTTTGTTTTGGAAATCAAATGTCTATTGTCAGTGATGAATGTATTTATTTCTGGTCCCACCCTGACCTCTGCGGAGAATTAATGCTCAATGTGTGAGACTGAGGTCGAGGCAGGACTTTTTTTTTCCTTAAAAGGATTTAAAGCTGAGAATCAAAAAGACACAAACATATCCATTTACCATGATCTGTGACGTTGTCTTTTTTTTTTGTGGGAAACCAGGTTCTTCTTTTTTCCAATTCAATAAAAGGCCTATGGCATTTACTATCTTCTCTGTTACATCTGACAGTCTGTAGGGGCTTTGTTTCACTGAAATTTATTTTCTTGTTTTTTTTTTTTTTTTTCCATTGAATGACTGCACACCAGGGAAGGTGAACTATAAGCCCTTGTAGTCTGTGGATGCAGGCAGGACACCATGAACCTGCCTGTGCAGACAGGAGGCTACTGTATCTTTTCAAGTTTGCTCATCCTGGGTGTTGCCACGCTGCTGCCATTGTTATTTAGGACATCAACATGCCAGAAACATGCACGTAATGGTCGCCTCTCCTCGTTCTTTTGTCTTAAACCACTCGTCACTTCTTACATTTTTACTCCTGTGATCATGTTCTTTGTTGGTTAGGTCTTGCAAAGGATTTTAGATTTTTTGGTAAGATAGCTTTACTAAGTGCACTTTGTATGTTTTTCAAAGCTTCTAAAGAGACCCACTCTCATATCAGTTTCTGTTCGACTGATGGTTTACTCTTTTCCTCTTCTTACCTCATCTTTGTTTCTGTGTTTCTGTTGGAAAAAAATCATATCATTATGCAGTGTTAGAAAAGCTTTAAAACAAATGATACCAAGCAGAACGTGCAGCTGAGAGGCAGCTGTTTTAACTTGTACGTTCACGTTTTGTGGTATTGTGCTTAAAACTTGTGCAGTTGTTGCTATTGCCAGACATTTTTGTACAGCAGAAGGGCTGGTCTGTCCAGTTGTTGTGAAAATGCTCCTTTTTTTTTTTTTTTTTTTGAGAACACCTTGGCAGACTGAAACCAAAGTCAGTTTTAAATATGACCTCCGTGGGTATTAAAACATGTCAAAGCATTACCACCCCCGTGTTTTATCTTGGTTATACCAGACCCTCTACTTAGACCCTTGACCCTCTGCTATGTTGCAAAGGTGACCATCTGCATTTAACATCTCCTATCAGTATTTACTGTACCTCCTAGTAATGTTAGTCAGAGATTGATGACACCAAAATTACCTCAAACTCGGTGTTTACACATTTATGCTATCTTGCCATCACTTCTCAACATTTAGACTTTTTTGCCGTCCATGCCCAAAATATGCTTTCTGAAACTCTTTTAGAGGTATCTGCATGCTTTTCCTATTACTACCCCAGCTACCTTTAAATGCAAATTGTCAGATTGGTATGTTTTACAATAAAAGAAAAACTAGCTGCTAAAAGTGTTACAGAAAGAGCTGGTTAGTGGTACTGGCCACGAAGTAGTTGTCTCAAGCTTCCTCTTTGGTCTGCTTTCCTCAGAAAGATCCTCTCAATAATGTATCAGTATCTGCGGACAGAGAGGCTCTGAAATGGACATGTAGGGTCTTTTACTGTTGAATAATTTAAGGCTGACAACCCTTCCCCTTTGGTAAACACACTACATATGCATAGATGTACACACCCAGGTGCATTTTCGCTGACAGGTGTGCACACCCGCCCTCCCATCATGCAAGCGTGAATGCCACCATCTAGACTTGTAACAGAATCAAACCTGCACCAGTGTTGAAGGTGCGACCCTTTTATGTGGCTTTTGGCAGCACCCAGGCTGGGCTTTCTCTATTATCTCCACTCCTCTGAGAACTTGTATTCAGGTCAGAGCCGCCGCTGTGCACAGCGAAGGGGCTCGCAAAACTCAAAGTGTCATAAAAGTGTAATACGGCTGACCTCAGCTCTCACAACCTTGCAGTCTTAATGTACAGCAGTGAGGAAAAATAAACTGTTATTTTATGATCTTTTCATTAAAAGCTTGATTGAAAACCAAGACTTGTATTTGTGTTTTTCTTTGTCTTCTGTCCTGGAAAATGAATTAGTCACTGTCCCTGATCCTCCTCCCAAACAATGTTTAATGTCTCGGTTCTTGTCACTCTTCTGGTATAACTGCAATTGTGTGTTTTGTCTTTGTGTAAATTTCATTAACATGCTATGTGCACACTTCCAGTATACCAGTACAATGATGGCTGATCTACTGAGTCTCTCAGGCTTCCTATAGAAAACGCCCAAATGGCAAATGTTATTGACATACCATGTTCTGACCAATCATTTTCCTGGGCTGTTTTTTTTTTTTAAGGTTTCCATTTGTTACTTGATTTTTTTTTTTTTTTTAAAGGGAGGGGGGGCAATTTATATTTCAAGCAAATAGAAATAGAAAGCAGTGAGGGGAGGTACAGGCCTGCTACCATCTGGTTACCCCATGGCGTTTTTTTTTTTTTTAGAGATGTGCAAAGACGTAAAGTTCACCTATTGCACTCTAAATGTATCAACAACTGCATGAATATTTAAAGAAAACCAAGAATAACACCCAGTTTTATTGGTATGGATTCCCAGTATTGTCTCCCCCTCCTGCAATTAGGACAGACCCAGCTGTGAGAGATACGGGGCCTTTTCCATCCTCTATGCCCTGCCCCCACTGTCAGGTTTCTCATATTGGTTTAGATGCCCAGTCAAAATGCCTGTGGCTATATGCGTGTTTATATATGCTCATAGTTACTTTATCAGCCATCTTCTCTGCTTCTACGGCGTCACGACCATGTCATCCTCTCCTTCCCACCTATCTCTGGTGCCTTATTTCTCATCAGTGTGTCTCGGGTTGAAGGTGGAGTGAGCTGGCACATTTATTGCTCTTCTGTGGCATTACTGCAGCACTGTGCCCTGAAAGGTGTTGCATGCTAAATGACCCTGAATGGGAGGTCACTAGGAAACAATGGCCCTGGTGACGATTCCCCTATCCTGCCCTCCCCCACTCGAGCCCCTGCCTCCCTTAACATCAGCAGCAAGTAAACATAATGTTGAGCGTGTATTGTGGGTGAGTGGGCACAGGGTGGACATTGCCCACGGCAAAAGGCAGGGAATGCCGCTTAAACAACGTGGGGTCATTTGAGTTGTTCACTGTCTTGGATCCACAAAGAGCAGGTATTCGTTTTTGACATCGGCTGAAGATTGAAGAGACTAAATTTTTGCATATGCTTTATATTCCAAGAGACCTTTGAGCATGAATGGAATTTACCCAGATCTGTCCAGGTGGGTCCAGGCTTGCCTCTGCTTGTCTGAGATAGCCCTCTATAATCTGAGGAATGTGGAAACCTGGCCAGCCCATGATGGGCAAGGGAGATGGAAGACCCACACCCCCATTATCTGCATTGCCAGATGACCCTCTTGTCTATGTGATGTTAAGCAGAGGGTCGCGTCTCATTTGCTGGCTCTGCTTGGATGTGTGAGAAGAGTAGGTAGTAGTAGAATAGGACTGTGCTTCATCTTCTTATATCTTTTTAATGAATACATTCAAACCATATGTACTACAGCACTGAGCACCTGGTAACATCATCTAAAGAACACTAAAAGCAGTTCAAACAAAACACATTTTATTTTTAATGTGAGGAGTCTAATTTTAAGCATCACATGCAGTAAAGTCGGTGATCCAGTTTATTTCAGTTTGACTCCAATTGTCCTTTTCAAAACCAAACAAAAAGCAGGTGTTCTGCTGCAATTTCCAAGGTTTCACAGTACTTATCATTTCAAAATAATAATGTTATAAAGAGCACATCAGAACTGACAATATAACTGCATGAAAACTGGAGCTTTAACATTAGATCATTATTTTGGAGAGTATCCTCTCTGGAAGTTTTTTGTAGTGCTCCTCACTCTCACCCACATTTGTTTATGGGTCTTTTCAGACAATTTTTTTTCTCAGTCAATTAAAAGAACAAAAGCTCCAGTTTTAATACTGTTAGGTTGTTATGTTTCAGAGCCATTGCATTTTGATTGTAGAATTATGAAAATTCAGAATTGTGAAGTCCTTCAGGAACTCACAGTATTTACCATTAAAAGTAACACAAAATGTTAAAAAAATAAACATGTTTACAAAGGCCTTTGGCCCCAAAAATTTAATATAAATGTCAGCAGTACCCTCACACATCACTGTTAAAGGCCATATTTTTTAATTGCTACTATAAAAGGTAGCAAACCTCCCATATAGTAAAAGACAACTTCAGAATGTAATGATACAGCTCAACAACTTTACAATAAAATTATGTAAATAAATTTGTCAACTTCCTGACATCTCCTGTGCTTTGATATAGTCTTCATTCATTTTAATTTCAACAGGTTGCAACATGCAACAAAGCATTATTGAGGTTAGGATAATAACCTTCCTTATATTCGCATATGATTACATGCTTAATAAGACCAAAATTCCCACTTCCACATATAAGCTAAGTTAAAAATAAGATGGAGTTCAGCAGGTTAGTTTTTATATGGAATTTTAGACCATACACATATTATTATTTAAGCAACAACTGTGTTTACTACATAATACAGAGGGAACCGTCAACATCTCTGCAACCCTTTGATACAAAATTCATATTCCCAAACATGATGTGTTGGCGCTTGTTTCACCACTTCATTGTAGCTTGCATTGACTGAAATATTCATCTCCTGTGGGTCTGAGCAATGCTTGTCAGTACGATGCTTATGAAGACACTAGAGGTTTGAGATGTGCATTTTCATCATCTGCAGTCTTTCTCACTTCTTTTTGCCTTCCACCTGCACAATGATCACGTTGAGTGTAACGGCTGAAATGACGAAAAGGAAAATAGCATCCCGTTGTTCCAAAGTTCAGGCAGTTTGATAGCTCTCCTCCAGAGAAGGGATCATCCATGGGAAGAATTATGCATTCTGATCATGTGTGCATACAACATCAATGTTTTGACGTGCATCAATTATTAACAATGTGCTCTGTTGAATTCATTGCTCAGCGAGCCAGACCACCTATTAAGATGCTGCTCCTGCTGTAGGTCCAGAAAAATGTCCAGGCTGCGTTCTCCCTGTGATATAAAGCTGCACCTTGTACATTCCTGATATAAACAGTTGATATTTTCTTTTTACTTGCATCATGGGGCCGTTCTATCCACATGGGTAGAGGAACTGTTCTCCTCCGCCTTCCATTGGAAAGCCTGCAGAGGATTCCATCCCACTGGACAGTAGGAGTACTGGCACCAATGTGTAATGCTACAGGCAATGTATATCCACAACATCCATTTGTGTAAGATTTCATTGATTTTTTTTTTTTTTACTATGTGAGTTTGCAGTATATACAACATCTTTTTCATTATTTCAGCATGCCAACATATAGATGTTTCCCTGACAGCAGCGGTCTCATGATGACGCAGTACAAGGATTCACTCACTTCATCAATAACCCATCAGTATTGATGGGAGCTGAGCGCACTCTGACCATCAATATCTGATTTTAAATTCAGTTGGTCTGCTTATGGAGCTCTGAGGGGCAGCTCCAAGGCCAAAATAGACACATAGCCTCCTGCATGAGATATACAATCCAGATCTGATTATTTTTTTGGACAAACTCATCCTTCTTCCAATACCAATGTAAACTGCCTTAATAAACAGATCCAGGTGCAGTTTAGTCTCCTGTTTTGGGATTAAAAAAATATATATATCCAATCCTTTCAGGCTCTTATTAATCCCCCTCTCAAGAAATGAATCTCTTCTGTCGCTTTTGTATTCTTCTATATTCTTTATTTCATGAGGACTTGGCCTCAATTGAACCTGGGCTGCTGAGTCGTAGAGTGGCGCACAGTGAAAGGCAGAGAAAGGGAGACGAAGGATGAAGGAGAAAGAACTCGGCAGGTGGTGGGCACTGCAGCAGCTTCGGCCCGCAGAGCCTTTTCAGCTGGCACACAACTGCTCTCCTGCCACAGAGGCCCTGCTTTCCATCAGAATATTTCCCCTCTCTTTGCCCCTTTTTTAAACCGTAAATGAGGAGAACAGGCTTGGCCTGGAATAATAGGAGCATTTCTTTCTGCCTCTGCCATGTGTAAGGACAGCAACAATGGCAGGGATCGGGAGGGGAAATGATTCAAAGTGAGATTTTCACCTGCTCTCTTCTGCAAAGGCCCTGCTCCTTTCAGAGCATGCTAATGTCCATCCATTTACAAAGTGGTACTGTAAGCTGTAACACACAGGCCCTCAAAAAAAAAATCACCTCTTCTTTTATTCCTCTTTGTGATGGACAGTTTAGATTATTGTGCTTCAGCACATCCATTTCCACTAATAATACTCATTAGCATCATTATCCCAATTTTGTAGCTCAATAAGAGTTTGAGAATGACTGATATGCTTCTCTTGTTTTCAGTTTTTTTATCTGACTAGGGTGGCAGTTGAGATTTTTTCTTAAAGGTGAAATCAAAGTCACTTTGGTCAAACCTCTCCTGCCATCTGTAAAACACTTGGAATGCTGTATGACTTGATCCAAGGACAATTCACAAGTCCATAAGGTCTTTGAAATAAATTCAGGCACTTTTCCCTCCAAAAACAGTTAATCCCCCGAGATTGCCCAGTGAAAGGCCCTCCCTCACTCTACTTTACTTACATGGAAAAATGACATGTCTCCACTAATCATCATTCTCTTTCTGACAGATGGTGGGGACAAGGACAATGTCATTCTTCCTCACTCTTTGACTCCAACCATTAGTCATTTGGTTCATGGTGCATTTCAGTAAGTTTTCATGATTGAGCATTGGTGCAGGGATGGAGGACTGATGCTCTGCCCAGGGTCTATTCCAACCGGAAATACTGGAGCACAGGCTCCGAGCAGGAGCGGCTTTACCACCATCATAATGAAGAACCTCATTAGCATACACTGATAAATATATAGACCTGGGATTTATACATGATAAATATCACAACCCAGTCAAATCATAAAGAGGAAAAGACATATGTGTCAGATTAAGCCTTTCATCTCCTTTTGTAGATGTTGGACAACCAACTAATTTGTTTACATACCGTGTCTGTGTGTGTGTGTGTTTATTTTGTGGCTGTAACTCCTTTTTGGTGTTGAGTGAAGTAATACCAGTTGTAATTTATAATAGTAATTTATCATTCACCAACTGACTTTGAGGGTTACTCATAATGATATCTGGAGCGTTTCATGTTGTATACGTTCACAAACACAATATAATACAGCAAATATACTGCCAGCTGTTGCATGTGCAACGGAATGTCCCTTTAGCGTGACACCCATTACTCTGCTCAAATATCAATACAGTACATCCATTCACAAGACATCTATGCAGATGTATTACACCGCATAATGATGAAATGCTTCTAGGTGCCTCCAATTACTCTATTTTTGACTCCAAATAGAACACAGACCATGATTAGAGCAAAATAATAGTTTAAGGTGATGCTAGTAGTTGAATCCTAGCAACTGGACTGGGAACATTGGGACGATGAGGCAGCCTCAGAGGAAGAACAGCTATTTGACATATGATGTAAACATGGTTATAACTAAGCAGAAAGGCACACAGAAGAGGTGAAATGACATACACACTGTTGTCAGTTTGAAATAACATGTATATACATCTGTACCGTAGACTGTAGTGGTGGTGAACACTGTTGGTATCTTATTTCTTTATTAGTCTCATTACTAACCAAGTTGGTTCATATTTATAGATTTTGTGTGACTCTGAGTCTATCAGAACTTTTTTGATTTTCTTTTTTAAAGCCTTCTTTTTTAAAACTCATTTTTAATTTTGTCATCACATTTTTCAACTGAATGATGAATTTGAAATGTACCTGAGTTAAATCATCCTTACAAATTTCTAATTAATTTCCAATAAACAACATAATTTTTTCCACATTACCCAGAAGTATATTTCCTTCTTCCTACTCCTGTTGAACATGTATATTACTTATTTTTTAAAGACCAATCACTGTCCCTGTTTCTCTCTGGTGGCGTTCTCTTCAGGTCCCAGTATGTTGTGTCCACACACAGAGGAACACAATGGTCATGTGGTGAGGAAAATAAAGGTGTGGGCTGTTAGATGGTGGGGGTAAACATCCCTCGTGGCACAGAGCTGCACCCTTTGCCCTGAAGCCACCAAAGTGCATTGTGGGAAGCAAACCAGTGACGGGTTTACCCCAGAGACCAACAGTGATTATAGGCTGTTGTCTCCAGAGCAATAATATTCATGCAGTGCAGCCGAGCATTTCTTTTAAAATTAGCTTTAAATGGATAACTATTCTACCACGGATTAAACATTCTTGCCAAACTTTTCTTTAATTCATTATTATTGTCTAGTAGTAATGGTAGTAATTGTTGTTCTCACCTGGGAAGAAACTTTTTTTGTTGTTTTTTAATAACACGCAGGGCAGGAGGGTGGTACCAGAAGTTAAACCTACCCCAACTGTGATTGGACATGCAGTCAATTGCAGTCACGCTTTAGGGCACCTAAGGGTCTCCAGTCAGGCCTACATTCATGTCTCTGGGATGTGAGAGGAAGCAGTAATGTCCTTTTTAGTCAAACAAATGAACAAATGCTGCATTTATGTGAGATTGTGAGTTTTTAGCCTTGCTGCAGAGGTTCTTCCAACAAACAGATTTGTTATATTTCACTTTTATTTATTCATTAATTCATGCCACATTATTAAGCAAACAATAATTTGAACCAAGAATCAAGCTTCATAAGCTGCATGCTTGTGATCTTGGCTGCTTTCTCCCTGTGATAAAAAAAACCTGCACCTTGTCCATTCCTGGTGTAAACAGTTGGTATTTTCTTTTTATCTGCATATTTTTTTTTGTCTTTACCACACAGTCACAAATCTGAAATTGTTTCCTACTATCCTGCCAGCCAATAAAGAAAGATGCTAAACACAGCAGATTACTATACCAAGATAACCGGCCTTCTCAGGGACACAGTGGGATGAGACCTAACCAGCCCAAGATAGTCAAATATTTACAACAATTAGAAAAGGACCAAATTATCAACCGTACATTTTATTACTTTATCACTTTAGTACCCAGGGAAAGCCATGCCCTGCATTTTATGCATTTACTCTCCAAGATACGCAAGGAAAGTCTCCACTTAGACCAATCATCAGCAGCATTAACTTGGTTACCTACAAAATCTCCAAACATTTAGCCACCATTTTAGTTCTGCTGGTAGGAAAGACCACACACTACATGAAAACCTCACAGGACTTCACCAACAAGGTCAAGGATGTAGTATTAGAGCCAGATGATACACTGGTATCATATGATGTAACCTCTCTTTTCACTTGCATCCCCACTACAGAAGCAGTTCAAACCATAAGTCTTCTAGAGGACCATACACTAGTGGACAGGACCAACTTCACCCCATGTCTGTGCCCTGCTGAACCTCTGCTTGACAACAATCTATTTCCAGTTTCAGGGAGGTTTCTGCAGACAAAAACATGGCTGTGCCATGACCTCACAGGTGTCGCTCCTAGTTGCCAATCTATACATGGAGGAAGTGGAGAGCAGAGCTTTAGCCTCCTTCACAGGAACCAGCCCCACCCACTGGTACAGACATGTGAATGACACGTGGATTAAGATCAAGAAACCGGAGGAGAAGCCTGCATGGAACATAGCAGCTCTATAGATAAGAACATCAAATTCACCCTGAGAATGTCAAAAGATTAAGTCTGGCCTTCTTGGACTGTCCAATGCAGTGCATCAAGATCTACAGGAAACCCACCCACACAGATCAATACCTCCTTTTCGACTCCTACCACCCACTGGAACACATGCAAAGTGTCATCAGATCCTTGAAACACTGAGCCCAGAACATGCCCACCAGAACAGAGGGAGAGGTGGAAGAACACAAACACTTCAAGATGGCCCTCAAGACCTGTGGTTACCCTGACTGGTCCTTCATCAAATCCTCTAGAAAACCCAGAGGAGGCAGAGAAGAACTGGCTAACAAACAAAACAACATTGTCATTCCATATGTCTCAGGGCTTTCTGAGAAGCTCAGGAGGATTTTCAACAAACACAACATCCCAGTGCATTTCAAGCCAGAGGCTTGTCCATCCAAAGGACAAAAAACCATGGCACAAACAGAGCAATGTAGTGTATGCTGTCCAATGCAGTGAGGAATGCCCAACCTGTACATTGGGGAGACGAAACAACAGCTTCACAAGTGCATGTCACAACACAGAAGAGCCAACTCCTCAGGCCAGGACTCAGCAGTACATCTGCATCTGAAAGACAAAGGACACTCGTTTGATGATGATAATGTACAGGGAGGATAGATGGTTTGAGAGAGGAGTAAAAGAAGCCATCTATGTCAAACTGGAAAGACCATCATTGAACATAGGTGGGGATCTGAGACATCACCTCTCACCTGCCTGCAATACAGTTTTGAATAACATCCCAAAGAGGAGAAGAGGCCATTCACACCTGGCTAAAGAACTCCATTGTGTCCATGGTTAGTTTCAACGACCTGCATAATGAGGGCTGGAGTCATCAACAACCAGGTGACTGAAACTCCAAAGGTGGACATTTCTACGGAGTACAAGTACAGTGGGACCTCTACTTATGAACGTCTCTACTTGTGGGATTTTCAGGTTATGACACGTCTCAACGGGAAAATATTTCCTCTTGTTACGAAAGAAATTTCATAATACGAAAGTCTTACGAAAATCTTTCACATTTATGATTAAGGATTCTTCTATGCTCAGAGCACAGTCTTACTATAGCAGATGTCTTTCAGATAATGCTGTAGCTAAGTTTAAGGAAGCAATCCCTGGCCTAATCCCAGGACCACCGTGTGTTTCCCCAGGGATCATTCACTATGATCTTAGCCCTGCTGAGGTTGACTCTATTGCTGAAGGTGCAGCAGCCTCACTGAGAATCACACTTGATTCTGTTGCCCCCCTGAAAAAGAAAACAGTAAATCAGAGGAGGTGTGCCCCCTGGTATAATTCACATATCAGGACCCTCAAGCAGAAAGTGCGAAGACTGGAAAGGAAGTGGTATTCCTGTAAAATAGACAGCTATCATGTAGCCTGGAAAGACTGTCTATTAGTTTACAAAAAGGCCCTTCGCAAGGCTAGAACAGCTTATTATTCTTCTTTAATTGAGGAAAATAAGAGCAACCCCAGGTTCCTTTTCAGCACTGTGGCCAAATTAACTCAGAGTCACACTGCTTTAGACCCATGTATCCCTTCCTCCCTTACTGGTGAAGACTTCATGAGCTTCTTCACTCATAAAGTTCTATCCATTAGAGGGAAAGCTAAGCAGGCCATCCCAACATCTGGACCATCACCAGATGTGCTGACCGTGGGAACATACAGGTTCTCCAACGAGCCCTTAAACACCTTCAGCCCTATATATTTCTCTGAGGCGTCTTCGCTGATTCAGAAATCCAAGACCACCACGTGTCTTTTAGATCCCATCCCAACACACCTGTTGAAGGATGTTCTACCATTGATAGGCAGTCCTATCCTGGACCAGATCAATTCTTCCTTAGTAACAGGTTATGTACCCCGGTCCTACAAGGTGGCAGTGATTAAGCCGTTGCTTAAAAAACCATCACTGGATCCTGATGTATTAGCAAATTATAGGCCGATATCCAACCTTCCTTTTATTTCCAAAATTCTTGAGAAGGTGGTGGTGACTCAGTTACTGGAGTACCTGCAGAGGAATAGTCTGTTTGAGATGTTTCAGTCAGGCTTCAGAGCTCACCACAGCACAGAAACAGCACTTCTTAAAGTTACCAATGATCTTCTTATAGCTTCGGATCATGGACTGGTCTCTATGCTGGTTCTGCTGGACCTCAGTGCTGCTTTTGATACAGTTGATCACAGCATCCTGTTACAGAGACTGGAACACTTGGTTGGGATTAAAGGGACAGCACTAGACTGGTTTAGATCATATTTATCTGATAGATACCAGTTTGCTCTTGTCCATGGTGTTCCCTCTTCATACAGTAGGGTTAGCCACGGAGTCCCTCAAGGTTCTGTACTTGGACCAATCCTCTTCACCCTGTACATGCTTCCCTTAGGAAACATTATTCGGCAGCATGGGATAAATTTTCATTGTTATGCTGATGACACACAGCTTTACTTATCCATGAAACCAGAAGAGACAGAGAAGTTAGTGAAGCTCCAGACCTGTCTTAAGGACATAAAGTCCTGGATGTCTTCAAATTTCCTTCTCCTCAACCCAGGAAAAACTGAAGTCATGGTGTTTGGTCCTAAACCTCTCAGGGACAGGTTAGATCATATTATCACTCTAGATGGTATCTCCTTAGAAACTAGTCTGTCTGTGAAGAATCTAGGAGTAACTTTTGATCAGAACCTCTCCTTTAACTCACACATCAAATTTGTCTGTAGAAGTGCCTTTCTTCACCTGAGGAACATCAGAAAGATCAGGAAGATATTATTGCAACATGATGCTGAAAAGTTAATTCATGCTTTTGTTACTTCCAGGATGGACTATTGTAATTCTTTACTATTAGGGTGCCCAAACAACTCTTTAAGAAGTCTTCAGCTGATCCAGAATGCTGCAGCAAGAGTTCTGACAGGTATTGACAAAAGAGATCACATAACCCCTGTACTGGCATCTCTTCATTGGCTGCCCGTTAAATTCAGAATCATTTTTAAAACCCTCCTCTTGACCTACAAGGTCCTCAGAGGCCTAGCTCCATCCTATCTGGAGGAGCTAGTGATACCTTATCAGCCCAATAGACCGCTCCGCTCTCAGAACGCTGGTCTACTTGTGGTTCCCAGAGTCTTTGGGAGTAGATCGGGGGGCCGAGCATTTAGCTACCAGGCCCCCCTGCTATGGAACCAGCTCCCTGTCCTGGTACGGGAGGCTGACTCCATCGCTACTTTCAAGACCAGACTTAAAACCTACCTCTTTGAAAAAGCTTATTGTTATTAATTCTGTAGTTCCAGTTACTATCATAGACAGACAAATTATCATACTTAGGGGGCTGACTAATCGTTAGGTCAAGATACTAGTTATGCTGCTATAGGCCAAGGCTGCCGGGGTCCAGAAACATGATCACCTGACAGGCCTCTGCCACCACACTGGTGATGGTTTCCTCTCCTCTCCTCTCCTTTCCTCCTCCTCATTAAGCAGACTAGTTATGCAGATTCCTGTGTAGTTTTTCTGCCCCCCCCCCCTCTATTTATTTACAGGTATCGCTGCCTTCGGAACTGCATGACAACATCTGGCCTGCCGACCTGTTGTATATTGTATTTTTGTATCTTTGTGTGTGTTTCTGTGTTCTGTGCCTCTCCTCTCCTCTCGTCTCCCTCTTCTTCCTCTCCTCTCCTCTCCTCTCTCTCTACCCAGCCGGCCATCAGCAGGAAGGTCCCCCTACATGAGCCTGGTCCTGCTCAAGGTTTCTTCCTGTTAAAGGGGAGTTTTTCCTTGCCACTGTTGCTTGTCTGGGGTTAGGCCCTGGGATTCTGTAAAGCGCCTTGAAACAATTTTGATTGTATAAGACGCTATAGAAATAAAGATTGATTGATTGATTGATTGATTGAAAGGCAAAAATACGTTACCGCTGCTGCTCACAGCTCGCGGAGTTTAGCGAACGTAAACTGCTTGCAGCTGCTCTGCCATTGGCTATCGCCTAGCAACTTCCTGTCATCCCTTTGGCTAGGAGGGACGTCAATATGAACAGGTGTGCGTGTGTATCCCAGCATCATCTTCGTTTAACTTTTATTCGCTATGGACCCCAGGAAAGTGATGGAGAAAAGTGAAAAAGTAGAAAAGAAGAAGAAGAGAGCTTTTTTGTCCATACAAACGAACAAGAAGTAATAGAAAAGCATGAAAAAGGGATGCGTTTGGCTGATCTCGCCGAAGAATATGGCCGTAATACATCGACGATCGGCACGGTATTAATTAGATGGCGGTGTTACCACAAGTGTTAACGTTCGTTGCTAGTAATGACGGCTATTGTAAGATTAGCCTGTATTAAAGTTCATTTTGTTCCTGGAGAAGCCTTGCAGTGAATTCCTACATTTATTATGCGGTAATCTAATTGTAACATGTATTCGTTTCATGTTTTGATGCATTTTTATGATTTATAAAAAAAATTATGTCCGAATTTTTGGGGGCTTGGAATGGATTAGGGCATTTACATGGAAAACGCGTCTCCACTTACGTAATTTTCAGGTTACAAAACAACTTCCGGAACCAATTAATTTCGTAAGTAGAGGTCCCACTGTATCTGGAACTCCCAAACAGTCTGTTAGAACTGATGAAGCCTCTTGGATGAGAGGCGAAACATCTTTGTGAAACTCAACCAGTCCAGTTGCTATGATTCAACTACTAGAATTTCATACTAAACCTTGGCACTTCCCATCCCTGCACTTATATGTATATGTAATCGCATATGCAATGAATACGAGTTATTCTTGAGATTGGTGTTGCACTTGCATGTGAATAACTCTGCCTTCACCTACAGAGGATCTAATAGCTTAAGCGCCTCACCCTGTATTCAAAATGTTATTACTATGCTAATGCTTTTACAGCAGTTGTAAGGAGCGTTCTTCTCTCAGCATGTGTGCATGTTAGATATATGTGTTGACAACATGTGTACATATGTGTGTTTACCATCAGGCCTCAGTGCCTCACGGAATCAGATACTTCCGGGACTGCCTTCCAAGACATAATGGAGCCCATGGTGTCTGAGTGAGTGGCAGCTTCTGGTGACCCACAGACTCATCAGTTCTTTCTTCACTCCCAAGCTTCTCCATGTCCGAGTCTCTTCCCCTCATTGACAACTTGTGGTGATTGGATGAGCTAAGGATGTTATACTGTATGAATAATTGAGGAGAAGTATGAGGGTGAGAGAGACATGTAAACTGACCCTTCACTCTCCACCTAGAGCCAGCCTTTTTGTGAAAGCCATGTTTAGCACTGCACAGCAGGGCATCAAAATATACCAATGTCTCAATATAAATAGGCTTTGGTGATTGTTTGCAACATGAAGATTCAGGCTAGTGGAAGTGTGTGTGAGAATACATTACCTTAACTCAATGAAGGGTCAGTTTAAGGTTGAATTGCACTAACCCTTGCACTCCCGTGAGACCAACACATTCTTCTGCTGCATGTGAGTGCACATGAGTATGTGAGTGTATGTACGTGTGTGTTAGAGTGGGTGAGCCAGTGAATGAGTTTTATGCCCTCCTGGGTTCTTTTAAGGATCCCACTGAGCCACAAAGGAAGACGAGATTGTTGCCATGCAGGCTTGACCCTATTCATATCCTGAAAGATGTGGAGTGGCTCCAGTGAGAGCCAGTGCACTGATGGGCACTGGAGATCTTTAAAAGAAACTATAACACGCCACCCACTCTTGCTATTTCTGGGTTGCCATGGTTTCTGGGGAATGTCGTTGGGCAAGTTGAAGCATATCTTTGGTAATACTCCCTGCCTGGCAGCAATTCTCTCTCTCTCTTTCTCGCTATCTCTATCTGTCTTTCTGTGTGTGTGTGTGTGTGTGTGTGTGTGTGTGTGTGTGTGTGTGTGTGTGTGTGTGTGTGTGTGTGTGTGCGCATTGCAGCCAGGCAGAGTAAATAAGTTAAGGCTTGCAATCTTCGTGTTCTCCAGATTTGACACAAGCGACAGACAAGAATCTTATCCTATAAAGAGAGGATAAGATTGTAAACAAAGGTATGTTCTTGCACGGACATCTCCATTTTCCCCAGATGTGCACAGACAAAGTGTACATAATCTATATCTAATCGAGCCATGCAATTAGAACCTAAGGTTGTCCATGTGTAATTGATTCAAACAAAAGTTTCCACTAGACTGAAATGCTTTGTATAAAACGTTACAGAGCTATTAGTATTAATGATCATTGATTTGGTGTGTCAGGGAGGTTATTAGTCATAAGATCTTCTACCGTGGTATATCATCATGTCGCGTCATTGGTTCGTTCTCCATGAAAGGCCCCTTTTGTCTCTGAAACAGTTTCAGTTTGACATTTCCCAGCTGCTGCTGACAGTTTCTCATTCCACATTTCTACTGCAAACTGTAACACTGAGTTTTAAATGTTTTCTACTGGGCTGAAATGTTTCCAGTGTTCCTTAATCCCTTGCCATTCAGTTCTGTTTGATATGAAAATCCTCAATGAGGCTTGGACTGTAAACCATGACGATGAATGTTGTAAATTAGCTGCAAAGCAACAGCATTTAAATAATGATGAAATACACTATCGATCCATCCCTCATCTACTGCTAGGGCCTATCTCAGCTGCCCTAAGGCGAGAGGTAGCATGCAACCTGGACAGTTGCCAGCTCATCGTAAAGGTAACACACAACCATTCAAACCCACATTCACACCTAAGGTCCATTTAAAGTCACCAGTTCACTTATTCCCCAAATGTAATGGAGTGTGGGAAGAAGCCACAAGAGAGAAGAGGACCCGGAGAGGACCCATGTGGAAAACAGGGAGAACATGCACATTCCCTGGCTCCAGGGAGGTTTGATTCCAGGACTTTCCTGCTGTGAAGGGACAATGTTAACACCGTCAGTGTCAGTGTTTCATCCAGCCTTACTGGTTCAGTTGTTGCAGGACTAGGCAGAATTTCCACATCCCAATAATGTAGTGCATTTGAAAGAAAAACAAATATTTAATGTGTGTCAATTTCCAGTACAAATGGAAGGGTGTACCTTCCAGGCCTGCATGCATTTATACAACAACACACACAAATCTGTGCCTGGAAAGTGTTGTCAAACCAATAAAAGAGCATCATTACTGTCTAACCTGAAGCAGATGAAGACAGTTACACCATGACAATTAGTCAACAAGAAATAAAGTCGGGAGATACCTCAAGGGGACAGAGGAGTACACACAAAGATGTACATAAATGGATTTTATTAAACTCCACCTCACTGAAATGCATGTCAGCCCAAAGGTGAGCTCAGCATCTTTTCAGCATTTCCATTACTAAAGCATATTTTGCTGTTGTTTATACAACATTCTGTCTTCCCCTCAGCATATATTCTAAGTGCCTCCCCCCAAGCACTTAAAAAAAGTCATATTCTCTATCACTGAATCATTTTGTAGTGCCCTTCCTCTGACATAAAAGTCCCTAATGAGTTTTTCTGCATGGGTATGCATGTAGGAGCAACTCATAGAGACCAGGAAGGAGGCATTTTAAGCTGGAATGGCTTTTCCACCTCAGCAGTTCTTCCTCTACCTCTTTTGGTGGGGTCTCAGTGGCCCTCTCACCTTCACTCTCCTGTCCACAACACCCACCTTCCCTTTCACTTAATCATTGTGACCCAGCCCACCTTGAGCCAGCATGCTTTAGCATACTCAGCAGTACTGTGGTAATCAGTAATCAGCCTATATGTCTAAGACTTTCTCCACAGCAGCAGCCCATGCTCCTCAGCCTTGAAGGAAGTGCATGCATCAGTCTACCTGGAAAACAGGCAGAAGTCTTGTTAGTTCAACTGGAGCTATCCAAATTGCGTTTGCCTGACATATGTAATTTGTTAATCCAAAGAGACAGACACCAGAAACAACAAGTAAACAAACATGGTGGGATACACCATGAACTAAAATTAACTTCCGGTGTTGAATGTGCATGGTTATTGATATATCAGCAATATCTGGTTTTGCTTTCTAGAGGCCAACATGTTGGTTACACAGGTTAATAACACCAGTCTGCAAGGACTTTAAATCCACTGGTGTCCAGCTTTAAGTGAACTGAAATAAATGTTATCAATGCGGAAATTTCCTGTAATTATTAAATTGAAATGAAAGACAGAAATAATTTGTCACATCTCAACAGGCTTTGTTGAAGCTGGACTGCATTGAATCAAATAATCAGAACAAATTTAATAATTATGCCATACTTGTATTAGACTTGTATTTTCCTTCAAGCTAAAAAACATTTTCTTGGCACTCCAAGAAAATGTGATTTGTTTGCAGCAGACTAAGAATACAAATCTTAAGTGTCAGAGAGGAGAAATAAATGTCTTGGTTCTGTATTTTTTTTTCTTGTCGCACCTAAACCGAACATTAGATCAAGGCTCTTTTAAAAAGGATTTGCACATGGAATACTGCATGGATCAGGAGCTTGGTGTCATTAGTGCTGCCATCACCCCCACTCCTTTATGAATTTCCCTCAGTAATCGAGCCCAGATAGGAGGAAGCTGCAGTCAATGATTTATTAATAAGGTGATGGAATTATTCCTAATCACCCTTCATGGATATTAATCCTCAAAGTGCTCAAATGTGACATTAAACATGCACCCACTTGCTTGCAAAAACACACGTTTACTGGTTGGACGGTCACTGAGGCCATAATTATAATCTTATCTTGGTTGTCTTTCATTTAAAAGAGAACACAGGAGAATCTGCAGCTCTGCCACGCTTTATAATCTCACCAGTGCACAATCATTACAGCACATATATTAATTTTGTTTAAAATCATACATATGTGTCTTGGTATTTACCCAACCACCCAAAAACTGTCCTAAAATTAAGATTGAAAACATCACAAAGATACTCTGAAGAGATTGGGCCTAAGAGCTGTGGTGCTGACACACAAATATTGATAATGAATGAAGCCGATAAAACATTGATGTGTATCGTTGCATACATTTCATGACAATGAAGTGAAAGTTTTTTATCATGGATCCAACTGAGGACACGTCTTGTTCTTCTCTCCTGAAAGGCCAGTGTGAGATGAACTTTATCAAGTTTTATGTGCTCATGTACCTCATGGTATTGATCTGATGACTGACTGTTTCAGCTCTGGTCACTTGTCGTCATCTCTACTCTCATTTAGTCTCCTTATTAATATCCCCTCTCATATCTTGAGATCTTGTATCTTGTCATAAACATTCGGGTTTTTGTTTTTCTCTTGTGCTCTTCCTTTATCTGCTCTCTGGCAAGTTGATTAGTGTGACAGAGGAGTGCTGTTAATTGTGGAGAGTGGAGGGCTACAGGTCCATTATGGGAACCAGCATGGTGCATACGGTCCATAAACACATCAATGTTGTCACTCTGGAGAGAGGAAACAAAGGGTGTGTCTTCTGAAAAACAGCCATTATTGTTGCCAGTAGCATGTATGAGTGAGAGCTGGGCTACAGAGATATCTGCACACACTCTGCACACTGCACCATAAAGATATTTACTGACATCATCTGTTGACATCAGCAGCAGCAGCAGTGACAAGATAACATTGTTTTTAAGTCTCTCTACAATTCAATATGAGCACTTATAAAGGTAAGTCAAATGTGTGTTTTATTACCTCCGCCAAGGAGGTAATGTTTTTGCCAGCATCTGTCTGTCTTTCTGTCTGTTAGCAACATAGCTCAAAAAGTTATGGACCGATTTTGATGACATTTTCAGGATTTGTTGGAAATGTGAAAAGGAAGAACTGCTTTCATTTTGGGGGTGATCAGCAAGAAATCCTGCATTCTGGATCACTTTGAAATTTTCGTTAACATTGGGGCCAAAAACTTTGTTTGGTTAATTATTGACCAAACCCCATGAAATTTGACTTAATGATGGACAATGGGATCCTCTATCATATTCCAAAAGCTGATCCGGATCTGATCCAGAAGACGGATTTTATTGCAATTTATATAAACTTGGTGGAGGTCTGCGCTCTCCGAGTGCTTTCTAGTTATTTAATAATACATTTGTCTACATGGGTGATTTTACAGTTCATAATTTTATCATAAAAAAACATGATTTCAGGTCCATCCAGGTCTGTATTCACCCGTATTCATGCAGGTGCACAGAGATGACCTCGTAGAGTGTCAAATGCTATTCAGGAGGAACACACTCTCCTTCAGGCTGGAGAAATCATGAATTTCCCTCCAAAGCCCCTCATGTCAGGGCTGTTTGATTAATGCTGGTGAGACCGTTGTTTACTTTTTTTTTGTTTTTCCTCACCCCTCACTCATTCTTTCTTCCTTTCCTTATTTTATTGCCTTTTTCTTATGACCACCCTCCTACTTGTCTTCACATCCTCTCAATGCCCCGTGTATGCCCCCCCCCACAAACACACACACACTTCCAATACTAGTTTGCAAACAAATGTGGGTAATACATTTACATACAATTATAACAGCACATCCTTCCCTCTCTGGCTCTCCCCTCATATTGTCTCTCTCCTTCAGTCCTCTTGCTCCTCCCATCTCTCGACTCCTTTGTTACCTGCAGGTCTCCCCCTCTTCTCTCCTTGGGTCTGTTATGCAGATACAGTATCTGCCTTCACTCTCTGACTGGATCCCAGGTTCCTGAAACTGCAGTCCAGCTCCATTCATCTCTGACAGACTGCATTAGCACCATGAGGAGAACGCACACGCTCACACACACACACACACACACACCCACACATACACACACACACACACACATACACGCACGCACGCACGCACGCACGCACGCACACACACACACACACACCTAGTTTGGGGGGTAGAAAGGCCATGACAGCAGGCTGCTCCAAAGCTGGCCAATGAATATAGATCACCTCGCTATTCTCAACAACTGGGGCTCTGAGAGCCTCAAAGGCCCTCTGGGAGTCTCAACACACAGAATGAGTCAGGCCTGTTCTATATGGACAATAGAGCAGGTAGATAATCATAACAACAACAGTACTACAACCATGACTTCTACTCACAAAGGTGCTATTTTATATCAGATTTATTGTCCACCTTCAGTCTATTTTATTTGTGTAGTGGCTCATTTCTTTTAAATACCACAGTGTTCATTTTCGATAAATATCAATATCAATCTTGATAAAATAATGCCATATTATGTTATAAGGTTATGTTTAACGGCAAGCATCAAAAATCTCATTGTGCATCTTTACTTGATGCAGTGAGGTGTGAGTGAACAAGCTTGTCAGAAAAATGCCGCCACAAATTGTGCCAAACAAGTGCCAAATAAATGTGTCACACCTGAAACTATGGCCTGTGTTTCCATATTGATATGAGATTTAAGTTTAATGCCTGATATTACACTGGAAATATTTCATATTTAAAGATTAAGATTAACTTTAGTTCATTGAATTAGAAATTATTTTACTTAAACCAAAAAACATCTATATTATTATCATCATGTTTTTTTTCCATAATTACAAACCAAAATAAACACAATGCATAAACAAATACAAGGTTGCCATTGGAATGGCAAACAGTGTCTGATACTGTTAATGTTACAATGTGTGTATATAATGTGATAAAGACTGTTGTTAATGTTGCCTCTACAGAGAGATTACTGTCAGATGGTGTGCCGACATGTTCATGTTGGTGGCCGTGCATGTATGCCTTCTCTTGTGCACATGTGTTATATAACATGCTGATCTTGTGTGTGTTTAGAGATGCATGAGTGGTTTTACCAGGCAGCACTGGGCTAATAAGTCTCAGCTGCTATGGTGAGGCGTGTGCCACAGTGGATCTGTAATCTGTCTTATAGTTGTGCTGTGGGGCTCTGTGCTTGTGTGCCCAATCCCCTGCAAGCATGTGGTAGGTATCCTAATCTACTTGGTGAATTACTAAACCAGCTCTAAGCTCAATGCTGCTGTTTCTTGAAAATCAATGAAGGGTGAGAGAAGGAACAAGTGCTGTAACCTGCAGTCAAATGTCTCTCACCAGTTATTTAATATTTTACCAGGAAGAGTGAGAGCAAAACCAGCCTTTATCGGAGTGTTTAATGTGTCTAAAACCAATATAGAGATTAGACAGGGTGGTATAATCAGGAAACGTGCTGCAGGTTAACGCAAATAGAAAATGCAGTTGCTGTGATTACAAAGCATTGAGTCATTGCCCTCTGATCTCATTAGGGGCACATGACCCAATTGGTGTAATCACATTGCTCATGTGATTGATGCCAACAGTGCAAAAACAAGATGAAATAAGAGTCAGAAGTATTGGCAGCACACAGGGCTTCTCTTCTTTTAATTTTTTCGTAAATAGCTCTCTCATGTGGGGTTGTGTACACCAAGGACTTTTGTGCTATAAAAATGAGCACTTGAAATCAATTGTGATTTTTCAATCCTATTAAGTAATTTGAATTTTAGAAATATTATTTATTATTGAAGTAATGGAGCAAAATGTTGACACAAGATGTCTCTCCAGGCTGTTGAGAAAAGCTTAACGCCCAGAACTGAGTTGAACATACATGTGCAAAACATCTCTAGAACGTAAACTAGACTCTGTCGAAGCCTGGCTCACTTTCAGACTCTCAAACATTCATTAAATTAATGATAATAATAATAATAGTTACTTATAATTAATGTATCTCACTCACATACTTTCAGTATCACTGGTCCCAACATGCACTAAGACCAGTTACCAGCAGAATGGAAACCAACTCTCCCATGATGGGGCATGGAAATTGTGTTTGGATAGTGTCAAAGGTGTGACATTTAAAGGTAGCTTATTATGTCTTCTAAAACTGTTTAATTGCCTCCTGCTGATGAGCAGCATATCCCTGGGCTGTTTGAGGTTTTAACAGACAGTTCAACTGCTCACACACCTACTTCTGACATGCAAATATAAGGAATAGCCCACACACCCTCAGGGGAACTGCAGCAGGTCGCTATTAGAGAGCAAGAGAGGGGGGGGGGGGAGTGAGAAAGAAATGATTATGGAGAGAAAACAGACGGAACAAGAAACAGAAGAAGACACATTCCTTCATTCCTTGTCAGTGTGAGGAATTTAAAGAGTCAGATGCCTGTCAATGCGAGATGGCTGATGCTACAGGTTGCCCAGCCAACAGCCCTTCATGAGTGTACGAAGGGAATATTTACATTTAAAATTTTCAATGGAAGACTCTGCCCTGTCCTGTTGACAAAGGAGCTTTAAGGTGCAGTGTCTTTGTGTTGCTGTTGGTCTGATGGATAAATAGTCCAAAGCATGCAGGGGTGTAACAGCTACAGAACACTTTGATGGGGAAATGCATGTCGACGATTAAAGAATTCTTTTTGAAAGAATTTCCTTTCTTTCTGAAGAGGGTAAGAAGTAATGGGCGCTCTCCCTATTTTCTCCAACCCCCTCTCCTTTGTGCCCCTCTCTGTGTGTAAGTATATATATGCGTGTGTGTTTGTGTTTGAAGGGGGGGGGGGGTTGTTGCCTGCTCTGTGACCCCTTTCATGTAAACACGGACACAGTCAGACGAGGTGCTGAATGGCAGTGATTATGAGAAGCGTGCATGCACGCGCACACACACACACACACATACACACACACACACACACACACACACACAGACACACACTGGGAGCTGTGCCAAGCAGGGAAGACCTGCAGAGCAAGGCTTCCCCTGGCTCACTGCCATCAATCCATTAACAAACTGAGGAGGAAAGATGGGGGGCTCCTAAGCTGAGGGGAAGAAATGAAGGAGGAAACTGAAGATATAATAAACCCACTCTCAGTAGCTTTATATTCCTTTATAATCTGAGGATTAGAGCTGAGCATATACAGTAGGATAATGCTAATGGAGCAAATGACTTGAAATAAGATTAATGTGCATTTGAAATGTGCTTGGTCAGCACTTATTGTAAAATACAGAAGTGATCAAAGACGATTTGGGTCCATAAGGTCAACCTTCTGCAGGAAGAATAACTTCAGTCATGAAAAAAAATCGGTGTTTTGGAGAGTTGAATTCGCAGAACACTGAGCGAGAGGAGAAAACAGACATTCATCCCCATCTTCAAAGGACACTGACACAAAAATAACATGGTTAAACAAGGATAGACAGACAAAGATAGCTGTTGGGGTCATGTGTTGTTTGCCAAGTCATGCTCTCCTTGTCCTTTGCCCGTCTGGCCTGTTATCGCACAGTGGCTTGGCCTGTCACCTGACTACATATGTGTGGGTCTGTTTGTGTGTGTGCTTTGTGTTGACCCCTTCAACCCCCAATCAAATCATATGATTGTGTCATTTTCTCTCAGAGCCACAGGCGACTGGACACACATCAATGAGCACAAGATGAGCTTCAGAATCACCAAACAGCAGCAGAGATCACATGAAGGCACAGATGCAACCAAAGCTGCTTCTGGTGTTTTTAGCTGCTTTAAATGAAGACCACATTTTTTATTTCAGGATCATGCAAAACTATACATCGACAACCTTAAAGAAAATGTAAACAGCTAAACCAGCATACAGCAGTCAGTGTTTACAGATTAAAGCATACAGTACTGATCCTTATTGATCTTTGATAAAAGGTTTGATCTTTCAGAATCACCTGCACCAGAATGCCCACATATCTAGGCAGCAAATATGACCCACATGTAGCTCATCTTCTTAGAACTGCTCCCGTTCATGGGAAATGACATAATGTACCTGCAATCCATCTCTGTTGAACTGCGTTAAAACTGTTGTGTGCACCAAATGGATTCAATGCTCCATTTTCTTTGATGTCGGTGAACCTGAATCAGCAAAGTGCAGGATGGAATTTGACCCCTCATAATGTCCTTTTTAATCAGAAGTAATTGACACAGATGGACCTTCATCATGCCTGGATGTCCTTGCCCGTCATGCTGCAGAGCCATAGAGCTCTGGTTCTGTGGCACTTACAGCAGATTGACTGAATAAATTCAAAGAGATGAAGGTGTGGGCTGTTACACAGACAAATAACTTTGTCTTTAACCCGACTACTTTCTTTTGTGCATCGTATAGATCTGCGACCTCTCAGTAACTCTCCCTGCATGTGGATAGATGCTGTTTTCCTTTTGATGGCCACTTTTTTTATTGGTTGTTGCTGTGAGAACTTTGTGCCACTGGATGGTTCAATTAATATACAGTAACCAGTTCTCCTTTTTACCCTCCGTTCTCCTCCCTCCCCTGCTGAGGGGAAAATGGGTCTCATTCCAATTTAATGCATGGCCAATTCCCACCTCGACAGAGCGGTAATTAAAATCCACACGCAAAGGCCCATTCATCAGCACAGATGACAGAAAAGGGTGGGGGTACAGGGGGGCTCCAGGGCTGTACCCTTGAATTTAGGAAGAGGGAGAGACAGATGAAGTTTTATTTCTGTAGGAATGTGGTATCACTCCTGTGTGTTCGAACGAATGCATGTACTCACGACTGTTACCGTTATTATTGCATATGTGCTGATTATGTGTCTAATTCATGCAGCCCCCACCTGTTTAGGCTCCACCCCCCTTGTCAGTTATAGAACAATTTTTGCAACCGGTGAAAGATTTTATGGTTTGAAGTGGCGTGCACACACATATACACACATTGTGGTCCTATCAGTATGAGGACTTTCATAGACATAATGTATTACCCAGCCCCTTACCCTAACCTTAACCATCCATAACCATGGAACCCCCTAACTCTGACCCTAACCTAAACGCAATTGTAACCTCAAGCTTAAAACCATATCTTGACCCTTAATCAGTCCTTTGAAGTTATGAGGACCAGCCAAATATATCTTTACTTCTCAGAAAATGTCCTCACTTTGATAGTCGAATGAGGATTTTGGCACTCAAGAACACACACACAGAATCCTCCTGGTATCCCTACTCCCTTAAAGGACTGCATGTACAGTATATGCAGTTGTATGTGTGTGTGTGTGATTGCTTGCTCTCTCCACATGTTGCCACCCAGCAGCTGTCTGCATGTTTAATTAGGCTGTCCTTCTACTCTGGGCATAAATCTAGCACTGAGATGACATCATGGTGATGCACTTGAACTCTATTTTATCCGAAATGAAATGATCTATTTCTTTAAAAAAAAAAAAACAAGAAGGAAGGAGAACTGTGAAATGACACAGCATAAACAGTCTGTGTGTTGTATTACAGCATACTTACTAAGAGAGCAACCTTAATGGTTTTTGAAGGAAGTTAAAGAGAGAAAAGGAAAGGAGATCTGTTTCAGCATATTTAGCTTCGAGTCCTGTGTCACATCCTCAGCTCAACCTCCCAAATCGGTCTGTCTGTCTGTCTGTCTGTGTCCTGCAATGGACTACACTTGAGACTGAATGGCCAGAGTTGGACAGGCCGCTGCTCTGTGCTGCAGACAGAGGAGAAGAAAGGGGGGGCACACATTTTAATGAGATGCACAGTGTCAATGGCCACTCTCTCTGAAGAGGGCAAGAAGAAAAGGGTGCTTCCCCCATTTTCTCCACTCCCCTCTCCTCTGTGCCCCTCTCTCTTTCTCTCGCTCTCTCCTGCCCTCCTCCCCAGCTGGCGAGGGGCTTTGTTCGACAACAGATGATACCCCAGATGCCCCAGTCCAGCAGCCCCCTTTGGCTACATTCACCAGCCTTCTATCGGGTCAGAGATCACCGTTGGGCATCTGAATGGGTCTCCGTGGCAACAGTGGCCATGGCGGTTGAGAGAGTGGCAGAGTATTTTTGCCTGGTTGCCATGGACAGCGCTAATTTAACTATAGGTAGGGTTATAAAAAGGAGCCCAAACTCACACTCAAGTAAAAATTTAGATAATATTGAGTAGGGAAATATTAAATTCTAAACATACTTGAATCTCACAGATAAACAGACATTGTTTAACCTTGGTTAAAGCAGGTGGCAATTCTATAAATACTGTACATGAATGCACAAATAAATGTACAAATAGACTTATTTGTTCATTTGTGGGGTTTTTTTTTTGGTTGCTCTAAAAAGTACAGAAAATGGAAAGGCATTTAAGAGTAAAATGAAGTAAAATAATTCCTCCTGCATTCATTTCAAATGAAGGAATAGTCAAAATGTACAAATAAGGGAGACATATCAGTACAACTTCATATTAAATAATAATTAATATGTTTGAAGTGGGTTAGGGTTGTTCATGAAGCAGATGTTATTAAAGGAAAATGAAAAATACAATAAAAAGAAAACAGGTGGGTGGCAAAGCTGACCATCAGACCCCAACAGTCACATGGACCCTCTTCTGCTTTGGGATAAATAAACATGTTTAAACATGGCTGCGAGTGTAGATGGTTATCTGTGATAAAACACAGAGATAAATGTCAGGGGACATGGAGAGAAGCAACCCAGTGTGGCAAAGGCAAAATTATGAAGATGGGAGGGCAGAAATGGAGGAAGATCTAAAATCAGAGAGGGGAAGTGAGTGGTGCCTCTGAAAGATAAATATACATGTGACATGTGACCGGTCAGCATATGAGCCACACAAAAGTCAACTTGAGTGTTGTTCCATGCCTTTGATTTCGGAGTCTTCATGGCCTCCCTGTACCCAGTTTGGCCTGACTCGGGTGTCTCCTGGTTCTCCTCTCCTTACAGGCTGAGTTGGTCACGCTGTCCAAACAGATCAAAGGTCACATGATAAGGAGAGGCGGAACACTGGGGCCTATTCAGTAGATTGTACACCAATAGTGTGTCACATGTGGGCACTAAATGTATGTGTATGTTTGTGTGTGTGTGTGCGCGCGCAAATCTCTTCAGTAAAGAGTTAAAATACTTTTTCATATTTTACAACTGCAAATGTGATCCAAAAGGAGTCTGACAGAGTCCAGTTGTCTTGGGAACTCATCCCCTGTGAGCTTCTGTGAGTAAATCCACAGTATTTGTTTACCAGTGGCCTTTATCTCACAGGTAAACAGCAAATGAATGATTATGGCCCCGCCCTGCAGTCATCACAGCATCAGATAGGACAACAGAAGAAAGACAGCAGACAAGCGGTCATCCACTTGTCTGCACCCCCCTCCCATATTTAATCTGCTGTGCAACATACTGAATATGTGAAATCACCCAACTTTGGCAAATATGTGAAACACTGATATGCGTGGGACTTTATTGATAGAGGACTTCAGTGGAGCAGGCACCGAAGAGCCACAGTTCCTGATCGGGCCAAACAGGTCATCAATAGGCCTGGCGGCGTGCAACGGCCTGCAGACATATGTCTTTCTGTTCAGCTACACGCAATGAGTCAGAGAGGAGATGATTATGGCTGGGAACCAGCACAGCGGCTGCAGCATTTCAACACACACCAAGTGTGTGTGTGACTATGAACTTTACACTGGTTGTATGTTCAATCATGTGCATATTTTTAGATATTCCTTGTGCTATCACCATCACCAAGCTATTAAAAAAATATATTTAAAAAAAAAAAGGTTATTTTTTACATCATTCATGTTGGTGTAGTCTGTGAACCTTTTGGTTTTTTTTTTTTTTTTTTAGAAAACTCATCCAATTGACGCTATAAAATACATTTGTCTCTCTGTCATACATGACTGAATGAAAGAGGTGGGTGACAACGTACACCTATTGTTGGTCCATTCAAAACGTTTTTGTTTTTCTCTCACACTCACAATTTAAATGGAACTAGAAACTCATGTGAAGCTACATGGATGAAATCAGCAGAAGCACAGGGAACAGCCGTGACTGACCTCATCAAAAACACATCATAGAAAATCCCCTTGCAGATGACCATAAACACTTTCTTCATTCAGATCTGTGTGTTTAGTAAGAATTCACAAATCAATTGTAAGAACAAACACTGACCGCAGGGTCTTCATCTATCTGGATTTCCTCTTGCAATGAGTGATTTTGTTTCTCCTGCACTGGTTTATGAAACAACCTGTTTTGCCAGAATACACAGAGTGTGTGTGAGATGAGTACCTGTCTGTAGTATGTGCCTGCACAGGCATGCACATACATGCATATGCATGGGTGGGTTTTTGTTGTGGTGCTGTCAAAGGGCAACAGTTTCTTCAAAAGCCGACACTCATTGGATCTGCAGAACGCTCCGAGGCTCACTTAAGGCCATCTCATCATCATTATCTGACAGAGAAACAGAGTGAGAGCAAAAGCAGATCAGTTGCTTCTGCAAATTCTGCAACCCTGTTGATCAAGTGATCACACTGTGATCTTCTTTGAAACTTTCAGAAAAGGTGACGGACTGGCTCAACTGAATGATAAATCTATTTCTCCACTGGATTAAAGGTGCCCTCATCAGGAAGCCTGTATCATCAGCAAACCTTATTGGAAGCCTTTTGAGGCCAACCACCTGAGAGGGCCTAAATGCAACTTCTGTCCTTTTGAACTTGCAGTGTTCAGAGTCCCCCACCAGAGGAAAGGTGTTGCCTGGCAGTATTCTTTTTTTTCTTTCACATTGGAACAATTCTTGCTGTCTCATTTCATAAACCAGTTCTGCCTGAGAGCCAGCTGTTATGTGCAGGAGATATCTGATAAGCAATGCCACGTGCTTCTGTACAGGGGCTTCACAGCCCTTACAGGTTTCTCAGCCCAAGACAAACAAGTCCCTTCCCAGCTAATTGACCAGGAGGCTCATAACTGGAATCACTGCCCAGTGGAATGTATTCACTCCTTGAATGGAAGTTATATACCTGAAACAGCTGAAATGCTTGTGGACAAGGACATTAACATTGAAGACTTTAACGCGGAATTAATTGGAGTGGAGTGCAGGGTTAAGAACCGATGTAGGATGGGGATTATTTTCAGGAACCTGCTTTACCGCAAGCTAGCGCCATTCATAGCCACATTGTTGTCTGCCGCCCCCTGCTTGCTAAAATATAACACACAGCCAAACTGTGGCGACGAGAGATCAACTACAGGAATTTAGAATTCCGCGCATATAAATGCGCAGTAAACATACTTTAATCACACGGAATTATTCAGATTTTAAATAGCATACATTTTGACCATTTTGCTTGGTGAAATGAATTCAACTTGAAATTAATTAAATTCAAAATAAAAAGTATGATAAAAATGTAGTTGTGAGATGTTTAATTTATATATACATTCAAAAGGGCACAAAGATAGAAAAGGAGACTGATTCATGGATAAAAATATACAAATAAAGGCTGTTTTTAAGACAATCAATCATTCACATACATAAAGGCCGAAACTATCCATATTAAATTTTTATACAGCACTTTGGATTATGAAAACAACAATCAAACTCCATATTACACACATGCTACATGGTTTATGTTTAACTTCATGCAGCTAGTAAACATTCAATGTGCCTTATTCTTTAATCATAAACAACAGAATTTGTTTGAGTTTGGCAACGCTGTATATACAAACCTCAATGCTATAATGTTCCAGAACCTGTGTGCAATTTCTAATGACAACAAATGTTGAAACTCCAAAAAATACAGCACGTGGTCTGTCACCACAGCTGATGAGAACAGAAGCATCATGCTATAGATCAAAGACATCTGACTAGTCTGTTATAAAGAAAAAACACAAGTATTACAGTCAAGTGTGTGATGACAGAGTAGGCCGCACTGGTCAGAACTGGTCAACTTCATGTATCCAATTACAGTTCAAACTCCCTTTAAAATGAAAAGCTTTAAGAATTCACATCCACAAACATTACAAATTACTTACAATTGGCACAGACTGATTTACTGAACGTGCAGATCATCACATTTTTCTTCTCTAAGTGCACAGAAGTCAAGATGCTAGTGCAATAATAATAATAACCACAACAATGAAATTGCTGTCAAAGTAAATAAATAAGAGATGCAAGTAATAAAAATCATTTGAGAGGAAACACTAAAGAAATAAAGGACACACAATCAGAAATAAAACCACATTGTCCAATTGCCAACATTTACAAAGGCAAAACACATTCATACATCATGTACCAGTAAACACACACACACGCACACACACACACACACACACACTCACACACACACACACAGACACACAGACACACACACCTCTAATATGGGATCTGATTTTGGTAATACTGGATCATGTCATAGGTTCTGCTCCTGTAATGGACAAAAAAACATGGATAGACATGGATATAAACATTAAAAAGGTCATGTGGATTACATCAGTAACAATATACAGCTTGTGTTTGTGCACCGACCTGTTGCTTAGGAAGCAGTTTTGAATCACTTTGATTATGAAGGAAGCAGCATCTTTCTCACTTAAACCAGGATTAAAACGCTGTCTATGAGTGGCAAGAAAAAAAACATCCAGGAAATTATATCATATCCTGTTTTTATGGAGAGTTTTATAAATCTGCAGATACTCCTGTACTCACTTGAGCAACTTTATAGTTTGTCCTCTGAAGCAGGGGAGGCCAGTGTCTAGCATGAGTGTTACCAAGGAGACCACCGCATCCATGTAGGGCCTGATGCACCACAAGGATGTTTGTGACATATGAAACAAACCTATATTGTCACATATATAATATATATATTCTCACACCAAAAACAGAAAAAAACCTCCTCCTCCTCATCGTCATCATCATACGTGTGGTAGCACGACCTCTGAGATGTCTCCTCTCTTTAAGTCAACACCTTTTGCTTAAATGTGGGCAGTCAGTTATTTTTTGCTTCATACTCTATTTGAGCTATTTGAAATTCCACCAGATTGGCAAACAGTAGATTAGAATGAACTTGAATGTTCCCTATACCCTGCATTGTGGGTACTGTGTTGCTGCTCCTTTCTGAAGAATAAAAAATGGCTGTATTGTAGACTGTAAATGTAATCATTGGCCCAGACTTCAGTGCAGTAACTTAAAGATGTTGAGACCAAAGAATAGCACAGAATGTGAAGCAGTTGAATATCAGCATCCAGCACTCACCGGACAGCCAGATATCCCCTCACACACATCTCCATGAACCATTTAAAGGGAGTCGCCTCCATTTTTCCACCCATGATCATCACCATCTCATCAGTTAGTTTGATGTCTGGCTCCCAGCCAAGGTTCCCACCAGGGGAACTTTCGAACATGAAGCCGAAATCTGGAAACACAAATGGAGACGGGACAAATCAAACCATGAATAGGACATGCTCTATGAGTTGACCTCACACTTCTTTCCATTCATATTGTTTAAAAATCTTTCAAAAGTTGTCAGGAAAGTTCCTGGTAGGAGTCACACTCCACAAATGATCACTTTGTTCTACAAAAACACATTCTTATTCAAACCAAAGATAGAAAATGATGAGATATCTCTAAATACAATAGGTACACTGTACACACCAATGTGGATGAGGTGGCCCTGGCTGTCCAACATGATGTTTCCATTGTGTCTGTCTTTAATCTGAAGCAGGAAAAGCAGCAGACTGTAAGCTGCCATGCTGCGGATGAAGTTGTAGCGTGCCTGGAAATTGTAAAAAATAGGTGAAATTTGAGCACTGACAAGTATGATTAAAGAAGCCCCTGTGTTGCTGGCGTGAATGACCAGAACACTGGGATGTGAAACTCGGTGTTCACCTTCTGGAATGCTAGTGTGGATTCATCTCCATACTGGTTCCTGAAATAGTCGTACATGCCAAAGTCTGTCTGCCGTCCTAGTTGGTCGCGAGACTTGCAGTCTGGGATGCACTCGATAACTCCACACTGCAGAGATCACAGGAGCAGTTGCATCATATGTGGTTGTGTTACCACTCTGGTAAAACCTTATGAAATAATATAATGTAAGGAATGTTAGTTTTGACATACTCCTGGAGCGGTAGCCACCACCCTGTATGGAAAGACATAGAGGTCCAGACCCACCAACTGGAATATGTTTTTAAACAGGCTGATGATCTGAAGAGCCAGCATGTCCTGGGAACAGACAAAAGTCATTCCGAACACAAATGATTGAACAATATTGAGATTTTAAATTATAGCTGAGGAGAGTGAGGCACAGACCTGTCTACAGTCATCTCCCACTTTAAAGATCGCTGCCTGCCAGCAGATCCTCTTGGCCACTTCTTCACCTTTTACCTCATCTTCAGAATCTGAACGGCACTGCAGACCTGAGGGTAAGATGCATTTACAGTTAGCCTGTGTGCACCCACCACCACCACACTTTTACTGCATTTAGTGTTAACAGTACCTTCTTTTTCCAGCTCACTGACTCCACACCTCTTTACTTTAAACTTGGCCAGGTAGGGAGCTTTAGCAGCACTACACAGAGGCACACATGACACTTGAAACAATTTCTTTGTGAATCTGTAAGTGTCACAAACATAGACAGAAGGCCCACCTCTGCATGGGGGTCCCAGACTTGTAGTCTATATCCAAAACAATGGCCTCTGGGTTACTGGGAAGATAACACCCAGGCTGGACTTGGATCTGTGACAAGGTTTCCAGGCAGGCCCTCTTCCTCTCCTCCCCTTTGGGAAAAGGTCTGATAAAGACAAATGAAAAAAAAAACATGAAAGCACCTTCATAACTGACTTTAGTGGGAATATCATAGAGCGGTATCTAACTGAATGACTTCAGACCAAAAGTGACATAGAGTCTCATCTGTTATTCACAGAGGTTAGTCGCTGGGGTGTGGAATTATGAAGTGAAAGCCAGGGGACACCATGTTTCTCCCTTGGATAAATGCAATTAGCGCTGTAATGAGTGCTGAAGAGAATACTTTGTGCCTCTAGTGAGCTGATAAAACAGCCCATGAAGGAAACAGTCATAATGGGACCAGACAGAAAAATAGACACTGGATGATTTTCCAGACCAGTGCATAATCAGAGAGACAAGAAAATGCCAAAACCAAAACAAACCAACAACAAAGGGAGCAGACCACTGGTTGAACATTAGAGAAAAGAACAAAACATCAGGCCTCAGAGGAACACTTGCTATCTCTTCATTAGCACTCCCAAGACTACCCAGAGGGTTCTTTTTAATTGTAGTATTCCTTTGGAGAGGTTCATAAACTTGTTTTTTGTTGTTGTTCTGTTTATACGAGGAGAGTTTTTTAAGCAATGATTTTTACTTCTTGCCTCACCTTAATGTGGCCTCAATCTGTCCTAATTAAATTTCACAGACAAGCATATTTTAGAAATAACTCAACTCTTAAGTCTTGTAAAATACAAAAATTCCAGGACTAAAAGTGTAAATTAAGTCCTACTTTATATCCCCCAGTCATACTTTATAATAGCAGAGACATTGGTGATCTTGTTGAAGAAGTCAAACTCCCTCTGGTAGAAGTCCTTGGCTGGTCCAGACAGAGAACCAGTGATCTCCTCCACCATTTGTTCAAGCAGCTCGCCGATATCAGCTGCACAGAGAAGATGTCAGTGAACATTCAGTACCTATCTGAGCCAGGAAGTGGAATATCTCACGATCTTTCTGGCTTCCTTCCTCATCAAGGAATATGTTGGTCTTCATATTCCAGATAAACTGGTGAGCAAGAAGCTGAGACTTCTGAGCAGCCCACAGGATGTACTCTCTCACATAACCCATCTACGGCGAGACAGTAAAGACAGAAAGCTCATGAAGCTCACATCTGAATTCATCTGTCGATCCACTCTGATGCTTACCTTGTCATATCGAAGTGCCTGAACAATCTGTGGAATGTAAAACAAGATGGCATCCTGGAAATGGACAGAAATAAGAGATACTTAGATTTTAGACTTTCTGTGTGATCAGCAATGGAAACTGTTCCTGTCTTTTAAAGAGTACGTCCACATTAGATGTGCATACCGGTGGAAAGGAACGCAGAACTTTGACCCCATACTGGGCTGTGAGGGGGTGAGGCGGATACAGAGAGGAGAAGTACGAGAGACCGGTCGGAGGATCGGCTGGAGCCCAGCACAGGATGTAACTGAGCTCTGGAGAGTCGGCATCAATCGTATGCCAAGTCACCAGGAACTGCAGAACAAAGGATGACAAGAACAAGGAGGGGAATCTAAACCATAGATATCAAAATGTTAAACCTAAGACAGCATCTTTAAGAGTGCTTCACATCCCTACAGGGTACATATCTAACCCTAACTGACACTGTATTAACAAGGACGCCAGAGGCGGTCATGGTTATTAACTGCTAAAATTGTGGGAATAAATCACTCTGTGGGAACGAGACAATTCTTACACTGAATTATGGCTGCTTTTAAGGAAAGGCTGCCTCTTCAGACAGATATCAGGCTCATTAAGAGCTCAGTCAGATAAAATGGCTTGAAGCAGCTCCAAGGTTTCTCCAATAATGTAACAAACCAAACACTGTAAACTTCTCTTTGACCTGTGTTATCTTAAACGTCAGTTTTTACAGAAAATAACTTAAAGGTCATTTGAAAAAAAACATCTCTCGTACACACGTGTACTTTTTTACGATAAACATCTGTTCATGTAACAATGATAATGGCTCATATTTGCCTCCGCCGAGGAGATTATGTTTTTGCTGGTGTTTGTTTGTCTGTCTGTTAGCAACGTAACTCAAAAACTTATGGACCGATTTTGATGACATTTTTAGGATTTGTTGGTAATGTGAAAAGGAAGAACTGATTTCATTTTGGGGGTGATCCGGAAGAAATCCTGGATTCAGGATAACTTTGAAATTTTCGTTGACATTGTGGTAAATGGGGCCAAAAATTTGTTTCTCAATATCTCGGTTAATTATTGACCAAACCCCATGAAATTAGACTCAAGGATGGACAATGGGATCCTCTATCATATTCCAAAGGCTGATCCGGATCTGATTCAGAAGGAGGATTTTATTGCAATTTAGATAAAAAATGGGGGTGCCCTTATATTTTGGCCTACTGTACCTTTTATATTAGAGGTAGAAAATTCTAACAAGCGCCATCATGCAGCTGAGTCAATTTCGCATCTGTAGTATGTCAACGGATTTGTTCTAGCTTAATACTTTAGGAGCTATATCCAGAAGAAAACCGCCATTACCGAAAATACGATTTTCATGAATAACTTTTATGGTCAAGGAATCTAAATATGTAGTCAAAGTATATGTGGGAAATCACAATATGCCAGGAATTGTTGCGCTTGGCGGAGATCTACGCTCTCCGAGTGCTTTCTAGTCACATATGGAAATCACCTTCACAGCTTCTGGAACGTCACACACAGCCGCTGGGTCCATGCGTACCAGACGGGTCACCTCAGAAACAATAGCCTCTGTGTTTTTAAATCTGAAATTAAAAAACAAAACAAAAAACTGCATACTGTTTCAGGGTGTATTTTATATATTGCAATCGCTAAGAGTCTTAGTACTTCTTCAAAGCCATCGGTGAAGCCTCCTAGCAAGTCTATACTGAAGAGATCTTTCAAAATTTGAAAAATGTGATGTCTTTTCTCTGGAAGCCAATCTATCTGTCAATGGACTTTTACCTTTCTGAGAACTATATGTATATAAACACAAATGATAAATGTTCTTGGGTTACAGCAGTGTGGGCCTCCTCTAAAATGTAAACATATCTGCAGTAATTTTAATACGTTATTTGTGCGCATGTCATTAAAGTTGTCCAAAATATCAGAATTGCTGGACAAAAACTATAAACTAATATGCATTTGTTTGTCTTTGTACCTTGCAGGTAGCTGCAGAGCAAGGTAAGGGGCAATGCTCCAGGCCAGGTTGACATTATCTTTCCACTGTTTCTCAGTCAGACTGATGTATTTGGACCTCCAATTAGCAATGCTGGTCTCCACTGACTGCTCCATTGCAATAGCAAGCTCCTGAGTAGATAATGGGTTGTACCATATGGTCAGGCGCTCAATCTCGTTGGCCTGGAGACACATTCAGTGAACAGAAATTGTTATAATCATTTGGTAAATACAGACAAAATGTTGCTTAGATTTTTGTTTGTGGCTAGAAAAGGTAGCAGACAAATGAGAATACCAGTAAGGCCAGTAAAAGGGTCCGACGTTTCATGTAATACTTGTGAAGCTGAGAACCTCTGTTGCTTTTTTTGGATAATCCTGAAATAGATAAATAATGCACAATGACAGATAATTAAGACCTTTATTCATGTTTATTTTTTCCCCATTTAACAAGTGTTTAATACACGCTATAACCCATCTGTATGTAATAATACATGTGTGTTTTACCAGATTTTTTGGATATGGTGGACATCCCAGAAGAAAGTGGGTAGGTATTGATCCATCCTTGAGTGACCTGCTGTCTCTGGCCCACTGCTGCATCAAGACTGCTTCGGCTCTCAGTCACTGCTACTACAGACAGACTGTTCACCGACATGTCTTGGGGGTCTATAAAAGAACAGTTTCCTTATCCATCTATCTTGGGAATATTTTCCTTTGTGTACATTCCTATTTCATTATGTTATTGTATGTTTATTAGTTATCAAAATAGCTCTTTGAGGACATTTAGAACTTTAAAGGAGAGGCTGCCATTATATGTTTGAGTTGTACCTGGGGGAACGAGCTGGTGGGCAGTCAGATACCTCTTGTCAGACTGCAGACTGGCATAGAACTTGATCATGATACTGATGTCTTCTCTCAGCCTCTTATCTGTCTGAGTGGGGAATTTGGGGGTGGTACTACACACATAAAAAAAGAATGGGATTAATAGTAACTGAGATGGCTCAAATTTGTTTCAGATTTATCCCCAGTACCTGAAGTAGTCAAATGCTGTGGAATAGATCTTTTCTCGAAGCACGTTTTTGATGGTTGCATTTGTGACAACGTTAGCATGTAGGAGAGTGAGGCCGAGAGTTAGCAACCTGAAAAACGAAGCAAAGCAATAACAAAATAGTGTTAGTGTCTCTGTAGCGATTACAATTTAGCTGTAAAAGCCTAAAACAATAAATATGATTTTTTTTTTTTTTAACACAGCCTGCAACATCACCAATACAGTTCACAAAACAGTCCTGGCCAACAGGCGAGGTATTTTAAAGTGCCATGTCCAATATAATAAAAGTCATGGATTAAAGTAAACTGTTGTGGTACCTAAATCTTGGTCCAATGGCTGCAACGTGCCTGTTCAGGCTACTTTTATGTCCTCCAACACTCAAAGACAGAGATCTCTGTAGAATTGCAGTGAAAATCTCCACCTGGTCAGCACTACTATACTTGGCAATCTCAAATCTCTGCACCAAAAACTGGAAAGTAAACACAACAAATAAAAATGTTTTGCAACGCATTTACATTGGCTCACCTTTAATGAAAATGGAATGGGAACTTGGGGTTTGGAGACTGGGTTTCTGAAAGAGCTTTGATGTTTGACCCTACACAGGTGAAAAGGGGCTTAAAATCAGAGGACCTAATTTAATGGATTTCCTGCTATACTATTGCTAAGGGGTTAGGGCTACGAAACTCCGGCAGTATTCAAAAAAGTAGTACAAATTACAAGAAATTTTGAGCGCATTCAGAAATTGAGCATCTACAGACACCAGGGAGGCAGTCTGGACTAAAGAGAAACTAAAAAAGGAAATGACAATTCTTCCTGGTCAGATGAGTGGAATCCTGTTAAACCTCTAGTTAGTTCAGTTGATCCTTTTCAAGTGGGCACATGGTGTAGGAGTATAGAATCAAACTGACAGAAAATCTATCAAAAGGATCAACTATGTTCAACAGGAAAATGCATTATTTAAAACAAACCATTAAATTCCAAAATGAAATCCTGAACTAAGAGCAACAAACTGACCTCTATCCAAAGAAAATGAGGGATGACATCAGGTGCACAGGGTGTAGGTTGACTCTCCTCTGAGACGGCCAGAGGACCTGCCTCAGCTTTGGTTTCTGAAAACAATCCCATCTTCAGCTCCACTGTCATCTGCCACGCTCCCGCCATCTCACGCATAAACTACACAGGTAGAAAATATAAATCAATCTGCCTTTGGATATTAACTTGATAAATCACTTGTGTGATGGTACAAAGAGTGATAGAACCATACTGGCACTTCCACCCCATTGTGTGCAGCCAAGAGCCATTCCCAGCAGGCGATGGCAGTTTCCATGCCATGTTCTGTAAACATCTTCAGAGGAGACCAGCACAGGTGGTGCAAGAGGAGAGGATCACAGTCTGAAAACATACAGAGCAACATAGGTGAAAATTGCTTTTATTTATGTTTTAATACATGGCGCTCATTCTCACTTTTAGTAGTTATGAGCAAAGCAGCCATCTTGAACATGGCCTGAGTAAAGGCCTCTGGATCTTTTTTATCCAGCACGCTGGTCATCTGATAGATCATGAGCTTGCTGAGGTCTGATCGGGTCTGAGTCGCCTCTGAGAACTCAATCATACCTGCCACCTGTACAGTACACAAAGACAAAAACGAAATCAGCTTTTGCAAAGAGACTCGTGCAACATAAATCAACATTTCACCTCTCCTGTGTAGCGGTTGCGCAGATTAAGTGATGCCATGAAGTTGGAGTAATCTTTCTTCACACATGCTGGTCTCTCGGTCAGCTGAGTAGCCTGAATATAAACAGAGTTTAGGGTCTCCATGAAGCTGCACAAAAACAAACAGCTTTACTTTTATGATGGGATCAACCCTGAGCACTGACTCTATTCACTGTTCAGACCAACCTGAGGGAAAGCAGCCTATGGTTGGACACATGGCGGAGGACAGCATTACCAGTTAGCCAAATGGACAACCAGAACCACCCCACAAGTCCAATGCAGGTAAGTAACCAGGTAACCAGCAAATCCATATATCAGCCAAGCAACCAGGTTGATGCAGTTTTATAAAGACAAACATAAATAAACCAAATGAAGGAAGGACTGGAGTAGAACACAAAACCGGAAGCACACAGGAAATGCATAGCAAGCAAAAAAAATATAAACATGCACAATTAGACAAACAGTAAACAGCAAAGCACCCACTTATTACAAAACTCTACATTACATATGGAAGAAATCACAAACACACAGACTGTAAGTGAGCAAAGGAGAGAACACTCAACATTCACACTGCTTAGTCTTACAACACTACAACGTACCTGTTGGCCAACAACAATTTGACCAAAATTAATATGCATCAAAGCTGGAGGCCTGTCCACTCAAAGGTACAAAATAAACTTGATTTCAAACTTTGAAACGATTTTTCTTAATGACATTAGGTAAGCGGACACTGCTGTCTTAATTTTGGTCCAATTGCAGATTAGGTCCTCAGTATGTAATTTCAGGGTATGTATTAAGCGCACAAATGCTCTCCGTGAGTCTGATACTCACGCCAAGAGTGGTACTCTGTCTGTTGTAGCCGGCAAAGTGCAGTATGCTTTCCGTGGCCATGGCGAGGCCAGTATGCTGTGAAAGCCCCGAAACCCAGTTCTGGTGCTTGTTCAAGTACTCCTACAAAATGTAAATTTAAGATAAAAGGTTGACAAAATTAAAAAAAGATTTTGTATGACAATGTTAAACATGAAATTAATCATTTTATATTGATAACAGGATTTACACTCTGGAAAAAGATAAAGGTAAAAAATTCACCTGTAAGTGAGACTTTGTCACTGAAGGAGCCCATTTCATGGCCTCCTTTAGGATTTCACCACAGCGAGCAGCAAAGTCCTTCACTATATTCTACAATGCGACACTCAGGTCGGTGAGTATGTCATAAAAGTAAAATAAATCAGAAACATGTAGATTTAGAAAAGATGGATTAAAAAAATGCCAAGGTACTGAGAGACCTACAAAAGTTTGAAATAAATGTTATACTGCCATCTAGTGGTACTAAATGTAATAACAACCTCACCTCTCGAGCCTCATATGTGTCAGGAACAGTGATCCTGTAGGGGGTGTCAGGAATATCATAGTATGGCTGATCTTTGTGAATATCCTAAATGGACAGAGGATACAAAAACTAAGACATATCACTGGCCACATCTAAACTCAGGATTTGACAATAGAAACTTAAAGCAAAAATAATACATCAAATCCTAAAATTAAGAAGAAAACAGGGGTACAGACTACTTCTACACTGATACATACAGCACTTAAAGACAGGGAAAGCGTCTGTAAGATGTCCAGCATGGTTTTCAAAACACGACCGCTCCAGAGGAGGTGAGGAAATCTAGTAGAAAAATAGGATCCATTTAATTTACATTGTAATGAAAAAAAATCTATATAGGCAGCCAAATTTTTAAGATAGTTAATACTCACGTGTCAGCCAAGCCAGACAGGTATTTGTCAGCCACTCTGCGTATTCTCTTGTGTGTGTGATTAAAGTTGACTAGTAAAAATTGAGCGTGCCGCTCCAGCTCCTCTTCATGCTCTTTGGTCTTGGGCTACAAGAAAATAGTGAAAATCGCATGATTGTCAGTCTTTTATATAAATGGGAGTAAAATATATTGTTACCACGCTACTGAAATGTCATTAAAGTACCTTTTCTGCCATCATTTGGAGAAAGACATCAAAGACTTTATCTCCAACACAAATAATGCACTGCATCATCCCTGTGGAGATTAAGAGTCTAAGTAAATGAACTACATTGCTTTGGTACACATTTTCACATTTGTAATGGACAGCAGGTTCCCACCAGACTTGTCTTTCTGAATAGCTTTGTCTTCAAAGTATCGAAACATGACCTGAAATCTGTCAGGATCATTGGATCGCAGCATCCTGAGACAAAGCATGAGAAATTATATGGATTATCTACACTAAAAACACAACTACGGTATATATTTTATTGCTATATAAATAACTGATCACCACAAGGGAACTAGTATAAAGCAGAAGAGTAAAATGTGGCAGACCTTATGTGTTCTAGTCTGTAGACTGACAGCAGATATGTAGACATGGCAAAGTCCAGCTTGTTAATGAGGACAGATCCTTCAGGAGGTGGGTCGAGATGATTGTTAATGGTTGCCCGAAGTTCGCTTAATTCAGCCTGGAGGACAGTGAAGGACATCCTCAAGCACTGTTTTATTGCGTATCTTAATTGCTTTTTTGCACAACAAAATTGTGTTTAATGATAAATTTACCGGTGTGACCGTGTCATTTTTCAGGGCAGAGTTGTATTGCAGTTCAGAGCGAAGCGGTTCTCCGCTAGGAAATGTAAGAAGAGGAGACTTGGTTGCGATCTCACAGACGCCTTCATACCATTCCTCTGGCCAAAGCCCTGCATGGACCAAATAAATCCTGAGTAATTCATAATTTCTTCAAAATCACTTAGATATGGGCTTTTTTCACTATAAGCTCTGAAACCATAATCAGTCAAAACAGGACTCAAGGTTGCAAGGTTGACTCACTCACCTGAACCTTCCACAGCGAAACCCATGACGACAGAGTATAACCAGAAATCTCTGAACAGTTTCTGAAGACGTGGTTTGGCTTCTTTGATTGGTGGAAGCCGTCTGGTCAACTAAAAATCACAAATGATTGAAAAGTAATTAAAAATAGAGGTTGACTTCCTGCATTTATGCTTCAAGTATTCAAAAGAAACCCTCCTGCTGCATGTGCTTTAATGCCACATTTGTCATAGCTGGACTAATTTATCTCTGCAGATCTTCAAAAAGCATAAATACATCACAAAGTCTCCAAAACACCTCAGGGTAAAACCATTATCCTAATTAACATGGTGGGAATTAATAAGGTGGGAAGTAAAATCCATTCTTAAAATACAACATTCCCTCCTGCCATGATATTATGCATGTAACATATAATTAACATTATTTAACAAGTAACATGCCGCCTGCCTGCCATATATTATGAAATCTATTTAACAGATAAGTGGAATTGTGAAGGGTTAATGTTTTCAGGCAGTCGCAGCACTTTGTCTGTTTGATCAGGTCTATTTGCTCAGGAAGAGCCCACATCAAAGTTCAGTTTTGTATTCAATCCTTTGCTCTTAGCTCTGTAAACAAGAGGCAACATCACAAGTTACACCAGCACACAGCAAAGGTAAGACGTTTTATTCATGCAGATTTTATATTTCAGTGAGGACTGTCTTGATTTGATTCCTACCTGTTAATCAAATTTTGGTTCAACTTGATCAATTCAATCCAGGAATGATCGACGGTCTGATTAATTACGACATGTATTCTGTTTTCTCTAGCATCAACAATGTGGGTCATCTCCCTTGTATGTGCAACCTGGCTGATGGTCAGCCCATCTCTAGCTGAGACCAAAGACCTCACGTCTCCTTTTAGTGACCCTAAACCAGACCCCCGAGGATTTGAGGGGACAGAAGTCGATATAGAAGCCATCCCCTTGGAGTTTCACAAAGAAAATACTGTCACGAAAGAAATTATTTTTGATGGCTTTGAAGATGAAGATTATATTGATTTTGATAAGATCCTGGCTGCGGGCAGTGATGAATACTTGTGAGTGTTTAACTTCTGGTCCAACATTTAAAACAAACACTACTTTAAGACTTGAGTTTTTCTCTATTGCTTGTTTTGAATTTAAACATGTAGTAAACAAGGGCAATAACACTGAACAGTGATTAAATATTAGCCTAAGGAAGAATTTATTTATTTATTAAATGGTCACTTTTGACTTTTGTTCCAGTGAGGGAGATAATATCGATGAGATCGCCACACCAGCTCCGGACATTGACATCTTTGCTGAACCCTCAGATCCAAAGATCCGCCGTGCAAGACTCCTGCGTCTCTTCCACAGCCAGTCCCGTCTCCAACGCCTTAACATCATTAATGCACGCTTTGGCTTCAACCTATACCGAAGTCTTCGCAACACCGTCAACCAGAGTGACAACATCCTGCTGGCTCCTGCCGGGATCTCCATAGCGATGGGGATGATGTCTTTAGGGGCAGGGGCTGGAACCCATGATCAGATCTACAAAGCTATGGGATTCTCCGAGTTCGTCAACGCCAGCCATCACTATGACAACACGACGGTGCACAAGCTCTTCAGAAAGCTAACACACAGGCTCTTCAGGAGGAACTTTGGTTACAAACTCCGCGCTGTAAACGATGTGTATGTAAAGAAGGAAGTTACAGTAAAAGATGCCTTTCGTGCAGAGACCAAGGCTTATTATTTTGCTGAGCCCCAGTCGGTGAACTTCGGGGACCCTGGCTTTTTGGACAAGGCCAACAGTCGCATCCTAAAACTGACCAAGGGTCTAATCAGACAGCCACTCAAGAGCATTGACCCAAATATGGTCCTGATGTTGCTCAACTACTTGTACTTCAAAGGTGAGTGAAAGCATGAACACAGTCCTCAGTTCTATAGTAAATTGCTGCTAAACTAGGCTTTCTTTTGACATCAACAGGTACATGGGAACAGAAATTCCCCAAAGAAAACACTCATTATCGCAATTTCAGAGTTAATGAGAAGACTACTGTTCGCGTGCCAATGATGATCAACAAAGGGAATTATCTGGCTGCTGCTGATCATGAACTGGAGTGCGACATCCTACAGGTGGGCGGGCTTGCTTTTGGCACATTCTTACACTCTAGTGGAAAAATGCAAACTGAGCAATAAAACCTCTTATTTTCAGCTTCCATATACAGGAAATATCAGCATGCTTATTGCCTTACCAAGGAAGATTACTGGCATGAGAACCCTAGAGCAGGAGATGTCTCCTACTGTTGTCAACAAGTGGCTCAAAAACATGACAAACAGGTCAGCAAGACTCTCCTAGTGAATAAATCAGTTGTAAGCACTGTATACCAACAAAAGGTTTTTATAGACAAAAGGAGAAAATCATCAGGCATGTACATTTTTAATATCACTGCTGAACTTTTCTGCCTTCAGGACTAGAGAGGTGGTGTTACCCCGATTTAAACTGGAGCAGAGTTATGATTTGATCGAAAACATGCAGGAGCTTGGGCTCACTGACCTGTTCAAGGACAGTGGAGATTTTTCTGAAATGACCTCAGAAAAAGTTTCCATGAATTGGGTAAGCCTGAACCCCTCGGCTTTTCCCCCCACCTTATGATCTGCATCAACGGCCTGTACAGCAGTGTTTGAAAGTCCTGCCTGTTCTCCCTCTACAGCTGAAACACCAGGGAACTATCACAGTGAATGAGGAGGGGACAGAGGCTGCTGCTCTTACACAGGTGGGCTTCATGCCCCTCTCCTCTCAGATCCGCTTCACTGTGGACCATCCTTTCCTCTTCCTTATCTATGAACACCGCACGGATTGCCTGGTGTTCATTGGTCGGGTGGTCGATCCTTCACAGAATTAAAGTTGAAGAGCAATGCTTCAGAAAGTCACGCTTTAAATTCCATCTTCAGCTAGGAGAGCCAGCTAAAACATTTGTAGGATTAAAATGCCACCATTGATGTTTTTATGGTACAATATGTACATGTAAACACAAGTAATGCATCCTCCCATTTCTAAATAAGTTGTGAGTGAGTCGGTCCAAGAAATTCTTTGTTATCTCTGTGTGAAAATCTTATCTCATAAAACAAGGCTAATGGAGGTATGTGCTGAAGGGAGATCTTTATACAACTCATGCTTTAATGATGCACTGTAAAAATCAGAATTCATTAAGCAATTCATTTCACAACTCATATAGTTATGGCTATCCTTTAACATGCAACATTCTAACAAAATATAGACTGTATGTGTGATTTTTGTACTGTGGCTAACATGGTAAATATTTGTAGATAGAGTTAAATGCTAACTAACCAATTTCATAAAAAACACTCAAGTAGATGATTATCCTGCAACCTAAGGTATTGGTCTATTTTACCACAAGTCCTTGCCTTCACTGAATGGCCACCCTCACTGAATTGCTGCAATTATACTTACTCACCACTGCAATCACTGGAATGAGTACTCCCAGATTTCCAGCACTACTTGATGCCTGTTAGACAATAAAGAGCTGTCACAACCTTTGAGAATTTGTATGTTATTTTTATATACCGGTACTTATTTTATTGTTGTGTTTAGATTATTGTGGTTAATTGTGCACCTTTAAAGCTGGTCCTTTGTCAGAGGCTCTCTCACTTGCTCGCTTTCCTTCCAGACCCAGTTGGACAAACAGCTCCAAAAGGTTCACCATCAATTCATCTACAAGTTGCTCCCCCTGTAGGTTTGCTGCAATATTAGCCAGAGCATTTATCACTGCCAGAGAGCAATGCCTGGAGGTCACAGAGGGAACAATTAAATAGAGCCAGTAAAAGAGACACATTTAAAGTAGGTAAAAGTTTCAGTCTCACTCAAAAAGAGCAACAAATGTAAATGTTGCATCATTTACATTCACTGGGGTAAATGGGTTGTGAACAGTAAGGGCAGATCCTGACCTGTAGCCGTGATCTCTGCAGTCTTTGGTAGCTGAATAGACCACTGAACTAGCCTTCACACTGATCTGCTGGAACAGGTTCCAAACCTCCTGATAAATGTATTGCTTAAAAAAAAAAAAGAAAAAAATGAGTGAGTACAAAAGTGCGAGAATTTAAGAAGTTTTAGTTTAAGAATATGTATTATGACAACATGTCAGATATCAGGGCATATCAAGATTTCTTTTAGTACACTGGAGCCTTTCTCACAAGTTATGCTCACTGTAATACTGCAGTGGGTGTCAACTGTAATGTTGAAAACTATAAATTACACACAGTGAACTTGAGAAGTCAGGAAGCATCGAATAATTACAGCTGTCCAGCCCCCCGTGTTAAAAGGGGGGTTAATTGATTGTATCTGCTGGTAATGTCAGAGTAAATTCATTGTCATTGGGAAGCTGCCTATCTTGACCAGGACAGCCTGCAAAATGTTCCAGTTGGTGACTGTCCTGGTTAAATAAAATGTAATACAGTGGTCCCTCATTTATTGCGGGGGATACATTTGGGAAATACGCGATAAGACGAAATCCGCAAAGTAAACAGCTTCATTTTTAGAATAATTTTACGTGTTTTAACGCCGTAAAACCCCTAACCACATACTTTTATACAATTTTCTCACAGGCATTAACATTTTATCACAGTTCTCTCTTATTTAAACACTCTCAAAGTTCAAACCTCTTCTGCCACCTTTTGGGTGTGACCGCAGGTTCCTTTTCTTCTGCAGTTCATTTTATCGACATTATGGGTTTTTTCAAGCCAGCAAAAAACTTTTTAACTTAAAACTTAAAAGTTTAATACTTGGTTTCAGGTAGAAAACATACAGCACTTCACAGTCACACTGCTAGTGATTGAAAATGGCTAAGCCGAACGTTTTCATATTGTACGCTGTAAAAAAAACCTGTGAAACAGCAAGACCGCGATAGGTGAACCACGTTACAGCGAGGGACCACTGTACATTGTATTTATCTAAATAAAGAGGCTAATAAAGGTTTTAAATACTGGGCAGGCAAATATAAACATGTAATCAGTATACTTTTGAACTCACATTTCCTGTGATGACCATGCAGCCAAGCTGATCGATGATGAGAACATCCAGCTGTGAGGGAGGTTGGCAGAACTTCTGCTGAAGAATTTGCAGGATGTGTTCCATGACTTTGGGTGTGTCTCTAAGAGCCACAGCAATGTGACCAAGTGATCGGATAGTGTGATCCGGGATCAGATGGGCATCCCTACCACAAACAGGTGTGGCTTAAGATAACCTTTTGATCTCTGGTAAATATTTAAATCCTTTGAGCTGAAGAAAAACTCACTTGTCACTCTCCTGTGAAATATATAAACGGTTTGACAGACTGGCAAGAAAGGCTTCCACGATCACATGGTCCAAGGTCAGGCCAGCTTTCAGGCATCTGTAAGAAGCATGATCAGTCTGATTTATGAATGATTCAAATACAGTGGGACCTCTACTTACGAACATCTCTACATGCGGAATTTTCAGGTTATGACACGTCTCAACGGGAAAATATTTCCTCTTGTTACGAAAGAAATTTTAGGATACGAAAGGCAAAAATACGCTACCGCTGCTACTCGAAGAGTTTAGCGAACGTAAACATGCTTGTAGCTGCTATGCCATTGGCTGTCGCCTAGCAACTTCCTGTCATCTCATTGGCTAGGAGGGATGTCAATATGTACAGGTGCGTGTGTATCCCAGCGTCGTCTTCGTTTAACTTTTATTCGCTATGGACCCCAGGAAAGTGATGGAGAGAAGTGAAAAAGAAGAAGAAGAGAGCTTTTTTGTCCATACAAACGAAGCAAGAAATAATAGAAAAGCATGAAAAAGGGCTGCGCTTGGATGATCTCGCCAAAGAATACGGCCGTAATACATCGACGATCGGCACGGTATTAAAACAACCTTCGTTGCTAGTAAAGATGGCTATTCTAAGATTAGCCTGTAATAAAGTTAATTTTGTTCCTGGAGAAGTCTTGCACTGAATTCCTACATTTATTATGTGGTAATCCAATTGTAACATCTATTTGTTACATGTTTTGATGCATTTTATGATTTATAAAAAATTATCTGAATTTTTTGGGGGCTTGGAATGGATTAGGATTTACATGGAAAACGCGTCTCTACTTACATAATTTTCAGGTTACGAAACAACTTCCGGAACCAATTAATTTCGTAAGTAGAGGTCCCACTGTATATATAAAACATATTTATAAAACATAAAACAATTTTCTAGTCTTAGTAATGCTGGGTGTATGTATCTGACCTGCATATGTTATCGATGGAAATGTCTCTGAGCTGCTCATACATGGAAGGCTGGTCCTTCCTTGAAGACTGGAAGTTGAAAGTAGACTGAGAGTGCTCATTATTGATATTAATCCTGATTTCTCCAGTCCCTTGAAAACACAGAATCAGACACAATTAGATACAAGCAGTTCATAAATCTCCAACAATTTATCTGACAACAACATATAAAGAACTTTATGATCAGGCCAGCAAGAAAGCAAGTCTATGAGACAGCACTATGGTGTGGTGGTCAACAGAGACAAACTGACATTAATTATGGCTCCAATTTGTCAACTCAATTGTTAAGATCAATATGGGATGAAAGACACATATGACAATGACCTTTTATTGATGTGGATTTCTGCTATAAGCACCATTCTAATCTTTGTTTTTGGTTCTTATCAAGTGTTAATTATATGGTAAGAATAGGTTGAACAGCGTATATCTAAATAATCACATCTCGCCTTTTGTGCACTTCTACTTCAGGAACATTTTGTAAAGTATTGTTATCTATACCATATTGATTGTGATATTTGTAGAGTTTTAGAAGAACAGGGGATGGAACCACCAAGAAATCCCTGAGAGAGGCCGTGGCAGAATGGGCAATGACAGGAAACCTCTCACACAGACGACCAAGCCCCTGAAGTGAATGAGAACCTCGTCACACATTAATATGTAATACAATTTACATTTTGGCAAGAAGCTTCCCATTTCCATTTTGCAGTGTCATACCTGCAGGCAGCAGATGAGCAGGGGCATGTGAGCAATGATGACTTTACTAGAGTTTTTTGACTGCAGCTTCTCTGATAGTTTGGTGCATAAATTCTCTGCTCCTGAAAAGAGACACCCAGGAGGTTGTCAGCCAGCATCCTGCTGATCCTAATGATTGAACTCAGTATGACAATTGATTACCTTGCTCATCTTTTACAGTCCAAACCATCAAGTCCACACAGGCTGCATTTGCCTGGCAACGAAGCTTGAGGGGGCTCTGCTCCACTGACAACCCCACAGAGTCATGAAGCACCCGTTGTAGCTCTGACTGGCTGCTGCTGAACTGTTCCAGCACAAAGTCGTGCACTTCACGCACAAATGATGTTTGCAGGGCTAAGAAACAGCAAAATCATGATTTGCTGGTCAAAATTGGCAACTGGCTTTGATGACAAATAAATTGATGGCCTTTTCTAACCTTTCATGTAATACAGGGTGTCCCTTAGCATTTTAAAAACGCACACGTAGAGAGGATCACTGAACGTTTTGTAGTACAGGTTGATTCCAGGATTAGCCTAAAAAACACAGAGAGAAAGGCTATAGACATACTTATTTAAATGACACTACTCCCATTTTAAGTAGTTACCTCAATAACTTCTGTCAGGGTTGCATCCAGACTTTTCAAGAAACAGTCAGAAACAAATTTCTTCACCTACAAATTGTAAAAGCACACAAGAACATGTAATGGTGACCTTACATGCACATAGTCTCTAAACAAACTCAATGCTCATGGATGGTTGGCTGTGTACCATGGTGAGGAGCTTTCGAAGCAGATCAACTGGAACCTCCACTTCATTTTCTCCTTCTCCCAAGAAGAGAGGGGACACTGAGAAGCTAGAGCTGACTGTAGAGAAATAATATTCAGGATCTACTGCAGTGCTGTCTGGGAGGTAGGCACCTAAAATTAAGGAGAGCAAAACATGAGTCGAATACAGCCAATGGATGCAGTAAGTTTGGATGAAATAACAAAGAAGCCCCGTTTAGAAAGAAAATCCCAATTTTGATTAAATGTTTTACCTTCAAAGTAATGTGGACTTGGGGCTGTGGGAGAGCATGGTGAGTGGCCTCCTATATCTGTACATCCCTATTGCAAATACAATAAATAACAGTCTTTTAAAAACTAAGCTAATTTATAATTTACCCTTAGGATTTCACCACTACACACCTGTGCAGAGGTCTCTACGTTGGTCCCAGTGCTTCTGCGCAGAGAGTCACTCTGACACACAGTAAGCAGCGAAGATGGTAGGATAGAGCGAAAGTCATTGAAGGACCTTCTTCGCACACCCTCTGTTTCCTCAGTGACATAGTGAGCCTGAGGTGAGTCTTTGGGGAACAACTTGGACAAGAGAGCTTCATCTGTGTTGCTGTAGCGGCCAAAAGCTCGAGTCATGCCAAGCAGGCTAGGAACAGTATACCTGCACAGTTGGACTAGAAAAAGAAAAGAAATGTGTGTGTAAAAGAGCATTGGTGAGTCACACTTTTCTTTACTGAGGGTATTTATACCTTTGTCATGATTATCAGGTGTTTGGCACATGTCCTGCAATGCTTGCATCACCTCCATTATAGTGTTCAAGATCTGAAAATAAACAGAAAATCAAGCAATTAAATGTAATGAATTATAGTGCGAAAAGGATATTTTACCATTACTATTCAGCAAACCTCTTGTCTGGAGTCCACATCTCGCTGAGCTACGTCTGCTAAAAGAGTCACTAGGCAGAAGCTGAAGTTTTCTGCAACTGGGAGAAATTCTGAATGGGAGGAAATTATGACATAATAAAAATATATAAAACAGTCAAAGGAATCAAAACATTGAATAATGTTATACTAGGAACAAATAGTTGCAAACATTAAAGAACAATGTATCTATGGCACATAAGGGCAAGAACATAATCAGTACATAATTACAACAGCAAAACAACAAGAGGTCCCTCTATACAAGGATTATTTTTTACCCTTTCCTTTCTTTCCTGAGCTCTCTTCAATCCACTGAACCCGTGGTAACCCTCGCAAAAGGCTCAGTAAATAGGAAGCAAGTATGTCTTTGTGCTGCCAAAGTAAAGCACATAATTATACACCCACCATAGAAAAATGCACTTAAGAAGCATGTCTGTTAACTATGACAGATTCTAAATCTGAGATATGGAGGCATAGGTTTATTCAGAAGCAAATCTGCATGAATTATAAATTGAACATCACTATAACAATGTAAAATGAAGCTTAACAGTTAGCTATGAAGCTACCTGTATGTGCAATCACCATCTTAATCAAATTATGGGAATAATCTTATCATTGGAATATGTGGAGACTAATGAGAAGAGTGGCAGCAGGAGTGGAGTAGCATTTTTAATGCAACTTGGTCTCTCTTTAATAAACTCTGAAGATTAGATGAACTGATTTAAATAAATAGTCACTGTTAAGCGTTTCTTTCAGTCACACACCTGTAAACCGGATTCCACCAAAAATACAGCCAGAGCTATAACTGCATCCCTCCGACGTACATCCAGAGTAAACACACCTCGGACTTCCACGGGACACATACATTGCAGCTTCTGAACCTGAAAAAGAACAAAAGAGCAATCTCAATGGTAATGTTGTTGAAATCAGTAACATAAAATAAATCATTTATTATTTATCATCAAGGACATTCAATCTGAGAATGATTGACCATTCCAATATTAAGAATATCCAAAGTATAAACTAAATAATCTACATAAAATCACATTTTTATTCATCACACAATAAACTTCTGAGGACCATGTCAAAAACAAGGATACACTGAAACTGGTCATGATTGAATTAAAAGTATAAATCAAAAGGACACCTTCCCTAAGCTTATAATGTTGTTAAAGGACATATATGTTGACTTGCAGCAAGAGGTTAGTAAAGCGTGCCACTATCTCTTCTCTATCAAATATAAACCTGTTTACCAGCAGAGCTAATCAAGTCTGACTAGTTTCATGTGTGCAATGTAATAAAAGGGCGGGTCACAAATGTCGACAGCACTTGTTTCTACACTGCTCTGTTCTTTTGCAGAAAAATAATGAGGTAAAACAATAGAAGTGATTTAAACTCCAGTGATTTACGGATACAGACACACTTACAACTCTCAACTGTTAGCCTTGTCTGTTACATCAAGCCACCGACAGTGCGGAAGCGGATTTATCCGCCCTGTTGCTCCACGTCTCTAATTAACGCAAAATTTTCCTTTGGGGCATTTGGATAATCCGGCTTCTCATACCTCACCTTTTCGATGGGTGCGAAATGGTGGGCAGCCAAAGAACGGGCCAGCGAGAGGACTGTGTTGAAGTAAAACCCCCTCGTATCACCACCCATTACAGACATTTTTAAGTAACGAGCCTGTCAGCGGCTCGAGTCCGCCAACAGAAGAAGAAACATGCAAATAAGGGAACAGGCGAGCCGCACTACGGCAACCGAAATGGGACAAATTTGGTTCTTCACTTGTTTTCGTGCTCCTTGAGAAATTCGTTATCTATCAAATCAGTCCACTGGATACTTCTTTACTAGCGTAGTACTAAAATAGATATAAAGGAAAAACCCTCACTATATATATTTTTTACTTTTCGAGAATGTATTTACACAGAAACTATGTTTAATTTCCAGTTGCTGTATTTTGTATGTAATGAACAGACATGCATGATAATAATTTTATCATGTGATTTGCCATGTTCAATCAATACTAAAAAAAGATAAAAATATTATTAACTAGGATAGTGGTGCCTGGAGAAGCGGGTGTATGTTTATTCCCACCTCCTTTATAAAGCAATCTGTCCTACAAAACACACCTCGTGTCTTAAATGTTAAAACATGACTCATGCATCCTTATTTCACCTCATTTCATTTATTTCAAAGAATTTAGATTCGTTCGATAGGTTAGCACTGTCGCCTCACAGCAAGAAGGCCAAGGGTTTGAATCCCGGTTGGGATTGAGGCTGGGAATTTTCTGTCTGGAGTTTGCACTGTGCCTGCGTGCCTGCGTGGGTTCTCTCCGGGTACTCCGGCTTCCTCCCACAGTCCAAAGACATGCACGATTGAGGATTAGGCTAATTGAAAACTCTAAATTGCCCGTAGCTGTGAATGTGAGAACGAATGGTTGTTTGTCTCTACCCTGCCTCCGCCCATTGACCTGGGATAGGCTCCAGTCCCCCCCGCGACCCTCAGTAGAGGAACAAGCGGTAGAAGATGGATGGATGGATGGATGGATGGATGGATAGATTTCAACTCTAGATGAAAACATCAGTTGATATAGTGTTCATGAGAATGGTGCAATCAAGTCCTCCTAATTAAATTATCAAGTAGGTTATTTATACCTGAAACTCAGAATGAGCCAGAAATAGTGTAATATTCTGCTTCATAAATCCCAAAAAAATATTCATATAAAAAAACAAAAAGATTTTATATCATATTGTAACAGTATGGTTTATGTTTGGGTAAGGCACAAAATACTTAGTATGTTAGAATTCTGAGAAGTAAAATGACCAGATGGTTAAACATGAAAACTTTCTGCAGCAGTAAACACCACATTATCATTATAAATGCAGGAAAATCTGGTAAATATGTCACAATAGTTGAAAATATGACATCCATAGATTGAAATGTGAAGTCATCAGAGGTCTCCTGCAGATTTGGCAGGTTATCTACTTATATGCTGGACTATCTCTCATGATTTGGTTACTGCATGACAGGAAATGCCCATCAAGGCTCAAATGCATGAACGATCCTGTAGCACACTGCAGATATCAGTGGGCAGATTGAATCACTTCACTATCATTTTTTGTTCACATTCAGCCATTTACTTCTAAAAGTGCACATCAGAAGCGTTTGGACCATGAAAATCAAATGGGTATACCAGTATACCACTGCATAGCCTAGCATACAACAACATTCAACAAGCTCATGACATATAGATTAATATATATATGAATACTATGAGTGTCGTAATAGTATTGTGATCATTATCTGTTTAATATATAAACATACATATGTGCATGTATAAATGTATGTATATGCATATGTGTATATGCATTGTATATGTACATACACATATGTCTGTATGTTACAGTATGAAATGTTGTTTTTGTGCGTGTTGTTACTGACAAAACAATTTCAGTGAAAATAAAAAAGTCCACCACCACCGATATGATAGCTACTATTGTTAATATATATACATGTCATTTAAAATTGGACAAGCTCCACATGAAGTTTGTTCAAAATGATGCATCATGGTCAGCTGACCAAGATGGCATCTCTGCACATTGAAAAAAAAGAAGAAAACCGTATCCTCACTTCCTGAGAAGTGAGGACAATTGAATTGAACAATTAAATACATCTTGAAAAGTAGATACCTGTTTATATGTGCTATTTTCTGAATCAGTTTATTCTAGGCCACACTACACTTAGCCCATCCTTAGCACTTTATTGTATTAATGCCAACAATTCAGGTCTCATCCTCTGTGGTACACTGATTTAGTTATTATTTAGCATATGTCCATCAGATTTTGAGCGGTGGTTTCTGGAGGTGTAATAATCCTTTACCTTGTCTGGTATCTTCATGGCATAGTCAGGCCATCTCATCACACATCATTGCACCATCTGCATCTTTTGTTTTTTCTGTTTATTTGAAGTTATTCAAATTAGTTTGTCTGTTTTCCGAACAAAAGCTTATCATCTTTGTCTCATTCTTGAGAATGTGCTGCTTGGGGGTGGAGCATCTCGGGTCCATGGGTGATGAATCTAAAAGCTTACTCCTCTGGTCACATGTGTGAACTGCGATGGGGAGAGTAACTGCAGCCACTACTACTCACTAATAAAACACAAACAGAATAAATTAAGATCATCCAAAGCGAGCCAGAACATGAGGAGAAGCAGCACTGCAGCCATGCACCTTACCTGTATGGAAAGCGGAGAAGTGCAACCAGGAAATGGGTGGGGCTCCAACCTGCTTATATGCCCTCACCTTCCTATGTCATAGGCCAACACTGATTAGGAGGCAGACATATGACCTTCTATTCGTTACACAATGTCCAAGGTAATTGAGTCGTTACTGTTTCAGGAGACACAATTTATTTTTAAACCTGTGTGAGTGTCAATGCTCCTCTGGCATGTTGGGGTAGATGAGAATATCCTCCATGTAAATTGCTATACCCTCATAGTCCTTCATAATCATAATTTCATAATTTCTCATAATTTCATGCTGAAAAACAAGGTTAGGTCAATTATAGGCAATACACATTTCTCTCACTTCACAGCTTTATTTAACCCTTTTAAATAAGCACTTATCTGGCTAGTCCTTGTTTTTCTTGGGAACAGCTACCCTTAGAACTACTCTAGAGGCTCTTGATGGCTATGACTCCACAGGTTAGCATGCAATCTAGCTCCTGTTTCATTTTTGAGAGCATTGGGACTGATATACAATGAGGTCAATAAGTATTTGATCACCCTGTGATTTTGCAAGCTCTCCCAATTAGAAGTCATGGAGGGGTCTAAAAATTTTATTGTAGGTGCATTTACACTGTGAGAGACAAAATCTAAAAAAAATCCAGAAATCACATTGGTTGATTTTTTTAACAATTTATTTGTTAAAAAGGAGAGGACATATTACTATGTCAAATAAAGATTCGATCACTTGCTCATCAGACAGATTTCTGACCAGCAAAGACCTGCTCTTCTGCTTTTAAATAGTCAATCTTAATCAATCTTTATTTGTATAGTGTCTTATAAAATCAAGATTGTTTCAAGGTGCTTTACAGAATCCCAGGGCCTAACCCCAGACAAGCAACAGTGGCAAGGAAAAACTCCCCTTCAACAGGAAGAAACCTGGGTAAAGAGAGAGGAGAAGAAGGAGAAGGAGGGGGAGAGGAGAGGAGAGGAGAAGGAGAAGGAGAAAGAGAGGGAGAGGGAGAGGGAGAGGAGAGGCACAGAGCACAGAAACATGCATAAAAATACAAAAATATACTATACAAAGGGTCAACGGGCCAGAGGTCATCATGCAGCTCCGAAGGCGGCGATTCCTGTAAATAAATAGAGGGGGGGCAGAAAACTACATGGGAATCAGCATAACTAGGCTGCTTGATGAGGAGGAGGAAAGGAGAGGAGAGGAGAGGAAACCATGACCCAGTGGGATGACAGAGGCCTGTCAGGTGATCATGTTTCCGGACCCCGGCAGCCTTGGCCTATAGCAGCATAGCTAAGCTGTGACCTAACGATTAGACGACCTCCTAAGTATGATAATTTGTCTGTCTATGATAGTAACTGGAACTACAGAATTAGTTACAATAAGCTTTTTCAAAGAGGTAAGTTTTAAGTCCGGTCTTAAAAGTAGCGATGGAGTCAGCCTCCCGTACCTGGACAGGGACCTGGTTCCATAGAGGGGGGGCCTGGTAGCTAAATGCTCGGCCCCCCAATCTACTCCTAAAGACTCTGGGAACCACAAGTAGACCAGCGTTCTGAGAGTGGAGCGGTCTATTGGGCTGATAAGGTATCACTAGCTCCTCCAGGTAGGATGAAGCTAGGCCTCAGAATTCTACATTTAACGGGCAGCCAATGAAGCAATGCCAGTACAGGAGTTATGTGATCTCTTTTGTCAATACCTGTCAGAACTCTGGCTGCAGCATTTTGGATCAACTGGAGGCTTCTTAAAGAGTTGTTTGGACACCCTGATAATAAAGAATTGCAATAGTCCAACCTGGAAGTAAATAAATGCATGGACTAACTTTTCAGCATCATGCCGCAACAGTAGCTTCCTGATCTTTGTGATGTTCCTCAGATGAAAAAATGTGATTTGATGTGCAAGTTAAAAGAGAGATTTTGATCGAAAGTTACTCCTAGATTCCTTACAGAGAAACTACATGCTAAGAAGATATGGATGGAGGTGATAATGTGATCTAACCTATCCCTGAGAAGTTCAGGACCAAACACCATGACCTTAGTTTTTCCTGGGTTAAGGAGGAGGACATTTCAAGACATCCAGGACTTTATGTCTTTAAGACAGGTTTGGAGCTTCACTAACTTCTCTGTCTCCTCTGGTTTCATGGTGCCGAATAATGTTCCCTAAGGGAAGCATGTACAAGGTGAAGAGGATTGGTCCAAGTACAGAACCTTGAGGAACTCCGTGGTTAACCCTACTGTATAAAGAGGGAACGCCATGGACATGAGCAAACTGGTATCTATCAGATAAATATGATCTAAACCAGTCTAGTGCTGTCCGTTTAATCCCAATCATATATTCCAGTCTCTGTAACAGGATGCTGTGATCAACTGTAGCAAAAGCAGCACTGAGATCCAGCAGAGCCAGCATAGAGACCAGTCCATGATCTGAAGCTATGAGAAGATCATTAGTAACTTTAAGAAGTGCTGTTTTTGTGCTGTGGTGAGCTCTAAAGCCTGACTGAAACATCTCAAACAGGCTGTCCTCATGAAGGGTTGTCTGGTGAGACATCTCACTCATATTACTCAGGGTTATGAGTTATGGGTTATGTAAATAAACTAAAGTTCTCTTTCATAATATTTCACTTGATGTCTCACTATGGGATGTGGTAGCTCACGGCTTTCCAGACAAGCTTATCTCGTTTCTATCAAACCACAGAGGAGACTCTGCCCCAATCAGGACGTCAAAACTGCACGTCCATATAGGTGCACACTGCACGACCAGGACATAGGCCATATGACCGCTGCTCCCCACGTGAAGCAGCATAAGCCACCAGGTCAATAGGAGAACATGAACCCAACACTTTGGGCACAAGTGCCGGGTTGGGTTTCAAAATTATCCTAACATCCCCCAGAAAAACTGAGCGCACAATGGATGCACCGAAGCCAAAGCCAGTAACAACACCGACTCGAGAGACACAAATGACAAACCCATTCTCTCCATCGGCTCAACAGGAGGACGTTTAATTCCCCCCAGAACTACAGCCAAATCCCACAGAGCAACCAGCGGCCTGAATACAAGGAGAAGCCTCCGTGTGCCGTGGCTATAACAATCATTGTGATAACCACATCATGGCACGCATGCGGACTGTTTCACTGTGAGCCTTTATCACATCCACCTTAAACCTAAACCTTTTCCCTTTCCTAATTGTATTAACTGTAAAATAGCCTATAGGGTAGGGCTATTCAACTTGGTCCTATGAGGGCCACAGGGTCGAGCAAATTTTCTGTCCTTCCAGGTAGACACCTGCTTTCACCTGGGATGTCTACCTGGTAGGACAGAAAACCTGCTGGAATGCAGCCCTCGTAGGACCAAGTTGAATAGTCCTGCTATATGGTAGTTTACACACTGGAGTATGTCATTATGGCTTGTTCTTTAGCAAGTTAAAAGTCTTTTCTGGTATGACACTTATGTGTACGTATGAGCTCATGTTTCAATCTGTTGCAATCATTCTATCTCTAATCTTTCTCACCGTGTGTATGTGTGTACACTTGTGGGTGTGAGTGGTTGGATTCAAGCACATGGAAGAGGGCATATGTGGTGTGAATGTGTTGTGTGAGTTTGTAGAGGATGGCTGGGCTCTCTTGTCTTACCCATTCCCAAGAGGTATGTCACTTCCTGGGTGCCACAGGGATACTTTGGGGTGTATCCTTGCTCTCTACCTGGGGGCTGTGGCCTGTGGGTGCCCCAGTCTTTCTGGTGGTGGCAGGGCCTGTGGGGCCTGGTTCCATGCACGCTAGTGCCTGGGGGCCCTATGGGCCTAGTGGCTTGGGAGTATACTGTCCCTGGTAAAATTGGTGCTGTGCCTCTTACTGCGGTAGACCCTTGGGTCATCTTTCTCTCTTCTGCCTCAGGGGGATCGTGGTTGTCTATAGTATTGTTGGTCGCTGGGTCCTCTCTGCTCTCTCGAGTATCGGACCTGTTCTGTTCTTATGCTCCGCTGGCAGCCTTCTGCCTTGGTCAGCGTGGCGGAGTGGTGGTGTCCCGGCCTCACCAACTGGTACACCAAGTGGCACAATTACACATACACACACACACTGACACACACAGAAACAGAGACGCACACAGACACAGACACACACACCCCTTCCCTTTCAAAGCAGCAACAGCAGGTCCAAGGTGCATGTCTAAAATAAAATCTTAACGTCCATCTCAAGGTGGACATTAAGATTTTATTTTTGACATTTAACTTGTGTAATATCTGAAGCTGTTGTCAGTGTGTGTGTGTGTGTGTATGTGTCCATCTCAAGATGGACGTTAAGATTTTATTTTAGACATGCTAAGATTTTATTTTAGACATGTATCAATACAGGAAAAGCTCAACATACTCATACTAACAAAACCAAATCTGTCTGAAACAAAAAAGGCTTTCAGACACCACATTGTTGACAGGACAAGGGAAAAAAAAATCACTGCAATTTCTTCCAGGTTTGATAAATTGTAATATTTGCACAAAATATTTCTTCAAGGAAGCAGTCGAGAAGTGTTGTGAAAATATATTTGCTGATCAGTACTTCTTTATTAAGTTTATTACATCAATTACAGTAGCATTTTTGTGTCAAAGTTGTACAAAACAGAAGCACTGCACAAGCAGAAGAGGTAGTCTACAATTGTTTTCTTAAAAAATCAGACAGGAAAACTATGTCAAGGCACAAAGATGTAGTTTTTTGAACATATGTGTAGGTCATATTGTCACATGAGGGTGAATGTACAGAGATCTATCATTACCGTTTAAATACAAAGACAAGATAGGTTGATTAGGTTTCAATTCAGATTGAATTGATTTTCTTTAACTTGTGTAATATCTGAAGCTGTTGAGAGAGGATAAATCATATGCCGTTAATTAGCTAATTAAACCATTCACATAAGTAGGTACAGGTGATTTAAAATTGTTGTGTACGATTAATTAATTAATTGACTTAAGAAAACATTATATACTAAATGTTCAGAAATGTATTAGATAGTGTAAAGATTTTTTTTTCTATTAGATACATAAAATAAAGGTCAACCAAAGATTGATCATGTATAAATTAAGAGATCATGTCTTTAAAACAGATTTCAGTACCCAAGGGTCAAATCAATTGCATTCATCTCTTTCTAAACCAATGTTCTTGCTTGTTATTCACTGACAGGGAATTAATTTTATTTCATAGTAAATATTCCAGCAATCTTCATCACACTTGAGTGCGAGACAAAAAAGTGCATGTTATACAGGACATTCATATAGAAATATCTCGGTACCCAGTGACACTAGTTCAAAGTCAACTTGAACTTTTACCTCCAGTAGGCCTGACAACATCATTTCAAAGCTTGAAGACATTGTAGGATTGAGGGTTTCTCCTCTATGACACGGACCAGCAGATTGTCAATGTACTCCTCCAGTTGAACGATTTTAGCATCTTTCCTAGAGAGGTCTGATTGCTGCTTCACCACTAGTGTGATCAACTCCTCTTGTGTTAACTGAGTGTAAGGTCTATTTTCCGAGTCTGTCACCTGTGGTGTTGGTGAGAGCAAACAGTATAAAATGAATCAACAAGAAATAGGTTAGGCAAAAATATTGAATCCATGTAGAAACCTGACATTTAAATTATACATCGAGTGGTTGGTGATGTTCATGTTGAATCGATGCTAGCTTTATAACCATAACTGATACTATATCAATTTTTAATTCAACCATCATCTAAATTGGGATCTACAAGCACATTGTAGTTGATTTTATATTGAATCAATGTTAGGAATCAAAATTGATTCAACCATCATCGAAATGTACATCTAGGTTGATTTTATATTGAATCCAAGTTTAGGAATCAATATTGATTCATGTAAATATTCAATTTTTCGAAACCTTAGAAAAGGTTCGTTTTTCACCAATGAGTTTCTGCTGATAGGTCTACATCATACACAAACTACACAGCAATGTTGAGGAGACAACAAACAGCATACATTGATTCAACATTTGTTAGACGTCGGCATGTTATTTATAAAAAATTCTACCCAAAAACAACATTGATTCAATGACATCTTTTCAACATTGATTAATTGGCTAGAAATGGATGATGGTTTGATGGTTGATCAGCCATCAATCGCCGACCTTAATCAAAAATCAAGCATTTTGACCAAAAATTCAACATTGAATTAACATATTTTGCTATCTGGGAGCTAACTTAATGTAAGTCTAATGGAGAATAAGTCTAAAAATTGGTACCTGAATCTTCCTTGGGGTGCTGTCGTGAGCTTTCATTTCTTTCACAGGATAACTCTCAGTAGAGCTCATGGGCTTTACAGGGTGAGGTCTGTAGACAAAGGGAATACGTTTTCATTAAGCAACATACCTATAATATGTATAGAAATGTGGAAATAAATGATGAAAATAAAGATTTATGAAAGCCTATTTTCACCAATATGATGTCTGAAAATATGAACTGACAAAACTCTAGAACTATTTTTTTAAATTATATATTAATAATAACATTAAAAATGCCTTTAATCATTTTGGAAAAATTAGGCATTCATGAAAAGATAATCCAAATCCAACTATTCCTTTTGAAATTCACATTTTATCTCAAAAAGAGTAGAAACAGTACCAAAAAAGCACAGGTGTCCACACCAGATAGCCACACCAAAGGAAAAATTCAGCACCTCATCTCCATGTAAAAAGTAATTGAAAGGTACTGCAAAAACAACCTGTTCCATCTCACCTGCGTAGAAAAAATGCTAATCCACTTCCACTGATATTCTGAGCACTGACAGGCTGAACTTCAGAGGGTGAGACCCATGCCCTCAAAGGCATCTTTCCACCTGACCCATTTTCTGCCTGATATTCAGTTGGTTCTTCCATAACTACCTGGAGGGAGTCTGAGAAAGTCCTTGGAGGAATTACAGAAACAGGTTCAGTTCCAAATGGATCATCTCTTCTGCCAATAGCATTCAGTGTTTTCTCATCAGGTTGAGGTTTTTGTAGTAGAGACTCATTCTTCGTATTTCTAACAGAGCTGATGCGATCAGATCTGGTTGATGGAGATGTTTCAAGGGATGTTTTGTTATTTGATGTAATTTTGGATGTAAGACTCTGATTTTGCATGTTTTTGAAGACAAGATGTGCTTGCTTGGAATCTTTCTCATAGCCATTGTGCCTGTTTAAATTAACACCACTAATATTTGATAATGGATCAACTAGTGTATTTTGACTAAAAACATCCTTTAGATGTTCTACTGTCATTCCACAGTCTTCAAATTTCTGTTCCTTTCGACCACCTCCTGTGAAAGGGTCTTGTTTGTTTGTCAGATGTGTCCAAGGATCTTTCAAAAGAAGATCATTACTTGGGAATGGGTCAAACACGGCAAAGGTCTCTGTCCACTGACTGATTTTGTCTGTGCTACTCATACTTGTATGGGATATCTCTGAACTAGCAGCAGAATCTTGTTCTTGTGTCAGCTGGTTAGCATTAATTTTCTGTCTAGGTTTGGCTATAGGGGCATCTTTTTTTATAGGGGGCTGTATGATTATTTGACTATCTGAAGTTTGATCATCCAATACATTCATTTGGTCCATCTGTTGAGGTCCAGGTACAGATGACTGTAACATGATTGCTGCTTCATCCCTTGGCCTCAATGAAACACTTTCCCAGCTTGAAGCACAAGAATTCACAGGTCTCTGGAGAGCAGATGAACTAGGTCCTATGTGAGACTGAGCAAAACTCTGCTTCTGTCTTTGACTGGAATCTGGCATGGTAGGGTGAGAGTATGGAGGTGTTACTGATTTAGAAGGAATCTTGAGTGCTGCTTTTTCTGATGTCACTAATTTGGTGTCATGGTGTTTGGTTTGACAATACTTTAAAGCAGGATTCATTTGCTGGAATGAAGACTTGGTCATATAATTATATTCTTCAGGACTATCTACACTCATTTCCTTTCCTAACAATTTAGGGGACGTGTCCATGTGCTTTTGATTGACCTCAGCAATTATGTGATCCCAGTGAGTGTGACCTTGGACTCCGTGTCTCTTCTGAGGAAAGAGGGTTTCATAATCAGGAAGTGGCATCATATTTTTTTTTCTTTGTTGTGATGTCTGTTCCTCTTCATATACAGGGTTATTAATTTCCTTGACCTTAATGTGATTTCCTCCATTTTGGATTTCTTGTACTTGATATGAAGGTGGCAGAAGGGCTTTCTTCTTTTCTGCCATGTTGACTGAAGACTCCACTGAGGAGATATTCTGAATATTGTCACAAAGGGAACCAAAAGCAGTGATCAGGGTATTTGGAAGAGTTATGGGTGAGTTAACACTGGAGAGTTTATTTGGGAAATCAGTTGGGACAAATGAGAAAGAAGGCTCAGAGGTGGAGGAAGGAGGGAACAGATCACTGAAGTATTTGCTGTCAGAGGGTTCAGATTCCAGAGACTGGGTCAATCTGGCAAGTAGAAAAAAAATCTAAAAGTCAGTGTCACCACTACATTACATTAAGCGATTTCCACCACATCAATGAATGGTTTTACAAAACAATAAATAACTTTCCCATCACCAAATGCGCAAAATGTGTTTCTTAAACTGCTCTTCAAAGACTGATGGCCAAGTTACAAAAACAATACAGCTCAAATCCTTAGATTATCATTGACCATTAAACATTCCTGACAACAACTCTGTTGAATGAGAGACAGGAAAACACCAATGAAGCCAATGCTTACCACTGTGATCCAAATATGGAAAGCCATGTCCAAACAGATAAAAAAAAAAAAAGAAAAATGCCATAATAAAATGTGTGTAGCCACAAAAGCAACAAGAAGCTAAACTGGCTATTCAGACAGTCCTTTAAAAGACTGTTCAGTCCACTACCTGTTCCACAACAATGTGACAAACATAAGTTACACCCAGTTTTCATCTGTGCAGACCAGACAAACAGGTCTATCAACCACTGGCTGAAATTCAAGTTTTTTCCATTCAAGACAGTCAATAGTTTCACTGTGTAAAAACCAATACTTGTTGAAACTTAATGTAAACCTGTCATGTTTTTAGTGTCGACATGTATGACATAAAATAAATAGAAATCAAACAAACAAGACATACATGAGTACGGTTAAAAGGGACGATAGACATGGTGAGACATGACGCACATGTTGGAGGCAGTACCCAAATACTAAACAAACAGGTCTGAGAATGGCAAGCTACCATGCTCAGTTTCATGATACTAAATAGCAACTGTAACATTCAGAATATTAGCACATAGGAATGAAAATGAACATAGAAGGCCTACCTGGGTTTGACTGCTGACACTTTTGCCGTGCGGTTGAGGAAGACACTGGCAGAAGGAATCTGATGGCTGATACCTTCTTTTTGGGACCCACTGGTGCCAACTGGATCAGAATTGAGGGGGATGTCCTCGAACGGGTTGGTGGAGTGATGGGAGATGGGCTGATAGTAGTCACTCAGAGGGGCCTGTGTGGGTAGCTCATCTTTGATATCTTGATGGAACTCTTCCTTCTTCTTTCTGATTATCCCAAACAGTGATGTCAGTCTCTCACTCATGGAAATTTCCTCTTGTTGTTTTTGCTCCTCATCTCTGTAACATTCCTCAAGTTTTTGATGTTCTCCTAATTCCAACATTTTAAATTCTTCCTCTTGCTTTCTGCTCTCTTCCTCCTCTTCTTTCTGTTTCTTTGTCTGTTGTTCATCCTCAAAAATGCATCTCTTCTTCTCCAGCTCGTCATTGGATCTTCTCATAGCCTCTAGCCTGTATTTCTCTTCTTCTTCCAGTCTCTTGGTCTCAGCTATGCATATTTCTTCTCTTTGCCTCTTCTGTTTCTGCTGTAGATGGCACTCTTTTTCCTTATCTGACTCCATAGAGGAAACATGTACATTGGCTGCATCAGAACTGTGTTTCAGCACATTGTCCACAGATCCCTGCCCTATGCTGTTTAGACTGACAGTAGAATTCGTCTTGGTCTCTTCTGTGTATACATGACTGCCATTGATGCACAAGTCACTGTTGCTCTGTTTGGAGCCACCCAGCAGAGACAGTGGACCTGGAGAAATTCTGCTGTCTGAGCTAGCTGTTTGCTCATGCCCCAGGAGTTTTTGGGTTTTTTTAACTGTGGGAGAAGAGAGAGTAACTGTGTTATTATCCACAAATAAAAATATTTACTTTGTACAGTGCATGGAGGCAAGTATGTTACCTTCTGGAGAGTCAATATTTATTCCAGATGAGTGGCTGCCACTGAGAGCTGAGTTTTTCTTTGGAAGAGTTTTCAGTGTAGATAATGACTGAGAAATATTGCGCTGTAGGTTTGATTTGGGAGCAAAGAGAGTTTTGAACTTTGATTTCTTTTTAATTCCTGAAGACTGATTGAGTGATTGTGTATCTTCCTCTCCCTCACCATCTGTAAGAACTTGGCTGACAGAGGGAACAATAGCTGAGGCCGAGTCAGAGAAACCATCTTTTTTCTTTCTGCGGACTTTATCCTTCAGCTTGGAAATGTGAGAGCTTGGTTTGTCCTGCATCGAAATGTCAAACATGCTAGCTGACATGTTGTTTCTCATAAACTGGATATCAAGCAGCACCTCTCCACGTGGTTTGTCCTCTTTTCCCATCTTGTCCACCAGCTTAAACCAACTGTAAATGACAAAAACAAATTACATGAACCCATCATGAGCTCATAAGAAATTCATGAATAATTGTATAAAGTATATATGTAAATAAAGTATTGGGTCCCTTTAATTTTAAATTTGGGCAATAACTTCATTTCAGACAGACTTCTGCTTTGATAACGAGATAATAGATATATTAATAAGATAGATCAATGTGACAATAAAATCTATGATGTTGCGCATTCTTATGCAATTGGTATTTGAGAGTAAATAGACTTTATGTATAAAACCCTTTTCAGGTCATCTTTTGACTTCATGACTTTACAGTAGTCAACATAGGTTATCGGGGGAAAAACATCCAATCATATAGAGGCAGTCTCACGATCTGTTGTTCGGTATCTTCCTCAAAATATACACTGCAGGTTCTTGGGGATTGAATCGACAACACCGCATTTCTTAAATAGCTATGTTTGGTAGAAAACCATCACCTAGAGGTATGAATATGTAGGTCAAACCACATTCCTAAAACAACAGCTCCATCAGTCATAAAAAATGTATTGTGTAAAAAAAGAAAAGAAAAACTCAAACATTACATTTACTATTAAAGCCTTATTAATAAGGGATGCAGGGTGTTCAACATGGCAAAGTGCATTGTATTATATTTTATTTACTTTTGCACAAATGTACACTCTGCTTATACTCATAATATATCCTGTAGTGCATGTAATGTGAACCAGCAAGAGGATAACTAAAGAACCTAGAGGGCTCATTGGTACTGCATACCTCTCATTTTACTTACACACACACACATACACGCAGACAATGACAGCAACACTGCAACAAACCAATATGAACTATATGTTCAATATGAGAAAGTGAGTACTATACTGTAATATATGTTATCAAATAAGAGGATGTAACAGGTAAAAAAGACTTACATTTAGATCAGGGATGTCCAAACGTTTTCACCAGATTTGATTCACTTAATTAACTTGTCTGAGCCTTCAGAAAGCTGATTGGTCAAACTGGGTGTGCTTGACTGGTTGGAACAAAAACCTGCAGCCACACGGCCCTTTGTGGAACAGTTTGGACACCCCTGATTTAGATTGTCACTTAATCTACTTAGTCTTACAATATATGGTGTAGCATAAAAAAGACAAAATGAGGGTTATTGTCACAGCATATATTACTGAAAATGATTTCAGAAGCCTCAATTCTTTATGTATGTATGTATGTATGTATGTATGTATGTATGTATGTATGTATGTATGTATGTATGTATGTATGTATGTATGTGTGTGTATGCACATACACATACATACATACAAATGAAATAGAGTTATGATCACTACTCACTGTCAAAAACGACAAAAATTTAAATAAGATGGCAAAAATGACTCTTTGTAAACCTTAGATCTGAACCATCTGTTTGCTTGCAAAATAAATTATGTGTATACAATGTAGATCAACTAACCCAATTCTGAGCAGCTTGCTCTGGCACAACTAAAAAAGCAAAATAAACCAGTCACTTACATATGATAAAGTTCAGTAGTTATAAATTAACTTTATAATCTCAAAAAATCCTCACATATTAAGCCCTAAATCACCATTTCAGCTCTTGCACTCTGTTGGAGAGAAAGAATAACTGACAAAAAACAGAGAGAGTAAAATTTTCTTTCAGCAGAATAATCAAACTCACACCTGGTATCATCGACACAGTCAGTGTGTTAGGAATCAGAGCCACACAGCAATAATAGTCAGTCTACATGGTCAGACTCAAAGGAAACAGATGGAGGAAGTCAAGCGATCAGTGACGGAGTCTAAACAATGACGACCTTTGTCGTGTAAAAATTTACTGAGAACACAATAGATAACCTGTTAGACATGACAACAAAAATATGTGATGGCATTTATTGAGGTTTACTATTGCTACTATTAAATACCACTGATATCAATCAATCTTTAAATAGTTCTTTACATAACAAGGAGTGTCAACTTCAAACAATGAATGCTTTACTTTGCTTTTTGTTCAACCCAGGTTCCACCCATGCTACAGCAACCATAATGTTATAATGACTCATATGGAACTTAGGTGTGTACGGACACAATGTGTGAAAGTAAACTGATCTGAGTAAAAAAGAAAAACAACAGGTAGAATTAAACAACAACATGAGATAATGTTTAAGGTTAGCTTTATACCAGGTTAATGCTGGCATTACAAAATTATAACTCTAGCACTCCTCCACATTACTGACAATACATGGCATACATTATTATTGTTATTTTGTTAGTGGTCCTATCATGATTATCATTATTTCAATAGTGCTCTGCTTTTGAAGCAATCGTAAATTTGGGTTATTATAAATAAATCAGGGTTATTAAAGTTTAAAATAGTTTATTTCAAGCTGAGTAAATAAATATTTTTTAGAATGTATTGAAATATAAATGACAGTCTGAGAAAAACAACATGGCATCAAACTTTGGAGGATTGGAAATCAGTTTTCTTTATTTTCTTCCCATTATTTATTGACTGTAGAACTGTTCACTTACTCTGTCTTTTTGCGAGATTTGTTGTCAAACAACTCCAGCAGGTTGATCACAGCTTGGCCCAGGAACTTGTCCAGCCCCATATGAGACCGATGCATAGCTATGATGTAAAGAGTGCAGCGTTCAGCGTTGCTTGAATGGAAGAGTGGCAGGTCAAACGAAGCCTCTTCTTTCCATACCGGAGAGACGCTTTTCTCGGCAACAGAGGTGGAAAACTTGTCTTTGGCAACCTGAATGATTGCATAGGAGTCGTTGGTGCCATTTTTGCCCTTGACACGGAGACCCCGAGCCTGATGCACCGTCACCTGGACACTAGTGGGAAACCACGTCTGGCTCTGGGCAGCCAGTGACATGGTGAAAGTACGTTAAAATTTAGTTATAAAAAATATCTACTTTTGGTTGACGTCTTTCACAACCCTGCTTCACTTTCGGTGTCCTCTATGACTGGAGGTGTTCGGTCGTCTAACCTGACTTCAGTTTAGGAAGCTATGCCGTAATAACTCGTTTTTGGGTAAACAAATTATTTAGTAATTTGTCCTGTAATCCTACCGTGACATTACCGTGCGATGTAAATCTTTCCTTTAAATGTTCCCCTACATTTGCCTTCCACACGTACTAAAACAATTTCACTTCCCTGATCTAGTTCCTGCCCACAACAAGAGGTGGATACTGCATTATAATTGGTTAAAATTTGTGTCAGCTTTTCGGCGTGTCGGTGATTGGCCAGTGTCTTTGTCCGACACAAGCATGGTTTATATTAAAACAAAACAAAACAAAGCAAAAAATACCCCCCAAAGTTTATATATATATGTCTGGTATATATAATATAGAGAAATATAAGTGGTAGTGGGATAAGTGGGATTTTGGGATGTTTTTGGCAGAATTTATCAGGATTATTTTTCAAAAAGTCAGTGAACATTTTCTTACAAAGGAAAAAAAAACACAAGATTTTTTTTTTAATTCTTATTTCTAAATCTTATAACAACCTGGAAGTTATTTACAATACAACGATAACACCTTAATTCAGGCGTGGCCATTAAAACGATGGTGACAAGAGTAGGCGCACCTGATACAAAAAATGCTCATGTCATCATGCCATTAAAATTCTAATCTGTAACAAATTTTAAATAATGTCAAGGGATGCATATTTTATGTGAACTCCCTTTTGAAAAACAAACAAAAACAAAAAATCCAACAAAACAAATAAAAATCAACCACAAAAATCTGTGACAATGAGTTGCATAGTAAATACATAACTTATTTATACAATGTGTAAATTCTTGAAACCCAGCAAATTAGTACAATAAAAAATAACATATTGCAGTACAGTTTCCCACATAGACTAATGACATCTGTTTGGATTTTTTTGTTGTTGTTTCTTTCTTCTTCTTTTTTTTTAACTAAGATGAACCTTTTCTTTTTAGTCACTCTTGGTTCAATAGTTCTGTCAAACAGATTTCCCTTTTTCGCTATGTTAAAACTAACAAAGACTACTAATCAGGAGTAGGAAGCGATTGATACAGTGGAAGATGACAATTCCGTTACAGCATCAGTTGATACTTTCATATGCATAATATATATTTAAATACACACATAGCTTGTTTTTATTCACGCTGAGAATTTGTACAATTAACATGTAACTTGTTCTCCTGCTGTACACACGCTATCTGTTCAGACAGACACACCTTCTGAACAACAACAAAAATAAAGCAAGGGTGGAAAGTCATGCAAAGATTAAATGCATTTTGCTTTTTACTTTGGACATTCTTAATCTATTCCAAGATATAATTGATATGCATAGAGAAATCACAACTATAATCATTCAAATAATAACAATAACAATAATGATGATATAATAATCTTATATTAGACATCCACAATCAACATTATTTGCCAGTTTAAAAAATATCTTCATTTTATTTTGAAAAAAACGTAATTTATTTCTTATATTACAATCTTGCAACAAAACAAAAGTTTTTTTTACCCTCCAGCAGACACTGAACAATGCTTTGGAAGCAACGGTACCAGTTTATAGTCCTTGTTGGATTTATATTTTCATATCTTAAATAATATAATTGTTAAATTCAAGAGGATGTTAAAAATATAACCTACTCATTTTGATTCTATTAAGGCCATGTATAGAAGTTCAAATATAAGTACAGATTACACAGTGGTTTCACTTTTCCACAAACCACTCTTCATTCCACCAGAGTTCTGGGATTGGTCAGTGCTGCTTATATCCTGCTCCAGCTGCACTGCTGAGTTTTTCAGAGTGTGATTTCGGGCAGCAGCCCCTGGCACCATGGCGTTGGCACTGTTTGAAGGGTAGGAACAGTGCTTTGTTTCTCGCTCTGCAGCAGATAGAAATTTAAAATTGTCTCTGCTGGCACATCGTCTTTGAGCACCATGCATACCTGCTCTTTTGACCATTGAAGGCAACAAGGGGAAGGGTTTACGGCTCCCACTGCTCCCCCCATCACTTTCTTCTGATGGGCTGGTGGCAGCTGACTCTCCAGAACATTTTCCTCCAGTGAGTGGACAGGCCTGGTTCTCTGAGAGACTGTGCTCAATGCTGCTCTTCTCACTTGTGGCCAATTTGTAAATGGCATGAAGAGCACTTGTGTGTTCTAATCCTATGGATCCTAAAGCTCCGAGGCTGCCCCCACCACTAGTCCTTAGAGTTTTGAGACGATAATGACCCCTGCCTTCACCTCGATGATGATTCTGGTTACTTCCCTGTTTAGTTCTGCTACCCAGTTTCTTTCTTTGGGGATGTGCTAAAGCTGCTGAACTCACAATGGGCAGAATATTGTTTGATAGCTTTGTGATGTTTTCGGTACTGGTGTTAGTGTTGTTGCCTGCAGGGGCACATAATGTGCCATTTGAGTTTTCTTGAGTCACCTGTAACAGATTAGTGAGTTTGCAGGGTCCAGAGCCCACACTACTAATTCCACTAGGGGTTGAAGAGGCCTGTCCAGAGGAAGAGTTATGGGAGTCTCCTGGTGGATGGCAGTTGATGAAAAACTGTGATTCCAGTTCAGATGTCTGCATTCCACTTCCAGTAGCGCAAGTGTGTGTATAAGTAGACAAATGACGTGAGCGCAGATGACCTTGGCAACATGCAAACCATGAAGTTTGAATATCCCTACGTCTAAAGCAATGATGCAAAACTAGAAACAAGCCCAACACTATGGCAGCTATTCCATAAAGACAGCTAAAAAACAAGCTAGTGTATCCTGTCAGCCATATTGCCATGGCCCCACAACACCAGACAATCAAAAACAGGAAATGGGTTGCAACCAGCACTAAGTATTGGGTCTTCAGGGAATACTGGTCATCTGGTGACACATTAGGGTTTAGTGGTTCCACAACAGAATCTGTGGAGAGTTGGTTGGTGCTTCCTGGCAGTGCAGGCTGGCTCTCACTCACAGGAGAGGACAATGTCGTTCTGGTGCATTCTTTGACCTCCTGGTGCCTGAGGCGAAACACAGTGCACAGAAAATAGATCCAAGTCACTAATACTACTAGACCAGCAGGGACAAAGAAAGATCCTAGGCTCGGTCGCCACACAAGCCAGCAGCTGCAAGACAAATGGAAAATAATATAATAAGTTTCATTCAGCACAAAAAAAAGATATATGCATTCAATAGATCATCAAACAGTACAAAAACAAAAAGTCAAAGTCAAAACTGTTTTAAGCCAAAATGAAAGTACTCACTAAGGGCTGTTGTCACCATAATTGTTGACATTGACAGCTGCTGTAATCCCACAGATGATAAGTGGTACTCCACCAGCTATCAAATAAAATCTTTAACAAAAAGATATTTAAAAAAATCTATTAAAGACAAGTGCACAGCAATTACAAATCAAAGAATAATAATTCATCTTATTATCTCTTTGTGCCCATCAAAGAGATGGTGTATCTGAACAGAGGTTACACATTAATTCCAAATGACAGTACAAGCCTCTGAAGTAATTTATAATGCCATATAAACCCATGGACCAGTGGACAACAAAGTGTCAGTGGTGAGGTGATGTCTGGTAACAGTACAATGGCAGACTGAGATCATAAGGGCAATAGGAGGCAAAATACAACAAGATATTTGGAAAGACAATGCTCCCCCAGAATTTCCCCTATACTGATTTATAACAACCAATTCTGCTTCTATTAAAGTACTTTCATACATTTCTTTCCTCCCCCATTCTTCATTCTGCCTTATACATTTTTGTTGCGACTTACAACAATATCCTGTTCTGTCTCTCCAAGAATTTTTTACAAACAGAGGCCCTTTGTTTGTTGGACACAAAGATCAAATTTGATGTAACACAGTCTGGGTGGCCATGCACCAGAATTCACATCTAAAACACGAACCTTATTGATAGTGAACAAGAAACTCATGGTATGCAATGTAGGTGTAAGTGAGCTCTGTTCACTGACCTGAGCATAGGCCGCTGTGGAGGAAGAGCTGGAGCCTCTCCTTCAGTTTGTTGTGGCAATTGCCACACAGTTTCTTTGTAAATGACCCTGGCACTGATTCCAATCCAAAGCAGGGTTGACAGCGAGGAGTAGTGCAAAGCAATGCCCACCTGTTGCATTACATTGAGGTGAGATCCTTAACTTCACATAGTTGAGGGTAAAAAAGTTAGGATGTATAATTTTTCAACTTACTGCTTGGCAGATGACTGGGTAGCTGTTCAAGCTTATGCCTCCTGCATATATTGTTGTTGTCATGGCAATGTGGAAGCATGTATTAAGTAATGTGTGCCAACTTTTTCTGGATATATGGACAGAACTGAAACAATAGTTTCAGGTTTTCTTAACCTTCACAAAAATGCAACAACAACAACAACAACAACAACAACAATACTTTATTTATTTTATATTTTGTAAAATTATCTTAAGTAAAAATAGAGAACCTGAAAAGGTTAATAAATCTCCCTTCATGTACATGCTGCAGTACCTGTGGTGTAGTATATACGTGATGATGATAGTGAAGAGGCAAAGGAGGAGCAATGCAGTGCATGCATAAACCACAGGGTGGAGCACCATTACAGAGATATTTGTAGATTCAGGAAATGCAGGCACCTCCTGGAAGATTTAAAATACATATGTACATATATAATACACACTCATGTACTCTTCACGTACTGAAGAGATCCAGCATGACAATCAATCTCTAAAGATCACCTGTAGCACAGCATAGTTGCTGAGTAGGAAGCAGCGCATTGTGGAAGTGGTGCTGTCACTGTGGATCAACTCACAGCCTTCTTGACTCCAACTTCCTTGGTCCTCCAATGCCTTCAGACTCCAGTGGGCTGCCACAGCATCAGTGCCAGGAGATAAGTGGCGCAGTGAAACCCAGATGGGTTCTGAGTGGTTCCACATGCTGCAGCCATCTTTCACAGGAAAGGAGATGAATATAAAAATTTAAGCTACTATTGAACTGAGAATTTATTACACATGGAACTACAAACAAACAAAGTCATTAGACAGTGATTTATAATAAATGTAATTGGTATTGGTGTGATAGATAGGAAAAAAAAAACATCTTCATCCTCACCCAAACCAACATAGATAACAGGAGTGTTGACACTAAGTTGGCGAGAATGTGCTCTGGTTCGGCTTGAGTTTCCAGATAGAGGGAAAAAGCTACCACTTCTAAAAGCTACAACTTGTAGCTTACAGTCAGCAGCAACATCAGGAGTGAAGAGAGTTGCTGGGAGAGTCACAGAGGCCAATGCCACAGTATTCTGGAAAAAAGTGTCTTGATTACAATTAAATCTGGTAAAAAATGGGAATGGATGGCACATAATATAGTAATATAAACCATAATGTATACAGGATGCAGATAGTGATGTTTCACCTTTAGGGGAAAGTTGTTCAGGGAGGTGTTATGTGAGCCAGTACTGCAACGAAAATGAAGTTGCTCCTGAATTGGCTCTGACAATCCCTGGCTGAACTCATGATGTTGAAATGCAGTGCAAGTTATTCCGGTAAAGTGGGTTGTTCGAATTAAGTGGGCTTCCAGCACAATGTTCTTGGACACCTGCATGTGGTCCAAAACAATACATAGTCATAAGAACATTTCCAAAATTTAATTACCAGTAAGATGCAACATCATTTGTACTTTTTCAGCAGAAAATTTCTCAACCAATTTATTATTAATTAACAATGCTTAACTCTTTTGCGTTAGTGGGTGTATCAAATCAAATCTTATATATCATCCTAGATATGCAGCCATATTCCATTCCTTGCTGTAACAAAAACTGCCCTTGTTTGTACCATGGTGAAGTCCTGAGCATGGCTGTGGAGCTGAGACCATGCAAGCATCTCTAGAGAGTAGACAATGGAGCTGCAGGCTTTCTTTTCCCTCTCAGCGAGACTTAGAATCTGGTCGTCCACCTGCATCACGTTACTTCCCATCTCAACCAACACCTCAGACAACTGGACAGAGAGTAAAATGTGAGGAAATGAGAAAGAATTCACACCCACAGACATCATGATATTTCCAAAAAAACTTCTCACTTCTCGCAGCTGAATAACGTATTCCATAAACCTCTCCATCATTCGAGCAACGTACAAAACATCCACAGAGTCAGTGAAACCTACAGCCTCCAGTGTGTATGTCCGAACCTGATGTGCCACAGTCACAGCATTTGAAGCATTGATTGGCATCTGTTAAGTGAAAAGTTAAGAGACAAACCAGAGTGTGACAATGTGGATTGGAGTCACTATAGTGTATAGCTCTACTACACAGCTCTACTAACTAAAATGAAGGTGTGCAGGACACGGGTGATGCCATTTGTGTAGTGACAATCTGAGTAGTTCCCCTCCTGCCACTTTCCAGAACGATCACAGTATCGTGATGCCTTTTTCTGCTCAATATCTCCCTCAACAGTCAGGTAGGGATAACGCAGCTGCAGGCAGTACTGATGGGAGGTGATGCCTGCCAGAGTTCTAGGCCACCTGGAAATTAAAAACTGAAATGAGAACTCAAGGTCCCAAGTATTGCAAAACAATCATTGTATAATTAACAAACCTGAACTCCCCACGATTGTTGACAACTGTATCCTCTGGACAGAAAGTGGCATTGTTCTCAAGGACTACTATTTCAACACTGAAAGAAGTATTGCCCCGGCCAGTAGAAACCACACATTCCCATTCTCCTTTGGCCTCTACATGTATGCTGACTATAATAAGTTCACTGGGTAAAATGCGGACATGATTCATTAGTAAAATAATGAAATATACTTAAATGCATTTCATTTATACAGTGAGTATCTTGAAAGTTCTGTACCTGGTGATAAAAGTACAGTCATGCATCATGTTGCTCTCCAGCTGGACCCCGATCCCTGAATCTGAGGTCACCAGCTCACCATTGTGACGCCAGTGTATAGTGGTCATGTTGTCCACCAGAGCAGCAGTACAGTGGAAGGGCAGTCGGTCACCTTTAAAGACTACCTGGCGCTGGGATGGAAGGAGTGACAGAGTGTGCAGCTCTAGAGGACCGTCTGGGCATGGATAGGATGAGAAAAGATGCAGCTATTCAACCCCGACCAATATTTATTATTAATAAATAATATTGATTTATAGTAATGTTTCTATTACTCTATTTTCTGACTGCAGCAGGACTGGCCAACATAATTTCATACATATAAAATAAGAGTATTGTCTCTGGGCAACCCTGCTGAGTTGCTGAAATAGCTCTTTCTAAATCCATCTGATAATTCTCTAAATGGTAGCACAGTTGAGAAAACAACAAGACAGTTGTGACTACCTTTTAAATGTATAGTCACTGTAATAAAACATTGCTAATTTTTCTTTGTAGCAAAGTGATAAACCACATTATTCAATTCATTCTTACCACAACTTAGCTGGTTTTCTCTGAGTCCACGCAACTGTTTTCCCCTCAGACTCCTGGGGAATGCACACAGGGTTTCATCCCCTAGCTGAGCTGAACTGCTATGGAAGAAACCTGGGACCCAATGCAGGCTACAGTCGCATGTCAAGAAGTCTGAGTTAAAGTTCCTGAAGAGAGAAGTGATGTTCATTTTCACTGGAGATGTTCCAACTCTAATGACATACTCCATAAATGATAATTTATTCACAATTTTATATGATGGCCCAACAGTTTAATACTCACACTAGTTTGAGGGATGGCAGCTCTTGAAACACTCCTTGATCAATGGTTGGTATAATATTACCAGAGAGGTTCCTAACAAAACACACAAATTAAAATTTAACTCTGTATCTCTCTACAGTGCAGACAGCGCAATATTTTAATAAAAATCAAAATATCTTTCTCTTACAGTTTTGTGAGATTGGTTAATCCCTGGAATACATCCACAGTCAGGCAGCCGATGCGGTTGTTGGACAAGTCACTAATGTTAGGGAGGGGGAAGAGTGCATGCTTTGGTTATTTTTAAATCAAGTGGACTTTTCTCAGACACACTTTGATATCCTGTCTTAAATCAATCATCCATACATTCTTCTATTTTTTGTTAACCACTGATTTACATCACAACCACACATGCACAAATACCAATTTAGACTTATCAATTATCCTAATATTTGGGTTTATGAACTGCGGAAAAGGACAAAATTCACAAAGGCATGCAAACAGCACATAAAGCAGAGCTGACCTTCAATAACCACCTTATTCCCAATTTTACAAAATATTTTGAAAATATGTTATTTTGACATTGGCTACAGCAATTTTAGGTTTTATTTCTCATAATCAATCACAGATTTTTTGCCTGTTGGAATTTTCCACAACTAAAACATTAATCTTTTCCAGAATTACTTTATCTGGACTTTAGCATAGGTTTATCAACAGTGTGGTTAAAAGCTGGGTCTCTTTTCTACCATGCACCTCTGAGTGTTATGTACAACCTCAGTCAGGGCGGGTTCTGCTCCGTTGTACCTCTGACACTACCCAGCAGAGAGCTGTCCAGATCATGTGTTTATTTCCCCTTTTTGTTTTGAAAATTGCCAGACCTCACAGAGAATACACAAGAAAGGGAAGGAGTGTCAAACAGTGTAGCACAGACCAACGCCCACTGGCACCACCAGCACATCTCTGTGTCCAAAAAACAAAGCAGAAAACTGCCTGTCAACTAGCAAACTCATTGGCCCTGAGAGTTTAAAATACCACGAGCACATCCAGAAACAATTGGCAAAGCTTTTATTATCACACAAGCATCTGCGACAAGATTCCAATACAGAATGTGTTTGAGATGGGTATGAAGGAATAAATAGACCTCTGTCTCCTCATCTACTGTGAAATTAGAAAACAATGTTGCTCACATCCAAATAAACTACCCTTACTAACATTATCTGTCTTATACCAAAGAAAAAGAATCAAAATTCCCATCAGTTGTCTTTAATGTTTTGAGTCTGAAAAGAGTCTGAGTCACATTCACTCTTCTACTTACAGTTTTCGAAGCTTTGATAGGCCTAAAAAAGCTCCTGGCATGATGCTGCTGATTAGATTGTGCTTCAGGTCCCTGCAGATAGAGAAAATCCACATTTATTTGTATAGTAATTCATTGGGGGAAAGGTGAACTGAGCTGTACCTGTAAATTAAACTGTGTAGGAAGCAATTAATTTAAACCAAAGTGTACAATGATTGTCCTTTGCCTTGAGACTCCTGTAAAGAAAAACTCCAATACACAACTACAGTAACAATAAAATGTTAGCTCTTTCTACAAAAAAACCCCAAAACTATTAATTTCACATACTATAGAGTTTCAGAGGGATATATAGATTTCTCTATTTCCGAATCTTGGATTATTCATGGAGATATAGGACCAAATGAAATTTGAGACTGTTTGCAGGTGGTTCTTTTATTTTTCAGTTTATTTTAAAATAAGAAATCCCATGATGATCGTAAATATCTTTGAGCGACCCTTTGAGGATCTAATTTCATTCTGCTGTTGCACTTTTTTCTCCCTTTTCTTATCTATCCCCTTACTTGCTAGTTGACCTCTTTAGCCAGATGACAATTTTCATTAGTTATCCATGACATTTCAAATTAAATAAATTTGTTATTGCCCAGTTGGGATTAGTGGGCTTAAGAGATTTCTCAAGAGTGCTTGGAATGGGCTGTGATGTGACCCTTTGTCCTCAGAAAGTCAGACAACACTTAAACAGCGTGTCTTTTGTTGTATTTGTTGATGGCTGTCCAAGATCGATGACACCACGTCCACCCTGTGGATTTTTTTTTTTTTGATAAAACTACTGCCTTGTTTGATTTGCAAGTGATGCCCTATTTAGATTTTTAAATAAAGAAAGAAATGGCTTTAGAAAATGGCTCCCTGTAAAGAATCAGATTAGATATGTTATTGAGTTTACAGCAGAAATGTGAGGTTCCACTTATGGAATGCCCTTATGCCCATACTATGGTTACAACTCCATGAAAAACAGAACATTCTAAAACACATTCACAACTTTTCACAAGAGGTGAACATATCTGTTATTCTCTGTGACGCTAGGAAAGATTAAATTGAAAATTACTGAAATTTTGCATGTGTGTGGTAAGCGTATGTTAAAATATTAGCTATGTATGTGCATGCTTCTGTGTGTTAGTAGCTGTGTAGGATTTGCTGACCAGGGTAGGGGAGAACAATACTTCTGTTTCCAGACTGTGCATCCTGGGACTCATTACAGGAGCGATGAAAGACGAGGCACTGCCCACAATTTCCTCTGGCAGTGATGGCCTCTCTCTCCTAATTTGTCCATTACATGCTTGTATGGAATTTGGGGCTTTGCCCTTCATGTATGAACCCAGACATACAGTTTAAAATGTTGAACTTAAGCAAAATATAAATAAAATTGAAAGTATAGGAACTACATTTTGTACAGTAGTACAAGAAACATTTTTAAAAAAATTCAATTTCAATTGTGGATGATTTTTTTTCATCAACATTAACTGACAATAGATAAATGTCTGATTTATCTTTTGGCATTTAAATGAATGAATGAATGAACAAAAAACAAAAGAAAAAAAAGAACCACTACTAAGAAAGGGACACATCAACATTATATGGACATGAATAATACATTTGGACCATAGCAACAGTGAAACTCACCACATCCATAATTGCTAAATAAATTTGCATTTAAGTCACCCAATTGTCTTTCATCATGATAGCCAAAGTATGTCCCCAAGTTTGCTTGTGTGTATATCTCTGTAGATGTAGATATGGTATATGTTAATGATGTATGTCTGTGCGCAATGTGTGTTTTAGTCTGAAACCTAGTATACCAAATATGAAGACTGGGATGCTGCAACCCCACTACTGACTCCAGGCAGCAAGCCACAAGGTATACAGGTAGGCAGAAAATCCAATGACCCCCTTAGGTCAGAACAGACGAAAACTAGAATTATCCCACCCAGGTTCCTGCTCTAGCACAGAACAGCAGAAGACTACCAACAGGGCAGCAAAAACTACCAGCACCAGATGATCAGGAACCGCACACTCCATCGGAACCCAGACACTCTAGGCATAAGCATATCCAGATGAGGGGTCGCACAAGCCCAAAGGTGCACACCCCTGCAGGCCACTGCCTTCCAAGGAGAGAATGAGGACCCATCCTGAGAGTAACCTGCAACACCCAAGGACAGGAGGTAAGACTAGAGAGAAACTAGAGAGATCCCACTTGTACTTACTACACTACACTAATCACTATCCACACACAAAAGAAAAAAAAAGTGTGACAATACTACTAATAATGTTGTAAATTAAAATATTTCACAGGTTGACAATAAAGCTGTAAAACATATTTGGGTCAATTTTGCCCATCTTGAGAAGAAGCCTTTCTTCATTAAACACTACGAGGTCTTTGCAACTTATACTCTTTTCACCAAGCTGGGGAATGTTGAAGAGTTTACCAATGTAACAGGACTTGAAGCAGTAACCAAATGTCAACTTTTATTCAAAACTATAGAATAAATCTCCAGACTAAATCTCTGCTGCAGCCATGCAATCCTCAGATTTCTTGCCAACTGCATTTAAAACTCATCTGTGGATCCAGAAAAAAACAGAAAATACAACTTCAGGAAGTCTTCATATTTACGGTACAGCAGGTGATGTCTGTGTGCCCTCTGTAGCAGACAGAACCTCAGCCTGACAACAGCGGCTTTGACACTGATGACAACACTTGACTTCAGGTTACAGCATCACTCCAGCTAGAAAAAAATAGATGCAATGCAATAGAGAGAAAACTCCAAAGTAGTACTACAAATTGTTAAGTATGTTCAGCAGCATATACCTCACTTTTTAAAAAGTGATATGTACATTCCACACAAAAGTAGGGGACACATTGTTGTGAGATTTCAAGTTGAGTTATGATTTGTAACCTTGGGAGTGCAGACCTTTATCCACTCCACCACATGTGGCCTACAACAGACTCAATCTTGCTTCTGGCTGCAGAAGAGCCACTGTTTGCTGCAACTGGTGCTAACACTAGCAGCTGCTAATTAGAATTTGTTTTTCATTGTCCAACCCTTCATTTATCAATAGGATTGGGCCATGGCCAATCTCAAGACTTATTTCTCTGTAGGTTTAGGGGATGAGCACATGCCCCCCATGTAGGGTGGAGAGTTAAGACCTGCTTGTAAGGCAGCAAGAGAGTAGTAATTGTAAAATCCTCCAGATATAAGATCCTTCATTATGAGGAGCACAGCAACAATGAGTGGAGTATGAACAACATCTTGAAAAATAGACAACAGACATTGTTTTAGCCCTGGCCCATGAGGGATATGGGAAAATGACAAGAAACACCAATTCATTATCAGCAAAAGTACAGTCAAGAATCATTTGTATAGCAGTTTTTGGAAATGGGAGAACAAGGCCTTGCATGGCCATAACTATCGTCTTACTGTACTTCTACCTTAATGAAAAGCAAATAGCAGCTATGGGGAAAAAATCTATGAAGGGTTGTTGCTGAACAGAAAACAGTTGAATAGCTGGTATCTTCGGTTCCTCACAGAGGTTAGTGAGGGCCATCTTGGTGCTGCATGCTATTTCTTTTCAGGAAGGTACTAGCAGAGATCATTACTTATTTTTACAGCTTCAATTACTCTTATTTTAGGAACTTGTATTACTCAGTTAGGAAATTGCAGGTGGAATTCAGGATGAAAATTTTCCTACATATGGCCCTACAAAACGCTCCTTTTCTGTAACTTGTGGTCACAATGTGAGCTCTGTAGCACAGGTCCCTCCCCCAGTTCATCTTGGGCTGAAATTAACCAATTGAAATTCGACATGGAGCTAAAAGAGAAAATAGTACCATTCTGGTATATTTATGTGCCAGACATTCAAAATTCCTCCATTTAAAGCTACACATTCAACACTCATTAATCCACTCATATCATATTCAAGCAAATGCTATGCTACAAATGCTACATATGTATTAGGTCCATTAGTACAGTGCAGAAGACTCACAAAGATTTTATTTCAGCAGAGGTGGCAAAAGTATTCTCTATTTGTGTTAAAAACATTAGTAAAATTTGAAGTAATGATTACATTTTTCTACTCTGAAATGGGGAATTTAAGTTTTTTGCTTTTCAAGAAACACAATATATCCTTTGATAATTTTACAACACACACAATAGTTCAGACAGAATAATTAAGAAGCTGCCAACATTGAAGAGGTCTCCTAAATATTGCTTTCCTGATGTTTCTGAAGTCTCTATCAGCAATAATCAATGGTTGACTTCCTTCCTCCATGCAAGGAATATCCCTTCCCTCCATCTCACTGCTGGCAGTTTTCTGTAACTCCAATCAATCAACACTTTCCTGTTATTCTTCTTCTCCTCTTCTTGCGACTAGTTTCTTATGCCTTTTATGTTGTGTCATCATCCCTCAAGGATAAAAAATGTAACAAGCCTGTTCAATGTAAGGAGTAGAAATATTTGTGTACAAATGTAGGAAGTAAAAAGTGATCAGAAAAAATTTAATAAGGGTGGTGTAACTAGCAGAAACAATGAAAGCCATCTCATGATATCAGTCAGACAAATTCTATATCATAACATATATCAAATAGTTTAATCACATCAGTCAGCAATGACAGATTTCTGAGAATTTGACAGTTTCATTCTGTCAAACTCTGTTTTATTCTGCCAAACCAAAAGCTAAAGCCCAAAAGCATCAAAGCCTTTTTGAATTTTTTTTTCTTGACCTAAAATTGATAGACATCAGGTTTAAACAATACACTGTCAATTGCGGGGAGGGAAACAGGAAGAAACACCTTTCATTTTTGCTGTCAATGAGACATGAGTGCCAATGAATGAGCTCAAACAGTAGGTGGACTTTAGCGTGTAGGGTGGGAAGGGGAGAAAGATTAAACTGGGAGAGATGTAAAAATAAAGTATAAAAAAACACAAATGGAAGTGTGTGCATGTGTGTGTGTCTGACTGTGTAAGTGTGTTTGTGTGTGTGTGTGTGTGTGTGTGTGTGTGTGTGTGTGTGTGTTGGGGGAGGGGAGGATAAGATCAGTGAAAGGTTGTGTTCCTCTGAAAATACAATAACCTTGAAACGGTCTGAAGTTTGACATATGTCAATATGGCAGTGTATGAAAGACTATTGTGTATATAAATTGCACAGTTTGGTAATGGGTTAATGGAGGAGACTTGCCCATTGTTTTAATAAACCCTTATAGCCATGACTAAGCTATGTTCACAACACAATCACTCCCTGTTCCTTCAGTTTATCTGAAAGAGACATCTGGAAACTATCAACTACAGAAGCCCCCCTCCTCTTTCTGTTTCCACTCTACAGCATGCTTAACCCCTTCCTCACCCACTACACCCAATAATGTCATGCACTCTCATTTGCTGACCACTGCCTAAACAAAGTCCAATGGCCCATGTAGGAAACAAAACTAACACATTTTTTTCTAATTAGGCACCCATTTGCTCCACTCCTATATAGTCTGGTGGACTGATTGAGATTGGTTTTGTGAGAGGTCCCTAGTATATCTACATCATCTCCACTGTTTGTGTGCTACATTACTGTCTGCTTCTGACTTTTCACCACACTTAAGTAATATCATTTTTTTATCTCCCACTTACAAAAATAATCTCAAATTCATATAACATATTCTGCTAGAGTACTTGCATCTTGCCTCTCTTGGTCCTTCTCTATTTCTCTCACAACCTTACCATCTTTGGCCATGTTGGCTCCACTTCCCATGTATGAAATGGTAAAAATTATTTAAGTTGGACTACTTCCTAACATTAGCTACTCAAAATAGAGTGAGTTGGGCATTGACTAAGTAGGTCCTCTCCTGTTATTATTCTTGATATTATCAAGGAGAATTGTAATTAATTGGCCTAGGCATTTTAAACTGCAATGTGTTAAGAGTATATGTTTTCCATAATGCACACATGTTCCTAAACTTGCCTGTACATTCTCATGCACAATGTGGTTTAAGTTTTCAGTGGCAAACTTCCCTTAGTTAGGGCTTGAGCAACAATTGCTATTAGGTCCTATTGTTTTTCCAAGTTTTTTTCTCCTTTTTTCTTTTTAGTTATTATTATGCCCCAAATGATTTGTTTTTTTGGGGGCCTAAATATACTCAAAATCTCATGAAACTTTGAAGATCCACAAACCCCAGTGAAAGTGTGAAAATATGTCTCTAAGGCTCCACCTATGTACAAGTGCCCTCTGGATATGATTTCATGCATGGTACGTTAATACATGAAATTTGATGCGGTTATGTAACTTTCCAAGACACACAAAAAGGTTCCTTGGAATCATGTGTTAAGTCAAACAGGATGTTTGAATTGAGAGTGTGACTTAAACCTCCTCATACTTTTACAATTTTCCTCATACTTTTACAACAAACTCTGTCCTTATATTTGAACTGTACAATCTAGAGCAATGGCCTATCTTAAATAAGGAAGGATTTAGATTTTTATTAGAGGTTGTGGCTGTGGCAATGAGGCCATTTTTTCTTGCGTCTTCTTGTCATGTTATGCTCCTTCCAGTCTTGTTGTTTGTAGGTTATAGTTTTTATCCAATCAGAATTAAGATAGCTTGTGTTCCCAGTCTATATAAACCCAAGGCTTTCAGAATTGACAATACGGGCATCTGTGCACTGTACGCAAACGGACAGTTGATAGATGGTTGCGACAGCCAATCAGATCACGAGTTGTTGACAATAAGGCCTTATAGCTGATGTTGAACATGACATTTATGCATCCTGCGATTGGATACTCATCTGTGAGAGCCGGAGGTGCTATGCAGATCAACCGAGCCACACTGATTAAAACTTTTGAGACAGATAATTAAAAAAATTCTTTACATCACTGAAGGCCTAGGTGTGAAATGAACGACCCACCAATGCGTATATGTATACATATTCCTCACGCTCAGGTCCTCCTCCAGAAGCCTGGGAATTTAAGGTTTCTGTGCAGTATCTTCACTGTTCCTAAGACCACACCCTTCTGAAGCTTGAGGCTTTGGATGTTGATCCTGGAATCTGTTGGAACCACTCTCCCAGTTTTGGGGTTACAGTCCATGGGCATTGCCTCAGTTTTTACCTTCTACAACTCTTGTATTACTGCCCTTTTCAGTTGTTTGACGACCACCGCTATGTCTGCTTTGTTACCCATTTAGCTGTTTGTCAGTCTGAAGCCTGAAGTCCCACAGGACCTTAGCCCTGTTATTTTTAACCAACTTTGGTGGCATGTCCCATCGGGATTTGGGCAGTTCTAATCTGTACTTTTTACAGATTTTTCTCTACACTATCCCAGCTCCTTGGTTATGTTTCTCCAGGTATGATGTTCTTGCATCTTAAATCCTGCTATTATATGCTGGACAGTCTCAGGGGCATCTTTGCACAGCCTCCAACTAAATCATGTCTTATACCTGAGTAAGTTCAGCATCTCACTTTGATTAAAGATTCTGTGACAGACAATTTTTACAATACTGACCACAAACATTACTCCTGCTCCATAGACCTGTACTCTGTGAACACCTTTCTGTTCCCTCATCCATTATCATTGCTGCTCCCTGCTTTCTCTCCCCCTTTGGGGGAACAGATCTAGTGATGAGGGCCTCTTGTGTCTTGCCTGTCCTGTGTCCTATGGTGCGCTGGGTCCTAATTGGATGAGGGCCAGACTGCCTCAGCCTTCCTTGCTCATTATTCTCATTACATTGACTCAAATCAGAGCAGGCTGCTGAGCTCTGTCAACAACTCATAAAGGTGGCTTGTTATATGCAGAGCTAGGTCTTGTAAAAAAAAAGGACTGTGTACAGCAGTAGATGTGCTCATAAAGCAACCCAAGTACTGTGTTGAATGCCTGGTGGTGTCTGCATCCGATTTTAGAGATTTCCAAGTATTTCCAAGTGATCCAGAGTAATGTAAAAGCAGAAAGATTAAAAATAGTAAGAGTAAAAATTGTAAAAATAAATATTACTTTGTTATATTTACCCAACTAAATTGAATGTTTTTATAAGTACAATAATGCTCAAAATAATTATTTTGCACTTTGAAAATTATTTTAATAATGAAATGATTTTATTACAAATACTAAGGGCACATGGTGCAAAAAGGCAAATTAATTTGAATACATTTTTAAAAGAAGTACACATAGCATGGTAAAGGTTTGATTCTTTGAATCAAAGATGAAAAAATGTGTTCCCAGTGACACAGGGACTAGGACACAATCCTGCCTCTTTCAAAGTGTCCTTACTTTGTATTTATCTTTTATGTATATACATTTTTTATATACCTTTTTGTAACTGGGAAATTGACTATACAATTGTACTAAGGAGCACTATAGAAGCCAGATTTGATTCAAAGAGTGTGTGAATTCTGGATTAAAAAGTATTCCAAAATCAAAATGTAGCAGGTCTGTTTAAAAGAGCTACAAAAACACAGTTGTTCAGCAAGAGGGCAAAAATAAACAAAAATATTGCTCTGCTGTACTTGGGTGGTTTGGCAAGTTATGAAGGCAGCAGTGGCTTTGAGGAGGTTCACTCCAATGAAAGGGCTATATAGTTGTCTGCTGACTGGCTAAGGCTGGGTCTGCCCTTGAAATGGCTTCTCCAACCAACAGTTGTAAATCTAATAAATCACACTCAACATTAAAAAGATGTGTGATGTGACAGATACTTTTTAACATTTTCATACTAGGAAATATTATGGACACATAATAGAGATATTCCAAAAGTGAGAGTGCATGTGTATGAATTTAGCAGTGTATGTTTATCCTCATCACTTTGGATGGAATGCAGTGTAAATCCCTGATGTGTTTACTCAGACCTACCAGACTGGTCTTTGATTACAGCACCACATAATAACATAAATGACATGTGCTTGTCATTTTCATGGAGTAACTATTCATTACTCCTCCAAAATGACAAACACATGTAAATGCAATGTTGGAAATAATGACAAGGCCCAAGAAGACAAAGAGAAATGGGAGAACAAGACAGCCAAAATAAAAAAAAAACTACCAAACAAAAAGGTTTACTGTACAGTTATCTTTATTTCCAAACCTTTCAGTGCAGTGACCGTGAATGTCAATCTACCATTTTCTCCACCACAGCAATTTTAGCATGAACTTAAATGTAATTATGTGTGGTGCTAAATGATTAAACCAAAGGTTGGAGTGAGTGAATAGACTTCCACAGAGTGTCCATGAGCATGCAGAGTTTCAGTTTGTAGAGTCAAATGAGGCCTGCATGATTAGCCCCCTTTCAACCAACATTTTCAGGAATTTGTTTATGTAGTTTAAAAAAAAAAATCTGGTAATACTCATAAATGGGGCAGGGGTACAGTGGTGTGATGCACTGTGACCCTTGAGGTCTTTCAGCTTTATTCTAATCTTGCTTAATCTTGTGTTTACAAAATTTCACACATTTATTTCAGCATTTAGCTCCATCACCTTTTCTCTTAGACTTGGTCCCTTCAAGATGCTGACTGGAAAAGAGTTTATGAATGAAGTGAATTTTTCATTAGCAATAGGCCCAAAAAAGCTTGAATCTCATTGCCCATGGACTTCTTTTAGCTTTTCTTTTTGTTTCATTTTCCAAATGATCAAAACATAAATGAAGTGACACTTGCAGATATTGAATAAACAAGTTTGCAGCTACACACTGGCTTAAACAGGTTGGTTGCATGGAATGCTAAAAGTATGTTCCACCAATCAGTATTTTGAGCACACAGCCTATGTCCCTCAAGTATTCCAAGGGATCTGTAAAGTCCTAGCCCCTACTAGGTTAGATCTTTCAGGGTTGGGTGTGAGCAAAAATTATTTCCTAAGTAATTTTGGTGGGAATTTAAAACCCCAGGTAAGTAATGACAGATCTTGTGGCAGTGAATGCATTATTTGTTTTATGCCATCTCCTTTAACCAGACACACCCATCTCCCTCCATAGTGGGAGATAAACTGAAAAGGCTACTAATGTTTATGTCTGCCTGCTGTGTTTCCACATTTTATTAGCTCTGAAGCTCAGTTGTTGAATGCAAACATTGCTCAAGTTATATAATTTTTTTCTAGTTATATTTAAAAAATATATAATACATTTATACTTTCCTTAATTTACAATTTCCCTTTGAAAAAATGGTTGTACTATCTATCTGTGCCCAAAACTCAATATTTGCCTACTGAGGAAACAAATATAGCAAGCGTCAAAGCTAGTAATTAGGGCCCGAGCACCAAAAAGTGGTGCGAGGACCTATTGTTTTTTCAAAATTATAATTGTAGCAAACCCCAGAATTATTTTTCCTCAATGATAAAATTTTCAGGAACTTTGAGGCAGAGGCTGTAAAACCTTTTAGTTTGGATGAATATAGTTGTTATCTACAGCTGCGGTAAACATTATTTTAATTAGTGAATCAAGATTGGTTGTTTCTTGGAATAGTAACTAAATCTGTTGATGAATCAAGGCTGGGTGAGCATGTACTATGTGCAAGAGGTTATCCACTACAGTTACAGCTACAAGTTGCTTGCAGTATCTGCAGAAGTTAAATAGTCTCATTAAAACATAGACTACTCACAGTTTCACCAAAGCATTTAGTCCAAGGAACGATCCATTTCTCAAAGCATGGATTTTGTTGTGGCTCAGAATCCTATAATTAAAAAGCAAACAAAAAATAAAAAACAACAGTATTGTTAGAGCACTTATTTGAAAAGAAACAAAATCACATTTGATGATGCTAAACACAAACATGCTGAATGTTTAGACATCTGATATACTGCTGATTTGATTTGACATAGCGTACAACATTCTCAATGCTAAAGGTGCAATAAAATAGCAAGATTAGAATCTCAAACTTTTTCTGATTTTTTTGCGGTCAAAATTTATTCTTTCCACATTACAGAAATGACATGACATAGCATGTTATTTAGTATATTGCCCTGTTTGTCTTATGTGCTTGTTATCAGGGACATATGGGACATACTGATAGTTAGATTAAGATTCAAACAGGAAACCCTAAGAAAAATGTATATGTATATGACAATTATATAATAATTTTAAAGTTGTTCGGGGGCACATTGAACACATGAACAGGTCATTCACTATATTAATTAAAACACTAAATACATATACATTTAACTTTATATTGTCTATTGTATAAGTTTGTGCTGCCTTTTGTGGAACACTTTCAATATTGCTGTTTGAAAGTGAAGGAAGGAAATTAAAGTGTTTTGATGTGACTCCATCTGTGACACAGAACAAAAACATAAGAGGCAATCATGCTATTCCTTTTATAGCATTTAGTTGTTTCCCATGAGGAGGAGGAGTCAGTTAATACCCAAACAAGGCAACAGGAGAGCGTAGGAAAATTTAGTTCAATGAACATTTGCATTTATTAAATGTTTAAAATGTGTTTGAACTGTATGGTGTGTTCAGGAAAACCAAGCAGGTAAAATGGAAAGAGGGGAATGAGACATATTAACATTCAAAACTTTTAAGGGTTTCATGACGGCCATTTTTAACTCATATTTTACTTGGTAGTATGGTTCCTATTTTTAATCTTCTTCCAACAACTCCCTGGCTGGGTTGCAGGGGTAGTAGCATCAGCAGGGAGGCCCACAGACTCCTTTGCCCAGTTATTTCCACCATCTCAATCAAAGGAATCCCAAGGCATGTGTCCAACGTAAGTAGGTCTGCCCCACCAGTGTCTTCTCATAGATGGGATGTCTGAGCTCCTGACCCTTTTTGTAAGGCTGAGCCCAGGTACTTGTGTTTGCAAACTTTTCAATCAGTCATTTCCTAAAGCTCATGCTCAAGCTCATAGGAGAGGATGGAATGTAAACTGACAGGTTTGACAGGTTCAACATCTGCTTTACAGCAGATGCTACTCCAACCCATCTGTCAATTTGCTACTCCATTTTCCCTCACTTGTGAAAATTATCCTAATATACTTGAAATCCTCTACTGGGGACTGGCTGAGGACTGGACCCCTAACAAACCTGAACCCTTCCCCCACCCGTCTGCTTCTAGAACAGGGGTCGGCAACCTTTTCTACTCAAAGAGCCATTTGGGACCGTCTCCCAATGAAAAGAAAGCACCCGGAGCCACAACTCATTTTGACATCATATATCTGATGTCATCATATGTACAAAAAACTAGACGATGTTGCATTTATGAAATGAAGAGCTGCTGCAGAGAACACCGGCACACCGGGTTATCAGGCACATTAAGTGAACCAAAACAGTCAGAAAACTCACTTTATTTTGGGGTCTATATATACCGTATTTTACACACCGTTTTATAGGGAACAGTCTCAATTACGTGGTCTATTTCTGTAATTAACCAACATATTATCAGACGCATACTAAAACATTCAGTAACAAAATGACAACGGAAGCAAAACAGTGAGCGCATCGGATTATAAGGAGCCCTGTTGGTTTTTGAGAAAATGAAAGGCTTTTAGGTTCGCTTATAGTGCGGGAAATACGGTACTCATGATTTATTTTCCAAAGTCACAGGGAGCCACAACAGAAGGATGGAAGAGTCACACGTGGCTCCGGAGTCACGGGTTGCTGGCCTCTGTTCTAGAAGTTACAAGGACCGCCCAAGCACCAGTTGACAGGCCCCTATGTCAAGCCTGGCTACAGGACAGAGCCCCAATAACTCTCTGTGCAGAGTACATGTCCATGTCTTCCGACATTCTCCATAAGGTCTTGAAGAACCATGCTTTGTATGGCCCTTCAACCACCAGTTGGCCATAATTCCCCAGACCACACAACTTCTAGGATCATTAGGATTATTCCCATTTTTGTTATTGTCATGCTTTTATGAATGCTTTTACACTGAAAGGAAGACATTGATATTAATCAGAGGCACCACAGATGCAGATCAGATTTATTGTAATGATTAAAGAACTTAAGAAAGATGAAGAAAATGACAAATAAAATCTTGTGTTCTTTAAACCTATGCTGACTTTTTCTAGTCTAAACCTTTTTAGCTTCATACTGTGCTCTAGCAATAGTCTTCCCTCACTTTAGTTTCATGTCTCTTTTGCTACAAGGGGCTTAATGATCTGTCCTGCAACATTTTGTGCTCTTAATAAGAAAGTGAGGCGGCATTAGCACCTGTGGGATTGGGCTGCAAACAGTGAGTCTTATTCATGAAATGTGAGAAGAACAAATTTGTGTAAACTGTTTGAAACAGAAATGCATGCATACATGCATCTCCAGATTCATCAATATTTTAGTCGCTCCAATCTTTTCTACTACTACTTTACTACTAATAACGGCCATACATGGAAAGAAAATGTCAATTTTTACTGACAGTTTCCTTTCCGAAAGCTCTTCCGAATTATGCCAGCAATGCAATCATCTGCAGTTGAAAGTTGTGACTGTGAGCCTCCTCCTTCTGTGGTGGATGTATATTTTTGGTGTGCGGTTATGCGTTTTTTTTGCCTCCAGTTTCATGTCAAACCATATGCGCTTCATGTTGGACGTGATGCTCTTGAAACATTAATGGCATCTGTCACCTCCATTCACTTTGTCTGTCCCTGTCACACCAGGGCTACTGGATAAAACTTTCCTCCACTTTGAAAAAAAAAAGTTTTTTCTTTCCCTGTCTTTTTTGTTTGCTCCATGACTGACAGGTACACTGGATGCATCTACATCTACATGTACATGCATCCCGATATGGTGCTCACTGGCAATTCATGGGTTGGGATTTATGCTAACAGTCATTTACCTGGAGCCTGCTGTCAAAAGCCGAAATCTACGATGTGTATTTGGAAATTTATCTGAAAAATATTCCATAGAGAATTTTTGTTCATTCATGTTTTCATGTGTTCTGCAAATGAACAGCCAAAACGGAACCAAAGTCCTACATCTTCACCTGAAAGGTTTGCCACGTAAATGGGCCTTTGAGTGAGGAGGAGGACAGGAAAAGCCCCTTTGCTGTAGTCCAAGGCCACCAGGAGAAAGAGGAAGGAACTGGTGGAGGCCATTGCACTGGGGCAGCATTATCAGCTCTACTCACTTTTGGGAGCTTGTGCCATTTTGGATGAGAATCTCCACTGCAAAAATAGTACCCACTTGACATCACTTTTAGCTCAACAACAAGAAACAAAATCTTCAAAAACAGCAAAAAATGCCTGTTTTTTTTTCATATGTCAATATAATTTTTAGATAAAAACATACAAAATTAAAATGCACACCACATTTGGTGAGGTTGTATGGTACCTGATTTGAATATTTATAGTATAACAAATGATTGATTGTTCTGATGAACTGATTAACTGATTGTTCTAGCCCAAGAGTCAATAAGCCCTATCAGCATCACCAACTCATACTGCTAAAATGTCAAGACAAGGTAATATCTCTCTATGTGCTTGTTATGAATGGAGCCATCCAGCTCTCTGTATGTGCTCGTCAGCGAGCAACATGACTAAGATTTGTACATCCTCAAAAGACCACAGTCCTACAGTACATTTTTTTGCTGTCATTATAAGAGGAAGATGACCACAGCACCAAACTTTATTTACCATTCACAAGTTAATATGTGTAGCAGGAGTAGGTGCTCCAATAAGTGGGTGTTACCTTGTCCAAGTCTCCCCCTGAGTATCCTTATTCATTCAGCATATTAGAGTCACTCTATATGTAGGAGCAGTGTCTGTTGTGTTGGCCTCTTGCTCTATGGCTTTGAGGTCCGCATATTTCCTGGTTGTCTAACTTCATCTACCACCACCTGGGTAGATGTCTGACTGTTGGACACTGTGCCAACATGACTGGCTTATGGGGAATCCAATGTGCAATGGCATCTCATGGCTGCCTACAGCCATGGGTTGCCTACTAGCTTAACATGCTCCACTCCTTGTCACCCTGCACTCTTCTCTGCATTGGTTTCCTGTGCTTCAGTTTACCTAGCAGGCTTTGGCCTACTTGAGCCTGCCTTTGTCAGTTTATGTTCAGTGGTGGGTAGCTCTCTTTTCCTAGCACCCCAACAACAATTATTATTATTATTGTTATGGTTGTTATAATTATTATTATTATTTCACTATAATCACCACCATTATTATTATTATTATTATTATTATTATTATTATTATTATTATTATTATTAGCGATAATAATAATGATGATGATAATAATAATAATATTTAAAAACTTTAATTTTCTGTGCCTGTGTGACACCACTGCAACTGAGATTTTTCCTCATTTCATATTATTCCTTATATATTTGGTTTTGATTCACTTTGTTTTTATTGGGAATAATTATTTCCAGTGTATTTCGTAGGTATGGTTTTATTATATGGATTTGATTAATTTTTAAATGTTGTTGCTGCCTGATTTTACTTTGATTCATTGGATAATTGGCCTATTGTTTTAATGCATTTCTATTTAGGTTGATTTGTGTTCACCCCAATAATAATTATTTTCTTCTTTCAGGTGCTAGATGCTTATGATGGTTGTCCTGGTGTCCTGGTGGTGTGTGTGTGTCCAGTGGTTTCACTTTTTTGTGTGCTGTGCGGCCCCTCGCTGATTTTTCATTTTGTAATGTGTGTTTTTGTGTAGATGACAGGGATGCTCTTTCCCAGAGATCCTTCACTACCTCCTTGACCCCATTCTCCTTAATCTGTTAGTTTAATTCAACACAGTTCATTGTGAAAATAACACAACTATGAGATCATCAAGTTCATCAATGTATATATTTTGCATTCAGCCGAGAAAACTTCCGACAGATAAAAAGAAACACTTCTGAAACACAGGGGAATACAGCTGGTCACCACTGAAAAATCCACAAAGCCCGATATTTTGAAGCACAGTTGTTGCAAAGGACATTGTTCTTTTATACACAATACATAAGAAAGGGAGAGAGGCTAAAGATTGTAAACAGACAGAAATAGTCAGCATTCCTATTAGGCTAAACAGGAAACTCAGCCAATTAGATGTTTAGTCAAGTCCCAGTTCCAAAGTTCAGGGGTTATGGAGAGAGCACTTCCTGACCAACCAACAGACAGATGGAACAGTGTCCGGAGGCAGGTGACAGTGGAAGCAATGTATTTTTTTTAGCTGGAGTATATTAAGGTTAACAGAGACAAAGAAAATGAGCAGGGTCTTCATTATAGAAGTTTTTGAAAAATCTGCTGCTGATGACTTTACTGCTGTCTTGACTTTTGTCAATGTAAGTAAAATGTACATTATGAACATCATAATTATTCATATTATGAAGAATTCTGGACAGTGTCCAAAATTATAATATATAAATAATAAGAATTTCATTAAGTAAGAGAACATCAACATAGTTTTTATTTTTAAAGCTGTTGACAATGACAAATGTATGCCATTGTATCTAGGGATCCAGGATTGGATCAACGTGCCAATTTAGGATATTTTATTAGATCAGTGATCGGCCAAACCTGTTTTCAAAATCCCTGATTCGATCTTGAAATATATAAATAATGTTATACACTCATAGTCAGCAATGTATAAATCAGAGACACATTTCTGCCCTCTACCAGTCATCACTGCCCTGCTCCAAACGGACGTGATGTATTGAGGTGGAAGGTTTCCACACATGTCTACATTTGAAAACAAAGAAGACAAATGCAGACCCCAGGCAAAAACCTAAAGCAAAGCATGGATTGATGGTTGAAGCAAAACAGCACGACGGAAGCTACTGGCTCTGAGTGTTGCACCACTAAGTCTTAGCCTGGTGGATCTTCAGGCCTTTGTGGTTTTTACAGAACTTGCCACATATGCAGACTGCATTCATATTCCAATGTACATTTGCCTGGGTCATTTATGTAGTTCATGTAGGTCTGTTAGATTGAGATGCTCATGCCCCCCTTCAGGCATCCCTGGGGGTATCTATCTTTGGGGTGCTCTGTAGCCTGATCCAGTGCTCCATCACTGGAGCTGGAGGTCGGGGGGGGGCTAATCCTTCCTTCAGTTGCTGTCTCTCTTAGTTGTCTGCTGTCTCTCCAGCTGTTACCACTCTGTTCGTGGGTGTCATCCAGACTTTCCTGGAAGTTACTGGTGGAACCAGCCAAGATAGTGATGAATACACCTTCAAGTGCTACTTGGACATGTCATCAGTGAATATATAATGACAAGTTAATATTTTGACAGGTTAATTATTTCACACAAGTCAACTCTTTCTGCAATGATCCTTCTTGAACTATCCCTACATTTCACAAGATGAAGAAATGAAAGAGACTAGACATTGGTCATGTTGGAAGGTAATTCTGGTATTTTTGTTGCAGTAAGTAATTTTTGCAGGCCTCCAAACTAAAAAGGGCCCTCTTAAAAAAGTCAACACTTTCATTATAAATGGCACAGAGTCCCAGCAGTCCCAGCTGTCTTGTACTATGGACTCACCTTCAGAGAGTCGTAGCACTGAATGCAACAGAGAGTTAAACCCCCTCAGGCACAACAGACACTTTGCTGGCAAATGAAAGTCAAGATTTGAATATGCTCATCATCCCTGATACACCAGAGAACTTGCAGAAGGCAAAGCATGAATCCTCCTTTTCAAATTGAAAAGGAGCATCCATGTAATTGCATGCAAAAAATATTTTAGTGAAATGGTCATGACAACCCTAATTGTGTAATCTAGCCATCAGATAGAGACTGTTGACAAAGACAATATTTATGAATGGTCATCTATATTTATCACATTAGTGCTACAAAGTTCTGAACTATACATATGTATATGTATATGTATATATATATATGTGTGTGTGTGTGTGTGTATATATATATATATATATATATATATATATATATATATATATATATATATATATATATATATATATATATATATATATATATATATATATATATATATATATCCATCCATTTTCTACCGCTTGTTCCTCCACTGAGGGTCGCGGGGGACTGGAGCCTATCCCAGAGCAATGGGCGGAGGCAGGGTACACCCTGGACTGGTCGCCAGCCAATCGCAGGGCCATATATATATATATATATATATATATATATATATATATATATATATATATATATATATATATATATATAAGTACATGTGTTATGGGGAGTGCAATGATACACAAAATTTGTAGTTCTGTTTGGTTCAATATTTTAGGTTTCTGTTTGGTTCAATATTTTAGTTCAAATTTTCAACACAAAAAAGACAAATTTCCATGCCTCTTTTTTAAACTTGTATTTTATTAAAATTATCAGTATTTGTTTCAACTCAAAAATAGAGTTTTTATAATAAATGAAATGTATCATCAGCTACAGTATATATGACCCATTTTCTGTGCATACTGAACACCCTCTAAAACCAATACAGCACCATGTAAAAATAAAAATAAATGCATCTGAGGCATTAACCATGTTGCTGTGATCTAACTGCACATGTAGCTTTTATCTCAGCAGCTTGTTTTGGTCTGAGTGAATGAGGTTGACACAGCTCAGTGAATCTGTGCTTGACAATGCAGCCTAGATGGCAGAGTTGATCACAGATTCACTGAGTGCATCATCAGAAGTCAAATAAATGAATAAATAAATAAATAAATATTTTTAAAAAAATTGGTGTATTGTTCATTTCATAGTGCAATCCAAACAAGATCATTGTTGCACTCCTAGACAGACTCACATATACACATAGACGGAATGTCGTTTGGTCTCGACACATGTAGCCAAATTGTAATCAAAGGGAGGACTGTCAGGACTCAGTCTACCAGATAGGAACATCACAGATATCAAGGACAGCTACAAAATACCTTGGGATTCTACAGGCAAACAGAAGCCTTGAGGAGGCTACCAGGAAGTCAAACACAACCAAATACCTGAAGAGAGTAAAGCAAGTCCTGAGAAGTCAGCTGTCTAAAGTACAGGCAATAAACACGTACACTCTGCCAGTCAGCTACCCTGGTGGTATAATAAACAGGCCAAAGGAGGAGATAGAAGCAACTGACATAAAGACAAGAAAGATTCTCACAGTGCATTGTGGCTTTCAACCCAAGCCCAGCAGACTGTCCATGAAAGTACAAAGTGCCAAATGCCAAGTTTGGACTGTAAACTCCAAGGTCAAAGTGGGACACATATCCAAATGTGGTAAACAGCCCATCTATGATCTATGACACACTGACGGACCCACAGAAGGACCTGACCTTCAAGGAGGAACCGAGCAGGACACTATTCATATGTGTATATGTGCGTGTGTGTGTGTGTGTGTGTGTGTGTGTGTGTGTGTGTGGGGGGGGGGGTTATATGTATGTGTATGTAGAGCTCAGTCAAAGGTTGATCTAAAATTAAATCAGGTTTTTTGAATACCTGTAATTAGAAGAGGAGTACAGAATCCTATATTTAAAACTGGAGCCATGCCTGCCCTTTTCACATGTAGAGACTTGGGAGTGAACATGCATACAGTAAACATACACATGGAGGGAAAAATCTGCCATTGAAGACATTCTTATCTGAGTGAGTGACCACTGCCACCTGTGCATCATTTAGCAAAATATGTAGAATGAGGGTGTCATGAATATTAACTGTGAAAGACATTGGTTGATACACCGCTGCTTTTTAAGACGAATAAATAACTGGAATATTTAGACTCAAGTCAAGAAATGCCAAATGAAAAGGTTTATAGGTAGAGAACAAGAACACAATAGTCTGTTTAATCACTGTCTAAAGTGGTTTTACACTTTATTGATGCAATTTAGACCTCTTTGAATTGAGAGAGGAATGTGCTGTGTCCCTGGAAGTCAAAGGAAGTCACACACACAACCAAATACCTGAAGAGAGTAAAGCAAGTCCTGAGAAGTCAGCTGTCTAAAGTATAGGCAATACAGTTCTGTCTCACAACCAATCTCTCATTCAAGAGTTGGTTGAAATCTCTCTGGCCTAGATACTTATATCATTTCTTAAAAAGGTATCCATTCAAGGTTGTGCCTTCTGTTTCAAAGTTTTATAACAAGTGTTCATATATATTATATATATTATATTTATATTTACATTATATTATATTTACATTTTAGATGGAATGACAATCTTACTGATGTTATCAGTGCCAAAGTTTTTAATGTAATACTCTGTTTCAGGCTTGCAAATGGAAACTGTATAAGTAACTAAAGTAATGCATTAACTTACTTTAAAAACTTTTAAATGTCTGGTGATTCTATGTGTCGTGATGATAACTTATGATGCTCTCACTGGCTGGTTTACAATTTGGTTCTTTCTGGTTTCATCATTTATATTCATGTATTTGAATATCTAATGGTAAATTAACACCCAAATAATTATGGATTATTAAACTCATTTTAAATGTACCCCCTCAGCCAGACAATGTGGATTGGGTCAGAAAATATTCATGCATCCACTTTTTTTCCAAAATTTTCTGACTATTACTTGTAAGACATTATTACTGTGGTTCAACTCAAACAAATACATTCAATCTGAGATGACAAGAAAACAATTCATTTTTAAAAAATGTAATTATTAACTTATTATATTATTAAAAGGAGTTTAAAAAATGTGTTTGTATAGAAAAATGTATGGTGCTGATCATCAAATCTTGAAAAAAAAAACACTTGGAAAAAAGAAAAGAAAAATTTTCTGAGGAAAAATAAATAAATCACAGGTGAAAGTAGCTGGAATTAATAATGGTGTTTTATTAGGTACAGTAGAAATTGTCCACTGATTTAACAGAAACAGAAACAAACTGTCGTGAAAATTAGTTACAGCTGTAGTTTTGCTTCTGTTTCTTGCCAAAATGATAGTTGTAGGGAAAATAAAACACTGGGAATCCAGAATATAAATGTTATGCCACCTATTTTCCTTTATTAAAAAAACCCTATGAGATATATTGTGAAAAATCAACTTTAACTACATTTGTTTGATGAGTTACTGAAAATATGTACTGTTATGCTTGTCAATTCATATCTACTCTTCAGTATAATGTCTTGCTGGTAGACACACAAACCACAGGCATTCCCACTATAGCCATCTTTTAGACTAACTCCATCTGTATCGATTTGCTGTTGACCCTAAGCTGTTTGAGGCTACTTGACCACAGAAGGTACATTAGCACTGGTAAACAAAAGTCAAAAGACATTTCTTTTTCAGCAGGCATTTTGGAACAAGATGAGAAAAGAGCAGCAACAAATAAAAAGCCAAAAAAGTCATATTCAACACACTTCACACTTCAATGTGTGAGATGACAAGGAGCTCTGTGTTTGCCAGGTTTGGAACTACCACAGACTTTTTAACCAACAGTCGCAGGAGATAATAAGTGATAGATATTCATTATTCAAATAGGTAGTCAGCTAGATGTCTCTTAAATGGCAAAAAATCCAGGTCTGGTGTGTCACTGGTAGGTGCTACAGCTGAGTATAAAGCTGTAAGTATTGGCAGTTTGCTTATTAAAATTAATTGCTTTTGCCATTGCCCCATCTAATGTGTGGCCCCTCCTCTCAACACTTTTCTCTACATAAATAAACATTGTCACAGCAGGAATGCACATGGTCTGGCACTCTCCTTTCTTTTGGAATTCTCCCCTTGATAAGATAGTGCTTCATTGCCACAGTCCCATCTTGAAAAGTCCCATACATAACCTAGTGACACATTTGAAGCTTCAAATCAAACAATTAGCTTATAATGCATTCCAAAAAATGTCAATAAACACTTGGTATGCTTTGGAGGTATGCTTTAAGAATAAAATTCAGAGAAATTATTTAATTATTTGAGCTTTATAAAAGAACAATTAACTAACTAAAGTTATGTACAATCTTTACAATTAGCTGTCTGCCAAAAGCCAGTCAACACAGCATTAGGAATGTGTCATAAAATATTCACTCATTCAATCATTTTTTGCCACTGGATCTCATAGCAGGGTAGTAGAGTGAGCTGTCTATCGTAGCTGACTACACTCTGGACAAGTAATCAGGTTATTGCAACATATAGATACATATAGATACACTCACATTCACACCTAATAGAGAGCCACCAATTTGCCTACCCCAGAATGCATGTCTTTGGAATTTACAGAAATGAGTGGATAGATTCTATTACACTGTCCAGAAGCCTTTTGGATGCGAGACAACCTTGCTAACCACTCCACCACTGTATCCCGCATTTTTATTGATTTCATTTGCAAAATCGGCCTTACATTGTCGTATTGCGAATTTATATGTTGTGAAATAGAATTAATTGTAAATTGTCAAATTGTGAATTAAAAATAACATTTATTTCTCTGTGAACATTTCATCCAAAAGGGATATGTTTTGTATTCCCACACTACAACAGTGCTATCTTTTGTTTTCCCTCTTCCCTTTTGTGCCTTCCAACTGAGGCACATTGTGGAAAAAGAAAGCCTTAATGACACAGAAAAACAACAATTCTATGCAAAACAGTGTAATTACACTGTGGACTGATAGTAGTACACAGAAATAACACATAACATAAGTGAAAGGAGACATTAAATTTAAGAATTAAAAAAATATATAAAATATATAAGTGATTTTTGAATATTACAATGCCATTCTTGATAAGCTGATAATGTAATTGGTAACTAAAAAATAAATAAACTTTTTTGCGAAATACGCAGTGCACACATACAAACCACTTTATATGAAAATCAGCCAACTACATGCATAATGACTTTGAGACACACTGTCAAAAACCTTGAGGAATTGACATTGTATTTCTTTGAAATGTGAGAGTAAGTACAGGCTCCAAATGTGCACAAAGCATTTGCTTGAATTGAAAAGAATTGTTAATTACCATTTACCTGAGAATAGATCTTAGATAGATACGTAGGTACATAAATGGTTATTTTATTAATCCTCTAGGGAAAATTCAGGGTCAAAATAGCTCAATATATAGACAACTCTATTAAGAAATAAATGTTAAAAACGTTTAAAACAGATATAAAATAGAGATCCACTTGATCACTAAAGTGACTACACACACGGTGCCAGATAGAATAAGACTAATGTGTAGCTAATAAGCATGTGTACATTTTTTTTTTGAAGTGTATAGAAAATAACTTTCTGTCTATAATGGCAATTTGGCAGTTTTTCAAAATTATTTATAGAAACTTATAAAAAAGTAAAATACTTCCTCTCAAGAAAAATTTATTTAAGACGGCATTTAATATAAACATCTAGGATGGCAAAAGACAAAGAGTGTGTAGGAACATGACCTGACAAACAAAAGAGTTTTTGGATATTATCTGGCTGCTGTAGCCTTGTCATTTGGGTAGAAGTATCAAAATGCCATAACTTTTTTTAATCTGACTATAGACTGAAGATAAAATACTAACTTTAGAATGCTACCAGTAAAATTGAGAAATCTCAGTCTCTCAAATGGTACTATTAAATTGAGATATATTTTTTATTTTAAGATCCTGACAACAAGGTATCAATATTGGTATGCCAGAGCGATCAACAAGCAATTGTGGAGCACTGCAGCTGTCATCAGAACAGTAGGCCAAAGACAGATATGGTATTTTAGCAAATAGCATCTTAAATATTTGTCTCCACAAGCTAAGCTATAAATATCAGTCAGATAAATAAAAAAAAAACATCCTAGGAGAAGGGTACAAGGGAGAAGGGAGTTGGCAGAAAATACCTAGCAAAATATTCACACAGACTACAACTGCACATTCTAAAAATAATAATAATAATAATAATAATAATTTATTTGTAAAGAGTTTTCATCAAACACATGATCCCAAAGTGCATTCTGCTTATCTGAAGAGTTATTTGTTTATGTGTGCCAGTGTGTCCATTTCTAGATTTGTTTTCTATCCAGTTAAATTTCCAAATTTCCCCTTTTCACACAAATATGACTGATGATAGAGACACAGGGCAATGTTGTACTGAAGCTCCTCCTCCATCCCACCCCACAATTTGCAAATCAGGGGCTGGAGAGTTTTGAATTTCTCATGTGCACATCCTTCTGAACTGCCTGCCAAGCTTCTCTTCTTCTGTATCCTTTTTTGTTCTGCTCTCTTTCTTTATTAAACCACTCCATTCATTGTACTTGTAGTGTGATTTATCTTAACTTCAGCCTCTTTTGTCATTACCTTATTTTTTCAAACTGAAATGACACATTTGTTTTTCACACTTTCTTGTGGATTTTCTGCTCACTATCCTTCCTTTCCTCTTGCCAGCAAAACTCTGCAGCTGCGCATAAATAGGCCTGAACACAAGCCTGCACTGGGTCACATCTGGAAGGAGTTTGGACATGGCAGTTTCCTACCAAGACGACTAAATATTTAGGTTGAGAGTTACTGCGTGTGCATGAACTCATGATAAAAGGGGGTGGTGAGAAGGGAAAAGAACTACAGAGAAGCAGAGCTAATGAAAGAGGGAAAGTGGCACCAAAAAAACAATAAGATGTATAACTAGATTAATGAATTTAGGACATATTTCCATAAGCTGAAATATGTGGCTTGAGAACAAGTTTTCAAAAATATATTCACAAAGTCCATGAAAATTCATCAATTAATTTAAGACATTTAGGTTTGAAAATAGTTCACTATCACATTGTCATCTTTAAATTATGTTGATTAAAACCATTCAGGCTGATATGGATTAAGTATTGTGGCCCAGACCAAAGCAAATCATACTTTATTTATGTACTCAACTCTTCGGTTGCTAAAAACAAATATACTGACCTAAATGGCTGAGATTGTTAGTCAGCTCATCACAAGTTCAAACCTGATGGACATGTTATTTTATGGATCCTGATTAAATCTTAACTGATTGTTTTAACCCTTCTCTCCAACCAACACAGGCAAATCAAATGTCCATCATTACCGTCAGTAGATGTTATGAATGTCAGTTTATGGTCCCGCATACACTGCTGATGTAAGCACAGCTAAAGGAAGAGGTGATACAGGGAATACCAGAGCTTACTGGTTGTTCCTTCAATACTGGCAGAAACAACAAACAGCCAACTAATAGTTTTAATAAACAAATCCCCATTCAGATTTCCCATGAGGCTGAGGGGCCTCAGCTGGAATGTTCAGAGGCCAGCTGTCTTGCATTAGACATAGCAGTCAGTACCGGAAGCACTGGGCCTGCTGTTCTTCAGACCTGCCGGGTCAGCATAGAGAAAGTAAAGTGTTCCTCCAGGCTGTGCCACAGAAGAAATGGCAGGCTCTCGTGGACTGAGATGGCTTTGGAGCATGGGATAAAGCTCCACTGTGCTGCATTTTGTAATACCGATTCATAGAGTCTTTGTGAAGCATGTCAGCAATAATATCAACACAACTTCTCACATTACACATCTGGAACTAATGTCATGAAGCAATGATGGGAGCTTGTGGAACCTACTGACTCTTCGGGAAAATGAGCTTTCCAGACACCAGAAATACCAGGAAGGGTAAATGTAAAAATAGCAGATTACAGGGGGAATTGTTTGTTTCTTGTGTTGAATGAAGGCCTAAATTGTGAGTCATTTGAACAAAAACATCACAGTGAAAACTAGTCGACACTGGAGAGAAAGATTATCTGCAATCTCTTCAACCACTGCCACCAAGCCTCTTTTTACTTCTCCGAGTGTTCCAGCAATGTGTTCTCCAGATGTTTATTTTGCTCTAATTAAGTAAAACACATAGAGCCCCATATATTAACTGTTGGATGGTTTTTACTCTCCGAAGTCATACATTTTTTACCTCAAAAGCTCACTGCAGCTAGGTACTTAACCACTATTTTGTCTTTATTATTCCTTTGCCTTGTGCTGCTTATGGACAATAATGTAATGTGATTAAAAGTGTATTCCTTTCAGAACCTGTGTCTTCACCGCTATTAACTGCCCCCATCCAAGCAACAAAAATAAATTCTTATTTTTGGCCCATGGTCATGCCCTTTCAAGTTCTGTCCGGATTAAGTAGACAAGTTACAAACATTTATTTAAACCATGTCATGTTGTCATCCCTCTCCATTCATATTTAAAAAAAATCAAATCTAAATATACTGTATTTCAAGCATAGAAGTGTTTTGTCATTGAACCCTGTTAACAGGGTGGTGGAAACTCAGACTTGTGTCAGTTGTGTCAAAGAGGCAGGAGCAGACTCAGACTTGTGTCAGTTATGTCAAAGAGGCAGGAGCAGATATTGGTTTATAGGCAACCTTCCCTCTTGATCTGCTCTTTTTTTTTTTTTTACAGAGGAGATACTGAGGCATCCGCAGTTAAAGTAAATGTACATTTCACCTAATAATGCTTATCACAACAGCAAGTTTTTCAGTGTACTTGGCATTGACTAACAATTTATCTGCTTGGATTTTCCTGAACAACATTAGACGCACATTTAAAACATTTGATGCTCATACAAAACAAACTAATGGTATGGCAAAAGCATTAACATTTAAAGGCAATAGACATGTTTTCAGTCTTTACAACTCACAGATTGACGGTCCCGTTCGGCAGCAGACTGGCCTCAGGAGGTTCTAAGAGGTCCTCTTTGCTGCAGCTGACCCTTCTCCCCACAGCCTGTACTCCATGCGCCTTGGACCGCTCGTCCGTGCAACTGCAGGCGCTGGAGGAGGCAAGCAACCCGGGACAAGGCTGGGAGAGTCTCGGCTCGGTGGCGTATAGCAGCAAAAGCAGCATCAGTACCAGACGCTCTGACAGCAGAGAGATGCCAAAACTGGGCGCATACATTGTCCTTCGGCTGAATCTCACCTCAGCTGCATCGCTGCCTCCAGTCATCCCATATCTCCACCATGGAGATCCCAGCGGGGCGTTGAACAGAACGAGGAGGGCAAAAATGATCGCTCTGCTATTAATTGAATTGTACGTTGAGCAGTTAAACTGTTATTATCCGGTCATTTCACAAGTATGTAGACATATTTTCCAAATTTCCCGTGTCTTTGTCTATCCAAAACTTCCCAACAGTGACAACTAGACAAACAAAGAATTTGATTTAAAAAAAAAAAAAAGTTGCGATCGTATTTAACTCTTAAAGAAACTCTAAAATCTTCGCTGTCCTTTTGCGTGCCCCGAATTTATGCCGTTATAGTTAATCCAGTGAATGATATTATCCAAGGATGAGTGGTAACACTGTCATATATTAGTAAAGAGGAACGGAGTATAATCTCAAACCTTTATGCAATAGCTCCGCTAGTCTCAAACGCCTTTAAGATTGTGACCAGCCCAGGCCGTTCTCCACAGATGCCTGCTACCAAATTTATGGAGAAATAAAACTGGAATTAAAATATCTCGGACAAGACGTGATCTGGTCTTGATCGCTCCTGTGTAATTCCCTTAAACCTAGCGGTTTTTGTTCTTGCCTCTCACAGTCACTCAGCTCTCCACTCAAAGTGCGTCTGTTCGTTCTTAGCTCCCTCGCGGTCCTAGTGCATACAGCTCGAAAGACAGACAGACAGTCAGACAGAAAGAAAATCCCGAGTGCCCGAAAATATGGAAGACTGTTAGAGCCACATCTAAGATTCTGCCATATTAACAGATCGCACTTTTTACAAGGAAGATAAATAGACAGTAAAATATTAAAGAGATAAGTTAAAGCCAGTACCAACAGCTGTACCCTATCTGATACTGTTGATGCTTATTTGGTGCCACATTAAAATTACATTCATAGCTGAGTTGAGATTGGGGTGGCATATTAACTGTGTAGAAACAATTCAAGACCTTTGGACAAGGCTAAAATAAGATGCTGCAATTTGACAAAACATTTAAACACACACATACCTACACACACACTTGACTTATCATAATCATAAATTATATTTGTTGTTGTTGTTAGTAGTAGTAGTAGTAGTAGCCCCCCTTCAAAGTGTACCAAGCCTTCTATGTGTACCAATGTCATTAGTAAATGAATCATTGAATATTTAAGCAATGTGATAAACCTCTGTTTTGCAGTCATGTACAAAAAAAGAAAGGCCTTATTTTTGCTTCAAAATAAAACTTGGTAATTTGGTTATTTTTTAATAGTGACATGATGATTGATGATGACTGACAATTGATTTGCATTATCATCTATATGTTTTTCATTTTCATGGAAAATGGAATTTTAGGTTTTTACCTGATATTTTATGGTATGTTCTTCCACCTTCATCAGAGTGTCAATGGTGTTGGCGTGATGCATCCTTATCAGCTGATGTTTCTGAAGGTACGACTTACCTAACGGTGATCCTCTGCTGTCTGGTTGCCCCCTGCAGGATGCAGCTCCAGGTGTGGGGGAGCATGTATGCTCTCTCTCATCCCTGGTGAGTTCTGGGGCCTAGCTACCTGATCTCCATGGCCTCCCTGATCCAGCCCTGAAGTTTGTTTTCTTTGGTGCAGATAACTCTTGCCTTGTCCCAGTCCATGATATGGTTTCATTGGTTGCAGTGATCTGTAATGGCTGATTTTGTAGTTTATTATATTTTGATTATTATTATTATATTTTCACTGTACATTATATTTTCCATTACTTTTTTGGGATAATTAACTGCTTTCATATTCACTTCAAAATGATGGTGAGAAAAGGGAAAAAAATAATAGCAATAATTAAGGGCCTTTCTGTTTCAATAGTCTGGGAAATTTGATGATTCAGCAGATCAGCCTTTTCCTTCAACGAGATGGAAGAAGCAGATGTAAAGATCTTTATACTCCAGTGAGTTCTATACAGTTGAATGAGTTATGCTCAACAATCTGATCTGAGAATCCTCGGCCAGAGGATGTTGTTTATTTATGATGACCAAAGGCGATTGACAATGCTGAGCTACACACAGACATTTTATTAAAAGTTTGGTTGGGGAGTGCATATTGTAGTATAATGTTCATGGTCAGCCAATTTTTTTCTGAAAGGAGATTTTTTTTATAAGGCTATAATTAGATTTAACAGCTAATTTGACAAACACTAAGAGCAACTAAAGTTTGATCCTGAGCCATGTGAGGATGCTTATAAAAGAAATAAATAATATATATACATACTGAATACAAGTGGCCCATCCATCTTCACATTCAAATATATACACAAGAATATATAATACATTAAATTAATATATGACCAAATGTTCTCAATCAGGAATAAACAGAAATATCCCTCTAGCTCATTGTAGAATTTCTTTTTTATATTAGTGAGAGGTCAAGGACAATGGAAGACTCTAGTGAGATCATTTCAAAATATGAAAAGGTGAAGCAGGAAAGTTTTTGAAAAGGGACTTTTGCAATTGGGCTTGACATATATTTGCTAATAAATAGAAAATGCAGGAAAGTCAGTCCTGCAAGGGCACCCAGCAGCATATTGGTGCACTGTGACCCTCACCATGGAGCCGAGGTTTGTTATTTCTGCATATGATACTGTAAACTGGAGGGGGCTGAGAAGGCTAAAAGAAAGCATAAGGAGTGGATTGTTGCCTACTCAGCAATGAAATGGGGATGTTTTTCCAAGCTACTCAAAAACTCCCCCTCAGAATCATTTAAGGTCCAAATCTTTGTCATCTGCAAAGCACAATTTCCATTTAGATCTCATGCCCTAATCTGCACATTACATCAATTTGTATTTGATGGAATCCAGACAAACTTTAATGTCATTCTAGTACTTTCTCTTCATACACCACTCTGGTCCCTTTGGTTATTAAAGACAAGTAGGCAATCTTTCCCCTTTGGTCTACATCTGGATTCTATTCCAGGTGGAGATAATGCTGAGAAGGAAAGGTTGAACAATGGGGACTGAAGTCGGGGTATAGCTGATTTCTGATACAAGCTTTAGAAGCTTTCAGAAACTCAGACACACTTGTTCTTGTTTGTTGGTCTAAGTAAAGAACTTCCTCTTTGATAGAATCCCTCAAATAGCTGATTTAGAACAATCCTTAATGGATATGATATACATTTATTGATATTGACTTGAACAACTTGTTTATGGTATTTATTTCGATAGAGACTTCTTCGACTTTCACCCTCACCTGCCAGTTGAGTAATAATAATTTCAATGGCTACATTATGAAGAACTTTTGAACATGCTTGATTTGATCAGCCCAAAGCTGGGCAAACAGAAGGAAAAGAAGCTGATGTTGAAGAAGAAGATGCTGAAGAAGGGCAACCTTTTGTAATACATCTAGATATATTAAATCAAGGAGACATGGAATCTATTATTTTAATTAAGCTATTACTTACATACATATTTTTGATGGTTCAGAAAAAAATATTTCAGTTTTGATTTGTTCAAGCAAAGATCAAAGCAACATACAAAACTGACATACATGTAACACAACCGAAGGCTTACTTTTTTACCCCTGCATTCCTGTACCCCCATTCCCCTGTGACCATTGGCCCTGAATCAGTATTGCTTGGAGTAAGAAACAATCATTTACTTTTACCACCAGGGGCACTGTGTAAGTTGGAATATTAATAATTTGGGTTTAGATAATTTTCCTGTTTATTTTAATATAAACATGTAAATAACACGCAAAGTATTTGTATTAATTTTATTTTTTTTATGTTTCTGCTATATGTTGAGGGTTAGGTAATAAGGTACACTATATTTACACAAAAGTGTGTTTGTATACCCATATACATTTTTAGTGCATAATAAATTCAATTATTTTCTCTCACTACCTAAATAAAGAATGTTTGTTTCAAAGACATGAAGCAAGTTTATGACAAATTGTAGTATAGGTACAGGTATGGCAATCAAATTACAGGCATGGCAATCAATCTGAGTAAGTGCCAAATATACCAAATATCATAGGCTAGTACCTGAGTCTACCACTGCCTGATAAAACACAACCATGAACCAAAAACTTCTGATTAGTGCTGTAAACTCAAAGAAGTTGTAATCTAAAAATTACCATGTGCACTGGGTGAGAGAATCATCAATAAAAATACCAGAATATTTATATAATATTCCCTGTGCAGTTGTTTGGTTTCTAGTTTGGTACTTTCAGCTTTTCGCATCTTGCCTCCTCCATGTCTGTTTTTGTCTGCCTGATTCTGCCTGCCCTCCCGTGTATGATCTATTGAGTTCACACGGGTTAAAGAGCTTGTTTTGAGTTTTATACCTTTGTTTTGACTTTTGCACTTGGATCCATGGCCTTGGGCCACTTTATGGTAGCAGGTGTTCTATACATTTCTATGTCAATAATCTAACATAACAATGATGAAGAAGAAATGGTCTGAATTCATTGTAAGTGGTTTTTTTTCTGCCACATCAGCACCACAAATACACTAGACCTCAGGCTTGCACACTAAGTCCCTGAAAGAGTCGATTAAGATGCTCTATTGATTATACTACATCTTTGAGTTTCTTACTACTCTCATACAAGTATTAATACTCAACAATAATATTAATATTAACCAGATTAACCAGATGTTCCTGGAGAGGAAAGGATCCTTCAACCAATATAATGTCTGTGCAAATTCAGTGGTGCTCTTACTATATTTGCTTTTTTTTTTTTTTTTTACAGTGTCCTCAGTGAAGGTGATTGTTATCATATTGGTATGGGGGTTGATATTGCCATCCTTCAGCTAAACTAAACAACAGCTCTTAAACAATGACATATCGAACAGATCTTATGTACACACAGACCCACACAATTTATAGAGTTAAAATAGAGTTTTAGATTACTGACAGTGGAGGGTTTCTGGGATATAGTTTGACAGAAAACAATTTTAAGCTATGTATGAAAATGTTTTTTGTTTGTCATACAAAAATCCATCCATGTCCATCATTTCTGAATTATGTCAACAGTTAATCTTTGCCAATGCTCTCCTCTACTGGTGGACAAACTGAACTGTTTTTGGATGATCTCAGCTAAAATTGTGTCATTTTGTCTTTTATTTGGCAGACATTTCAGACATAAATGAGTCATTTGTTGTGCTTTTAACATGAGTTCACATTTTATGTGAAATCCATATTCAACACATCTCTTAAAAGCACATTCAGTTTTTATAGTATTTCTCAAAGTATTTCTCACCACTTCCCACAATGTTTGAGTCCCTTATGAACATGTTTGAGTGTTCCTCAGCAATGTTCCCAAAATAGAAAACAAAGTGTCAGAGAAAATACATTTTTTGTGTCTGTCAAATCTCCTAATGACACTAGAAGTTATTCTGTATGTTTTCATTTCCATTTAGTTTTTTTTTTGTCAGATATTAGCACTGTGTGATCTTGTCCAAAGGCAGAAAATTTTATTTATTATATATTTATATATTTTCGATGAGAACTTGAGATATGCAATATTCATTTGAAAAGGCAAAGAATTGAGAAGATGCATCTTTCTGTAGCTCTCATAATTTAAATTTATTGTTTGTAGAGATTTTGTTGCCAAATCTAAGATGAATAAAAATAAACCCTTACAATAAGTAAGAAGAGGTCAAAGACAGAACAAACAAAAAAAAAACCCACAATAATAAAACTGATGATACATACATAGGATTTTAACATAATTACGAGTGAAGAAACTTCAGGCAGTGCAGTTTTATTTGTCACTGAAAATTAAAATGTGTCCAAGTACTGCTGTAAATGGATGTTGTTCATTGTTCTGCATATACACACACACACCAGGCTACTGATGTCAACCCTTTCAGACCCATTTTTTGGAAGTGCGCCTTATAACCCGGTGTGCCTTATGGTCCGGAAAAAATGAATTCAGTTCAATCACAATAACACCAAAATAAATGAACAATTAATCTATTATACCCTATAGAAAATCTAGATATGTGTATATTTTCCCCATTAACTGTAGCCATTAAAATGTGCTTACAACACACAAAAAAGGGAAAACTCCAGGGCCTTTGAACTAACTCTAATTCTACATATGCATATTCTGTTCCCTCTTATCAATCATGAACACCTAGGAACCAATCTCTATTTCTTCTGCACACTCACTCTCGCATTGATACATGGAAGTCACACAGAAGATGCCATGTTTCTGCATTATCTACACATTCATGCTCACATGCTCATAACACACTCACCACACAGCCAGCACTGTCTGTCCAGTACATGTTTAGAATTTCATGCAGTGTCATTGAAGTTTTGGTCCTTTACTTTCACCAGATGAAGTGATAATTCAGATTCTGAGTCAGAAAGCCAGTCTTGTCAAGTTTGTCTACAGCATTGGTGTTAGATAAAGCTGGTATAATATGAAGATTCTGCTGTAGCTGTGTACCCTTAGAACTATGAATCATCTAAAGACACTGTGGATGCTGAGCCCCATGAAAAAACACAGGTAAGTTCTGAAACAAGTATAAATGTTCTCTCAAAAAATACTGATAAATACATTTGAAAAAGAACGTCTTGTGTTGTATAGTCAATTAGAACCCACCTCACCCCATCCACAATCTATAAGTAAGTCAGGTGAGAACTTCTGGCAGACTAGTGGCACTCTATGTCTGGAGGGTGCAGAGCGAGTCTCAGTGACGAGGGTTTACCATGGCTTGAGTGGATACCAGACCTTGGTGTCTCTCTTTGGCATGCTTCTCACAGTACATCACATCCCCTACCCAGAAATGGCCTCTCATCTTTAGGTTAAGACCACAATCTGTGCAAGTGTAGCACTCCGAGTGGCGAAAGTGGTTTTCTGTGATACGCACAGCAACTGTGCTGTGGAGACAGATGAAGTGAGATAAACTGAAAATAATTTATTTCCGCATAAGTTTACAAGCACAGATCACATTTTTGTAAAAAAAATAAGAAAACGGTTAAGCAGATGTCATAAACTATAGGAGTTTAAGGACTTACACAATGATGGTGCCACACTTTTTACAGATGTGAGTTTTTTTTTCACCACCTAGTGATGTCGTCGGTTTAGGGACGTTAGGCGATAGCTTTCCAGGAAACTGCAGGGCTGCCTCTACCGGACAGGACATGGCAGGGCAAGGCAGGACAGGACAGAATACACACACACACACACACACACACACACACACACACACACACACACACACACACACACACACACACACACACACACACACACACACACACACACACACACACACACACACACACACACACACACACCAAACTCAAGAAATTATGTTCACACACTGAGCATTATATTGCAAGGAAAACACATAGCTGTTTTCATGTTATTATAAAGATGTGTAGATGTGTTAATATACACATCTAAGAATGTGTGAGAATATCATTACTAAACTGCTAACAGGTTAGAAAAAGATGCTATATCTTTTTCTAACCTCTCTCATCAGCTTCCAGAACTTCCTGAAGCATTTTAAAGGTGTTGGACTGGCGAGGGGGAATACAGGACTCTTTGTTCTCCTGGATCATCTTGTACACCTCAGAATCCTTGTCAAATCTTTTCATGGCAAAAGCAGAGCTTGAACTGTTAGAAAAGAGAGAAATCACAAGAGAAATATTAATAGTTAGCAAATTCAATGTAATCCTCTCTTTTGGCCTGTTTCCTGAGCACAATTACACTAGAGGGGTATAAATTTCCAATTTCAGGTAGTGCAATTGTGTAACATTTTCATACTCATATTGTTAATTCTCATAATAATCTATTGGCACTTTCAGATTAGATTTTATGTAAATACCATTAACTCTGTCAAAAACACTTTCACGTGATATGATACAAAAAAATTCAGTAATTAGTCTGAAATCAAAAGAAGTATTTAACTCTCAAATGAAATAAATTGAGGATATGTTAATTTAGGACTGACACACTGTAAATAAGGTTGTGCATTTAAGATACTTTTTTCTGCTTTCCAGTTTTACCCTCAACTATGCAGTTATAACAGGAGAAGACAAAGAGACAGTACAAGAAATGCATAACCAAAATGTTAAAAGGTTTCTCTGTGCATCATCGATGGTTCAAATTAAAACCAGACCATTCAACTTCTCAGCTCCTCCCGCAACTGGTTTTCATGTGCAAACTGGCACAAACAAAAATCATAACAATATAGTCATAGCACCAATGTAGCCAAAACATTTGGGGTGACATGGCAAATTACAGCAACATTTTTATGTGGCTTGAACTACACAGAATTTTCAAATGACTCAAACATCACAAGACTCACCTTATGAACACAGAAAAATAGAACAAAGAAACAGCTCAGTTAGTTTCCTGTATATCTAACACTACCCTCTCAATTCACAGGACATGCAAGAGAGAAGAAAATATGTCGAACACACACCACTAGAGTGTGAAGGCGTGCCTCTTGCCTGAGACTCATTGGCTGTGTGTCATAAGGGGAGGGTAAATGGGTGTCACTAAATCTGTGATTGGCTGGGAAGAAGAAGGAAGAGGCCTGGTGTGCAGGCTGGGATCTTCAGACTGGGGGCCAATCAGGGGGAGAACTAAAATAACAAAGTTTTTGGCAATATGGAGTACTTGGGCTGTTTTGACTGTAGCTGCTGACACATCACAAGTTATAGTTTCCCGGGGTGAACCGAAGTCAACCAATATATAAAGTGAGAACACATATGCACAGGGGAAAATTGGCTAAAAAAATTGCCTTTTTAAAAACAGTAATTTGTATTGTTATTAGTTTTAAACGTGTTTATTTTTGTGTTATTGGAAAATCAATTAAAAAAAACAAATACATTTAAAAAGTGTCCTTTTTAAGACTGTGACTGTGGTTAATTAAACAAGAAAATTAATGGACTTTACCTGCGCCATGGAGATGTGGGAACATCTCGATCAATGTGGCTAGGAGGTGAGCTGTGTCCTGGTGGGGTCAGGCTTCTGCTGGTACAGTTATTTCTGTATGCTGTAGTTGAGGGCTCCTATAGCAGAAAAGGTCAGCAACAGTGAGAACCCAAGTACCATTTTGAACTAAGGAATTTACGTGCTGGAACCACAATAACTCAGGGCTGAGGCAGGAGTTTCTGTGTTACTGCTCAGTTAAGTGTAGGGTCCCCAGAACCGGACTGAAACTGCTACAAGAACTCATTCCTGCCAACATCCATCAATCTGCCAACCAATTATAGCTGTCAGTGTCAATAAGCTACATGGTGCAATAACTCATATGTGTACATTTTTCTCTTTACATATTATTTATAGAGTTTCTGTACACACACACACACACACACACACACACACACACACACACACACACACATACATACATACACACACAAATATCTACTTCAGTGAAGTATGCCACTTTCTCCTTTGTTATTTCCTCCTTCACCTGTAAAGTGCAGCTGGATGGAGTCCGGGAAAAGTTTCCCCACACGGACAATAAAAGTATCATATATTATCTTAAGCTGAGTATTTCTTTCTTTCTTTCTTTCTATCCATCCATCCATCCATCCAGGGGGAATAGTGATACTATGTGACAACAGCACACCAGACTTGACTCATTTAATCAACTCATCTGAGTTGTCAGACAGCTAAATGGTCAAACTGTGTGCGCTTGACTGGTTGGAACAAAAACCTAACCTGCAGCCATACAGCCATTTGTGGAATAGTTTGGACATCCCTGCTCTAAATGAACAAACAACTGAATGTAAAATAACTGAATAAATTAATGACTTTACTTTATATCTGTGTATAAACTTTGTTAAAAGTAAATTTGAAATATTCCAGATATGTGGCTTAAAAATTTATTATATATGTCACCAAACTGGTACATTACACTTGTCTCAAATCCACCAAAGAATATATGTTTGTTACACACATGCTTCCTATCAGTTTCCTAAAATCCTGAAGGAAACACTGTACATGATTGTCTGAGTGTCATCCTAGAAAGCACTGCAGGTGTGAAGACACATGTGCACCACTTTCAATTGTCCCCTGGAATCACTTTCGTTGTGTTGCACAGTTGGCAGGTCTTTTTTTGTAATGTGTTATGGAATTTACAGGTCTTTGTGTAACATGTTGTAGGAATTGCAACGTTTCACCACATGAAAGGTGTTCGAAAGCCCACATTGTTTGAGCCAGATTGTTGTTGTGTATTGTGTTTTTCGTTGAGAGCTCGAATTTCCCACATTATCGGATGTAGTTGAGTTACTGACGTCTTTGAACGCACCACCTGTGTGCATGCGTTTACTCCGTTATTTTTTCTCTTTTTCTCCATGCAGTCAAGAGCAGATGGTTTTTCTTTGTATCCTGCTGCATTATTCACCGTGTTTTCTCCTTGTTTTCCTGCTGTACGTAAATGAGAAGCGGTGAGGGTGATTATTAGTGATATTTCATGTTTATTGCATTTAAGTTGTTCAATTAATGTTAAACTAGTGCAATGCTAAGTCAGTTTACTATAATTATTGTTTGCTTGTATTATTTTGCAGACCACAGCTTAAATAAAGGAAAACACCTGGATTTGACCGTCTCCGTGTCCTCTTACCGTGACACACCATCCGTACCTTGCCGCTCTAAACCAACCTTTTTCCTGGAGATCCCACGTCTCCCTATTATGGTCCTTCGAGCCGGATTAGAGCATCAATCAAGGTATGGAACCAACTAACCTAGATGCACCAACTGAACCTGCACCCCTACGTGCTTCCCAGAGGGAACGACGCCCTCCATCATACCTGAGCGAATATGTGGGTGCAACTCTCCCTCCAGCGGGACAAAACTACACCACCCAGCCAGCTCCCTCCACCAGACAGTCACAGAGTGCGCATTCACACTCTTCCCGGACCTCACGTTCCAGATCCACAAGGTACACAGGTGCATCGCAAGGAACGTTCCCGTCTCTCTCAGACCTTGAGACAGCCCAGCTTGAAGAGCGAGTAAAGCAGATGGAGCTCGAGTTGGTCTTCTTTCAGCTGCTGCAGCAGACCAACTCGTTAAATTACAGTATCAGCGACTCCAATCTCAAGCCAGAGAGGCCCAACAGCTACAGGAGGAAGCTCTCAGGACCCGGGAATCACTAACCAAGCAACTTGAGCAACGGCGACAAATAAAGAAGAGAGCTAATGAGCTGGAAATAGCTAAGATGGTTACATCTCTTCTTAGAGAGAGAGCACATGAACCAGAGGGTGCACAAGCATCCCCGACACCTCCCGACACCCATTCAGCTCTTTTGCAACCCGCTGCTCCGCCTCCCGCTGCTCAGATGGCTCCGCTTCCAGCACAGCCTGCGGCTCTGCCTCCCGCTGCCCACATGGCTCTGCCTCCAGCGCCACCCGCGGCTCCGCCTCCCGCTGCTCATATGGCTCCGCCTCCAGTGATGCTGACATCACCCCCCCTGCTACAATTAGCTCAACCTCCCGCGACCCTACCTGCTAGCTTTGCGGCGGCGAGTGACCACCAACCGAATGCCTTCATTCACCCTGTACAACCGGTGTCGTACGCCACTCCAGCCTTGACTCAACCCAGTCTACAACCTCTTCCAATCCTAGCTCCTTCCTATGGCATCCCAAAACCGATGATTCCCATATTCGAGAGTGGTAAAGAAAGCGACTTCGCCCTACTAAAGATGGCCCTTGACAAACTGCTGAATAGTCATCAACACATCAATGAACAGTACAAGTATCAGGTGCTCCTTGGACACTTGAAACTACAGAGTGCACTCCAACTCGCTAAAGCGTACATGCACGACCTGAGGCCATACACTATGGCTATGCAAGCTCTACAGGACAAGTACGGTCAACCCCGTCAGCTTGTTCAAAGTGAACTAGGTGCGATCCTGAACGCTCCAGCCATCAAGTTTGGAGACTCTGAAGCATTTGATGAGTTCGCCTTGTCAATCCAGTCGCTAGTAGGCATGCTTCGAACTCTGGAGGGACAGAATGGCTACGAGCTAAGATGTGGTTCTCACGTCGACCGACTGCTGAGCAAGATGTCACCAAGCTACCGCGACGGGTTCATAGAATATTGTCTCAACCAAGGCATCCTTCGGACAGGAACGGACCAAACCAATACTCTGCCAGATCTGAATTCCTGGCTTCAGATGAAATCTCAGGCCAAGCGCATCACAGGTAGAGCAGCTTCACTCTACCACTATGAGGCCCCCAAGCCAACAAAGAAAGATCAACGTCCTCTCAACAGACAAAGGGACAAACCCACCACATTCTTCCTGACTGCCAACGCTGAACAAGGCTCCAAGGGGCGGCCTGCCCAGCCTAAGTCATCTTCCAAACCTCAACCATACTGCCCACACTGCAATAATAAAGAGCATTTCTTAAATGGTTGTCAAAGGTTCAAGATGCTGACCACAGAACAGATGGTAAACTGGTTAATGGATGGACAGCGGTGCTGGAGATGTGGACGATCTCACAAGGCTGACGTTTGCACCATCAAGCGACCATGCAACACCTGCAATGAGCAACATCTGACTGTACTGCATGATGCAGTCTAGCAAACCCAGAAAAGTGTGTTAATGGTGAGTGCTCCCACAACAAAGGTATACTTAGATAGACCAAATAGATCCCCCAAGGTGATGCTGAAGATCATCAAAGTTCTACTTCACAACGGAACCCGAGTTTTAGAGACTTATGCAGTGCTGGACGATGGTTCAGAACGAAGCATCATCCTGCCATCAGCCGTACAACATCTGAACCTCACCTTACAGCCTGAGACGCTCACCATCAGGACTGTGCACCAGGGCGTAGTGCAGCTGCACGGTGCTTCAGTTGACTTCCATGTGTCTTCCCCAATCAAACCTGCTGAGAAGCACCACATCCATCAGGCCTTCACATCCGACACTCTGAGTCTATCAGAACACTCTTATCCAGTTTCCACCCTCCAAAGGAGATATAAACACCTCCGCAACATACCCCTGTCTCCTGTCGACCATGTCCACCCTCTGTTGCTCATTGGATCTGACATGCCTCATCTTCTGACACCTATAGAACCGGTGCATTTAGGCCCACCAGGAGGACCCATCGCAGTCCACACCAAACTTGGTTGGTCACTCCAAGGTCCCACCAGCACAGAGCACATAGCTTCATCTGAACAGCAATGCTTGTTCACGGCAACCGTCACGCCTACTTGTGAGCTCCTGAAGAACGTAGAGCGTCTGTGGCAGATTGACACTCTCCCCTTTATGAGTGAGAAGCAAGTTACTCGGTCAAAGCAAGACCAATAAGCCCTGAACCTCCTTCAGACGTCTACCATCAGAGTCACTGTCGATGGGACCCCAAGATATGCCACGCCCTTGCTTCGTCGAGCCGACGCTACAACCCTTCAAGCTCCTATGGAAGCAGTGTTACCTAGCCTGCGCAGCACCAAGCGGAGACTCGCCAAAGACCCAGAACGTGCCAAGGTTTACTGCCAGGAGATCCAGAAGTTAGAAGGGATGGGCTACATAGCAGTTGTGTGACCGGAGGTAGCTACGTCAACATCAGAATCCTGGTTCATACCCCACCATATGGTGCGGCATAATAATAAGGACAGAATCGTCTTCAACTGTTCTTTCCAGTACGAAGGGAAGTCCCTCAACAACCTTCTCCTGCCTGGACCAACCCTAGGTCCATTGTTGCTTGGAGTCCTCATCCGGTTTCGGCAGCATCCAGTGGCAGTGAGTGAAGACATAAAGAGTATGTTCCACCAGATACGCCTGCTACCAACTGACAAACCAGTCCTGCACTTCATCTGGCGGGGAATGCAGAGGATGGAGGAGCCAAAGATCTATGAATGGCAAGTCCTACCATTTGGCACCACTTGCAGTCCATGCTGCGCCATCTACGCCCTGCAGCGACACGTTCAGGAAACAGGCAGCGACCTCGTGGATTGTGTTGAGCAGTCATTTTATGTGGATAACTGTCTCCGTAGCACACCTTCCAAGGAGGAGGCTAAGGACCTGATGGACAGGCTGTGCCAGTTGCTCCACGCTGGGGGGTTTGAGATAAGCCAGTGGGCCAGCAACATCCCGGCCGTCACCGAGCATCTTCCACCTGAGGTACGGTCAGAGAGCAGTGAGCTATGGCTCTCCCAATCCAGTGCAGATCTGCAGGAGCCAATTCTCGGATTGCGATGGGACTGCCTCCGTGACTCCCTCAAGTACAAGCACCGACCGGCAGACAGAACAGAACCCACATTAAGGAACATCTACAGAGTACTTGCATGCCAGTACGACCCGCTAGGGTACATTGTTCCATTTACGACGAGAGCCAAGATTCTTGTACAAGATCTCTGGAAGGAAATAATCGGTTGGGATGACCCGATCCAACCACAGAGCCTGCGGAACAGATGGCTAGCCTGGGAACAGGAAATTCCCGACTTGACGCAGTTGGAAATCCTCAGATGCTATGCACCAGCCTCCGCAGACTCCCCAACGTCCAGCAGAGATCTCCATATTTTCTGTGATGCTTCTGAAAGAGCATACGGGTCCGTCGCCTACTTATGAACGGAGGAGGATCAGAATGAAATCCACATCGCCTTTCATCCTAGCCAGATCCCGTGTGGCGCCGAAGAAGCAATTATCCATCCCTCGGCTGGAGTTGAGCGCTGCGCTCACTGGTGCTCAATTAGCCCGTGTCATTCAAAGTGAGCTCACCTTGCCGATCAGGAAGATCACACTCTGGTCAGACTCCATGACAGTCCTCCACTGGATCCAGTCAGAGTCTTGCAACTATAAGGTTTTTGTGGGCACTCGTGTCGCCGAGATCCAGAGCCTCACAGATGTGAACAACTGGAGGTACGTGGGCAGTGCCAATAACCCCGCTGACGACATCACTCGCGGCAAGACCCTGAAGGAGCTGTCCCGACCACACCGATGGCACCAAGGTCCTGACTTCCTTTATCGTTCTGAGGATCACTGGCCCATCAGTCCATCCGTCTGTCCAGAGCAGGAGGATTGTGAGCTGAAGAAATCCTCTTTCTGTGCACATGTGACAATCGACTCCTCGCCTCAGCTTCCTGTTGTCAGCTTGTTCTCCACATGGAAGGACCTCATGCAGGCAGCAGTGCGATCCCTACATGGGGCGGCCGATCCAAGCTCCAGCTCACCTGTCGAAGCAGCTGATTACATCAAAGTGGAGAACCTCCTTATAAAGCAGGCCCAGTCTGTATAATTCCCAGAGGAGGTTAAGGCACTCATGTCAGACCGACCCCTACCAACCAATAGCCGTCTGGGCTCACTATCTCCTGAATACGATAAGGAGACAGGCCTCCTCAGAGCTGGTGGGAGACTCCGAAGAGCTGAGCAGCTAGAGGCAGACACAATCCACCCAGTCTTACTAGACCCCAAGCATCCTCTGACGAAGTTAATCATCCAGGACTTCGATGAAACACTCCTGCATCCAAGACCAGAGAGAGTCCTGGCCGAACTGCTTCGCTGCTTCTGGATTCTGCGTGGCAGGGAAGATGTCAGGAGGTACCAGAGCAACTGTATGCAGTGTCAATCGTGGCGAGCTAATCCTTCAGTCCCCAAAATGGCGGATCTGCCACCAGCTCGTCTCCGCTTGTATAAGCCACCCTTTTATTCGACCGGGGTCGACTGCTTCGGTCCATTCACTGTGAAGATTGGACGGTGAACCGAGAAGCGCTGGGGTATAGTCTTCAAGTGCATGACAACCCGGTGCGTGCATCTGGACCTCCTGGAGAGCCTCAATACTGACGCGTTCCTGATGTCATTGCGTCGCTTCATCGCCAGAAGAGGCAAACCCTTCGAGCTCCTCTCCGACAATGGGACCAACTTTGTCAGAGGAGCAAGAGAGCTACGTGAAGCCTTCGAGGCCATGACACCTTCATTGAAGGAACAGCTGGCAGAACAGCAGATCGCCTTCTGTTTCAATCCTCCCAGTGCTCCCCACTTCGGTGGAGCATGGGAGACAGAGGTAAAGTCTGTGAAAACAGCTCTCAAGGTTGTGCTTAAAGATCAGACTGTACCTGAAACCGTGCTGCAGACAGTGCTAGTGGAAGTGGAAGGCGAAGCCTCTTGGTTATGTCTTGTCAGATATATCAGATCCGGACCCAATCACACCTAGCATTCTACTGATGGGACGCTACAATGCCTCACTCCCTCAGGCAGTTTATGACCCTAGCAACACCCTTGGAAACTGCAGATGGAGACATAGCCAAGTACTGGTCGACCACTTCTGGTCCAAGTTCATCAGTCACTACCTACGCACTCTGCAGGAAAGACAGAAGTGGCAGAAGGACGGGAAATGCCTCAAGCCAAACCAAGTGGTGTTGATTGTGGAGCCTCAACTCCCACGAGCTTCATGGCCCATCGGTATGGTGACGGAAACTTACCCTGGAGATGATGGACGCATTTGGACTGCTGCTGTTAAGGTCAGGGATCGGACCTACATTCGACCAGTAGCTCGCTTTATCCAACTCCCCAAGCTCGAGGATGAGGGAACCAAGGACTTAGCTACCAGAGTGGACTTTCTACCTGGATTCGACTGTCAATGTTGACAGTCGGGGGCGGCTGTGTTCGAAAGCCCACATTGTTTGAGCCAGATTGTTGTTGTGTATTGCGTTTTTTGTTGAGAGCTCGAATTTCCCACATTATCGGATGTAGTTGAGTTACTGACATCTTTGAATGCACCACCTGTGTGCATGCGTTTACTCCGTGATTTTTTCTCTTTTTCTCCATGCAGTCAAGAGCAGACGGTTTTCTTTGTATCCTGCTGCATTATTCACCAGGTTTTCTCCTTGTTTTCCTGCTTTGCGCAAATGAGAAGCGGTGAGGGTGATTATTAGTGATATTTCATGTTTATTGCATTTAAGTTGTTCAATTAATGTTAAACTAGTGCAATGCTAAGTCAGTTTACTATAATTATTGTTTGCTTGTATTATTTTGCAGACCACAGCTTAAATAAAGGAAAACACCTGAATTTGACCGTCTCCGTGTCCTCTTACAGGGACACACCATCCGTAACTTGCCGCTCTAAACCAACCTTTTTCCTGGAGATCCCACGTCTCCCTATTAAAAGGTTCAGCTTGATAAACTCCAAGCATGCATTAAAGACATAAAGGCTTTGATGACCTGTAACTTCTTACTGTTAAACTCAGACAAACCAGAAGTCATTTTATTTGGCCCTAAGCATTTCAGAGATTCATTATCCAATCACCTGGTTTCTTTGGATGGCATTACTTTGGCCTCCAGCTCTGCAGTAAAAAATCTTGGTATTTCTGAGGTTCTCAGGCATCGTTGCTAATTCAGAAATCCAAGACCACCACGTGTCTTTTAGATCCCATCCCAACACACCTGTTGAAGGATGTTCTACCATTGATAGGCAGTCCTATCCTGGACCAGATCAATTCTTCCTTAGTGACAAGTTATGTACCCGGTCCTACAAGTTGGCAGTGATTAAGCCGTTGCTTAAAAAACCACCACTGGATCCTGACGTATTAGCAAATTATAGGCCGATATCCAACCTTCCTTTCATTTCTAAAATTCTTGAGAAGGTGGTGGTGACTCAGTTACTGGAGCACCTGCAGAGGAACAGCCTGTTTGAGATGTTTCAGTCAGGCATTAGAGCTCACCACAGCACAGAAACAGCACTTCTTAAAGTTACTAATGATCTTCTCATAGCTTCAGATCATGGACTGGTCTCTATGCTGGTTCTGCTTGATCTCAGTGCTGCTTTTGATACAGTTGATCACAGCATCCTGTTACAGAGACTGGAATATATGATTGGGATTAAACGGACAGCACTAGACTGGTTTAGATCATATTTATTAGATCGATACCAGTTTGCTCATGTCCATGGCGTTCCCTCTTCATACAATAGGGTTAGCCACAGAGTTCCACAAGGTTCTGTACTTGGACCAATCCTCTTCACCTTGTATATGCTTCCGTTAGGGAACATTATTCGGCAGCATGGGATAAATTTTCATTGTTATGCTGATGACACTCAGCTTTATTTATCCATGAAACCAGAGGAGACAGAAAAGTTAGTGAAGCTCCAGACCTGTCTTAAAGACATAAAGTCCTGGATGTCTTCAAATTTCCTCCTCCTTAACCCAGGAAAAACTGAGATCATGGTGTTTGGTCCTGAACCTCTAAGGGATAGATTATATCACATTATCACACTAGATGGTATCTCCTTAGAGTCTAGTCTCACTGTGAGGAATCTAGGAGTAACTTTCGATCAAAATCTCTCCTTTAACTCACACATCAAATTAGTCTCTAGAAGTGCCTTTTTTCATCTGAGGAACATCAGAAAAATCAGGAAGCTACTGTTGCAGCATGATGCTGAAAAGTTAGTCCATGCATTTGTTACTTCCAGGCTGGACTATTGTAACTCTTATCAGGGTGCCCAAACAACTCTGTAAGAAGCTGCCAGTTGATCCAAAATGCTGCAGCCAGAGTTCTGACAGGCATTGACAAAAGAGATCACATAACTCCTGTACTGGTGTCTCTTCATTGGCTGCCCGTTAAATGCAGAATAATTTTTAAAACCCTCCTCTTGACCTACAAGGTCCTCAGAGGCCTAGCTCCATCCTACCTGGAGGAGCTAGTGATACCTTACCAGCCCAATAGACCGCTCCGCTCTCAGAACGCTGGTCTACTTGTGGTTCCCAGAGTCTTTAGGAGTAGATTGGGGGGCCGAGCATTTAGCCACCAGGCCCCCCTGCTATGGAACCAGCTCCCTGTCCAGGTACAGGAGGCTGACTCCATCGCTACTTTTAAGACCAGACTTAAAACCTACCTCTTTGAAAAAGCTTATTGTAACTAATTATGTAGTTCCAGTTACTATCATAGACAGACAAATTATCATACTTAGGGGGTCGTCTAATCGTTAGGTCACATCTCAGCTATGCTGCTATAGGCCAAGGCTGCTGGGATCTGGAAACATGATCACCTGACAGGCCTCTGTCACACCACTGGGTCATGGTTTCCTCTCCTCTCCTCTTCTTTCCTCCTCCTGCTCATCAAGCAGACTAGTTATGCAGATTCCTTTGCAGTTTTTCTGCCCCCCCTCCTATTTATTTATTTACAGGTATCGCTGCCTTCGGAGCTGCATGATGAAATCTGGCCCGCTGATCCATTGTATAGTGTATTTTTGTATTTTTGTGTGTTTCTGTGCTCTGTGCCTCTCCTCTCCTCTCCCTCTTCTTTCCTCTCCTTCTCCTTCTTCTTCTCCTCTCCCTCTCATCTCCTCTCCTCTCCTCTCTCTTTACCCAGCTGGCCATCAGCAGGAGGGTCCCCCTACATGATCTGGTCCTGCTCAAGGTTTCTTCCTGTTAAAGGGGAGTTTTTCCTTGCCACTGTTGCTTGTCTGGGGTTAGGCCCTTGGATTCTGTAAAGTGCCTTGAAACAATTTGGATTGTATAAAACGCTATATAAATAAAGATTGATTTGATTTGATTTGGCTAATGAACCCCATTGTGTCAGGGGTAGTTTCAACGACCCGCATAATGAGCGGTGGCAACCAGGTGACAGAAACTCCAAAGGTGTTATGGCTCTTGGAGTAAGTATCTGGAACTCCCAAACAGTCTGTTAGAACTGATGAAGCCCCTTGGATGAGAGGTGAAATGTCTTCATGAAACTCAACCAGTCCAGTTGCTATGATTCAACTATCAGAATCACCGTGACCTGGATGACTGAGAACCTACATAGACATGGCTTCCAATGACACTGGACTACTTGTTTTTAGTGATGATGTGAAAAAACACAGAAGCAGCCAGAGGAATTCTGAAGTATATAGGGATGTACTGTATTTTCTGCTCAGAATCAGCCAAATGCAGCAAAGGTGGATGGTACTTCATTGTACAGATGGACAATAATCCAAAACATACAAAGCAACCCAGGAGTTTTTTTAAAGCAAAGAAGTGGAATATTCTGCAATGGCCAAGTCAATCACCAGATCTCAATTGGGTTGATAAAACTTAGAACGCAGAAAGACCCACAAACAAGCAACAACTGAGGAAAGCTGCATTAAAGGCCTGGCAAAGCATCACAAAAGAAGAAACCCAGTGTTTGGTGATGTCCATAGGATCTAGACTTCAGGCACTCAATGCCTGCAAGGGATTTCCAACAAAATAGAAAAATAACATTTCACTTAGGGTTATGTTTATTTGTCCAATTACTTTTGAGCCCATGAAATGACGAGCATTTGTATAAAAATAGCCATGTTTAATGATTATGTTTAATCTTTTATTTTTGTTCAACCCCTTGAGTTAAACCTTAAAGTCTGCACTTCAATTCCGTTGTAGTTGTTTAATTTCAAATGCAATGTGGTGGCATGCAGAGCCCAAAGCATGAAGATTGTGTCACTGACTAAATATTTCTGTGCCTAACTGCCTAATTGTGGAGCTTTTGATCATATCATAGCTCCTCAAGTGTTTTTGGTGGATCAACATGGAAGCTGCTCTACTTTGGTTTGTTGGGTGCAAACAGACTTTCAGCCAGAATATAGGAATCATATTGTACATAAAGATTAATGTATGTCAGTATGGTTCCCTAATTAACCAGCTCTCTGACAGACTCCCTAGTCTGTCAGAGAGTTGATGCATACCTGCCCCCGAATAAATTCTCTCTGCATTGAAATAACTTAAGAAATTTTTTTATAGGGAAAAAAACACCTACCATATGGTTTGGCATTTGTATTAAAACAATTCCATTACAAACCACATGCAGCCCGCGAGGCCTCTCAGTGCGGCCCGCGGCGCTCTAAGTGAATTAACATTAGGTGCGGCCCGCCTCGGAAAACCAGGGCTATCCCTGCGGCCCACCGACAGGTTCCAAGTGCTGCCCATCTAATCAATAGGAATGAAAAAATCTGAGCTCTTTGGTTGGTTGTTTTCTAATACTGACAGGTCAGCATCAGCGACCCCTCCCGCCCCGTCCCCCTTCACTCATGCTGACTCGATTGCACCAGAGAAGAAGAAGAGATCGCACCAGAGAAGATACACGTTTATGCCCCAAATAAGAATATGTCAACAAGCGCTCCACCAAGCAGGAAGCGCAAGATCAGCTGTGAGAATCGCAGCTTCAACCCCGACTGGCTGACAACGCCGCCGTGTTGCTGCCTTGTTGGGCTCTACACACGTGTGTGAGCAGCTCTCCAGCCGGATGAAGCTTGTGAAGTCACTCACACGAGCCCAGCTCACGGATGAGCATCTGCAGGGCGCCCTTCTTCTGTGAGCAGTGTTGTACCCGGCTTTCGGAAGCTAGCTTCGGCCAAGCAGCACCAGCCTTCTAACTAAATTAATGCATTAAATTAATGTCTGAAGATCAATTGTTTCTCTCAATCATTGTTTTTAGCTAAATTTGGCTAAAAAGGTGTGTGCGGCCCGTGGGGCCCTGGCAGATAGCCCGTGTGGCCCACTTGCTGGAAAAGGTTGGGGACCCCTGCCTTAAAACAAGACAAAAAAAAGTTTAGACTTTGTTAGTTTTAGGGGGCAAACTTTTTTTTCTATCCATCAGGAGTTATTTTGAGGGATTTTAAATACATTGAACCACTGTAAGTAAACCACATGTCTGAAACTGTTAGAAAGTATTTGTTTGAGAGCTGTCTTAACAGCTGGCAATGGTGACTGAAAATAATTTTATCTCCAAAAGGGGGCGTGGGAGTCACAGTTTTATGGCCTCGGGGCTGTAACAACAGAAATAGAAAGGCCAACAATTCATATGTTCTTCTTTTAGACTGAAAATACACATCAAAATCTTTATTCAAACCTTAATTTAAAACAAAGCTAAACTAACCTGGGAAAGTGATCCGGACAGCCTGTATTTCTCCTCTGGATTCCATGAGTGGAGCACACTGAAACAGTGAAGAATATTATCAAATGGGTAATCAATGAAGAATTTATATCTATGAGATTGTTGCTTATATTGTGTATATATTATTAAGAGAGAAAACATACACAGATTAATATACAGAAGAGTTGCAATTTTAACGTTTAAATATTGTGTAAGATATTGTGTATAAGAGCCAACCAACAGCAGTGTACACTTCTATTGTATATTGAAAAATGGCAGTGAATTTTTAACATTCTGCACTTTGTTAACATGAATGCAAATAGTGGAATGTGATATCCTGTGCATATCCTTTGTTACTACACTACAATTCCCATGGGTCATTCACTTTCCGTTATTCTCATACCTTTTCACAGGGGGCTTGTTTTGGAGTGAGAACATTTGCTACCACCTTTTGTTTCGATGTAAGCCTATTCAAACTGTGAATAAGCAGGTTCCCACAAAAGATTGTGGGGCTCTAATATTTCCTAAATCAGATTTAGGAATCTTTTAATGCTGTGAGAATTGTTTTTTTTTAATCTCACTATTCAAGCAGTATGCACAACCTCAAAATGTAATTTTAAAGAAAAAACTTATGTAATCCATAGGCAAATCATTAATGAAGAAAATCAGGATGATCATTATTTTCATTACTTGCTTTTACTATTTGGGGTACTATGGCATCAAAATGGTGAGCAAAACAAATTGCAAAAACAAACAAACAAACAAACAATCAATCAAACAAAAACAAACAACCTCATGTAGACAGATTTTTACTTTAAAGTGAAGTACCTTTTATTGCAATTTAGTGTCACTGCATCCCTCATTCTATCAGAGCTGGCAAGAGAATCTGGTGAAAAAGGCCTAGTGGACAGTGATGCTAGACTGGAGATATTCTCTCTGTAGGTTCGATTCTCTTCACTACTCACGATTACAGCTTCCTGAAAGACATGTGGATGCAATTTGTATTATATATATTGTGTGTATTTCCACCCTATTAAAAGTAGGGGATTACAAGTAGTACCGTAAAAAATATGCCCAAATACACTTGTCAGCAAACAAGTGTTTTGGAAAGGGGGCAAGGAGGTGAACAAATTTATGGTCCTTTGAGGCTGCAACACTGACCTGAAATCGCCCAATGAGCTGCTCAGAGGTACCCGTGCCATTTTTCTGTCCAGTACTTGAAGGTTCAGGTCTTTAAAGGGCAGAAAAATTAACTGTCAATGACAATATCTGCAAATACATATTTTCATTATTTTAATTTGAACAAAATTACAACTGACCTATATTACTGGTGAGGAAAAAAGGGCAGCAAAACAAGAGAGAGACTTTTTTTTTTGTTTAGACACATGATGAATTATGAGCTAGATGCTTAGAACAGAGGAACTCCCAGTGTGGACTATGTGAGTATGTGACTCAGGCTGAGTCAACTGCAGTGATTTATTTAAATACAACAGGGAAGAAATATTTTCCATATATACAAAAAAGATTTAAATATAGTTTTAATGTGAGGGTGGGATCAGTGGTGACTGCACATGCGCAATTCATTTTTGGCAGGTGGATGTGGAGTGGTCAGTCTCTCTTCTCTGATTGCAACTGGGCTGCCATGAGCCTCTTGAATGCCTCTGGAGGGTGTTATGGGAGCATCTTCTGCTTGCTGAAGACAGTAACTGCAGAATCATACAAGCTTTCAAAAGTATCCAAAATGACAGAAATTTAGCAATAACAACAGAAAAAGTCACTTTTCAGAAAGAAAAGGCACCCAGAGTGTTTAGAAATTTAGAAAAATTTGGTTACATAAATTAACAGGACTTCTCAAATTGGTAGTTTGTGAAAATGCACATGCTTCAGAGACTGCTTATGCATCTTTGAAAGTCTCTGGGTCCAACAATGTCAGGACTAGCTTTCATCAAAAAGCCAGCTAGTTGAGCCTTTTAAAGAAAATCTATTCAGAACGTCAATCCAAACAGTTTGGCACTATTGAGAACAATGCTTAGGGCGGAAGTGTGCGGTTCTCATATAACAAGGTAGAGAGCTGGAGCCTATCCCAGCTTCACATGGGCAAAGGGAGGGTACATCCTTGGACAAGTTGCAAGTTTGTTGCAGGACCCTTTCTGAGCATTGGGGATTTCTTACGTTGCTCAAGGGTACCTCGGTGGTACTCTGAAAGTGTATTTGCATCTCCCCTGTTACCAACACTCTTCGATCTTTTGTCTGACATAGGGATTGAACCAGGAACAATCCACTTCCTGCCCATTTTACAGTGCAATAAATTTAGAATGAGAGTAAGAGATGATCAAGGCTATCTCACTACAGTGCTGTAGTTGTCATACTATATAGACTGTTTTCTGCTTCTGCAACACAAAACTTTGGTTAATGCAATCTGCTTGATGTTACCTCTCCAATACCAGCTGCAGCTGTGTCTTGGAGTTCTTGATCTTGTTCTGGGCCTCTATATTCAGCATATCAGCCGTGTTTTCCCCATTGATCTCCAAGATAATGTCGCCGCACTGCAGATCTGCCTCATCTGCCTTGCTGCCCCTAATGACCTGATTAACAGAAAAATTAGCTCCATTTATGTCCAATTGGTCTCAGGTTCCAAAAATTTGATAAACTCCATATGTCTGGCAAGCATAAGCAGTTCTGAAACTTCAGGTTAAGTGGGTGATAATTTGAACTTCTGCCCTGTCCAATCTTACTTTCCCTAGATTGTCCATAGAAAAAGGACACATTTGGTAAAGAACAGCACACACAATACACAGATTCATGACACCCTCAGAAGTCATTGGTATAATTTACTTCTTTCCCTGGACCTGACATTTGCAACTACCCTTTAACATGTCTAAGTTAATATTGTAAGACCATGTCACAGGTAATGCCAAAATGTAGCCACATTTTAAGCTCAGTTCTGTGATGTTGGCAGCTGTTTTGATGCTCAGTTGTGGAATTTGTATGTATGACGTTTGAGACACATGTCTCTAGAATGTCAGGGGAAGCCAAAATAAGAATGTGAGAAAACAACAACAAAAAAACACCACAAACCAAAGTTGATAAGGAACCTATCAGAGTACCCATTATTTACAAGGGGCAAAATATGACATGTATAGATAAGTGGCATGTCCCTTTTCTGAGAGGGAGGAGGTAACTGGTTTTATGTTAAAAGTTCAAAGAAAAGCTGGGTTTCTTTAGAATTAAATATAGGGAGACTCCCGAATAAATGTTGGCTGGCATGGACAGCAGCTATAAGACATTTAAACACCCTCTCCTCACCATGAACTTGTGGTGTTAGGCAATAAGATGATAGTGTAAATATTTAGTTTAGTACTACTTCATTTCTGCTTGTCAGACTTTTAGTCCCCTGATCTGAAGATGACTGAACTGACTGGCATCACACTCAAGTCTTGGATATAATTTCCCCCTGGTTAAACAATAAATGTTTTTGAAGTAATTTGTCTGTAATACGCTGGTGGCTGGGTCCTGGATTTAGTTTAAGTTTCAAATACTGTTTGCTTTAGACTGTATTCCTATATTGGCAATGCTTTTAAAAGTCTGTACACAAAGTTAATGAGAAATTCAACATACATGTGGAAATGCATGCACATTAACACATAAACACAAGCTGTCACTCAGACTGAGGAACCTCTCACTTCCCACTTCAACTTTCATTCTTACTGTAATCAGTGGTTTCCTTCTTATCAAATTCATTCCATTCCGTTGTAACTGTTTTGGCAGTGAAGGAAATAGGTGTGAAGTTGCCCGAAAACACAAAGACAAGAAAAGACATATGGCAAAGCAGGACATTACAGACTGAGTTTTAACAAAAGTGGATGTGCTTTGATGAGGGATGTTTAGCTTTAGCATTATAGGAGTTGTGGAGTACCTTTGAAATGGTTATGGCTTTCTTGAAGTCCCTTCCACCAAAGATTCTAAAGCCCCATGGAGAAGGGCCAATCAGGTTCACTGCATGGGCCATTTAGAAATCAGACACACACTTGAGAAAACCTGCAAAATGAGACAAAACAAAATATGAACATTATAACATGTTATATTTTTTTTGGGCGGGGGCAATAATGGAGTAGTCTGATTTCACAGAGCTGTGGTGGAAGCAAAGTTTTTTCTTTTTCATTAATCTGCCACATAATTACAAATTTTGGGTGAAGAAACTAACTAACTTGGTAAGTAGAACATACTTGTTTTGGAGATAGTAAAATGCCAGACACATGCCAAACCAAGAAGGCCAACACAGCTGTGGCTCAGGGCACTGAAGATGCAGCAATATTATGATAAATATTCAGCTTTTTTTTGAGGGAGATTGCAAAAACAGTTATTCATAAAATAAATTCAGATTGTATGGACAAATATTTACAGGATCAACAAGATATTAATGATTTTCTCAAATATTTTTATTCCAATCTTTATGCATTAAGCTCCACTGCATCTGTGGATGATTACTCTCAATGTCTTAACTCTTCACACTTTGTTGAAGATCAGTGAGACTACTTGGTGCTATTTGGAAAGATCCTTTTCTATAGATGAACTAACTGAAGCGACCATTATCATTTTCCACAGGTAAATGTCCTGGACAGGATTGGTTCACCGATGGCAAGAAAACTACTCCCACACTCTCCCATTTCCCAGGCAAACATGTGTTTTATGTGTTTTATTGAAAAATGGAAAATATCCCATGGATCCCACTAAATACAAGGCCATCTCTCTCCTTAATCTTCAATCTCTCAATCTTGTAGATCAATCTACATTTATTAATGCTAGGCCTGCTTTGCTTAATACAATATGTTTATTGAATATATTGTATCCTGACAGGGTCTCACTGGATGCTCTGATGGAGGTTTTGGTTTGAAAACACTTTTGTAGACTAAATTACATAATTGATGAACGATTTCTCATTCCCCTAAAGCATCTGACAGAGACAGGCAAAGGGAGGCCTGGAGAGGGGTGACAGCCGTTAATGTTGTTTATGTAGTCAAAACAACCATGCCTAGGGTGAAGTGCAAATGGTTTGACATAAAACTAGAGGCAAAGAAATGCATAACTCATCCATCACTTTCTGCCACTTGTTTCTCCCGAGGGTGGCGGGGGGATGGAGCCTATCCCAGCACTTTTGAGTGAAGGCAGGGTACACCCTGGACTGGACGCCAGTCAGTCACAGAGCTAACACAAAGAGACAAACAACCACTCACACTCTCACTCACACCTATGGGCAATTTAGAGTTTCTAATTAACCTATTTTGTTCATGTCTTTGGACTGTGGGAGAAAGCCGGAGAGAACCCACGCAGGCACACGGAGAACATACAAACTCCACACAGAAAGTCCCCAGCCTCCATCCCAACTGAGATTCGAATCCAGGGCTTTTTGCTGTGAGGCGGTAATGTTAACCACCACACCACGGTGCCACCCCCCGAAATGCATAACCACACAACAAAAATATACATGTACCACAGGAGGAGGCAAATCAAAATGACTTACAACTGCAGATGAATGCATTCTGGGCTTAATTGGCCTCTGTCAGGAATAATTTGCTGGCATCTATGTATAGCAACTGGACTGTGTGCCATATTGTATGTAGGTGTTATTTATGTGTCAAATAATGCAGCTATAACCTTGAAATAAAAAAATCAGTTTAATTTTCTTATTTCACATTTCAAATTGGAGACCAAGGGCAAGGCCAGGATTATTCAATTCATCAAGTGCTACTATGATACTTAACAATGAATTAGGTTTGAAATTGATACTTATGGAGTGAGGAGACATTCTGAATATATGGCCGTATATATTCTGCAGATATATGGACCTAAGCAATGAAAAAATGAGTTTTGCATAAGTCAGTTTAAATACTGCAGAAAAACAATCTCAGTGACCTTAAGTAAGACCACGAATAAATAACCAGGAGATTAAACATATTTTAGTTTGCTGGCCATAGGAGAGAGATCCATCTCCTGGTTTTTGCAGGTCACATGCAGCCTCTGTTTCTTAGAGAAAAAAAAGTGTGATTATAAATGATTCAACTTCTCTTATTTCCAGTTACTCACAGGAGCTGTGTACATTCACATGTATCCGACACATGCTGATGAAACGTCGACTGTTAATCTTTGAATCTGCATATATTTGTTCTGCACAGCCCACTCAACCTATCAGGTGAGTTTCAATTTGCATGTCTGAGAAAAATGTGGTGCAAAGACACTCTGCTATTATTATGAAAATCTGGTGTGTTGAGGTCAGTCCTGGTACAGTGACAGCTGCTATGTGGGCTCAAAGGCTTCTTCAAACAAATTACACTTGGATCTTGCCTCATGTGGTTTGATACCAGCTTCTACTCATACTCAGAGCTTGTTTTTGTACTGCCATGGTCAGTGGTTTTGTGCTGTTTTACAGTCAAGTCTTTTCCAGTCACTAGTAGGATTTCTAGATACCAGTCGCTTCTTCAATTTAACAGTTGTAATGGAAATTGTGTGTGTGATGAACTTGTTTTTGTAACCTTTTGTACTAAACACATAGATCATGAGTCTGTGTAGTGTCTGAAGTGCATGTACCTGTTCTCTGTAGGCCCTGACCACTGTAAGGCCTTAACTTATTTTACAGCCATTCTGACACTATGTCAGACATGTTCCATGCGTGTCCTGGCACCGGTGTTCTCTGTGCTCGTGATTTAATGTCTTGTTTTTCCTTAATGGGGAAGTTGCTGTGAAGGAGTCCAGGGGCCCACAGGTTCCTGGGTCCTCTTCTAACAGACTGGACTCTATACTATTTGGTTGGCTATAGCGTGCTATGAAGTCATAAGAAAAGAATATGTTTGCTTGACCATATATAAGGGGCTGCCGATGTAAGCACTGGGTGGAGATCTCTCTGCATGCCTCCGTGCATGTATCCTGATTGTTGGACTGATTAAACCATTTCTTACGCAGGAACTTAGACTCATCATCTGCTTCTCAAAACGGCTAAATTCCGTGATACATGTCATGCAGGGGCTTTTCTATCCACAATGATTCTAGTTGTTGTTCCCATCTATCCATTCTGGATAATGGCTCTGTCACAGTACCACTCAGTAAAGCTATAATCAAAACAGCCAAAAATTTCTTACTTAGATCATAATAGTGTACTATATAATATAAAACATGTCAACAATAGAACTCTAAGAAAGGATATAATCCTCAAATGGATAGATTTCCAACACCAAACGGATGAATATAGATAGTAATTGATTATATAGATATGGGTCCAGAGGCCTCACCCACCAGGAAGGAAGACACCAGTGCAGTAATAAAACTATTCATGAAATCTTGATCTATATACTGAAAACCACAGGACTGATGTGAGTAGAAACCTTGCCTATAGTCTTCATGGAAAATAGGACAACACCAAACAATAATACTGGCCTAACTCTATCAATTCCAAACTGGGAGAAATTCTACTAATACAATAACAAAACCATAACCAAAAATAGGAGTAGAATTATCTAGGGAACAGGTGTCACAATTTAAATAATATAAATATAGCTACATCACTCACTAGTTCAGTGTCGTCCCTCTTTCCACTTTGTGTGGATCAGTTTGGGTGCTAGACTTGGGCTGAACCCTGCCATGCCTTGTAAGCTTTATTGTATTTATGTCACTGGTTTCTATCACTCAATTCCATCATTTAATCTACCAACAGGGTACTTGATGACTGGCAAGACGTAGGTGTTTATTGGATGGACTTTGTTCCTTCATTCATTTGGTTTCTCAGGACTTGCTTTACTGTCTGTGGGTATTTGTCTGTGGCTAACTTCCTGGTAGCCTCCTCAAAGTCCCCATTTTCCTACAGAATCCCAAGCTATTCATAACTGCCCTCAATATCTGTGATGTTCCCATCTGGTAGGCTCCCACAGTCCTGACAATCCTCCCTCTCATAGTTAACATTTGGCCACTTGTCGAGACAGAATGACACTCCAATGTTGCTGCTGTCTCGCTCACTCTTGGCATACAGCTTTATGTCATTTATGTAGAGGAGGTGGTTGATGATTGCCCCATTTCTGAGTCATAGGCTTTCTTGTTGTCAATTCAGGTAGTGCACACATAGGTCTGTCTGGCCTTGACTTAACTTGAGTGACTACCCCAGTAGCTGTGCATTGCACCCCTGGTGTCCCTACTGTTTTGTTCTATGCTCATGCATTGAGCCACATGGCCACTAATCTTTGCTGCTATAATGCCTGACAAGAGCTACTGAGGTTGGAGATCCTTTGAAATCAGGTTTGTCTGCCTGTCTGTTAACCATCCAGAGTGGGTCCTATCACTTAGTACCTGGTTCATTCATTCTGCCAAACATTCACAGAGGGCAGTCAGCTTCTTGAATGTCTGCCTCTGTGATGGTAACTGGTTCTTACTCTGTAATGTTACTGTAGTCTTCCAACTATTGACATTGATGTTGTGCCACTATCCTTTTCTCTACGTGCTCTAGAAGTACTGTTCAAACCTCTGACAGCAATTCAACAAGCAGTCTACTAAATCTCTATTGGCAAATGAAATGACTACAGTAGTAATATTTGAATGCAGGATGTTTAAATCATGTAAAGTGTACAAAAACCAAGGAAATGCTATAGAACACTATTTCACACTATAGAACACACAGGATTAATCTATTGCAGCAGATAGGCTTGGTTTGTAGCTATCCAGGCTACATATCTAGATTACCTACCTACCTGTGTCTCTAGAGTGAGTATAAATAAATCTCTAGGAGGAGTTTGTTAAAGTATGATGAATGAAAATGCCAAAAATGAATTTTATTTAAAATTAAAAATAAACTCATGCCAGTTGGTACTCAGGCACTAAAAATGCCCACCTGTAGAGGTAAGCATAGCTGTAAATAAAAAAGAAATGGAAAGAAAAGAAGAAAAAAACAATCAACAACAATGCAATAAGGCCTTACGGTAGTCAGTTCTTGGACCCTAATAATAAACCTTTGAAATACAAAGGGTCCTTAAAAAAAGTAGAATGAACAAGTAAATTCATCAGACATTTTGACTGCAGGGGGTTAAAAAGTACCAGACTTCAGCAGACTCAACCAGTAACAGTCTGGTAATTACTGGATAACGGGAACCCACTGTACAACAGAAATGTGTGGCCATGTCTCCAGTGCAGGAACACATTTTAGATTATGTGCAACTACAGTTTGGAGTTACCTGCCCTAGAATCTAACATGCAGCAATGCTCATGGGGTTCAGCATGGACTACTTTGATATAATTGTATAGTCTTCTTCAAATATTTTTCATTCAATTAATCTTTATTGATATAGCATCTGTTACAATCAAAATTGTCACTAGGTGTTTTACAGAAACCTAGGGCCTGGCCACCAACAAGCAACAGTAAAAGGAAAACTCACCTTTAACAGGAAGAAACCAGCAATTTAAAAAAAAGGCTCATTCATGCTGCAGCTCAGCCAGTCCAATATCACATTTATATTTTATTCTCTGTTCAATGTCAGAACATTTGACTTTGGAAACAGACCCAAACATTCAGGTTTCTGAATGTCAATCTGCATCCCCATATTGCTACTCAGTCCTGTAGTTTAACCTAATAACCATTGTGAGATCTTGAAAACAACATAGTTAAATGATTATGGTAGATAATGAGACATTTACAATGATATGACTAGTCTGAAAGTTACATAATCTGAACTTGGCTTTAGATGATCAACATTTAATTCTGAAAACACACGGGGGGTACAGTCTACAAAATGTGCCATTAAAATACATTAGGTTATCAAACTATCCGGCAAACACCTATATTCTAAGGAAATAAATAGTGTAAAAACAAGTTGTTGCCCCTTGTGCTGAATGTCCATGACATCAGAATACAGAGAATGCACTTTAATAGACTGACAAAGTAGGTGGCCCATGTGTCTGTGCAGCAAAACCTGACCAAGTCAATTATTCATTCACTTCATGTTTGAAGAATTTGTGTTTCACTTGATCTGTGAGTAAACACCTATTGCCCTGATGTGGACACAGAGCATCTTTCCAACAGGTAAATAGTAGAAAAAAGAAAACAAACAAGCAAAAAAAACTGCAGAAAATAGCAGAAACACTGACTTTGTCTGGACTCTGATGCAGGAGCAGAGCCACACAGGCTGAAGTTGGGAATGTTGTCAGGGAATATTCTTGCTATGAATCACATGAGCCCAACTACTCTATGTGTACTTTATTACTGTTGGCTCCTCCCTGTACCTACTGTACCTATCTGAACACACACCCATGAAATTTAAAAAAGGATTGAATTGCACATCTCTCCCTGGTCAGTAAAACAGCATTCTTTACATTGTCCAAATCACACCCATTTAGTCAGATGAAGCTGATGTCTCTATGGAGAAGGTAAAATATCAAACAATAACATATGATGACAAACAAGGTGGTGATTGATGACTATTTCTATTGTTGTACACTATAACTGCACAAGCATTGTCATACCTGTAATTTTTATGGGCTACTCCCTAGCAGTAAGAAAACCACAGTGTGGACACTCCTGAAGTTTTATGCAGTCGTGGTCTTGTTACATAATTTTGTCAACTGTATCAGAAAGACACACCTTCTGATTGCCAATAACACCTGGCTTCCTTGCTGTGTTGCTAAACTGGACTGATTGGTGCCAACATGGCATGGTAGTGGCAGTCTTTAAAGTGTCCCTGCTCTTCATCATCTGGAGAGGTATTGTTTCTCAACACACTTCGCACTCTGCCACTGAGCAATTACAACTCCTACCCACATTCTCTGTATGAACAATTAGATAGTGTCTCACATTGTTGCCCATTTTTGTGATGAAAAATGTTGTTTTTCTAAATCAAAATCAGTGGTACACAATCAAGAACAGGCCTAGAGAGCCAATAGAGAAAAACTCTGCCAACAGAAATAATTTGGACTTCCTCCAAAAACCACCAGACACTCATCAGAATGAAAAGCTGCATGTTAGTTGCTTTTCTTTCACTCTTTCACAGTGAAATGTAAAAACTAATGAATGATTTCCCTGTATTAGAAGTTGAAGAGCTGGCATTTAGGTGCCTGCTTGTGAAACTGCTGCTTGGTCAACTTTTTAACCATGCTAACATGGCATGAAACAGGTTTAAGTCTAATGAAGCATTATTTCATTAGACTTACGCACTTATCATTGGTCAGATGCACTCACACCAGCTTGCACCATCATGTGAGAGATTCCAGTGGGACCAATCTTCATCATACAATACTTTTTGTTTTCCATTCTCCCAAACTTGCAACCTGCAGTGCTATTTTCTTCCTCCTAAGTACAGTGGACTTAATAATTTGAATTAATTCAAAGTTTTAAAATGTCCTGTGGTTCCCACTGCATCAACTGCTCACTGAGTGATTTTAGTTTAGTTATTATTGCAATAATAATAATGATAACAATAATAATAATAATAATAATAATAATAATAATAATAATAATAATAATAATAATAAAAATGATGATGATGAACGACCCTGCCAATGACTCTCGGGTGACCCAGATTATTAGCATGCTAATGGTCCACAAGGGCTTTATTTTCAAGCTCTGCCCTCAGCGAGTTCAGAACTGAAGAGCCTGAAGCCTTCTGAAGAGAAGGCAAAACGTCTTCAAAGAGATGAAAACAGTCCAGTTGACACAGAAATCTGAACCTTGGATAATTATGACCTGGATGAATAAGAATCTACACAGACAATAATAATAATAATAATAATAATAATAATAATAATAATAAAAAATAGAAATAAAAAAGTTTATATATCACTATTAATATTTAGTTTTCACTCACTTGATTTTGTCACTTATATGCATGACATTAAACAGCTCTGATGTAGGCCTACTGCACACCTTGTTGGACACCAATTACAAGTAACACTGCCTCCGCCGAGATTCCCACCGGATACGGGTTTGTCAGGTTTAAACAGCAATTAATCTATCACAAAATAGTCAAAAGGTGAAGTTTAAAATAAAGTGAGCTCGTCATAGATCAAAAATTAATTTATAAATTAAATTTGAGTTGAACACTTTCAGAAATTGGACGGTAAGCAACGCTGTTTACTTACCGAAGGTGCAAGTCCACCGGCTAAAAATCCAAGCGCACCTAGAGAAAAATGAATCCAGCAGAGAGCGAACAGGTCGGCTTTACCTCAACCTGAAACAGCTGCGACGAGACCAATGTACTTGTCTACCTATCTGGATAAAGTGTTACATATACAAAAGAAGACACGTGTTTAGACAATCTCTACAAACTGTTCACACACTGCTTACAGCCTACTCCCCGCCATATGCTGTGACACGTACTGTGGCACACAGCAAATGTGGCGAGACACGCCACAGACAGAGGCAAAAGGGGAGGAGTAACGCTCACAACTGTGCCGTTCATTAAAAAAAAAAGAAAAACACATTCACCAAGCCGCGTTTGGTGTCAGCATGCCACCTGTTGACGCTTCATATCAAAGCGATGCTTGACGCACGAAACACTTCTGTCTTTGGTACACACGCGTAAAACAACGACAGGGTCAAAGTCAGTCAAATACACAGGTTTACTGTAAATGACGAGCAAAAAATTGCCCAAGCATCCAGCACAACATCACACACACACTTATGTATTTATGTATGTGTGTGTGTGTGTGTGTGTGTGTGTGTGTGTGTGTGTGTGTGTGTGTGTGTGTGTGTGTGAAAAACATGTAGATATTATATTAACAAGCAATCCTATTCTGACAAATTTAACTCCAACTTCATGCATACTACTCCCCTCATACTCTTTGGAGATGGCATGGGAAACTGAAAATGCCACCTCTAAGTTAAATGTTCTGACCCGTCAGAGACTGCACAGAACTCTGGCATTTTCATCTAACTCTGTGTTGGTGTTCTTGTACCCTTCTTGGGAAAGACAGACTGGGACAATATAGCATCAATGTGACATGTTCTCCACCAAAGAACGGTGTCGATTACAAACACTAATGGAAAAACCACTCTACTAAAAATTAAATTCCACTACAATTAACCATTTGTTTGAGGTGATAATAGTGCCTGTACTTAAGTGTATTTCATTTGAATATAACATCTTATTAGTCAAGAGCCATTCCCTCCATTTACTCTTGCTTCCCAGCTAGGAATCTTTCTTTTTCTTTCTTTCTTTCTTTCTTTATTATTTCATCATCACCTTCCATACACCTATTGGCAATTATGCCAGATTTGACTCATGGTCTCAGCACTTTTATGTTTCAACTGTATTACCATCAAGTGGAAGGAGAGCTGCCCAGTGTGAGTAGATAGATGGTCGAATCTTAGGGTTTTCCTGGAAATTTTCCTGAATAGGATAAAAATGATTCACAAAGCATTTTAGTCCTTAAGAGAGCTCCTAAGGTGAAAAACTTAAGAGGAGGGAGTGGGACTTTTAATAAGCCAAAGCAGACCTAAAGAAGAAGAAGAAGTCTTAAACAGACAAGACAAAGAGAAGAAATATATACACAAATACATGTATATGCATCCCTTTAACAAGTTAAAAGTAATTTATGTACCATTACAATGCAAAATTAACTTAAGGCTCATTTGGGACTAAAAGTTCATACATGCCTTTTTGTTCTTACTCTGACATAAGGAGCACTGGAACACGGTGGAGAATCTGGAGATTCATTCAAATGTAAGATTAATAGGTAAAATGTATTAGTGTAAATGTGTAAATGTAAATAACATCAAACATAACTGATTTTATATTTGCATCTTTCACAAACAAATATACTGAGACATGTCAGTATAATTTGGGGAATTTTCTTGGATTGTATGACTGCTCTGTGGGGACCCCAGAAAGTCCATAGTCTGTAGAAGAAACCAACAAAAAAAAAATTAGCCAGAGTGTGCAAGAACTGGACTGGCATTTTTATTGAACAGGACTCACATTTTGCATATTTTTAAATCCCATTACTAAGTACAGAAGAGGGGTAACATCAAGGCTCCATTGTGTAAATGATACCATAAATATATTCAAGAATTATTTGTTTAGTTGTAATTCTTGCTATTCTTGTGCAGAGCACAAAATAAGAAGGTAAAGAGACTTTTACATTTAGCAAAAAGGAAGATTATTTATATTTAAGGACAATATGTGAGAGACCAATGCAGTTACACATTATGTTACAACTTACCCCTACATGTTTTACATGCATCTTCTGTTAAAGTGGTGCTCTGACCCATCCCCACCTGTAAAAGATTAATTTCCTCTGATACCTTTGGAGTTTTCAATTTGTTCATAAGTAAAATTGTAGTGTGAAACACTTTGTACTATCTTAATGCTTGGGGGGAAATTACTTTTTTACTGTGGGTTTCTTTTTTTGGGTTTTTTTTTCTGGAACAGTACTGGGCAGAATGTATATAAGAATTAATGAAGGCAAAAATACACTGTGAAAAACTCTTGCACTTCATATTACAACTCCAATTACAAACATGTCAGCTTTCTTGAAATAAACAAACCTCCAGTGTATGTTTAAAGAAATTTAAAAAAGTGGTTTTGGAATGTAAACAGTACTCTCCATTATATCCTGCTTTGACGATGCGGTGAAAAACAAACACTGCATAATAGGAGCAATTCAAACGAAAAACAAGATTAATTCTTTTTGACCTAAAATTTCAGGAAATTGCAGTCTCAGGTTGAATTTGGTTGGAATTATACTTTAAGCACTATACATAAAATAAGAAAAATAATTATTGATGAACTGCCAAATGACTGGCAAACTTTACTGCCTGCATATGACAAACCTGGCCAAAGAATGAATATTATGCGACTGAGGCGTTAACCTTCACTGAACAGCAACTGGAAACATCTGGTCAGTGTTGTTATACATCAAAAATGTTGGTTAAATGAACCTGTGACTGACAGAGAAACAGTTCAAATATTTCTACATTTACTGGATGGTGAAGGTGTAGATTCTCAATCAAGAAACAACAGTTTGATCGACTGTGTACCATGCTTACCACAGTTGTGCTAAAGTCATTTTCAATGAGTGGATGCATTGATAGGTTTTCCAGAAAGAGAAAGCAAGGCAAATAAAAAAAAACTGAAAGGTGATGGGTTTCCAAAGTCATTTGCAAAAATTCAAATTCAAGCATAGATTTACCTCCATACTACTAATGTATTAAGTCATTTAATAGTAAGTAAAGTCAGATAAATGTTGAATGCTTGCCTTTTCTTAGTATGGCACATCAAGAGTCTTTTATGAACATCTCAGGAAATTTCTACTATAGAATATGCATAATAAATATACGAAAATACATTTTACTTCCTTACCAAGATCTCCCATTGTCCATCCATTTTCTACAGCTTAGTCCAGGGTGTCACGGACCAGACGAGAACCCAAGTGCAACATGAGAACTCTGTTAAACACCACTTTATTGTCAGGGTTGTACAGGAGACAACACTGGACCCGCGGGGAAGTGGGGTCCGGGCAAGTCCGTCTGTGAGCAATATTAGGGACAGAAGGCAGTCGGGTTTACTGGGGAGCAGGCAGGGTAGAATCATTGTGGACAGGCTTGGACGGGGACAGGCAGGTGACAGGATCTCAGAGAAAGAGCGCAGACAGGTTTACCGGGGAACAGATGCAACAGGCAAGTCAGAGACAGGCAGAGTTGTAACCAGGCAGATAGGCAGGCAGGAAAACGCTGGAGAGTCATGTACAGATTACAGAGGAAAATCTGGCAGAGAGGTAACATAGAGCCAGGATCTAAATAGGGCCTTGTGATTCCCCTGATTGGTCACAGGTGTGCAGCGCAAAGGAGGACCCAAGGGTGGGGCCACGAGCAGCTGTGACAGAACCCCCCCCTCAAGGGACAGCTCCCGACATCTCCAAGAGACATCTAGGGCCACCCCCTATGGGGAAGGTGTGGGGGGGGGGGTGGGTCAGTACTCCTGTGATCTGGATGACTCCAGATCACTGCCCCTGTTCTCCGCCCCCCCCTGTTCTCCACCCCCACATCCTGCTCGGGCCCCTGAGGTCTGGAGCGGCCTGCTCTCTTGCTCCTGATCCGGGATGGCTGATCTGTGCACCCAAGCCCTTTCCCCTGGACCATAACCCTCCCAGCCCATCAGGTACTGGAGGCCCCTGCCACAGGGTCAGGAGTGCAGGAGATGATGGACTGTGCATACCAGGCCCCCAACCACTAGCTGTGGAGGAGGTGGGACCAGGCGATCCAGGACCAGAGGGCTCTTGCGAGCCGGTTTGAGCCTAGAGACATGGAAGGTGGGGTGAAAGCGCATAGACCGGGGGACTTGGAATCTCACTGCTGCCGGGCTGATGATCTTCAGGATGGTGAATGGGTCCACGATCCGCGGAGCCAACTTCCAGAATTCTACCTTGAGAAGCAGGTCCCACGTGGGAAAGCCACACCTGTTGGCCCACCCTGTAACTGGAAGCCAGAGTACGCTGTGTAGATTCTTAGTCATCCAGGTCATCGTATCCAAAGTGGTTTTCTCTGTCAACTGGACTGGGTTTCTTCTCTTGAAGATGTTTCACCTTCTATCCAGAAGGCTTCTTCAGTTCTCGAGAACTTGCGAAACGTCTTCAAGAGAAGAAACCCAGTCCAGTTGACAGCGAAAATCACTTTGGAAGCCGGAGTACGGTGCCGATCGGCCGTTGCCTCGTACCAGGTGCCCGTCCATAGGAGGTTGGCCCATGCCTGGCCCCAAGTCCAGGGGTCGGTAGCCGTATACAACTTGGAATGGTGATATTCCTGTCACCAGGCTGACCAAAGAGCTGTGGGCGTACTCAACCCAGCCCAGAAAGGTTGACCACGTGGCCGGACCCCGTGCCGCCATGCACTGGAGGGCCGTCTCCAGGTCATGGTTCTTACGTTCCGTCTGTCATTGGTCTGTGGGTGGAACCCAGAAGACAGACTGGTGGTGGCTACCAATGACTCGTAGAACTCCCTCCAGGAGACTGAGGAGAACTGAGGACCCCTGTCCGACACCACACTCTCCGGCAGGCTGTGAAGCTGGAAGGCGAGGTGGGTGGTCTCCTTCGCCGACAGCAGCTTGGGCAGAGGAATGAAGTGAGCCATCTTGTTGAACCAAATTACTGTGTAGGATAGACACTGACCTTACTCTGCAAACCGGTGGCTGCCACTAAATAGGTTAAGTAAACATTAAAACAAATTCCTGTGAATCCGGTGAGGCAAGACCAGGTTACAAAACAAATTCCTGTGAGTCCGGTGAGGCGAGACCAGGTTACAATAACACGGGATCAGGTTACCATGGGTACCTTGCAGAGTTAGGTGAGAGTCGAACGTTGTGCTGGGGGCCGAATGTCTCCTGTAATGAACATAATGACAAAAAGGTACGGGCCGGAGAGTTGTACTTATGTGGGGTTTTGGTGCGAACAGTATGGGTTTCTGGAGGGCAGGTCGTTAAGTGCACGACAATTGTCTGCCCTGAGAGACAATTTAACTAAGAAAAATAGGGAGATAATGAGCAGGAATAAACTGTTAGCAAAATAATTACACGCAATGATAGATATGGAAGAAAAGTTTAGATGTTGGAAAACAGAATATGTTAACCATGAAACTGTTAGTTGAATCATAGCAACAGGACTGGTTGAGTTTCACGAAGACGGCAGTTTCGCCTCTCATCCAAGAGGCTTCATCAGTTCTAACCGACTGTTGGGAGTCCCAGATACTTCTCCAGGATTCTCCAGGAGTCGTTCACACTTCTGGAGTTTCAGTCACCTGATTGTTGGTGACTCTGCCCCTCATTGTGCGGGTGGTAGAAACTACCCTGGACACAATGGGGGTTGTTGGCCAGGTGTGAATGGCCTTTTCTCCTCCTTGGGATGTTTTTTAAGACAATGTTGTAAAAAGGGGAGAGGTGATGTCTCAGACCCCCACCTCTGTTCAACGATGGCCTTTCCAGTTTGACATAGATGGCTTCTTTTACTCCTCTCTCAAACCATCCATCCTCCCATGCCAAAACCTGGACGTTGTTGTCCTCGAACGAGTGTCTTTTGTCCTTTAGATGCAGGTGTACTGCTGAGTCCTGACACACACAGGAGACCCAACTCCTCATGTAACCCAGGTTACTAAGCCTTAAATAATAGTTTATAAATTAAATAACAGTTTTTCAGTTGTTAGGGTAAATAAATTCATATTTTATTGTGATAGATAAATACATAAATAAGAGCTGAATTAAAATAATCATACAGAGAAGGGATAGGCAGTACTTTTGATTTTAAAAAAATCTTAAATGTGTTAATAAATAGGTAAAATCAATTCACACAGGTTTATTTGTTAAAATCTGTTAAAAAAAAAAGGGCATTTTGTTTTAATTTAAGTGTGGTGAATGTGTGTTTGTGGAAGTAAAAACAAATGTACAAGATCCAGGTGACACGAGGAGTCACGTGATATAATTGACCAATCAGACGCCGTCAGGGTGTACCTGTCGTCGTATGCTCGTTTTTTCTCTCTGTCTGCCGGACCGACATTAAGATGGCCGCTTGCTAACTTTAGTTGCAGATGCTAATGTTTTTTTGGCTAAAAGGACAAGATAATTTGAAAATTCTCATCACTGTGGTTTTGGGTACAGAGAGCGAAACGTTCTTCTTTGCCGTGGATCCATTAGTGGGCCGTGTATTCGGCCAAAGAAACGAAAGAACCTGAACCGATGAGAGCCACGTGATCTGCAACTGTGACAGTGAGTATGTGTATTTGATGCGTGAGCCTCTGGTGAGTAAACTTCATTGATATTATATTTGTTTAAAATGTGCATATGGTAAAGTTAATAAAGTAAAGAGGCATTCATTTGATGTAGATTGTATTTAAAAGAAAATCGTTTATATGAGAATATTTCATTTACATTACCGTCACTCTTTTTTTGTAACAGTGAGTGGCGTTAATTTGGGAACAATCTGAGGACTTATTTCTTTCTTTGTTCATTTTATTGCTGTTTAACATTTATGTGTGTACTGGCATTTCAGTTTTGTTTTATTTCATTTTGAGCAATACAATATAATCAAACTTAACATTGGTTGTGTGAATCCTTTACTCTCCACTCAATGCACATTGCTGATACCCCTTTCTCCTGTAGCGAATCTAGACTTTTGACCCACTGGTCCACAAAATAATTGATGGATTGATATATAATATATAGGAATATATCTGTACCTCCTAGTTATTATCGTTTGCGGTGAGGACTGGGACAGGTTACACTCAGGTCAGGACTCGGCAGTACACCTGCATCTAAAGGACGCTCTGACTGACTTCTTTTCAGACTATGTCCCAAAATCCTCTGAAATGGCCAGAATAATGATGATCTGCTCACCCACAGAGTTCGCGGCTGTAAAAGCCTGCAAAAATCGACTGGGCGTCAGTTGGAGCAGGCAATAACCCTCATGACGTGGCCTACAGGGACTTCACCAACTGCCTTCTCACCAAGGTGACTGAAGATTGGATGAGGGACCCATGGGACTATGTCCAGCATCTCATGGTAGTGTTCAACAACCACAGCGGCATGACCAAACCTGATCCTTATCCAGGTCAAGAGGTCACCCTGTATGAAACCCTCTTGAAACAACAATTCCTTCAAGTGAAGTCTAAAACTCATGCATTGGATGGAGTGATGCTGACATGCAATTCTCCATGCTGGTAAAGCGTGCTGATCACCAATACAAACGACAGCAGGAAAAAAAGACCACTATGGAGAAAGAGGATAAGTGAAGAGAGCCCTGCAGCAGAAACAACTGGCTCTCCTCAAGTATCTTCCACCAGATGGCGCCAGACGGTATGACGGAGGAGGCCCTCCACGTGCTCCATCTCAAGGCCCACCACAGACGTGACAGCCACCACTGAACTAGGGGCAGGAAGGCTCGGACGCCTGCTACTGTCCGAGTCTTCCTGCCCCTAGTTCGGTGTGGTCAGAATGGGCACTGGGCACGAGACTGTTCCCAGAGAAGACGGAGAGGGTTTGGCAGAGGGCACCCGCAGAGGGCAGAGGATGGGGACATTCAGGGCACCAATTCCATTTATAACCAGGGCAACAATTGGAATGACCGGAAAGAGAGGTCGAGCCGGCTGAGGAGTATCCAACCACAAGTCAGGCACAGTTACACACCACACCACCGCAGGAACATCCGGGCTCAGAAATGACAAACCTATTCGTGTATTACATGCAAATTTCTGATCAGATTATAAACAAGTTACCTACAGTAGAGATAACCGTGCGAGAGAATACATTTCGATTTGTGGTAGACACAGGAGCCACCTACTCTGTAATACAAGCCAAATCTCTCCCCAACACTCGTATGAGTGGCAGATCTCTGTACTCACTGGGAGGGAGTGGAGTGTCAAAGAAACGTTCTCCGTTCCCCTCCAGTCTGAATTTGAAAACCACACGTTTAAACATGCATTCCTGATATGTCCGACAAGTCCATTAAACCTGGTACCTGGACCTTATTTTGGCTCTGGGAATAAACTTAGTATCAACCCCAGAGGGATTAGAGCTTGAGTGTCCATCCCCTCATCTATTACTATGTTAGCTACTCCTGGAACCCCTGATTTTAGAATAGAATAGAATGCCCTTTATTGTTGTTGAACATCCAGTGTAAAACGAAATTGGAGCATCTCCTCAATACAACGCACACCTGAGCTGCATCCCGCAATTACCCCCCTTCATAAGGCCTGGATCCGACAGTGGAAGCTGTCGGATCGTTTTGAAGTTTTGAAGCTTGGAACGGTACTGTCACACTGAACTGCCCCGTGGACTGGACTGATTGGACCATAGCGGTATGGTTACCGTCGTCTTCGCCTGGTTTTCTCGTCTGGCTGGTCTGTTCCCCGTCGGACTCCCGTCCAGAACCCCGTGCCCGTCTGCCCGGATCCCCCGCTTGTCCGTTCCCCGGACATCCCGGTTCGTGGGGAGGTAGAGGTTCGTTGCTGGTGACTTTTCCCCGTGCGGGTGGTTTTGTGTTGGCCCGAGAGCCCTTGTTCCCTCCCATCGAGGAGCGTTTTGTGTTTGATCCCTGAAAATAAACCTTTGTTCTCCCCACGTAACCCTGTGCCTGCGTTTGGGTCCACCCGCCGTCCCGTAAAACATAACAGAACGATCCGACCAGAAATGGACCCAGCGGGCACCCCTCAGATTCGGACCGATTGGGAGGCCGTCCTCCGGCGTCAGGAGCAGGCCCTCCTGAGAGTTAATCAGAGTCTCAACGCGTACTCGCGCCGCACCGGCACCTTCAAGCAGCACCACGCCCAGACCCCCGGCGGAGCTCCTCAGGCCCCCAGCACAACTCCCTCAGTGTTTGCCGCTGCGTTTGAGAGACGTGTGCGGCCCTGGATCTGCCATGTATGTCGGGTGGCGAACAGATTTGATGCGGTGAGGTGTATGGCCTGTGCCACAGCCACGCCCGGGTCAGGGCTCAACACCCCACCGGCTGTTCCGTCCACCTGTTCAGCCATTAAGGCTGAACCCACCCCTGCACCCACCACAGACCGGCAGAAGCAGGACGATCTCCAGCACCTCAACGACCGCCTGGCCAACTACATCCAGCGGGTCCAGAAGCTGGAGAGCGAGCGCTCGTCCATGTTGGAGCAGCTGGAGGAGCTGGCAGCCTAGAAGGTCCGGCTGCAGACCGACTGCAGGGACATCGGCGACGAGAGGGAGAGACTCCAACTCCAGTGCCACAAGGTGGAGGGTGATCTGGCCAATGCCCTGGCCCAGTGGCGGAACGTCGAGTCAGCGCTAATGGCCAAGGAATCAGAGCTGGGTAGGCTTCTGTCCGAGAACAGGAACCTCAGCGACGCCCTCGCTGGCCTCCAGAACCAGCTGTCTTTGAAGATCCTGCGGAGGGGGGAGACGGAGAGTCAAGTGCGAGCCCTGAAGGAGCAGCTGGACCTTCAGAGAAACGCCCAGAAGCAGGAGATCCAGAGCTGCCACGAGAGGCGGCTGGCAGAGGTGGACTCAGGGCGCCAGCAGGAATATGAGAGCAAACGGGCGGAGGCGATGCAGCAGCTCCGTTTGGACCACGAGCGTCAGCTGCAGGCCCTGCGGAGGACCGTGGACCGGGAGCAAGAGATGTGGCAGCAGAAGCTTCACCAGAGGGACGAGGAGCTGCTGACCATGAGGAGCCAGATGCTCAGCCAGCGGGAGGACTACGAGAGTCTGCTGGACGTGAAGCTGGCTCTCGACATGGAGATCAGTGCCTTCAGGAAGAGGAGACAGGATGTCTGGTCCCCTCAGGATCCCCAGGTTCAGTCTTCCCCCCCAGGTCCATTTACCCCAGGTTCAGTCGCCCCAGGTTCAGGTTCCCCCAGATTCCGTAGGGGCTCCAGGTTCTGGGGTTCCCCCAGGTTCCGCTGGTGCCCCAGGTTCCCCAGAGAGTGCAGGAGGAGGAGACTGCAGCCCCGTCGATCCAGGCGCACCTGCGCTGAGGCCGGAGACCCGGGTAGCAGGTACATGCGTCTCTCCTTCATTAACCCCTCCCTTCCCAGCCCCAGGCGACCCAGCGCGTGATCCTAAGAGGCAGCCAGATGTGGAGCTGCTGGGGAGGGCCGGGTCGGGCCTCAGCGTAGGTGTGGGAAGTCCCGAGGCCCGTGGACGCACCAGCGCATCGCCCACGGGACGGCCAAGCCCCATGATCTCCGCCAGGGCCGCCCTCCCCTGGAACACTCGTCCCCACCGGCGCGCCCAGCCGCTGCATGCCTCCCATCGGGTCAAGGGGCTCACTCGGCTCTTTGGGGGGAGGAGGGGACCCCTTCGAGACCGACCGAAGGATCGACCCCGCAGCAGTGCAGCGGGGGCTCTCGGCGTCCTTGGCGGCTGGTCATGCCTTCCACGTCTCCTGGTCCGAGCCGGTGGTGGGTTCGGACCTGCCTCCACCGGCCGAGATTTCGGACGTCCGCCGGAGGGGCTGAGGATGGCAGCGCCCGGTGGACAGGGGAGGATGCGGTCCCGAGGAGGGGTCGTGGGCTACGCAGCGCCACGTCCTGGATGGAGGCGACCCCTGGGCTTTCCGCCGCAGCGACCCCGTCAAGCCTGTTTGGGCGCCAGGAGGCGCCCGTTGAGGGGGGGTAATGTCAGGGTCTGGGCACCTCCTTCCCCATAGGGGGCGCCAAACCCTGACATGGGACCAGCAGGAGGTCGCACACCTGAGCTGCATCCCGCAATTACCCCCCTTCATAAGGCCTGGATCCGACAGTGGAAGCTGTCGGATCGTTTTGAAGCTTGGAACGGTACTGTCACACTGAACTGCCCCGTGGACTGGACTGATTGGACCACAGCGGTATGGTTACCGTCGTCTGTACCGTGGTCTGTTCCCCGTCGGACTCCCGTCCAGAACCCCGTGCCCATCTGCCCGGATCCCCCGCTTGTCCGTTCCCCGGACATCCCGGTTCGTGGGGAGGTAGAGGTTCGTTGCTGGTGACTTTTCCCCGTGCGGGTGGTTTTGTGTTGGCCCGAGAGCCCTTGTTCCCTCCCATCGAGGAGCGTTTTGTGTTTGATCCCTGAAAATAAACCTTTGTTCTCCCCACGTAACCCTGTGCCTGCGTTTGGGTCCACCCGCCGTCCTGTAAAACATAACAGATTGTATTTTGATATATTTAGTGACCAATATATTTTAATCATTCATATCTAATATGATTAATCTCTAATGCATATCATCATATAATTAAATAATTCAATGACTTGTATTTTTTATTTCAGTTTTACCTTAGTTCTTAGTTTTTATCTTAAGGCTGAAACTTGGGGAGTAGAGTTTGGAGGACACAGAACAGCTTTGTTTCTATCGGTGAATCCAACATGCTGACTAGAGAATTAAAAATTAGATATCTCCTAGTTCAACTGTAAACTCATTTGCAGCTGCACTAGGTAGTAGGTCTTGAAGTGTATAGTAGCTCATTAGTGTAAGGAAAAAGCACTTGTTAAGGTCTATTATGAATTTACATGTCTATTAATGAGGCTTCAGAATTTCAGGTCAACTGGTGAGAGCCACTGTACCAAGACCTGGCGCCAGCTTGAAAGCAATCAGGGGCTGACAAAATGTGGAGAGGCCAAAAAAAACATAAAAAATAAAAAAGCCAACAAAAATTGATTTTGCTAATAATTTAAACTAAGAAGTTGTATTAAAATTAGTAGGGTAGGCATGGTAGACTCATTTACCAAATGTAATAAAGATCAGAGATATTCTTCACAGGATTGTTGTTTAGACTGGTGAGCTCAGGAACCAGCAAGGCTGAAGGTGTTAAACATTCATTAGAAAGCAGGACATCATGCTGGGGGTGATAAGCCTACTTGCAGGATGGAGGTGAACTTTTGAACTGGCCATTTGGGAAGACACGGGAGAAGAAGGACTGATACCAACATCAACCGGGATTGGAAGAAGAGGACGAGGTCATCTGAGCAGAAGAATTGGATTGGACTGGAGGAGCATTGAATTTGCATCTGTGTTCTACAAAAGACTGGGTCAAGGGATAGTTAGGTTGTCAGACTTCATGCCCTGGCAATTAACTCTGTTATTGTAGGGTTATGAACTGGCCTGGAGCTCTGTAATATTTCTGTCTTGAATTGATTCTATTGCTAAATACACTTTGAAATTGGCATTTATCTTCTTGAGGTCTTCATTCAAAGAACATGCAGATTGGCAGATTGGCAATGACATATGAGAGCAATCTAACAGTATCATTACTTAACTATGCAATACAGTTTTACTAGTTAATACACACACAAACCATTTCACTGATTAGTTAGTTAAACATTATTAGTTCACAATAACTAGTGAAGTATAACTAGTGAACCAATAAGGTGAATTTCACATTACTCATTGAAAATTTGGACACAGACTTAATAGTTAACAAGTAAATTGTTTGATCCTTATAGGCTTATGAGTGAGCACAAAGAAGGTATAACTAGAAAACTAGTGAGCTTAATTCATCCTAATTGTCAAGTCAGTATCTGGATTTAGTTAATGTAGTTAATGACCATTTCTGACTTAAGAATTTGGTCCTCACACATTAACAAGGCCAACATGCTTATTACTAGTAGACATATAGACAGTTTGCTTTTCACAAGTAAACTATTATGCAGTTTTAGCCTTAATAGTTGACTATTGCTGCTGGAAATGGGTATACTACTCAACTAGTAGGGATTTATCTATCTTATCTATCTATCTATCTTTATCTATCGGGATTTATCTGGATGGGGCTCCACCAGATCCTGATCTGTTGTGCTTGTGCCAACTGCTTCCGGTCACTTGAGTTCCCGCGGTTCGTTTGATTGTACTGTGCATGGTGTGTTGGTTTCACTCTAATTAAAAAATAAATTTACTACACTTAAGTTTGAACACCTGGGACATTCCAGTCTCCTGATATCAACAGCAAGAAATAACCCTTATTAACAAACACAGGGCTCCGCTGATCGTTATCAGCTCCGCTGAATATGAGCATTATTAGCATTAGCATGGCCTCACAGTCTATTTCACCCGCTATCTTTGCTTGTTCAGCGTGTGAGATGTTAATTCTCCCTTAATGAAGGGGTTAGGTGCAGGAAGTGCAGTCTACTAATGGCTCTGGAGGCAAGGCTTAGTGAGCTTGAGACGCGGTTCCGCAGCTTGGAGTCGTCGGGAGTTGCGTCAGGTAGCCAAGAGAAGCTAGCTGCTGACTAGCTGCCTAGCGTAGCTACAGCTAGTGGTCCCCCGGCAGCAGCTGAGCAGCCGCCTAGCCAGGGCAGCTGGGTGACGGTTTGCGGGAAGCGTAGCCCAAACCAAAGGCCCATGGTGCACCACCAAACGCTTCCCGTGGCTAATCATTTCTCCTCACTTGGTGACACACCCGCTGAGAAACCGACCCTGGTAATTGGCGACTCTGTTCTGCGCTACGTGAAGCCAACCCCAGCGACCATAGTCAAGTGCATCCCAGGGGCCAGAGCGGTTGACCTAGATGCCAATCTAAAGCTGCTGGCGAGAAGTAAACGTAAATACACTAGAGTTATTATTCACGTCGGAGCAAACGACACCCGGCTTCGTCAGTTGGAGGTCACGAAAATTAACATAGAGTTAAGGAAGCAATCCCTGTGCAAAGGTGCGCTAAAAAGATGTCGGACTCCGTAGCATTCTCTTGTCCCTTCCCCAATCTGGCCAGCGATGAAATGTATAGCCGCATGTCATCGCTTCGTCGCTGGTTGTCACGGTGGTGCCCCAAAAACCAGGTGTCCTTTATAGACAATTGGAAGAGTTTTTGGGGAAAACCTGGTCTGATTAGGAGAGACGGTGTCCATCCCACATTGGATGGTGCCTCTCTCATTTCTAGGAACTTGGCAAATTTCATTAGACCCAAAGTGACCTGACAAACCAGGTTCCAGACCAGGATGCAGAGTTGTAGTCTTAAACACCTCTATGCTGCTTCCATAGAACCCTCATCCACCAATAATAACATACTTAACACTATAGAGGTAGGCTCTGTCCACGGTTAAAAGTTCACCAAGCACAGAGCAGGGGAGTGGTCAATCACCATAATCTCATTAAAATTGATACCAAAGCACAGGTTGGAGAAACCAACATCACAATTAAATGTGCATTGTTAAATATTAGATCACTTTTGTGTAAATTCCTGTTAGTGCGCGACCTGATAGCGGATCATCACATCGATTTATTTTGCCTTACTGAGACCTGGCTTCAGGAGGAGGCGTGTGTTAGCCTAAACGAATCTACTCCTCCAACCCATCTTAATTATCATATTCCTCGCGTTACTGGTCGTGGAGGGGGAGTGGCAGCAATCTATCACTCCAAGTTATTAATTAATCCTAGACCAAAACATAGTTCCAGTTCATTTGAAAACCTGACTCTTGGCATCACCCATTTGAACTGGAAGACAGAAATGCCACTTTTGTTTGTAGTTGTATATCGGCCCCCTGCTGGGCCACATTCAGTGTTCCTTTCTGAGTTCTCTAATTTCTTATCTGACTATCTGACCTTAGAACAGTCATTATCATTGGAGACTTTAAAATCCATGTAGATATTGTAAATGACAGCTTTAGAAATGGCTTCATTTCATTACTTGAGTCAGTTGGTCTCCTCCAGCAGATAAACCAACCAACTCATACCTTCAACCACACCCTAGATCTAGTTCTGACCTATGGTGTAGAGGTAGAACATGTGTCAGTGTTCCCTGAGAACCGACTCCAGTCAGATCATTCTTTGATCACTTTTACATTTATGATTAAGGATTCTTCTATACTACTATAGCAGATGTCTTTCAGATAATGCTGTAGCTAAGTTTAAGGAAGCAATCCCTGTGCTAATCCCAGGACCACTGTGTGTTTCCCCTGGAATCAATCATTATAATCTTAGCCCTGCAGAGGTTGACTCTATTGCTGAAGGTACAGCAACCTCACTGAGAATCACGCTTGATTCTGTTGCCCCCCTGAAAAAGAAAATAGTAAATCAGAGGAGGTCTGCCGCATTGTATAATTCACATATCAGGACCCTCAAGCAAAAAGTGCGAAGATTAGAAAGAAAGTGGCATTCCTGTATAATGGATAACTATCATACAGCCTGGAAAGACTGTCTACTAGTTTAAGCTGGGGAACAATAGTCTGTATATGAAGGGGAAGACAGGGGGAAGAAGAGGAGAAAAGAGATTCAAATCCCACCCAAAGCTGCTGAAATTGTCATTTTTTTCTTGGAATAGTTATTATTCTTTGAATCCATCTATTAAATACACATCAAAGACATCTCTTTATGAGTATTGTTTCAGTATATTACTTTAAGAAAGGTTTCTTTGCTTCTATCTATCAAGAATATGAAAACAAAAAAGAGAAGTTAATGTATCTATTCAACACTCAAAGCCAGTCAGATTTAAATATAATTTATACATATATACATAATATACATTTAAATATCAGTTATTCGGACCAGAAGGGCATGCTGATAGCTGTAATAAAAATAACAGTCAAAATGAAAGCAGAGGCAAACATCCTCAGAAGAATCCCTTTCTCATCAGCTTGAACCATTTATATTTTCCCTCCGTACCGGCTGTGGCCAGTCTCCACTGTCCTGAACTGTCCACAAGCTCTGCACTTCTTAAACATAATAGTCAGTATACAACTGGAGCTGGTCAGGCAGCTCCAGCTTTGCATGCACCTAAACCAGGGGTCAGCAACCTTTTCTACTCAAAGAGCCATTTGGGACTGTCTCCTAATGAAAAGAAAGCACCCGGAGCCACAACCCATTTTGACATCATATGTGTGTGTGTGTGTGTGTGTGTGTGTGTGTATGTGTATATAAATATATAATCTCTTCCTCACCCTCCTGGGTGGTGCCTCCTTCCTTCAGACTCGGGTCATCTACCAGAGGCCTGGGAGTCTGAGGGTCCTGCGCAGGATCAAGATGTTCCTAGGACTGCACTCTGGACAGAGATCTCTGATGTGGTTCCTGGTATCTGTTGGATCCAGCTACTCAGCTTGGGTGTTACTGCCCCTAGTGTTCCAATCACTCCTGGGACCACTGTTGCCTTCAACCCCCACATTCTCTCTATCTCCTCCTTCAGCTGGTACTTCTCCAGCTTCTCGTGTTCCTTCTTCCTGATGCTGCTACCACTTGGGACTGCTACATCTATCACCACCACTGTCTTCTGGTGTTTATCCACCACCACGATGTCAGGTTGGTTGGCCACCACCATCTTGTCAGTCTGGATCTGGAAGTCCTACACGATCTTGGCCTGCTTGTTCTCCACCACTTTTGGGGAGGGGTCTCCTACCTGGACCCTGGGACCTCCAGTCTATACTTAGTGCAGATGTTCCTGTACACTATGCCAGCCACCTGGTTATGCCACGACATGTATGCTTTGCCTGCCAACATATTGCCTGGCCTCTATTGCTCTGGTGCTTAGGGCCTGTTCTTGTGCAGCCATGATTAGTGCCTCTGTGCTGTCTTTCAGTACGGCCTTTGCCAGCCACTGGTATGTCTTCTCCATATCAGCCACTTCCTCAATTTGTCAGTGGTACATTCAGTTCGAACACTTACTAGTCCTCGGCCCCCTTCCTTCCGCTTTGTGTACAGCCTCAGGACAATTGAATTAGGGTGAAACCCTCCGTGCATTGTGAGAAGCTTCCTTGTCTTTATGTCAGTGTCTTGTATTTCTTTCAGTGGCCAGGGTATTATGCCAGCAGGGTATCTGATTAATGGCAGGGCGTAGGTGTTTATGGCCTGGATCTTATGCTTGCCATTCAGCTGACTTTTCAGGACCTGCCTTAACCTCTGTAGGTATTTAGCTGTGGCTGACCTCCTGGCTGCCTCTTCATGGTTACCATTTTCCTGCAGGATCCCCAGGTACATGTGAACTGTCCTGCACATCTGTGATGTTCCCTTCAGGTAGGTCAACCCCATCAGTTGCGATCACCTTTCCTCTTCTAGATACAATCCTCCCACATTTATCTAGCCCGAATGACATCCCGATGTCCTTGCTGTAGATCCTAGTGAGGTGACTCAGGGAGTAAATGTCACACTCGTTCTTGGCATACAGCTTGATGTCATCCATGTAGAGGAGGTGGCTGATGGTTGTTCCACTTCAGAACTGGTACCCATAGCCACTCTTGGTGATGATCTGGCTGAGGGGGTTTAGGCCTATGCAGAACAGAAGGGGGGACAGGGCATCTCCTTGATATATGCCACATCTGATGTTCACCTGCGCAATTGGCTTTGAGTTGGCCTCCAGAGTCAGTTTGCTCCGTATGGCTAGTCATCCTCTTCATCTTATAGCCAAGCATCCATAGGATTACCTTTGACACTGTATACATCAGCTGATTGGTCTCAGTGATGGTAGTGGTAGGGATGGTTGACAGCGCCATGTTCATGTCCTCCAGTAGAGATTGGTCTGGTACTTTGTCTGTTAGCCTTGGCAGGAAGGTAGTTGAGTTCTCCCAGGACTTGATGATTCTCTCTCTGAGGTCAGCTGCCCTTGTCCCAATTCTGTTTATCATTGGGGCTTTGTACCCAATATTGATGTTGGGGGTTGATGATGAAATTACCCCCATACTGACCTGGCGTCCTGGTTCCCCCTTGCCATAGCATCTTTGGACCATGGGTGAGGCACACCGCTGTGCCTCGTCAATCTCTAACTGTGATAGCAGCTTCTTGGTGCGGATATTTGAACATTGAGCTAAGAGCTGCATCTTAGTTAGTGTGGATGTGGGGTTTCGAAGCACCCATTTCTCCCACATCCTCTGCATGTACCCTCTCTCGATGCGGTTACTCCCATAGTAGCACTCCATCAGTACCACGTTCTCTGCCCTGCTCCATGAATGCCTTGTTCTTGTTCCAGTAGCCAATTTGACATCATATATATATATATATATATATATATATATATATATATATATATATATATATATATATATATATATATATATGCCCTGCGATTGGCTGGCGACCAGTCCAGGGTGTACCCTGCCTCCGCCCGTTGCTCTGGGATAGGCTCCAGTCCCCCCGCGACCCTCAGTGGAGGAACAAGCGGTAGAAAATGGATGGATATATATATATATATATGTATACACACATATATATATACACACACACACTGTTGTATGCATGTTTAGTCTAGACTGGCCTGGTGTGTCTGCAAATGAAACATTTCCAAGGTAATTGAAGAGGCCTCCGCACCCACATGGCCTTGGCCATGTGTGATACGGTTCTCACCCGCCCGACACTGGGTGGGAGGGGAAGCTGATGATGTCTATGTAGTGTATGTGTGTGTGTATGTGTCTATGTAACCAAGCTACGCCTCCTACTATGTAACCATCTCTGTATTCTAATAAAAAGAGACAACGCTGGGGTGGGGCAGGAGTCCCTGGGTCAGCGCGGCAGAGTACGTGTCTGATCGGAGGGCGACTCTCCCTTGCAAGGTCGAAAAGTATTTTAAGGTGTGGACTCAACTTGTGTGGTGAACTTCGTGGGTGCGCCTGCCTGAGTACACTTCTGAGGATTCGAGCAGAATTCGACGACAATTTGGTGACCCCGACGTGAGCGCCTGATCGTGACGCTACAGCAATACTGGGAAAAGACACAACATCAGGCTCACAACTTAATGCAGATTCAGCTAGCACAGGTTAAAAAAGCAGGCAAAAAGACCCCAGAAGGTGAGAAGCCTGTAACTCAGGCCTCACTAGAGGGGGCCATCGAGACGGCGGTGCGGAAGGTGCAGTGTCCCAACAATCCATGGGGATTCCCCCATCCCCCACATGACAATCAGTGGGGATCCCCCCTTCCCCTGTATCCCAATCAGTGGGGATTCCCCCATCCCCCACAGGGCAGTCAATGGGGACCAAGGCGGGGGGGGCGAGGGGGCCCGCGCCCGGGTGACAGGTGTAACCTTTGCGGTGGGTTCGGGCACTGGGCGAGGGAGTGCGGCACCCGTAGGGGAGAGGGGGTTCAAAAAACTCACAGGGGAACGAGGCCAGGCCGGGCCCGCCCCAGGGGCGTGGAATGTACCCGTAGAGGGGCCCAGCTGGCACTGGAGGGAACTTGGCCGAGCCCCTCTTGCCGTTGACGGTGGATGGTGTTGAAAGACTGTTTCTCGTGGATACGGGGGCGACATGGTCGGCATTGCAACATGGAACCGACCCGCCATTGTCATCGGAACTGGTGCCAGTAAGGGGAGTGGAAGGCCACCGCCTGTACATGCAGCGAACTGCCCCATTGGATGTTCGAATAGGAGCGCAATCTTTCACCCACACGTTCCTCTATGGCACGGAATGTCCTGTCAACCTCCTGGGGCGAGACATTTTCACACTTTTAGGATGCAACATTGACATTGCTCAAGGCGGGGGGACCCGCATCACCTTCCACAACGGCGAGTCCTTCCACTGCTCCGACCAGGCTGCACACACTCAGACTCTTCTGTGGCTGGGCACAGAGAACCCCGGGGATCTCCTCACAGCTGACATTTATTGGGGACTTCTTGCGGGGCCCTGCGACAACCCGCTCATGGCCGCATTCCATGCATGGGGCCCTCTCATCAGGGAGTTTTTGGCTTATTCGCCTCCCCCCGACCCCCCACATGTGACACTTTTTTATGATAAAGATAACGATCTGACATATCAGGAATGGTTCAATTCTAATTTGGATGGGCAGCACTGGGTGGTGGCGGTGCCTGGCATCGTTATGGGTCTGCAGGGTGTGGCCGCACCAGTGCACCTTACACCAGAACAGCTCCAACATTACAAGATGGGCCCAGATTCAGCACCACACATCACACTAGCCGTCACGACGGGAGAGCAGGCAAAAGCACTGGGACCTATGGTGGCCGAAGCCGAGATGATTGAGGATTGGGTGTCACTGGAACTTGAAGGGTTGTGGACATCACAAACCCACCCTAAATTTAGATTCATCAAAGTTAGTTGTGAAATAGCGGTGGTCCTCCAGCACCGACAGCTTCAACGCCACCACGGGGCTGAGGACTCGAATGACGGGGAGGCGGAAGCTGCCCTTACAGAGCTGCCCCCCCACGTGTGGGTCAATCATCAGGCAGAGGTGGGTCTCATTCAGACAGATCCAGTCACTTTCCAGATTGATACAACGGAACCAGTTAGTATCCCACAGTATCCAATAAAAAGTATGGCACAGCCTGGCATTGAGGACACCGTAAATGGCTTACTGGCCGCAGGTGTCATCTACCCTACCTCCTCACCTTGGAACACTCCAATTCTACCTGTTCTAAAGGCGGACGGGCAGTCCTATAGGATGGCACATGACCTTAGGGCCATTAACGCCCTAGTCAGAGAATCACCCCAACCAGTCCCCAATCCAGCGACTGCATTGGGACCACTTACCCCAGAACACCAATGGTTCACAGTAATCGATTTGGCTAACGCATTTTTCTGTCTCCCATTACACCCTAAACTGCAACCCATTTTCGCATTCACATTCAAGGGACAGCAGTATACCTATTCACGGATGCCCCAGGGTTTCTCTTTAACTCCTGGGATCTTTAACACCATCCTCAGAGACATTTTGAAACAATCTCCAAAGCTCCCACCGAACACTGTACTGATTCAGTACGTGGATGATCTGTTAATCGCATCCACCTCAAGAGCAACATGCACAGCCGCCACACTTAACCTCCTTCACTACCTAAGCCAGGTAGGGTTCTTGATCAAGAAATCAAAACTTCAGTTAGTCAGGAGAAGGGTCCCCTTCCTTGGTAACCTGTTATCCGGACGAGGAAGGGAGCTAACGTCCCCACAAAGACAAGCCATCCTTTATCACAAAAGGCCCCATACTGTCCAGGACATGATGGCTTTCCTGGGTCTTATCAACTTTTCGAGACATTTTCTCCCTGACTATGCAGGCCGGACCGCTCCGCTCCGGGCTTTGATGAAGGACAGAGGTCTGGGAAACCTTCACGCACACTTAAAGTGGACACCTGAGGCCCAAGCCGTTTTTGATGACATCAGACAGCTATTGGCGAATGCAGCGGCACTAAGTAAACCAAATTATGCTGCCCCATTTTTCTTGGATGTTGCTGATAGGCAAACTACAGCAGCAGCCTGCCTGTATCAGCAACAACAGGGGGAAAGGATGGTACTAGGTTATTACAGTATCATTCTGGATCCAATTGAGCAGAAAGCACCACCATGTACAAGGTACGTAGCAGCGCTAGCTAAGTTGGTGCAAAAGATCGACAGGGTGGTCCAAAAACACTCATTAATCATTAACACCAGTCATGCAGTGGCGGCTTTCGTGGCGTCCTCAGCGTTCAACATCACCCCGGGAAGAGAAAAGACCACAGTAGAGATCCTAACACAACCACACATAACATTTCAAAACTCTAAAGTAAACATGGCAAATTGCATGTCAGACGGGGAGGAACAGCATGACTGCATCCAAGAAACATACCAAGTGGCGAAAGCAAGGCCAGACACCAAGGCCACTCCAATTCCAGGGGCCATAGACTTGTACATCGATGGGAGCTGTCACAGAACGGATGAGGGATTGCGGGCCGGATTTGCAGTGTTGATGGAAGAAGGTGAAAGCTTTATCAAGATGGACTCAGGGAAAGTTGAGCCAGCATCCGCACAGAAAGCGGAGTTGGTGGCGTTGCAAAAGGCACTGGCAGCGGCGCCAGGCAAACCTGTAAATATTTATACTGACTCTGCTTTTGGTTATTTTGTTGTACATAGAGATCTGGGTGCATGGAAAAGAAACGGGTGGCAAACGGTAACAGGGGACCCACCTAAACACGTGGAAGTTGTCAAGCAAATAGATGAAAATTTGTGGATCCCCGCTGAATTGGCAGTAATTAAAGTAGCAGCTCACAAGAGTGATGGGACCATTCACTCCAAGGGAAATGCGGCTGCAGATAAGGCGGCCAAAGAGGCAGCGGGACTAGAACCGCTGGCAATGTACATAGTAAAGACAGTTGATGATGAACAGATGGAGGATGTAAGACCCCGTGCACTCAAAGAGTGGGGGCACGCGCAAGCGCAAACAGAGTGGGCAGAACAACAACACTGGGAAAAGCACGGGGCCACAGTGGAAGAAATGGGGACGGAGGAGAAAGGTAAGTTTCCCCTGTGGAGAGGCCCCAAGGGACAATTGGTGGTCCCGACCAAATTCCTGGCCCAGATGTGTGACGAAGCACATGGTCCAGCACATGTGGGGGTGGATGCCATGAAAAGACTCTGTGTAAATATGTGGCATCCCGATCTGCACAAAATAATTGAACAAACTAGAATGAGGTGTGACATTTGCAACCAATTCAATCCAAAATCCACTCTTAGAACTGAACAGGGGGCCTTCCCAGTAAAGGCCCCAGGAGCAGAAATAATCATGGATTTTACTGATATGGGAGACCGGGCAATGGGCAAGCGCTACCTATTGGTCACAGTAGATGCTTGCTCTGGATGGCCTGAAGCGTATCCTACCGCAAAGGAGGATGCGGCAGCAGTAAAGAAAGCATTGGTGAACCATTTCATACCAACACACGGGTTCCCTAGAATAATTAGGTCCGACAATGGATCTCATTTCAAAAACAAACACCTGAGAGAAGTAGAGACTGCAATGGGAATCAAACACAAATTTGGCACGGTCTACCACCCCCAATCTCAAGGGAAGGTGGAACGAATGAACTCTAACATCAAGACCAAATTGGCTAAAATCATGAAGGAAACGGGACTGAACTGGATGGAGGCCCTCCCGTTGGCCCTCATGACAATTAGGCACACTGTAAATAGAACCACTGGGTTTACACCATTTGAACTCCACCATGGAAGGCCCTTCCCAAGACCGGGACACCCCATGACAGAAGGAGCGGCGGTACACCCCAAGGTAATGTTTAAAATACTTAACTACATGTATTCAAGTTTTTCCCTCCAGACCCCGCCAGAACCGCAGGAGAGACCAGACCTCACAGGGGAAGAGTACCTACTGTTGAAGGTCCTCAAGAGAAAGTGGCAGGAACCAAGGTGGACAGGTCCACATCGAGTGACGGCACGCACTGACACCGCGGTCCAGTTTGCAGGGAGGGGCAACACATGGTACCCCCTCTCCCAGTGTGCCAAGGTACCGAAAGCTACAGTCGAGGAAGAGAGCAGAAAGGGGTCTGCGACGTCAGAAACCCCCAACGCGTAACAGGTGAAGTGCTAGTAACCTCTCCCTGCAACGACAACGATGGATGCGAGGGCGCGGAACCCCCGAGCAGCGGTGGAGGAACATCTGGACCCCAAATCGACATCGGGAGGACGCGCATCGGGACACCGAACACCAAAGTGGAGACGACCGCGACCACGAATGTTATGGACAATATGCATGTCTGCTTTGCTTCTTTCTATTGCATCGATTTTGATATATGTAGCTGTGCAGAGATGTGAAATGCTAACTCAAGAGAACCGATCATTGATTGAATGGGGCAGGCATCCAACAGGTCATCCACGAGCCAAACGAGGCGCACCACGCGAGTGCCCCGCAGCGATCACCTTAAAGTATACGATGGGGGACCCTACCTCCTTTCAATTTGATTTATGTGATGTCATCGATTGTCGTGGATCTCCCACAGGGTGGAGAGGGTACGATGTCTATTTATGCTATGAACCAGGTCCTATTCAATTCTCATGCTCGTACAATGGACACACCAGAGGAAAATGGTGTTCTGATTGGAGTAGTGTACGAGCACATACGGGAATGGTGAAGCAGCCAGACCCCTTAAGATATGCAAATGCAGGCCCACATGCCCGAGTATCCAAAATGAAAGAGCACCTATGGAGGGAGCTAAAGCTCCAACGAGACTTCTCTCCGACCAGCAACCCACTTACACTCTCCTTACACTGGGACCAGTCTCCAGTTGTGAAGGGGGCACTTTCCCCGGTATATCTGGTATTGGGGGTTGACATAACGGGGTGGGACCCAATGGGGTTGATCAAAATATACCTAATGGCACCAATGCCAGACCAAAAGAGAAGGGCGACGCCCTCCACAGGGGGTGATAGCCCAATAGGGGATAATTCTCACCGGGTAAGAACTCTTGATTATTCGGCTCTAAAACCAGCAGACATAATACAAATGAGCACGGGAGCAGGAACTGACAACATTTGGCTGGATTGGCTAGCGAGTGAGGCAAGAGATAAAATGGGCGGAGAGTGCATCGCATGCGCGGCCGGTCGACCACACTTGCTCACCGAGCCGGCTCACCGAGCCGGCTCCTCTACATCTTGATGACGATTGGGGATATCAGTGTATGATGGCACTAACTAGAGAAAACACGCCGATGAACTGTACACGATTGGCTACTATTTTCCCACCAGTTAACAACGAGTCCAGGGCAGGACCTTTCAAACCACGGAGAGGCGAACCAAACAGGTTTGTATGTTTTAATTTCACAGGCGAACGGTGGAACTATGGGGAGATTGCGGAGGATTGGTGCAACCGGACCATTAGTGCCTCCCAGATAGGGGCACTAGCGAGAGCAGGGCTATATTGGTACTGTGGGCAGGGGTTGCATACAAGGATGCGAGCTGGGGCGAAAGGAAGGTGTACAATGGTAAGATTGGCAACGCCAGTGACATTAATTGGTAACAGGGTAAGTATGAGTAAACTGACATCAGCCTGCCGTCAACGAGACGTCCAACGTAAGAGGAGGTCATCTTCATTCGATCTGTCCAAAGGATCTCCCACATATATAGATGCCATTGGAATCCCTAGGGGAGTACCGGAGGAGTATAAATTGGCTAATCAGGTGGCGGCTGGGTTTGAAAACCTTCCGATCATCGCAGCACTCTTCCCGATTACACCGAATAAGAATGTGGAGCGGATAAATTATGTCCACTATAATGTTCAAAGATTGGCAAACTTGACGAGGGATGCGGGGGGGGGAATCACGGAGCAACTGTCAGCGACCTCTCTTGTAGCGATGCAAAATAGAATGGCCTCAGACATGCTGCTAGCGGAAAAAGGAGGTGTGTGTTACATGTTCGGAGAAATGTGCTGCACCTTTATTCCCAACAACACCGCCCCGGACGGCTCTGTAACTAAAGCTCTAGAGGGACTGAGGTCCCTCTCACGTGAATTGGCAGAAAACTGTGGTGTGGAGTATGGACTTGACTCTTGGATGACCCGGATGTTTGGCAAGTGGAGAGGGTTAATTTTTCCTATACTGACTTCCTTAGCCGCATTTACAGCAATTATCATTATGTTCGGCTGCTGTTGTATTCCATGTATCCGAGCTTTGTGTGTACGCTTTATTACTGCTACTATATAAAAGGGATCTACCGATCCCAAGATGATGATGCCTCTCTTGTCAGCCTCTAAGGGAAGAACCGAAGAGGACGGACAACGAGTAGAATGGATGTGATCTCTACTTAGAGATCAACAGGGGGACTGTTGTAAAATATCGCTGAAGTGGAGACGACCACCTCGCGAAGGTTATTCTAACTGTTTATGATGGAAGGAATATGTGAAGTAAGCATGTTTAGTCTAGACTGGCCTGGTGTGTCTGCAAATGAAACATTTCCAAGGTAATCGAATAGGCCTCCGCACCCACATGGCCTTGGCCATGTGTGATACGGTTCTCACCCGCCCGACACTGGGTGGGAGGGGAAGCTGATGATGTCTATGTAGTGTATGTGTGTGTGTATGTGTCTATGTAACCAAGCTACGCCTCCTACTATGTAACCATCTCTGTATTCTAATAAAAAGAGACAACGCTGGGGTGGGGCAGGAGTCCCTGGGTCAGCGCGGCAGAGTACGTGTCTGATCGGAGGGCGACTCTCCCTTGCAAGGTCGAAAAGTATTTTAAGGTGTGGACTCAACTTGTGTGGTGAACTTCGTGGGTGCGCCTGCCTGAGTACACTTCTGAGGATTCGAGCAGAATTCGACGACAACACACACATATATGTGTGTGTGTGTGTGTGTGTGTGTGTGTGTGTGTGTGTGTGTACAAAAAACTATACTATACATGAAATCAAGGAACTGCTACAGAGAACACAGGTGGTAGTGTGCTGGATAAATACCAGCTGCCAGATGTGAGGTATGCCAGGTATTCAAGTGTCGCACATCGGCGGATGTGACGCATATTTTGGGTGATAAAAATATTAAAAACGTTTCATTTTAATGTTACAAGTTTACCATAATCTTCAAATTCAGAATTATATTTGAAAATGAACAAACTAAAATAAAATTTTATTTGAATAAAATACCGTATTACTGGACCATAAGGCAGTCTGGGTTATAAGGCGTACTGCCAACAAATGGGTCTGAACGGGTTTTTTTCCCATACATAAGCCACACCGGACTAGCGCATTAAGGGAACCAAAACAGTCAGATAACCCACTTTATTTTAAGGTCTATATATCGGATTTTTTGCACTGTTTTATAGGGAGCAGTCTCAATTACGTTGTCTATTTCTGTAATTAACCAACATATTATAAGACGCATACAAAAACAAACAGTAAACTAGAAAGCACTCGGAGAGCGCAGGCCTCCGCCAAGCGCAACAATTTCTTTTGGCCCCATTTACCACAATGTTAACGAAAATTTCAAAGTGATCCAGAATCCAGGATTTCTTCTGGATCACCCCCAAAATGAAATTAGTTCTTCCTTTTCACATTTCCAACAAATCCTGAAAATGTAATCAAAATCGGTCCATAACTTTTTGAGTTATGTTGCTAACAGACAGACAGACAGACAAACACTGGGAAAAACATAACCTCCTTGGCGGAGGTACAGCACTCGGTACTCATTATTTTTTTTCAAAAATCACAGGGAGGAACAGGATGATGTTGATCTAATTGGGCAGGATCAGAAGATGGGTAGATAGTGGGAGCTGCTTCAGTACCCTCATTGTCCTCAAGCAGTGGCATGTACCTGTGTACAGAGTTACAGAGATGTAAAATGTTATTCTATGTGTTTATGTGCGACTATCATACATTTGTATGATAAGCTGCCATAATGTGTTCTTCAGGTTTGGCTTTGCGGCAGTCACATGTTTTCCACCAAACCTTGACTTTTCAAACTTAAAAGAAAATGCAAAACAAAGACTTGGTATATGCAGATGAAACATTGCATCACTATGTAATAAAGTATCTAAACACTTGGAAGAAATTAAACTTGATTATCAATCAATCAATCAATCAATCTTTATTTATATAGCGTCTTATACAATCCAAATTGTTTCAAGGCGCTTTACAGAATCCCAGGGCCTAACCCCAGACAAGCAACAGTGGCAAGGAAAGACTCCCCTTTAACAGGAAGAAACCTTGAGCACAACCAGGCTCATGTAGGGGGACCCTCCTGCTGATGGCCGGCTGGGTAAAGAGAGAGGAGAGGAGAGGAGAGGAGAGGAGAGGGAGAGGAGAAGAAGGAAAAGAAGAAGGAGAGGAGAGAAGAGGGAGAGGAAAGGAGAGGCACAGAGCACAGAAACACGCACAAAAGTACAAAAATACACTATACAATGGATCAGCGGGCCAGATGTCATCATGCAGCTCTGAAGGCGGCGATACCTGTAAATAAATAAATAGAGGTGGGGGGCAGAAAAACTACACAGGAATCTGCATAACTAGTCTGCTTGATGAGGAGGAGGAAAGGAGAGGAGAGGAAACCATGACCCAGTGGGGTGACAGAGGCCTGTCAGGTGATCATGTTTCAGGACCCCAGCAGCTTTGGCCTATAGCAGCATAGCTGAGAAGTGACCTAACGATTAGACGACCCCCTAAGTATGATAATTTGTCTGTCTATGATAGTAACTGGAACTACAGAATCAGTTACAATAAGTGTTTTCAAAGAGGTAAGTTTTAAGTCTGGTCTTAAAATTAGCGATGGAGTCAGCCTCCCGTACCTGGACAGGGAGCTGGTTCCATAGCAGGGGGGCCTGGTAGCTAAATGCTCGCCCCCCCAATCTACTCCTAAAGACTCTGATTAGTAGACAATTAATATTAGTATGTCAAATTTACCATTGACAGCGTTATCCTTGTCCTTTTTGAGGAACGTGAGGTGTCACCAGAGTTGGATGGAGTGCTTTGGGGAGGAGGGGTGGGTGATGTGTCACATGCATGGATTATTTGTGGAACCACAGTGGATACCTTAGAAATACACACACACAATGAGTCAGTCAGATATAAATATGTTAGACTGAATGAAATAACTGCAAAACAAAGGATTTGGAGTTGTGCAGGACTTGATGCTGCGGGATCACCGGTGGATGTGCTCTGGCCAGCAAGGCAGGAGGAACCTGAGAGAAAATAACATTTGTGCAGTACATGCACATGTAAATAAAGTTATCAATAGAGTGTGAAATCTTTAATACATATAAACTGTCCTCTTGTCTTAAATAGATGGTAATTAACTAGTGATTTCATTTAGTAAAGTGTTCTTTGAGTTGAAGTAGTGCTGTTTAAAGATTTTTCAATTTTTCTTTACAGCATTGTTTAATGCTGCATGCAATAATTCATAGTATGTGCATTAAACAAGCACAAATATTAAAAAGTGCATACACACACATACAGACACTAGAAAAACACACTGGAAAAAGATTTATTCTATATGTGGAGAGTTTAGGGTCACTTCACCTTGTGAGTGTGAAATCCACACTTGCACGCCTGTGGCTCTCTCACCAGGGTGTGTATATATATATATGTACTTTTCTATCTATAACAAGAAGTCAATCCAAGTGTGTTGGCGAGGTGACTTCGTCTGCCACACTTACAATTTTGAGGTTAAAATGTAACTTTATCCGTGGAGTAACAGTGCCACCTACCAGTCATGCAGTTCTGTTGAATGAATATCACTTTAGATCTGAGTGCACTGATGTGGAAGAGTCAGTTTTATTTTGTCATTTTAGTGCTCTCTGGTGGTCAAGACAGATTTTTGAGACCGAGAGTAGGTGATTTTGACCAAAGTGTGATTTAATCCAAATAATTTTGAAGTATTGCGTAAATTCATGTTTCCGGACGTGCAGAACCTTGAATTACATAAGCTGAAGTAAAAATCCCCTGTTTGCCAACAGTCCTTGAAAAATTAAATTACTTTTTCCAAATCAGTACACTCTTTCCAAAACAGCTTTTTCAGAACGAGCAACGGTGCTTTTTGACGAAAGTGTGATTTATTCCACAGTACTGCACAGGACTGCGTAAATTCATGTTTGCTTATGTGCAAAATGTGGAATTACATAAGGTGATGTGAAAATAACCCGTTTTTTATCGTTGCTTTTAGAATTATATGACTTTTTTCACATTGGTGCACTTTTGCCAAAACACCTTTTTCAGACCGAGCAAATGTGCTTTTTGACCAAAGTGTGATTTATTCCACATTACTGCACAGGACTGCGTAAATTCATGTTTGCTTATGTGCAAAACGTTGAATTACATAAGGTGATGTGAAAATAACCTGTTTGATAACTTTCCTTTTTAAGTTATATGACTTTTTTCACATTAGTGAATTGTTTCACAGTACTGCACAGGACTGCGTAAATTCATGTTTGCTTATGTGCAATACGTGGAATTACATAAAAGTAAGTGAAAATAACCCGTTTTTTACCTTGCTTTAAGAATTATATCACTTTTTTCACATTAGTGCACTTTTGCCAAATAGCCTTTTCAGACCGAGCAATGGTGCTTTTTGACTAAAGTGTGATTTATTCCACAGTACTGCACAGGACTGCGTAAATTCATGTTTGCTCATGTGCAAAACGTTGAATTACATAAGGTGCAGTGAAAATAACCCGTTTTTTACCTTGCTTTAAGAATTATATGACTTTTTTCACGTTAGTGCACTTTTGCCAAAACAACCTTTTCAGACCAAGCAACGGTGCTTTTAAACGAAAGTGTGATTTATTCCACAGTACTGCACAGGACTGCATAAATTCATTTTTGCTTATGTGCAAAACGTGGAATTACATAAAATGAAGTGAAAATAACCAGTTTTTTTACCTTGCTTTAAGAATTATATGACTTTTTTCACATTAGTGCACTTTTGCCAAAACAGCCTTTTCAGACCGAGCTGTCACGTTCTCACGGAGGACGGAGGGTGGACCCAGACGCAGGCACAGGGTAACGGGGAAGAACAAAGGTTTATTTAGGGTGACAAACAAAAATACTCCTCAGCGCAGGAGGGAATAAGGGCTCTCGGGCCAACACAAAACACCCGCGAGGGGGAAAAGTCAGGGAACAAAACACTAGACCTCCCCGCGAACCTGGATGTCCGGGCGACGGACAAGCGGGGAGTCTGGACACACAGGAGTTACCGTGACACAGGCTGGGAGTAGAGTCCAGGGTGAGTCGACGGCAGGGTCCAGCACAGGAAACAGGCGAGGGAGAAATCCATAAAATGAACTAACACACAAACAAACAACAAAACGACCCGACAGCTTCTGCTGTCGGGGACGGGCCTTATGAAGCCCGTATAATTCTGGGATCCAGCGCAGGTGCGCGGCCTCCTGCTGGTCCCAGAACAGGGTTGGCGCCCCCTATGGGGAAGGAGGAGCGCCAGGCCCTGACAGTACCCCCCTCAACGGGCGCCTCCTGGCGCCCAAACAGTCTTGACGGGGGGAGCCGCGGGGAAAGCCCGGAAGTCGTCTCCGTCCCGGACGTGGCGCTGCAGAGCCCACGACCGTTCCTCGGGACTGCATCCTCCCCGTCCATTGGGCGCCGCCCTCCTAGGTCCCTCCGGCGGACGTCCAAAATCTTGGCCGGTGGAGGCAGGCCTGAATCCCCCACCGGCTCGAACCGGGAGACGTGGAAGGCGGGGCGGGCCCCCAAGGATGCCTCGAGCCCCAGCCGCACCGCCGTGGGGTGGATGCCTCCAACGGCCTCGCAGAGTCCCCCTCCTCCCCACGAAGAGCCGAGTGGGCGCCTTGGGGTACAGCGCCGGGTTGCCTGGGGCTAGGGGGAGAGGGTTAACTGCAGGGGAGACGCATGTACCTGCTACCCGGTTCCCCTGTGTCGGTGCAGAGGCGCTATGCTGCCCTCACACTACGTTCCTGTGCAGAGCTAGACAGCTAGCTAACAGTGAAGAGATTGTACGCTGGAAATGGCGTTTGTCCCTTTTATTTCACTCTCTGAATCACTGTAAAACTGCAATAAAACAAAAAATAAAGGATACATGAATTTCTCATCAGAAATCTTCTTCATGTAACAAAAGGAGATTCATATTGAAATCTATGTTTAGCCCTCACAGCACGAGACTTAGCGTGGCTAGGGAAAACTGACTAGCAAAACTTAGCGAGACATTAAACACCACATTTGGGGAAATATAGATCGAAATTACGGGTAGAAACAAGTAAATGTCAGTGCTATTTTACTTTCTAAACGAATCTAACACAAAGTCATACTTACCGACTAATATTGTCCAAGGCTCAAGTGGGAGTACAACACGAAATAAAGGCACTGAAAGTCCGTCCCGTTCATGAAGCCAGATACAACCGAAACTTAGATTCAAACTTAACAGGAAGTGGGTAATTGGCGCGAAAAGGCGCAGTACCGCAAACATTCACTAGATAGCGGTATTTACCATCAAAATTATAGTGACCACTCAGGGCTTCTTAATAGAAGGCAGAACACTCCCCGCTTGGCATATAACTATTATGTCACTACAAACTTTTACCTTAAACACAAAATACACTTAAGCTTCAAAAGGATATGGTCTTCAGCTTTCCTCAGAAAGCAGAACGACGATCTCTGAGACAGGTCTCAGAAGAACTTTCATAGTTCCGTCTCTAACAATCTTCACCTCCACCTTGCGGATCCTCTTGTCTCCACTCGGCAGCGTGTTGACGATCAGTCCCACAGGCCATTCATTCCTGTGGGCTTGACTGTCCTTAAGCAGGACGACGTCGCCGATCTTGACGCTCGGCCTCTCGGCGGTCCACTTTCGGCAGCCCTGCAGCGTGGACAAGTAGTCTCTCCTCCATCTCTTCCAGAAGGTGTTTGCAAGGCACTGCACATGTTTCCACTGCTTTCCATGCAATTCCGCCATCTGGAAGTTTCCAGAGGGCGCGGAGACGGTACTCATCTTCTGGGTCAGGAGCATAGCTGGGGTAAGGACTGTGGGCGTATCTGGGTCGGAGGACACAGGTACGAGGGGTCTTGCATTCATTATGGCCATGACTTCGGCCATAAGAGTGCTCAACACCTCGTGTGTCAGGCGAGTGTGTGCTGCCTGGAGCAGCATGGCATCCAGGATGCGTCTGGCAACGCCGATGAGTCTTTCCCAAGCCCCCCCCATATGTGAAGAATGGGGCGGGTTAAAGATCCAGGAGCACCCCCTGCCTTGGAGGTAATTTGAAACTGAGGAGTCTTCTGTGTCGATGCCCAGCTCTTTACAGGCCCCGACAAAGTTGGTCCCTCTGTCGGAACGGAGAAGCTTGGCCGGTCCACGGATGGCGAAAAATCTTCTCAAGGCATTGATGAAGCTGTCGGTGGTCATGGACTCGATGAGCTCGAAGTGGACAGCCCTGGTTGACATGCATGTGAATATCACTGCCCAGCGCTTACTGTCCGCACTTCCTCCTCTTGTCTTCCGCGTCATGATGGCCCATGGTCCGAAAACATCAAGGCCTACGTGGGTAAAGGGGGGCTCTGGAGTGAGCCTGTCGGGAGGCAGGTCGGCCATCTTCTGTTCCTCCAGACGCCTGCGTAGCTTGCGGCAGATCACACACCTATGGATGACGGCAGACACCAGACGCTTACCTCCGATGATCCAGTATCCAGCTGCTCTCGCGGCACCCTCTGTTATGTGGCGCCCCTGGTGGACTACTTGTTCGTGGTAATACCTCACCAGCACTGTAGCGATGTGGTGAGTGTGCGGGATAATCAGAGGATGCCTCTCTTCCCTTGGCAGGTCTGGGGCGGATGAGATGCGACCTCCGACCCGCAGCAGGCCACTTTCGTCGGTCACTGGATTGAGCTTCTTGAGGGGACTTTGTTTGGGAAGCGCTCTGCCCTCTCTGAGGCAGTCTAGTTCGGTTTCGTAGGTGTCATGTTGGACAGCACGGATGATGACACTCTCTGCATGGGACAGCTCGCTTGGGGTGAGTGTGTCTCTGAACGAGCCCCACCTGTTGCGTGCCGAGCTGGCTGGATTGCCTTTGAAGGATGCGGCAACATGAATGAGCCTGGCTGTGGCTTTGCAGAGGTTTCTCCAGTTAGAGAATCTTTCGAAGCGTTGAGACCCCAGATGAGCATCCAGGGCTCTGGTGGCCAGAACCGCAACCTCAGGCCGGATCTCTGCGTCTGCTTCGGGTTCAACGAGGGTGAAAACGCTGGGTTCTGAAGTCTCCTCTGTGTTCTCACGTGTGAGGAAGCTGGGACCAGTGAGCCAACTGCTTTGCTGTAGCTCTGCTGCTGGCATGAACCTGGTGGCATGGTCCGCAGGATTTAGGTCTGTAGGGGTGTAGGACCACTGGTCTGGATGGGTGGACTGCCTGATGCGGGTCACCCTGTTGGCTACATAGACGTAGAATCTTCTCGACGGATTATGGATGTAGCCAAGCACGATTCTACTGTCGGTGAAGAACCTGACAGCATCCACATCGATGTCCATCTCGTCTCTGATCAGCTCGTACATCTGCACAGCCAGCACGGCCGCACAGAGCTTGAGGCGGGGGATGGTATGGGCAGGACGGGGGGCCAGCCTGGACTTTCCCATGACGAAGCCCACATGCCGTTTGCTGTCAGCAGTGACTGCTCTCAGGTAAGCGACGGCACCGATGGCTACTGTGGAGGCATCGGAGAAGATGCACAGTTCTCGCCTCTGAGTTGAAGTCAGTAGCACAGGGATGTAGCACCTTTTAACGTGCAGGTCTTCCAGAGCTTTCAGCGAGTCTCTCCACGTGTTCCACTGAGCTTCTTTCTCTGGGTCGAGTGGAGTGTCCCACCCCTGCTCTGTAGACAGCTCTCTCACTAACACCTTTCCTTGCATTACAACAGGAGCAACAAACCCCAGGGGGTCGTAAAGGCTGTTGACCGTTGACAAGATACCTCTCCTTGTGTACGGCTTCTCTTCCTGCGATACCAAGAAGGTAAAGCTGTCCGTTTCCAGGTTCCAGGATAGGCCCAGGCTTCTCTGGAGGGGGAGAGGATCGATGCCGAGTTCCATATCTTTCAGGTCTTTGGAACGGTCTTGTTCAGGTAAGGCCTCCATAACCTGTTCGCTGTTTGATGCCACTTTATGCAGCCTCAGGTTCGACTCTGCGAGCATGTCTCTGGTTCTTGTGATGAGGTCTATCGCTTGCTCGGGAGTAGCGACCGACGTCAGCCCGTCGTCGACATAGAACTGGTGCTCCACAAACTGTCTTGCGTCGGAGCCATATTCTGTTTCACCTCTCTCAGCGGCTCGCCTCATGCAGTAGATAGCGATGGCTGGGGATGGGGTATTCCCAAATACATGGACTTTCATCCGGTACTCCACTACAGGCTTACTTAAGTTGTTGTCCTCATACCAGAGGTAGCGGAGGTAGTCTCTATGATCGCTTCTGACCACAAAGCAATAAAACATTTGCTGCACATCTGCTGTGATGGCGACTGGGTCTTTTCTAAATCTGAGGAGCACTCCTAGCAGCGTGTTATTTAAGTCGGGACCACTGAGAAGTACATTGTTCAGGCTGGTTCCTTCACACACTGCGCTAGAGTCGAACACCACTCTGATTTGACCCGGCTTCTTCGGGTGATACACACCGAACGTGGGGAGGTACCAGTGTTCTTTACCTGGCTCCAGGGGTGGTGCACGCTCGGCCTGGTCGTTGTCTAGCATCCTCTGCATGAACTCGGTGTAGTGTTTTTTCATTTCTGGCTTTTTCTCCAGTGTCTTTCTGAGTGATGCTAGACGATTCTCCGCCTGTGCCCGGTTGCTGGGGAGGAGACGGCGTGGCGACCGGAACGGCAAAGGCGCTACCCAGCTGTGATCGTCATCCTGGTAGACCTCCTTTTCCATGATGGTCAGGAATGCTTTGTCGTCCATCGACAGCGCTGGTTTGTTGTCGTCTCTTGAGCTCTCGAAGACGGTGTACCCGAGCTCATCTGTGCTCGCTGCCTGGTCCAGGTCATCCGTCTGCTGGGTGAAGGGGAGGTCTTGATGACGGTGTGGCTTGCCACTGTAGTCTTCCTTCACCTGGATGTTGTGCGGACAGGGACGGAGAAAAGATGCACGGCCATTGGGTAGCACACTTGCCTTGTACACGTTGACTTCAGCTGATTTGTGGACAGCATCTAGGCAGGCCTCGCCCACGATGACCCATCCCAGGTCGAGTCGTTGCGCATAAGGAGCGTTGTGTGGCCCGTTGATCTGCTCCCGTACCTTGTGGACTCTCAGGATGTCTCTTCCTAAGAGCAGGAGGATGGGTGCGCTGGGGTCCACAGCAGGAATCTTGTGCGCGACTGGCTGGAGGTGTGGGTGGTTGTATGCCACATCTGGCGACGGGATTTCTGATCGATCATCAGGCACCATGTCGCACTCAATCAGTGTGGGGAGTGGGAGTTCCAGTGTTCCATCCATGGACTCGAGCACGAAGTTGCTGGCTCGCCTGCCGGAGTTCTCTGTGGTCCCCGAGCAGGTCTTTAGTGTGTACGGTGCTGGGCTGGCATTGACCCCGAAGAGGTTGAAGAACTCTGCCTTCGCGAGAGACTTATTGCTCTGTTCGTCCAGCACTGCATACATCTTGATTGCCTTGTCTTTTTTCCCTGCAGGAAAGGCTTTGATCAGGCAGATCTTGGCGCATGTGCGTGGGGTGTCTGCATTACCGCAGACCTCAGTGCAGTAGCTGGACGCGGCTGCCGGTGTGTCCTCGGTCAACTCCCCGCTTTCCTCTTTGTGAGCTTGGGCATTCTCTGCAGGTGGAGGAGGACCAGGGTGTAGAGCTGCTATGTGTTTGTCACTACGGCACTCGGTGCATTTGATGGGCGCTTTGCAGTCTTTTGCGATGTGCTGAGTTGACCCACAACACTTGTAGCATATGTGGTTGTCTTTCAAATATGTCTTACGTTCATCAATAGTCTTTAGCCTAAAAGCCCTACACTTTTTGAGTGGGTGTGGCTTCCTATGCAGTGGACACTCACGATCTGGTTCGCTGGTGTTCTTCGATGTGGAACTGGGAGGACTGTCACTAGGCTTGGATGACGTGTCAGTCTTGTGTACGGTGACTGTAGCTTTCTGGCTTGGCCTTATGGCCTTGTCCGGTTTGGATGGTGTGGAGGTGGTGAAGGCAAAGCTGGGGTCGTTACGGACTTTGGCCTGTTGGCGGACGAACTCTGAGAAGAGCGGGAAAGGAGGGAAAGCTACCCCGTGATCTTCTTTGAACCTGGACCCCTTGGTGATCCACTTCTCCTGAAGGCTGTAGGGTAGCTTTTCCGCTATCGGGTTTACCCCCCGGGCTGTGTCTAGGAAGGCGAGGCCGGGGAGGTAACCATCTCCCTTCGCACACTCCAGTTCGAGCAGGATGTCACCCAGTTCCCGGAGCTTGGCACTGTCTTTGTTGGTCAGCTTGGGGAAATCTTCCAGTTTTTTAAGCAGTGCGTGTTCGATGACCTCTGGTGTGCCATAACATTCTTCCAGGCGTTGCCACACCATGCTGAGGCCGGCGCCGGGATTGAGGACGTGTACTGAGCGGATTCTTTTTGCATGTTGTTTGACTAACAAGTCCAGCTCCTCTCTACACGAGAGGTTTAAATCTTGAGTGGTAGTCACAAAAGATGCTTTCCATGACCAGTAATGTTCAGGGCGGTCATCGAACTTGAGAAGGCCGGAGCTGACGAGCTCTCGCTGCATAAGGTACCTGGCGAGATCTTGTGCTGGTTGGGGCTCCTGTGGAGTCGCTCTCTGGGTGTTGGAGGGCGGCTGTAGGTTGTTGGGATACGTCCTGGATGAAGGCCTCGCGCTAGGCTCTTCTCGTTTACTGTTTGTGACATTCAGCATCGATTGTTGGTGAATGGCCGGCCTGGGTCCGGCGTCACGGTGTCCGTATTTTCTTTGAAGCTCCACTGGTGGATGTTGCAGTGGCTGTGGTTGTCTGTGAAACAGCGCTGCATGTCGCTGGACATAGTTACCGACTCGTTCAGCTGCATTGAGGGACTTTTCAGGGACGTCCGGTCCGCAGAGCTTCTCCCCGCTTTCATTCTCCTCTTCCTCCTCGTAGGCGGCTGCTTCAGCCTCGCAGACAGCAGCGTTCTTATGGCAGTTGAGGACATGGAGACTGGCTTCGAGTTCGGCTCTTTGCCTTTCGAGCTCGGCTTTCTGTCTCATCATGCTGGCTTCTTTTTCAGCAAACCCTAGTTGTGTCTGTGCGGCCTTTAATTTGGCCCGTGCTCTGGCAGCGGCTGTTGATGTTGACCTCCTGCTGGAGCACAGCGAGGAGTGATGGGATTTTTCTGACCGGGCTTCTGGTGTTTGGAAAAGCTCTTGGTGTTCAGTTAACTGGGGGACATTTTTAGTGGGCTCTGGTTGAGCTCCATCTCGAGCCTGCTCGCCCTCCTCACGTTCTGGACTGACTGAATGATGACTCATGATCATTTTTCCTCTGTAATCTTCTTATTTGAGCCAGCTGCACTGTTGTCTTTGTACTGTACTTGAGCCCGCTGCCCCAATAGTCTTTTTACTATGCTGCCCTCACACTACGTTCCTGTGCAGAGCTAGACAGCTAGCTAACAGTGAAGTGATTGTACGCTGGAAATGGCGTTTGTCCCTTTTATTTCACTCTCTGAATCACTGTAAAACTGCAATAAAACAAAAAATAAAGGATACATGAATTTCTCATCAGAAATCTTCACGTAACAAAAGGAGATTCATATTGAAATCTATGTTTAGCCCTCACAGCACGAGACTTAGCGTGGCTAGGGAAAACTGACTAGCAAAACTTAGCGAGACATTAAACACCACATTTGGGGAAATATAGATCGAAATTACGGGTAGAAACAAGTAAATGTCAGTGCTATTTTACTTTCTAAACGAATCTAACACAAAGTCATACTTACCGACTAATATTGTCCAAGGCTCAAGTGGGAGTACAACACGAAATAAAGGCACTGAAAGTCCGTCCCGTTCATGAAGCCAGATACAACCGAAACTTAGATTCAAACTTAACAGTGACCACTCAGGGCTTCTTAATAGAAGGCAGAACAGGCGCCCTGATCGATGGAGCTGCGGCCTCCTCCTCCTGCAGGCTCAGGGGGACCAGCGGAATCCGGGGGGACTGCAGACCCCGGGGGAACCATGGGCCCTGGGGAATCCGGGGCACCTAGGGAATTCCGGGGGACTGCAGAACCTGAGGGAACCCCGGAACTTGGGGCACCTTCAGGATCTGGGGGAACTAGGGAATCTGGGGGAACTAGGGAATCTGAAGCCCATATGGAACCTGGGGGGACTACGGAATCTGGGGGAGATTGCGGGACCTGGGGAGACTGGGGAACCTGACCCTGGGGAGACTGGACCTGGGGAGACTGAGCCTGGGGAGACTGAGGAATCTGACCCTGGGGAGACTGGGGAACCTGAACCTTGGGGGACTGGGGAACCTGAACCTTGGGGGACTGAGGAACCTGAACCTTGGGGAACTGAACCTGGGGAGACTGGGAAACCTGAACCTGGGAAGACTGGACCTGGGGAGACTGGGGAACCTGAACCTGGGAAGACTGGAGAACCTGAACCTTGGGGAACTGAACCTGGGGAGACTGGGGAACCTGAACCTGGGGAGACTGGGGAACCTGAACCTGGGGAGACTGGACCTGGGGAGACTGGGGAACCTGGGAAGAATGTCTCCTCTTCTTCGCCCGGGGTTTGCAGCTGACATGAATGGCGACGGGGGTCAGCTGAGCCGGGTCAGTTGACGAGAGCAGCCTCTGCTCCTCCAGCAGCAGCTGCCGCCGCCTGAAGGAGCTGATCTCCGCATTGAGGAGCAGCCTCTCGTCCAGCAGGGTCTCATAGTCCGCCTGCTGGCGGAGTATCTGGCTCCTCATGGTCGACAGCTCCTCTTCCTTCTGGTGAAGGGTCCGCTGCCACACCTCTCGCTCCTGGTCCATGGTCCTCTGCAGGTCCTGCAGCTGATGCTCGTGGTCCCAACGGAGCCGCTGCATCGCCTCCACCAGTCTGTCCTCAAACTCCCGCTGGCGTCTTGAGTCCACCTCTGCCAGCTGAGTCTTGTGGCGACTCTGGATCTCCCGGACCTCCTGCTCACAGGCGTTCCTCTGCAGGTCCAGCTGCTCCTTCAGGGCTCGCACTTGGTTCTCCATCCCCGCTCTCTGCTGGATCTCCGCAGACACCTGGTTCCGGAGACCAACGAGGGCGTCGCCAAGGTTCCTGTTTTCGGACAGGACCTTGCCGTAATCGGCGTCCTTGGCGACGAGGGTCGACTCCAGGCTCTGCCTCTGGGCCAGGGCGGTGGCCGCATCACCCTCCAACCCGTGGCACCTGACCTGGAGTCTCTCCTTCTCTTCAACGAGGTCCTTGAGAGCGGTCTGCCGCCGGGCCTCCTCTGCTGCCAGCACCTCCAGTGACCTGCGGATATCAGCCAGTTCCCCCTCGTACTGCTTCCGCAGGTCACCCAGCTCCTGGCTCTTGGACCTGTCCCTGTCCTCCAACTGCTGCTGCAGGGACGAGCGCTCGCTCTCCAGCTTCTGGACCCGCTGGATGTACTTAGCCAGGAGGTCTTTGAGGCGCTGGAGATCGTTCCGCTCTGCCGGTCTGGTCTGGCCGCTGAGGAGGTTGCGCTGCCGCTGGACTGGCATGAGGAGGGTCCCGTTGGTCCAGGGCTTGGGGAAGACCCCGCCAGCAGCGCAAGCGCGGCCACCTCCTGGTGGAGCAAGGCCATCATGTCCTCGGCCCTCATGGGCCCCCGCGCGGGCCGCCTCCCGCCCCGGCCCCCGGGCCGCCCCCGCGCCTGCCGGGTTCGGGTCGTTCCTTTAAGGCCCGGTTTCGTGGGGGCGGGTGTCGGGGGGGGAGGGGGGGCGCAGGGGGACGAGGCACGGGAAAAAAGGAAATATAAAAAGACAAAAAATAATATTCCTAAAAAAAGGAAGGAAACAAGGGCTCAAGGGCCCCCACAAACCCCCAAAGAACCGGGGGGGGGAAGAAAAAAGCAAGAAAACCCCCCAAACCCCTCCATGCCCGGGGTGCCCCGGGAGAGGCGGGGAGGGGGACACAGGGGTTTACCTTACTAAGGGCTGGGGGGAGGTGAGGGTGAGGGGAGGGCGGGGTCACGGCCAAGAAAAGAGGGGGGGGGGGGCAAAAAAAAAAAAATAACCAAAAAAAAAAAAAAAAAAGAACCCGACCCGACAGCAGGGGCAGGGGGCGGTTCTGGCTCCCGTTTAATTCTAAGGTTCCAAACAAAGGTGGGCGGCCTCCTGCTTTGCCCCAAAAAGGGGGGCGCCCCCTCTAGGGGGAGGAAGGCCCAGCCCCTGACCGGACAAACGGTCTTTTGACTAAAGTGTGATTTATTCCACAGTACTGCACAGGACTGCGTAAATTCATGTTTGGCTTTGTGCAAAACCTTGAATTACATAAGAGTGAGTGAAAATAACCCGTTTTTTAACTTTCCTTTTAAAATTAAATGACTTTTTTCACATTAGTGCACCTTTGCCAAAACAGCTGTTTCAGACCGAGGGAAGATGGGTTTTGACCAAAGTGTGTTTTATTCCACAGCACTGCACAGGACTGCGTAAATTCATGTTTGGTCATGTGTAAAACGTTGAATTACATAATGTGAAGTGAAAAACACCCGTTTTAACTTTCCTTTTAAAATTAAATGACTTTTTCCACATTAGTGAATTATTCCACAGTACTGCTGAGGACTGCGTAAATTCATGTTTGGCTATGTGCAAAACATGGAAATACATAAGGTGAAGTGAAAATAACCCGTTTTTTACCTTTCCTTTTAAAATTAAATGACTTTTTTCACATTAGTGCACTTTTGCCAAAACAGCTGTTTCAGACCGAGGGAAGATGGGTTTTGACCAAAGTGTGTTTTATTCCACAGGACTGCGGAAATTCATGTTTGCTCATCCTGTGCAGTTCTTTGGTATAAATTTCACTTTGGTCAAAAACCACCATAGTTCATTCTGAAAATCTGTTTTGGCAAAAGTGCACTGATGTGAAAAAAGTCTTTTAATTTTAAAAGGAAAGTTAAAAGACAGGTTATTTTCAATTCATCTTATGTAATTCAAGGTTCTGTTTGTAAGCAAACATGGATTTATACAATCCTGTGCAGTTCTGTGGAATAAATCACACTTTGGTCAAAAAGCACCATAGTTCATTCTGAAAAAGCATTTTGGCAAGAGTGCACTGATGTGAAAAAAGTCACTTAATTTTTAAAGGAACATTAAAAGACGGGTTATTTTTACTTCACCTCATGTAATTCAAGGTTATCAATCAATCAATCAATCAATCAATCAATCAATCTTTATTTAAAAAAAAAAACAACTCATATATAGTTTTTAAAAAAAAAAATTTTTTTGGGGGTTTTTAAAAGAGGAAAACTTGAGCAGGACCAGGCTCATGTAGGGGGACCTTCCTGCTGATGGCCGGCTGGGTAAAGAGAGAGGAGAGGAGAGGAGAGGAGAGGAGAGGAGAGACGAGACGAGACGAGACGAGACGAGAGGAGAGGAGAGGAGGGAGAGGAGAAGAAGGAGAAGGAGAGGGGGAGAGGAGAGGAGAGGGAGAGGAGAGCAGAGGAGAGGAGAGGAGAGGAGAGGGAGAGGTGAAGAAGGAGAAGGAAAGGAGAGGAGAGGAGAGGGAGAAGAGAAGGAGAGGAGAGGAGAGGGAAAGGAGAGGCACAGAAACACACACAAAAATACAAAATACACTATACAACGGGTCAGCGGGCCAGAGGTCATCATGCAGCTCCGAAGGCAGGGATACCTGTAAGTAAATGTGTGTGTGGGGGGGGGATTGGTGAAGAGGATTGCTCCAAGTACAGAACCTTGAGGAACTCCATGGCTAACCCTACTGTATGAAGAGGGAACGCCATGGGCGTGAGCAAACTGGTATCTATCAGATAGATATGATGGAAACCAGTCTAGTTTTGCCCCTTTAATCCCAATCATATATTCCAGTCTCTGTAACAGGATGCTGTGATCAACTGTATCAAAAGCAGCACTGAGATCCAACAGAATCAGCATAGAGACCAGTCCATGATCTGAAGCTATGAGAAGATCATTAGTAACTTTAAGAAGTGCTGTTTCTGTGCTGTGGTGAGCTCTAAAGCCTAACTGAATCTCAAACAGGCTGTTCCTCTGCAGGTGCTCCAGTAACTGAGTCACCACCACCTTCTCAAGAATTTTAGAAATGAAAGGAAGGTTGGATATTGGCCTATAATTTGCTAATACTTCAGGATCCAGTGATGGTTTTTTAAGCAAAGGCTTAATCACTGCCACCTTGTACGACCGGGGTACATAACCTGTCACTAAGGTCTGGTCCAGGATAGAACTGGCTATCAATGGTAAAACATCCTTCAACAGGTGTGTTGGGATAGGATCTAAAAGACACGTGGTGGGCTTGGATTTCTGAATCAGCAATGACGCCTCAGAAAAATATATAGGGCTGAAAGAGTTTAAGGGCTCATTGTATGTTCCCACAGTCAGCACATCTGGTGATGGTCCAGTTGTTGGGATGGCCTGTTTAGCTTTCCCTCTGATAGCTAGAACTTTATCAGTTAAGAAGCTCATGAAGTCTTCACCACTAAGGGAAGAAGGGATATGTGGGTCTAAAGCACTGTGACTCTTTGTTAATTTGGCCACAGTGCTGAAAAGAAACCTGTGGTTGCTCTTATTTTCCTCAATTAAAGAGGAAAAATAAGCTGTTCTAGCCTTGTGAAGGGCCTTTTTGTAAACTAATAGACAGTCTTTCCAGGCTACATGATAGCTGTCTATTTTACAAGAATGCCACTTTCTTTCTAATCTTTGCACTTTCTGCTTGAGGGTCCTGATATGTGAATTATACCAGGGGGCACACCTCCTCTGATTTACTATTTTCTTTTTCAGGCGGGCAACAGAATCAAGCATGATTCTCAGTGAGGCTGCTGCACCTTCAGCAATAGAGTCAACCTCTGCAGGGCTAAGATTATAATGATTGATCCCTGGGGAAACACACGGTGGTCCTGGGATTAGCACAGGGATCACTTTCTTAAACTTAGGTACAGCATTATCTGAAAGACATCTACTATAGTAAGACTTTGTTCTGAGCATAGAAGAATCCTTAATTATAAATGTAAAAGTGATCAACGAATGGTCTGACAGGAGTGGGTTCTGAGGGAACACTGACACATGTTCTACCTCAACACCATAAGTCAGAACTAGATCTAGGGTGTGGTTGAAGGTATGAGTTGGTTGGTTTATCTGCTGGAGGAAACCGACTCAAAAACTGACTGAAGTAATGAAATGAAGTCATTTCTAAAGCTGTCATTTACAATGTCTACATGGATATTAAAGTCTCCAATGATAATGACTTTGTCTGTTCTAAGGACAAAGTCAGATAAGAAATCAGAGAACTCTGATTGGAACTGTGAATGTGGCCCAGCAGGGGGCTGATATACAACTACAAACAAAAGTGGCTTTTCTGCCTTCCAGTTCAGATGGTGTGAACACATGCTGTGCAGTAGAGCCGCGTCGAACAACTGGGGAGGGGGATGTCTCAGCCATTCAACTTCTGGCACCAGCAAGATAGGTGCGAGCGCATGCTGTGCAGGCGCCCTGTGTCCGCGCCTTGGAGTCTATATAAGTTCCGAAATTTGTACGCATAGGTAGAGATCTCTCTGCATGCTTCCATGCATGTATCATGACCGACTGACTGAACAAACCATCTCCTACACAGTAACTTAGACTTGTCTTCTGATTCTCGAAAACGGCTAAATTCCGCAACAAACTTGGTGTCAGAAGTGGGATCCTGGGTACGTCCGTCGGGACCGACCGAGGGGCTGGCCACCTGAATCCACAAAAGTTTATTCTTCCTACACCCTGCAATCTTAAGGAGGAGAAGGACCGAGGCGGTCCCGATCGACGGCCACAGTATTCCTCAAATTCCATGGCTGAATTAAATTGGCGAGACGTATTTATCCTATTATATAAAAAAAATGACTGCGTAGGATAGATAATGACCTTACTCTGCTGCCACTAAATAGTATAAGTAAGTATAAGGTTGGCAAGGAAAGACCAAGTTCATAAACTAATTCCTGTGAGTCCAGTGAGGCAACACCAGGTTCCAAAAATAACTCTATCGGCTATAAACCGATATGAATGTGAATATATAATGGGTTATATAAGGCTAAGATATGAACTATAAATATTATGAACAGTATGATTGTATGTACAGTGGTAGTGAAGTATTGGAAATATTTACAGTAGTGCAGGTTAAATTAGTTACAGGACTTAAGGACATAAGGTCCTGGTAAATTGTAAATGGCAGTTCAGTCCATGTGCTGTTGTTGTGTGTATGAGAATACAGTCTGTCATTGTTGTGAGTGTGGGTGGCTGTGGGTGTATGTGTTTTTCAGTCCATAGTGTCAGTGTGGTTCATCTGTCAGGAGGCCGAGTTCAGGAGTGTGACAGCCGTGGGGAAGAAGCTGTTCCGGTACCTGGTGGTCTTTGGCTCCTGTAGCGCCTCCCAGAAGGCAGGAGGGTGAAGAGTCCATGTGCTGGGTGACTGGAGTCTTTGATGATTTTCCCAGCCCTTTTCAGCCACTGGCAGAATTCCTGCAAATAGAATTTCAAATTCTTATCTTTCTGTGTGGCAAGTGACTGGATGGCAGACAGAGAGTGTTAAGTCCTCTGAATTTTGTGTGAAGTCCTCTGAATTTTTGTGTTATTTATCATTGTTATAAAGGTTTAAATTGGCTATTTAAAGATTTAGTCTTCTTTCATTTGTTTTGAAGTTGAGCATTTTAGTGTGAAAGGGGCTTGGTGACTTCCGGGTTAACGGTTCATCTCAAGCTATTAAATTTGCTTTGGAGCTATACAGGAGCACACTGCCCATTGGTAAGCTAATCTTAAGCTAGTTAATAGTATATTATAATAATTTGTACATGTAAAAGATGATAACAACTGTATGCTGTGATATTTACAGAATGTTTGTTCTAGTAAGCATGTTATTACTACTATAAGCTAATCGCTAATTAGACTTTACGCTAACTCGCGCTAGCGTAATAAGCTAACTTACTGAGCATCTCAGGCTACCTTTAGCCAGCGTTCTTGTGCATGTAAAATGTTAATTTTTACTGGTAAATACTGGTTTTGTGTTGTATAATTTAGTGATTTTGATTCAGTATAATTCATTTAGACTATATGTGCAGCTAATTGATTACTGCCCAGTGACAATTTTATATAACTTTTTCATTTTAGATTAATTTCAGCTGTTGGGGTGTAGCTCGGGGCACGAGGGGGCAGTCAGGCTGGATGGTGGTGGTGGTTGATATGGTGGTTGATAGGGTAGGTAGTTTCGAGAGAGGCGGATGGTCCGGCGTCGGATTTCCAACTGTCCTGCAGAGACGGATAGAGAAGGGCAGAAGAAGGGGAAGGGTGAGTTTTCTGCTTGGGCTTTGCTATCTTAACTTTCCTTACTTTCAATTGCATCATTGCCTTCTGTCATTGCTCTCTCTGGCGGTTATCACATTCGTTTTTCCCAACATTTCAACTTTTCTTCCATAATTATCATCGCATGCAATTCTTTTGCTGATACTTTCTTCTTGCTCATCATGTCATTCTTTTTCTTTTGCATGTATAATGTTAATTTTTACTGGTAAATACTGGTTTTGTGTTGTATAATTTAGTGATTTTGATTCAGTATAATTCATTTAGACCAGATTGGAACAAGAACCTGCAACCAGTCAAGCACACAGTTTGACCAATCAGCTGTCTGAAGAGTCAGGGGAGTTGATTAAGTGAGTCCAGTCTGGTGTGCTGCTGCTGGGTTGAACAAGAACCTGCAGCCACACGGCCCTTTGTGGAACAGTTTGGACACCCCTGCATTAAAACAAATCATCATGTCTGTTAAACTTAGTAACACATCTGTAACAGTTTTTCAGTATTTTAAATCTATGTTTGCCATGGCACTGACATGTTGCCACCAACAACATCTGTCATTTGTTTCTTTATCTGTTAGTGGGAAGCCTGGCATCGCATGCTCTTCACCAGTGTATTGTAATCTGGGATGTAAGTTGACACTGCAACTCTCAGTGACTCTTGCAGATGTGCATCAGTGAGGCGTGTTCTGTGTTTGTTCTTAATGAAGTTCATATCAGAATAGGCTGATTCACACAGATAGGTTGAACCATGCTGGCAACTTTCATGGCTGCTGTGCACACACCACTGTACTTTTCAGTATTTGCAAGGCACCAAAAGTTTGGTGCAGCCTGGTTGGCTTTGAGGTGGAGGTCATTTTGCAAGGTTACAATTTCCATCTCCACCTGACCAACATCCAAGTTGAACGTTGCACTTAGTTGCTCAGCAATGCATGTTGTATCCACTTGCATGAAAGGATTGGAAATGAATGACACACATGGCTCAAGCTGATCAAAGTCACAAAACCTCTTCTCAAACTCTTGCCCAAGTCTGTTTATGACTTGTGAGTACTTTTCTGCAGCTTTGTCAAAAGTCTCAGATGCAGAAGCATTGTCTTTCAGCACTGACTGCACAGAGGGAAAGTGCAGCACTTTTTTTGTCTGTAAATGCATGGCGAAAATGCTCATCTTGGTTTTAAATACATTGACAGAACTTATCATGTCAGCAACAGTTTTACCTTTGCCCTGCAGCGCACAGTTGAAAAGGTTTAGTTTCCCAGTAATGTCAGTTAAAAATGCAAGGTCCAGTATCCATTTAGTGTCCTCCAGCAGGGAGGTGTCTTCAGCTTTGGACTGCATGAACTCTTTGATTTCATCCAAAAGCAAGAAAAAAAATTTCAAAATACGTCCCCTGCTCAACCATCGGATTTCTGTGTGCAGTAACAGGTCTCCATATTCAGCTGACAGCTCCTCCAATAGCACCTTAAATGTTCTGTGCTGTTTAGCGTTGGAGCGGATGCCGTTTATAATCTTCACCACAAGAGTCATCACGTGCTCAAAGCCGGTAACTTTTGCACATATCGCCTGCTGGTGAATAATGCAGTGGTAATGCAGAAATGGTGGGAAGTCTGTGTCACCTTTACAGTGTGCGATGAAACCTGCATGCCGGCCGGTCATAGCATGAGCTCCGTCTGTAGTCACCGATACCAGCTTTTCCAGTGGTACGTTTTTCTCCGTGAAAAAACTCCTCACTGCGTTATAAATGTCAACTCCCCTCGTAGTTGTCTTCAGGGGCAGTAGTGTCAGGAGTTCTTATTTTGTGGAGAAATCATCTAATACCATCCGTATAAAGATCATCAGCTGCGCGGTACTGTTGTTATCCACAGACTCGTCGCACTGGATGCTGAACCACCTGCCAGATCCCGGTCCAGCTGTTCCGTCAAGTTCCCAGACATAGCAGACACCCTTCGAACCATCGTGTTCGCCCCCAGCTGTACATTGGAGAGAGTGGAGAGGATATTGCTTCCATTCTTCTCGTATTTAAGTACAGTGTTAGCAATAATGATCATTGCTTCTTTGAGAACTTCCCCGTCTGAAAATGCCTTCTTCTTTATCAAAAAATGTGTAGCTCTAAAAGAGGCTTCAGTTGATTTTTCAGAGTTTTTCACCGGCCTTGTAAAAAACGACTGCTGTTTGCCCAATCTGCCTTTAACTCGCGGGCATTTTCTGTCCGTAGTGCGCTGCCGGGTGGGTACTTGGCATGGTAGCTTTTTTGTGACAAGTGCTGATGTGTCTTTCAACGTTGTGCCGCTTTGCCGTCGCCACAGTCGCACTGCAAATGAGACACACACAGTTTTCTTTAACATTAGTGAAAAAGAATTCTTCCTCCCATTCACTGCGAAAATAGTAAGTTTTCTTCCTTTTTTCCGCCATGTTTATGTTGGTAAAAACCGCTTTCGTCTTCCTGCCGCTCAAGACCAAGGTCGAGTTTGTCATGCGCGCTAGCCTGACCTCTGCCCCGTACTATGTCAGAGTTCTCATATTAGCGAATTTTGCTTTTTTAAGTTTTTTTTTTTAGGTTTTTATATATTTTTTATACTTTTTGTTTTTAATTTACATCACTGTAAATGCAATTCAAAAAGAATGGCAACACCATTTAATCAAATTTTAGACAGTGATAGTTCGTGATTAGGTCTATTTTTAGAACTGGTCTGTGGGCGACTGATATGGTGCCCGCGGGTACCGGGTTGGCGACCCCTGATTTAGACTATATGTGCAGCTAATTGATTACTGCCCAGTGACAATTTTATATAACTTTTTCATTTTAGATTAATTTCAGCTTTTTGACCTGTGGTCACAGTTATTAAAAATAAAAGAACATCATAAATAACCACGAGTTATTACTTCCGTGTGGTTCCTGTGGGCCTTTTCGGAGGGCCAAGACTCAAAAATCCGAACAGAGACGAGGGAAGCTTTACAGCACAGAGAGTGGACGGTGGGCCTGGCAGGGCAGCAGCTGTCTTTGCCGCTTCATCTCCACGAGCGTTACCTGCAGATACAGGGTCAGAAAGATTAGTGTGAGCAGTGAGAGGAGTGAGAAACAGTCCCGTACCACGATAACTGTGGCCGTTGCCGGGACATCGGTAAAGTGTGTGTCGCCCACGAGCGTTACCTGCAGATACAGGGTCAGAAAGATTAGTGTGAGCAGTGAGAGGAGTGAGAAACAGTCCCGTACCACGATAACTGTGGCCGATGCCGGGACATCGGTAACGTGTGACATAGAGTGAACTTGGAGTGATGTAGAATACTGGACATATGGGTCAGATGTGTCCTCCCAATCAGTGGCGGGGCGACACAGCTTAATCCAAGGTCCGAGGTCCTTCCAATGATCTTCTGGCCCTTTTGACAGGGAGATGTGGGGAGTACTGGACAGAACATCAAACAGTTGACAGACACACACAGACAAGTTGACAGACACACACAGACAAGTTGACAGACACAGCGCAGCGCATGGGATGCCAGTACATAGTATGTGTGGTTAGGTGAACTGAGGCTTGTGCTTAGAAACGCTCCTCATAATTTGTGTCCTGGCTTGGTGCCACATGGGTGGTACAGTGCACTGCATTATCTGTTTGCAGATGTGCAGCAGGGCCCACTCTGCCTTTTGCCCATTGTAATGGCATGCTCGACTCTGGATGGGGCAGCCCCCAAATATAAATCCATTTAAATTTAAGGGTTACAGGAGTAACCGATGAGGGGGATGGACGCTCGAGCTCTAATCCCTCTGGGGTTGATATTAAGTTTATTCGCAGAGCTAAAATAAGGTCACAGCCTACCAGTTTTAATGGACATGACGGAGATATCAGGAATGCATGTTTAAACGTGTGGTTTTCAAATTTACAGTGGAGGGGAACGGAGAACGTTTCTCTGACGTGCACTCCACTTGCTCCCAGTGAGTACAGAGATTTACCACTCATGCGAGTGTTGGGGAGAGATTGGGCTTGTATCACAGAGTAGGTGGCTCCCGTGTCCACCACAAATCGATGTTTAGTCTCTCGCACGGTTTTCTCTAGTGTAGGTAACTTGTTTATAATTTGATCAGAAATATTAGCATAATACACGAATAGGTTAGTCACGTTCGTGCCCGGATGTTCCAGCGGTGGTGTGGTGTGGTGTGGTGTGATACTGTGCCTGAATCGTGGTTGGATGGCTCCACCTCTCTTTCTTGTCAGTCCAATTGTTGCCGTGGTTCCAAATAGAATTGGTGCTCTGAATGTCCCCGTTCTCTGCCCTGCGGGTGCCCTCTGCCACGTCCTCTTCCTCTTCTCCGTCTCGTGACCAGTGTCCATTCCGACCACAGTGGTAGCAGGTGTCCGAGTCTTCATGCCCCATGTTCGGTGGTCACCTTGGTGACCAGGCGCTTGGTGACGTCCCTGGAGGCTATGTCATGAGGATCATCGCCTACTCCAGACGAAGCCCAGTTGATTGTTGCAGGCTGCCAGTGACCAGTGAAGACGCTTTTTACAGCCACACAACTGTGTGGATCGTCATCATTCTTCTGGCCATTTCAGAAGATGTCGGGACATTGTCTTGAAAGAAGTCAGTCAGAGCTTTCGCCATTGTAGCCCCTCCTTTCTCCGGACGAGGGAGGTGTTTCACTGCTTCCAAGAAAAAAGTCATTGAATTTTTAAAGGAAAGTTAAAATACGGGTGTTTTTTCACTTCACCTTATGTAATTCCACGTTTTGCACACAGACAAACATGAATTGACACAGTCCTTTGCAGTACTGTGCAGTACTGTGGAATAATTCACTAATGTGAAAAAAGTCATTTAATTTTAAAAGGAAAGTTAAAATACGGGTTGTTTTCACTTCACCTCATGTAATTCAACATTGTACACACAGGCAAACATGAATTTATGCAGTCCTGTGCAGTACTGTGGAATAAAACACACTTTGTCAAAAACCACCTTATCTCAGTCTGAAACAGCTGTTTTGGCAAAAGTGCACTAATGTGAAAAAAGTGATTTAATTTTAAAAGGAAAGTTAAAAAACGGGTTGTTTTCAGTTTATCTTATGTAATTCAACATTCTGCACGTAAGCAAACATGAATTTACGCAGTCCTGTGCAGTACTGTGGAATAATTCACTAATGTGAAAAAAGTCATGTAATTTTAAAATGAAAGTTAGATAACGGGTTGTTTTCACTTCACCTGATGTAATTCAACATTGTACACACAAGCAAACATGAATTTATGCAGTCCTGTGTAGTACTGTGGAATAAAACACACTTTGTCAAAAACCACCTTATCTCGGTCTGAAACAGCTGTTTTGGCAAAATGCACTAATGTGAAAAAAGTGATTTAATTTTAAAAGGAAAGTTAAAAAACGGGTTGTTTTCACTTCATCTTATGTAATTTAACATTCTGCACGTAAGCAAACATGAATTTACGCAGTCCTGTGCAGTACTGTGGAATAATTCACTAATGTGAAAAAAGTCATATAATTTTAAAATGAAAGTTAGATAACGGTTTTTTTTCACTTCTCCCCATGTAATTCAACATTGTACACACAAGCAAACATGAATTTATGCAGTCCTGCGCAGTACTGTGGAATAAAACACACTTTGTCAAAAACCACCTTATCTCGGTCTGAAACAGCTGTTTTGGCAAAAGTGCACTAATGTGAAAAAAGTGATTTAATTTTAAAAGGAAAGTTAAAAAACGGGTTGTTTTCACTTCATCTTATGTAATTTAACATTCTGCACGTAAGCAAACATGAATTTACGCAGTCCTGTGCAGTACTGTGGAATAATTCACTAATGTGAAAAAAGTCATATAATTTTAAAATGAAAGTTAGATAACGGTTTTTTTTCACTTCTCCCCATGTAATTCAACATTGTACACACAAGCAAACATGAATTTATGCAGTCCTGCGCAGTACTGTGGAATAAAACACACTTTGTCAAAAACCACCTTATCTCGGTCTGAAACAGCTGTTTTGGCAAAAGTGCACTAATGTGAAAAAAGTGATTTAATTTTAAAAGGAAAGTTAAAAAACGGGTTGTTTTCACTTCATCTTATGTAATTTAACATTCTGCACGTAAGCAAACATGAATTTACGCAGTCCTGTGCAGTACTGTGGAATAATTCACTAATGTGAAAAAAGTCATATAATTTTAAAATGAAAGTTAGATAACGGTTTTTTTTCACTTCTCCCCATGTAATTCAACATTGTACACACAAGCAAACATGAATTTACGCAGTCCTGCGCAGTACTGTGGAATAAAACACACTTTGTCAAAAACCACCTTATCTCGGTCTGAAACAGCTGTTTTGGCAAAAGTGCACTAATGTGAAAAAAGTGATTTAATTTTAAAAGGAAAGTTAAAAAACGGGTTGTTTTCACTTCATCTTATGTAATTTAACATTCTGCACGTAAGCAAACATGAATTTACGCAGTCCTGTGCAGTACTGTGGAATAATTCACTAATGTGAAAAAAGTCATATAATTTTAAAATGAAAGTTAGATAACGGGTTTTTTTTCACTTCTCCTTATGTAATTCAACATTGTACACACAAGCAAACATGAATTTATGCAGTCCTGTGCAGTACTGTGGAATAAAACACACTTTGTCAAAAACCACCTTATCTCGGTCTGAAACAGCTGTTTTGGCAAAAGTGCACTAATGTGAAAAAAGTGATTTAATTTTAAAAGGAAAGTTAAAAAACGGGTTGTTTTCACTTCATCTTATGTAATTTAACATTCTGCACGTAAGCAAACATGAATTTACGCAGTCCTGTGCAGTACTGTGGAATAATTCACTAATGTGAAAAAAGTCATATAATTTTAAAATGAAAGTTAGATAACGGTTTTTTTTCACTTCTCCCCATGTAATTCAACATTGTACACACAAGCAAACATGAATTTACGCAGTCCTGCGCAGTACTGTGGAATAAAACACACTTTGTCAAAAACCACCTTATCTCGGTCTGAAACAGCTGTTTTGGCAAAAGTGCACTAATGTGAAAAAAGTGATTTAATTTTAAAAGGAAAGTTAAAAAACGGGTTGTTTTCACTTCATCTTATGTAATTTAACATTCTGCACGTAAGCAAACATGAATTTACGCAGTCCTGTGCAGTACTGTGGAATAATTCACTAATGTGAAAAAAGTCATATAATTTTAAAATGAAAGTTAGATAACGGTTTTTTTTTACTTCTCCTTATGTAATTCAACATTGTACACACAAGCAAACATGAATTTATGCAGTCCTGCGCAGTACTGTGGAATAAAACACACTTTGTCAAAAACCACCTTATCTCGGTCTGAAACAGCTGTTTTGGCAAAAGTGCACTAATGTGAAAAAAGTGATTTAATTTTAAAAGGAAAGTTAAAAAACGGGTTGTTTTCACTTCATCTTATGTAATTTAACATTCTGCACGTAAGCAAACATGAATTTACGCAGTCCTGTGCAGTACTGTGGAATAATTCACTAATGTGAAAAAAAGTCATATAATTTTAAAATGAAAGTTAGATAACGGTTTTTTTTCACTTCTCCTCATGTAATTCAACATTGTACACACAAGCAAACATGAATTTATGCAGTCCTGCGCAGTACTGTGGAATAAAACACACTTTGTCAAAAACCACCTTATCTCGGTCTGAAACAGCTGTTTTGGCAAAAGTGCACTAATGTGAAAAAAGTGATTTAATTTTAAAAGGAAAGTTAAAAAACGGTTCGTTTTCACTTCATCTTATGTAATTTAACATTCTGCACGTAAGCAAACATGAATTTACGCAGTCCTGTGCAGTACTGTGGAATAATTCACTAATGTGAAAAAAGTCATATAATTTTAAAATGAAAGTTAAATAACGGTTTTTTTTACTTCTCCTTATGTAATTCAACATTGTACACACAAGCAAACATGAATTTATGCAGTCCTGCGCAGTACTGTGGAATAAAACACACTTTGTCAAAAACCACCTTATCTCGGTCTGAAACAGCTGTTTTGGCAAAAGTGCACTAATGTGAAAAAAGTGATTTAATTTTAAAAGGAAAGTTAAAAAACGGGTTGTTTTCACTTCATCTTATGTAATTTAACATTCTGCACGTAAGCAAACATGAATTTACGCAGTCCTGTGCAGTACTGTGGAATAATTCACTAATGTGAAAAAAGTCATATAATTTTAAAATGAAAGTTAGATAACGGTTTTTTTCACTTCTCCTCATGTAATTCAACATTGTACACACAAGCAAACATGAATTTACGCAGTCCTGCGCAGTACTGTGGAATAAAACACACTTTGTCAAAAACCACCTTATCTCGGTCTGAAACAGCTGTTTTGGCAAAAGTGCACTAATGTGAAAAAAGTGATTTAATTTTAAAAGGAAAGTTAAAAACGGGTTGTTTTCACTTCATCTTATGTAATTTAACATTCTGCACGTAAGCAAACATGAATTTACGCAGTCCTGTGCAGTACTGTGGAATAATTCACTAATGTGAAAAAAGTCATATAATTTTAAAATGAAAGTTAAATAACGGTTTTTTTTCACTTCTCCCCATGTAATTCAACATTGTACACACAAGCAAACATGAATTTATGCAGTCCTGCGCAGTACTGTGGAATAAAACACACTTTGTCAAAAACCACCTTATCTCGGTCTGAAACAGCTGTTTTGGCAAAAGTGCACTAATGTGAAAAAAGTGATTTAATTTGAAAAGGAAAGTTAAAAAACGGGTTGTTTTCACTTCATCTTATGTAATTTAACATTCTGCACGTAAGCAAACATGAATTTACGCAGTCCTGTGCAGTACTGTGGAATAATTCACTAATGTGAAAAAAGTCATATAATTTTAAAATGAAAGTTAGATAACGGTTTTTTTTCACTTCTCCCCATGTAATTCAACATTGTACACACAAGCAAACATGAATTTATGCAGTCCTGCGCAGTACTGTGGAATAAAACACACTTTGTCAAAAACCACCTTATCTCGGTCTGAAACAGCTGTTTTGGCAAAAGTGCACTAATGTGAAAAAAGTGATTTAATTTGAAAAGGAAAGTTAAAAAACGGTTCGTTTTCACTTCATCTTATGTAATTTAACATTCTGCACGTAAGCAAACATGAATTTACGCAGTCCTGTGCAGTACTGTGGAATAATTCACTAATGTGAAAAAAGTCATATAATTTTAAAATGAAAGTTAAATAACGGTTTTTTTTCACTTCTCCTTATGTAATTCAACATTGTACACACAAGCAAACATGAATTTACGCAGTCCTGCGCAGTACTGTGGAATAAAACACACTTTGTCAAAAACCACCTTATCTCGGTCTGAAACAGCTGTTTTGGCAAAAGTGCACTAATGTGAAAAAAGTGATTTAATTTTAAAAGGAAAGTTAAAAAACGGGTTGTTTTCACTTCATCTTATGTAATTTAACATTCTGCACGTAAGCAAACATGAATTTACGCAGTCCTGTGCAGTACTGTGGAATAATTCACTAATGTGAAAAAAGTCATATAATTTTAAAATGAAAGTTAGATAACGGTTTTTTTTTACTTCTCCTTATGTAATTCAACATTGTACACACAAGCAAACATGAATTTATGCAGTCCTGCGCAGTACTGTGGAATAAAACACACTTTGTCAAAAACCACCTTATCTCGGTCTGAAACAGCTGTTTTGGCAAAAGTGCACTAATGTGAAAAAAGTGATTTAATTTTAAAAGGAAAGTTAAAAAACGGTTCGTTTTCACTTCATCTTATGTAATTTAACATTCTGCACGTAAGCAAACATGAATTTACGCAGTCCTGTGCAGTACTGTGGAATAATTCACTAATGTGAAAAAAGTCATATAATTTTAAAATGAAAGTTAAATAACGGTTTTTTTTCACTTCTCCCCATGTAATTCAACATTGTACACACAAGCAAACATGAATTTACGCAGTCCTGCGCAGTACTGTGGAATAAAACACACTTTGTCAAAAACCACCTTATCTCGGTCTGAAACAGCTGTTTTGGCAAAAGTGCACTAATGTGAAAAAAGTGATTTAATTTGAAAAGGAAAGTTAAAAAACGGGTTGTTTTCACTTCATCTTATGTAATTTAACATTCTGCACGTAAGCAAACATGAATTTACGCAGTCCTGTGCAGTACTGTGGAATAATTCACTAATGTGAAAAAAGTCATATAATTTTAAAATGAAAGTTAGATAACGGTTTTTTTTCACTTCTCCCCATGTAATTCAACATTGTACACACAAGCAAACATGAATTTACGCAGTCCTGCGCAGTACTGTGGAATAAAACACACTTTGTCAAAAACCACCTTATCTCGGTCTGAAACAGCTGTTTTGGCAAAAGTGCACTAATGTGAAAAAAGTGATTTAATTTGAAAAGGAAAGTTAAAAAACGGGTTGTTTTCACTTCATCTTATGTAATTTAACATTCTGCACGTAAGCAAACATGAATTTACGCAGTCCTGTGCAGTACTGTGGAATAATTCACTAATGTGAAAAAAGTCATATAATTTTAAAATGAAAGTTAAATAACGGTTTTTTTTTACTTCTCCCCATGTAATTCAACATTGTACACACAAGCAAACATGAATTTACGCAGTCCTGCGCAGTACTGTGGAATAAAACACACTTTGTCAAAAACCACCTTATCTCGGTCTGAAACAGCTGTTTTGGCAAAAGTGCACTAATGTGAAAAAAGTGATTTAATTTGAAAAGGAAAGTTAAAAAACGGGTTGTTTTCACTTCATCTTATGTAATTTAACATTCTGCACGTAAGCAAACATGAATTTACGCAGTCCTGTGCAGTACTGTGGAATAATTCACTAATGTGAAAAAAGTCATATAATTTTAAAATGAAAGTTAGATAACGGTTTTTTTTCACTTCTCCTTATGTAATTCAACATTGTACACACAAGCAAACATGAATTTACGCAGTCCTGCGCAGTACTGTGGAATAAAACACACTTTGTCAAAAACCACCTTATCTCGGTCTGAAACAGCTGTTTTGGCAAAAGTGCACTAATGTGAAAAAAGTGATTTAATTTGAAAAGGAAAGTTAAAAAACGGGTTGTTTTCACTTCATCTTATGTAATTTAACATTCTGCACGTAAGCAAACATGAATTTACGCAGTCCTGTGCAGTACTGTGGAATAATTCACTAATGTGAAAAAAGTCATATAATTTTAAAATGAAAGTTAAATAACGGTTTTTTTTTACTTCTCCTTATGTAATTCAACATTGTACACACAAGCAAACATGAATTTACGCAGTCCTGCGCAGTACTGTGGAATAAAACACACTTTGTCAAAAACCACCTTATCTCGGTCTGAAACAGCTGTTTTGGCAAAAGTGCACTAATGTGAAAAAAGTGATTTAATTTTAAAAGGAAAGTTAAAAAACGGGTTGTTTTCACTTCATCTTATGTAATTTAACATTCTGCACGTAAGCAAACATGAATTTACGCAGTCCTGTGCAGTACTGTGGAATAATTCACTAATGTGAAAAAAGTCATATAATTTTAAAATGAAAGTTAGATAACGGTTTTTTTTCACTTCTCCCCATGTAATTCAACATTGTACACACAAGCAAACATGAATTTACGCAGTCCTGCGCAGTACTGTGGAATAAAACACACTTTGTCAAAAACCACCTTATCTCGGTCTGAAACAGCTGTTTTGGCAAAAGTGCACTAATGTGAAAAAAGTGATTTAATTTTAAAAGGAAAGTTAAAAAACGGGTTGTTTTCACTTCATCTTATGTAATTTAACATTCTGCACGTAAGCAAACATGAATTTACGCAGTCCTGTGCAGTACTGTGGAATAATTCACTAATGTGAAAAAAGTCATATAATTTTAAAATGAAAGTTAAATAACGGTTTTTTTTTACTTCTCCTTATGTAATTCAACATTGTACACACAAGCAAACATGAATTTATGCAGTCCTGCGCAGTACTGTGGAATAAAACACACTTTGTCAAAAACCACCTTATCTCGGTCTGAAACAGCTGTTTTGGCAAAAGTGCACTAATGTGAAAAAAGTGATTTAATTTGAAAAGGAAAGTTAAAAAACGGGTTGTTTTCACTTCATCTTATGTAATTTAACATTCTGCACGTAAGCAAACATGAATTTACGCAGTCCTGTGCAGTACTGTGGAATAATTCACTAATGTGAAAAAAGTCATATAATTTTAAAATGAAAGTTAAATAACGGTTTTTTTCACTTCTCCTTATGTAATTCAACATTGTACACACAAGCAAACATGAATTTACGCAGTCCTGCGCAGTACTGTGGAATAAAACACACTTTGTCAAAAACCACCTTATCTCGGTCTGAAACAGCTGTTTTGGCAAAAGTGCACTAATGTGAAAAAAGTGATTTAATTTGAAAAGGAAAGTTAAAAAACGGTTCGTTTTCACTTCATCTTATGTAATTTAACATTCTGCACGTAAGCAAACATGAATTTACGCAGTCCTGTGCAGTACTGTGGAATAATTCACTAATGTGAAAAAAGTCATATAATTTTAAAATGAAAGTTAGATAACGGTTTTTTTTCCACTTCTCCCCATGTAATTCAACATTGTACACACAAGCAAACATGAATTTACGCAGTCCTGCGCAGTACTGTGGAATAAAACACACTTTGTCAAAAACCACCTTATCTCGGTCTGAAACAGCTGTTTTGGCAAAAGTGCACTAATGTGAAAAAAGTGATTTAATTTTAAAAGGAAAGTTACAAAACGGGTGGTTTTCACTTCATCTTATGTAATTTAACATTCTGCACGTAAGCAAACATGAATTTACGCAGTCCTGTGCAGTACTGTGGAATAATTCACTAATGTGAAAAAAGTCATATAATTTTAAAATGAAAGTTAAATAACGTTTTTTTTTTACTTCTCCTTATGTAATTCAACATTGTACACACAAGCAAACATGAATTTATGCAGTCCTGCGCAGTACTGTGGAATAAAACACACTTTGTCAAAAACCACCTTATCTCGGTCTGAAACAGCTGTTTTGGCAAAAGTGCACTAATGTGAAAAAAGTGATTTAATTTTAAAAGGAAAGTTAAAAAACGGGTTGTTTTCACTTCATCTTATGTAATTTAACATTCTGCACGTAAGCAAACATGAATTTACGCAGTCCTGTGCAGTACTGTGGAATAATTCACTAATGTGAAAAAAGTCATATAATTTTAAAATGAAAGTTAGATAACGGTTTTTTTCACTTCTCCTTATGTAATTCAACATTGTACACACAAGCAAACATGAATTTATGCAGTCCTGCGCAGTACTGTGGAATAAAACACACTTTGTCAAAAACCACCTTATCTCGGTCTGAAACAGCTGTTTTGGCAAAAGTGCACTAATGTGAAAAAAGTGATTTAATTTTAAAAGGAAAGTTAAAAAACGGGTTGTTTTCACTTCATCTTATGTAATTTAACATTCTGCACGTAAGCAAACATGAATTTACGCAGTCCTGTGCAGTACTGTGGAATAATTCACTAATGTGAAAAAAGTCATATAATTTTAAAATGAAAGTTAAATAACGGTTTTTTTTCACTTCTCCCCATGTAATTCAACATTGTACACACAAGCAAACATGAATTTACGCAGTCCTGCGCAGTACTGTGGAATAAAACACACTTTGTCAAAAACCACCTTATCTCGGTCTGAAACAGCTGTTTTGGCAAAAGTGCACTAATGTGAAAAAAGTGATTTAATTTGAAAAGGAAAGTTAAAAAACGGGTGGTTTTCACTTCATCTTATGTAATTTAACATTCTGCACGTAAGCAAACATGAATTTACGCAGTCCTGTGCAGTACTGTGGAATAATTCACTAATGTGAAAAAAGTCATATAATTTTAAAATGAAAGTTAAATAACGGTTTTTTTCACTTCTCCCCATGTAATTCAACATTGTACACACAAGCAAACATGAATTTACGCAGTCCTGCGCAGTACTGTGGAATAAAACACACTTTGTCAAAAACCACCTTATCTCGGTCTGAAACAGCTGTTTTGGCAAAAGTGCACTAATGTGAAAAAAGTGATTTAATTTGAAAAGGAAAGTTACAAAACGGGTGGTTTTCACTTCATCTTATGTAATTTAACATTCTGCACGTAAGCAAACATGAATTTACGCAGTCCTGTGCAGTACTGTGGAATAATTCACTAATGTGAAAAAAGTCATATAATTTTAAAATGAAAGTTAGATAACGTTTTTTTTCCCCTTCTCCCCATGTAATTCAACATTGTACACACAAGCAAACATGAATTTACGCAGTCCTGCGCAGTACTGTGGAATAAAACACACTTTGTCAAAAACCACCTTATCTCGGTCTGAAACAGCTGTTTTGGCAAAACTGCACTAATGTGAAAAAAGTGATTTAATTTGAAAAGGAAAGTTAAAAAACGGGTGGTTTTCACTTCATCTTATGTAATTTAACATTCTGCACGTAAGCAAACATGAATTTACGCAGTCCTGTGCAGTACTGTGGAATAATTCACTAATGTGAAAAAAGTCATATAATTTTAAAATGAAAGTTAAATAACGGTTTTTTTTCACTTCTCCTTATGTAATTCAACATTGTACACACAAGCAAACATGAATTTACGCAGTCCTGCGCAGTACTGTGGAATAAAACACACTTTGTCAAAAACCACCTTATCTCGGTCTGAAACAGCTGTTTTGGCAAAAGTGCACTAATGTGAAAAAAGTGATTTAATTTTAAAAGGAAAGTTAATAAACGGGTTGTTTTCACTTCATCTTATGTAATTTAACATTCTGCACGTAAGCAAACATGAATTTACGCAGTCCTGTGCAGTACTGTGGAATAATTCACTAATGTGAAAAAAGTCATATAATTTTAAAATGAAAGTTAGAAAACGGTTTTTTTTCACTTCTCCCCATGTAATTCAACATTGTACACACAAGCAAACATGAATTTATACAGTCCTGCGCAGTACTGTGGAATAAAACACACTTTGTCAAAAACCACCTTATCTCGGTCTGAAACAGCTGTTTTGGCAAAAGTGCACTAATGTGAAAAAAGTGATTTAATTTTAAAAGGAAAGTTAAAAAACGGTTCGTTTTCACTTCATCTTATGTAATTTAACATTCTGCATGTAAGCAAACATGAATCTACGCAGTCCTGTGCAGTACTGTGGAATAATTCACTAATGTGAAAAAAGTCATATAATTTTAAAATGAAAGTTAAATAACGGTTTTTTTTCACTTCTCCCCATGTAATTCAACATTGTACACACAAGCAAACATGAATTTACGCAGTCCTGCGCAGTACTGTGGAATAAAACACACTTTGTCAAAAACCACCTTATCTCGGTCTGAAACAGCTGTTTTGGCAAAAGTGCACTAATGTGAAAAAAGTGATTTAATTTGAAAAGGAAAGTTAAAACACGGTTCGTTTTCACTTCATCTTATGTAATTTAACATTCTGCACGTAAGCAAACATGAATTTACGCAGTCCTGTGCAGTACTGTGGAATAATTCACTAATGTGAAAAAAGTCATATAATTTTAAAATGAAAGTTAGAAAACGTTTTTTTTCACTTCTCCCCATGTAATTCAACATTGTACACACAAGCAAACATGAATTTACGCAGTCCTGCGCAGTACTGTGGAATAAAACACACTTTGTCAAAAACCACCTTATCTCGGTCTGAAACAGCTGTTTTGGCAAAAGTGCACTAATGTGAAAAAAGTGATTTAATTTGAAAAGGAAAGTTAAAAAAACGGTTGTTTTCACTTCATCTTATGTAATTTAACATTCTGCACGTAAGCAAACATGAATTTACGCAGTCCTGTGCAGTACTGTGGAATAATTCACTAATGTGAAAAAAGTCATATAATTTTAAAATGACAGTTAGATAACGGTTTTTTTTCACTTCTCCCCATGTAATTCAACATTGTACACACAAGCAAACATGAATTTACGCAGTCCTGCGCAGTACTGTGGAATAAAACACACTTTGTCAAAAACCACCTTATCTCGGTCTGAAACAGCTGTTTTGGCAAAACTGCACTAATGTGAAAAAAGTGATTTAATTTGAAAAGGAAAGTTAAAACACGGTTCGTTTTCACTTCATCTTATGTAATTTAACATTCTGCACGTAAGCAAACATGAATTTACGCAGTCCTGTGCAGTACTGTGGAATAATTCACTAATGTGAAAAAAGTCATATAATTTTAAAATGAAAGTTAAATAACGTTTTTTTTTTTACTTCTCCTTATGTAATTCAACATTGTACACACAAGCAAACATGAATTTACGCAGTCCTGCGCAGTACTGTGGAATAAAACACACCTTGTCAAAAACCACCTTATCTCGGTCTGAAACAGCTGTTTTGGCAAAAGTGCACTAATGTGAAAAAAGTGATTTAATTTGAAAAGGAAAGTTAAAAAACGGGTTGTTTTCACTTCATCTTATGTAATTTAACATTCTGCACGTAAGCAAACATGAATTTACGCAGTCCTGTGCAGTACTGTGGAATAATTCACTAATGTGAAAAAAGTCATATAATTTTAAAATGAAAGTTAAATAACGGTTTTTTTCACTTCTCCTTATGTAATTCAACATTGTACACACAAGCAAACATGAATTTACGCAGTCCTGCGCAGTACTGTGGAATAAAACACACTTTGTCAAAAACCACCTTATCTCGGTCTGACACAGCTGTTTTGGCAAAAGTGCACTAATGTGAAAAAAGTGATTTAATTTGAAAAGGAAAGTTAAAACACGGTTCGTTTTCACTTCATCTTATGTAATTTAACATTCTGCACGTAAGCAAACATGAATTTACGCAGTCCTGTGCAGTACTGTGGAATAATTCACTAATGTGAAAAAAGTCATATAATTTTAAAATGAAAGTTAAATAACGTTTTTTTTTACTTCTCCTTATGTAATTCAACATTGTACACACAAGCAAACATGAATTTATGCAGTCCTGCACAGTACTGTGGAATAAAACACACTTTGTCAAAAACCACCTTATCTCGGTCTGAAACAGCTGTTTTGGCAAAAGTGCACTAATGTGAAAAAAGTGATTTAATTTTAAAAGGAAAGTTAAAAAACGGGTTGTTTTCACTTCATCTTATGTAATTCAACATTCTGCACGTAAGCAAACATGAATTTACGCAGTCCTGTGCAGGACTGTGGAATAATTCACTAATGTGAAAAAAGTCAGATAATTTTAAAAAGAAAGGTAAAAAACGGATTCTTTTCACTTCACCTTATGTAATTCAACATCGTACACACAAGCAAACATGAATTTATGCAGTCCTGTGCAGTACTGTGGAATAAAACACACTTTGTCAAAAACCACCTTATCTCGGTCTGAAACAGCTGTTTTGGCAAAAGTGCACTAATGTGAAAAAAGTGATTTAATTTTAAAAGGAAAGTTAAAAAACGGGTGGTTTTCACTTCATCTTATGTAATTTAACATTCTGCACGTAAGCAAACATGAATTTACGCAGTCCTGTGCAGTACTGTGGAATAATTCCCTAATGTGAAAAAAGTCATATAATTTTAAAATGAAAGTTAAATAACGGTTTTTTTCACTTCTCCCCATGTAATTCAACATTGTACACACAAGCAAACATGAATTTCCGCAGTCCTGCGCAGTACTGTGGAATAAAACACACTTTGTCAAAAACCACCTTATCTCGGTCTGAAACAGCTGTTTTGGCAAAAGTGCACTAATGTGAAAAAAGTGATTTAATTTGAAAAGGAAAGTTACAAAACGGGTGGTTTTCACTTCATCTTATGTAATTTAACATTCTGCACGTAAGCAAACATGAATTTACGCAGTCCTGTGCAGTACTGTGGAATAATTCCCTAATGTGAAAAAAGTCATATAATTTTAAAATGAAAGTTAGATAACGGTTTTTTTTCACTTCTCCCCATGTAATTCAACATTGTACACACAAGCAAACATGAATTTACGCAGTCCTGTGCAGTCCTGTGGAATAAAACACACTTTGTCAAAAACCACCTTATCTCGGGCTGAAACAGCTGTTTTGACAAAAGTGCACTAATGTGAAAAAAGTGATTTAATTTTAAAAGGAAAGTTACAAAACGGGTGGTTTTCACTTCATCTTATGTAATTTAACATTCTGCACGTAAGCAAACATGAATTTACGCAGTCCTGTGCAGTACTGTGGAATAATTCCCTAATATGAAAAAAGTCATATAATTTTAAAATGAAAGTTACATAACGGTTTTTTTTCACTTCTCCTTATGTAATTCAACATTGTACACAAAAGCAAACATGAATTTATGCAGTCCTGTGCAGTCCTGTGGAATAAAACACACTTTGTCAAAAACCACCTTATCTCGGGCTGTAACAGCTGTTTTGACAAAAGTGCACTAATGTGAAAAAAGTGATTTAATTTGAAAAGGAAAGTTACAAAACGGGTGGTTTTCAGTTTATCTTATGTAATTCAACATTCTGCACGTAAGTAAACATGAATTTACGCAGTCCTGTGCAGTACTGTGGAATAATTCACTAACGTGAAAAAAGTCATATAATTTTAAAATGAAAGTTAAATAACGGTTTTTTTCACTTCTCCTTATGTAATTCAACATTGTACACACAAGCAAACATGAATTTATGCAGTCCTGTTCAGTACTGTGGAATAAAACACACTTTGTCAAAAACCACCTTATCTCGGTCTGAAACAGCTGTTTTGGCAAAAGAGCACTGATGTTAAAAAAGTGATTTAATTTGAAAAGGAAAGTTAAAAAACGGGTTTTTTTCAGTTTATATTATGTAATTCAACATTCTGCACGTAAGCAAACATGAATTTACGCAGTCCTGTGCAGTACTGTGGAATAATTCACTAATGTGAAAAAAGTCATATAATTTTAAAATGAAAGTCAAATAACGGTTTTTTTCACTTCTCCTTATGTAATCCAACATTGTAAACACAAGCAAACATGAATTTATGCAGTCCTGTGCAGTACTGTGGAATAAAACACACTTTGTCAAAAACCACCTTATCTCAGGCTGAAACAGCTGTTTTGGCAAAAGTGCACTAATGTGAAAAAAGTGATTTAATTTGAAAAGGAAAGTTAAAAAACGGGTTGTTTTCAGTTTATCTTATGTAATTCAACATTCTGCACGTAAGCAAACATGAATTTACGCAGTCCTGTGCAGTACTGTGGAATAATTCACTAATGTGAAAAAAGTCATATAATTTTAAAATGAAAGTTAAAAAACGTTTTTTTTTCACTTCTCCTTGTGTAATTCAACATTGTACAAAAAAGCAAACATGAATTTATGCAGTCCTGTGCAGTCCTGTGGAATAAAACACACTTTGTCAAAAACCACCTTATCTCGGGCTGTAACAGCTGTTTTGACAAAAGTGCACTAATGTGAAAAAAGTGATTTAATTTGTAAAGGAAAGTTAAAAAACGGGTTGTTTTCAGTTTATCTTATGTAATTCAACATTCTGCACGTAAGTAAACATGAATTTACGCAGTCCTGTGCAGTACTGTGGAATAATTCACTAATGTGAAAAAAGTCATATAATTTTAAAATGAAAGTTAAAAAACGTTTTTTTTTCACTTCTCCTTGTGTAATTCAACATTGTACACACAAGCATACATTAATTTATGCAGTCCTGTGCAGTCCTGTGGAATAAAACTCACGTTGTCAAAAACCACCTTATCTCGGGCTGTAACAGCTGTTTTGACAAAAGTGCACTAATGTGACAAAAGTGATTTAATTTGAAAAGGAAAGTTAAAATACGGGTTGTTTTTAGTTTATCTTATGTAATTCAACATTCTGCACGTAAGTAAACATGAATTTACGCAGTCCTGTGCAGTACTGTGGAATAATTCACTAAGTCATATAATTTTAAAATGAAAGTCAAATAACGGGTTTTTTCACTTCTCATCATTTAATTCAACATTGTACACACAAGCAAACATGAATTTATGCAGTCCTGTGCAGTACTGTGGAATAAAACACACTTTGTCAAAAAGCACCTTATCTCGGTCTGAAACAGCTGTTTTGGCAAAAGTGCACTAATGTGAAAAAGTGATTTAATTTGAAAAGGAAAGTTAAAATACGGGTTGTTTTCAGTTTATCTTATGTAATTCAACATTCTGCACGTAAGTAAACATGAATTTACGCAGTCCTATGCAGTACTGTGGAATAATTCACTAACGTGAAAAAAATCATATAATTTTAAAATGAAAGTTAAATAACGGTTTGTTTTCACTTCTCCTTATGTAATTCAACATTGTACACACAAGCAAACATGAATTTATGCAGTCCTGTGCAGTACTGTGGAATAAAACACACTTTGTCAAAAAGCACCTTATCTCGGTCTGAAACAGCTGTTTTGGCAAAAGTGCACTGATGTGAAAAAAGTGATTTAATTTGAAAAGGAAAGTTAAAAAACGGGTTTTTTTCAGTTTATCTTATGTAATTCAACATTCTGCACGTAAGTAAACATGAATTTACGCAGTCCTGTGCAGTACTGTGGAATAATTCACTAATGTGAAAAAAGTCATATAATTTTAAAATGAAAGTCAAATAACGGTTTTTTTCACTTCTCCTTATGTAATTCAACATTGTAAACACAAGCAAACATGAATTTATGCAGTCCTGTGCAGTACTGTGGATTAAAACACACTTTGTCAAAAACCACCTTATCTCGGTCTGAAACAGCTGTTTTGGCAAAAGTGCACTAATGTGAAAAAAGTGATTTAATTTGAAAAGGAAAGTTAAAAAACGGGTTTTTTTTCAGTTTATCTTATGTAATTCAACATTCTGCACGTAAGTAAACATGAATTTACGCAGTCCTGTGCAGTACTGTGGAATAATTCACTAATGTGAAAAAAGTCATATAATTTTAAAATGAAAGTTAAAAAACGTTTTTTTTTCACTTCTCCCTGTGTAATTCAACATTGTACACACAAGCAAACATGAATTTATGCAGTACTGTGCAGTACTGTGGAATAAAACACACTTTGTCAAAAACCACCTTATCTCGGTCTGAAACAGCTGTTTTGGCAAAAGTGCACTAATGTGAAAAAAGTGATTTAATTTGAAAAGGAAAGTTAAAAAACGGGTTTTTTTTCAGTTTATCTTATGTAATTCAACATTCTGCACGTAAGCAAACATGAATTTACGCAGTCCTGTGCAGTACTGTGGAATAATTCACTAATGTGAAAAAAGTCATATAATTTTAAAATGAAAGTTAAAAAACGTTTTTTTTTCACTTCTCCTTATGTCATTCAACATTGTACACACAAGCAAACATGAATTTATGCAGTCCTGTGCAGTACTGTGGAATAAAACACACTTTGTCAAAAACCACCTTATCTCGGGCTGTAACAGCTGTTTTGACAAAAGTGCACTAATGTGAAAAAAGTGATTTAATTTGAAAAGGAAAGTTAAAAAACGGGTTGTTTTTAGTTTATCTTATGTAATTCAACATTCTGCACGTAAGTAAACATGAATTTACGCAGTCCTGTGCAGTACTGTGGAATAATTCACTAACGTGAAAAAAGTCATATAATTTTAAAGTGAAAGTTAAATAACGGTTTGTTTTCACTTCTCTTTATGTAATTCAACATTGTACACACAAGCAAACATGAATTTATGCAGTCCTGTTCAGTACTGTGGAATAAAACACACGTTGTCAAAAACCACCTTATCTCGGGCTGTAACAGCTGTTTTGGCAAAAGTGCACTGATGTGAAAAAAGTGATTTAATTTGAAAAGGAAAGTTAAAAAACGGGTTGTTTTCAGTTTATCTTATGTAATTCAACATTCTGCTCGTAAGTAAAAATGAATTTACGCAGTCCTGTGCAGTACTGTGGAATAATTCACTAAGTCATATAATTTTAAAATGAAAGTCAAATAACGGTTTTTTTCACTTCTCCTCATTTAATTCAACATTGTACACACAAGCAAACATGAATTTATGCAGTCCTGTGCAGTACTGTGGAATAAAACACACTTTGTCAAAAAGCACCTTATCTCGGTCTGAAACAGCTGTTTTGGCAAAAGTGCACTGATGTTAAAAAAGTGATTTAATTTGAAAAGGAAAGTTAAAACGGGTTTTTTTCAGTTTATCTTATGTAATTCAACATTCTGCACGTAAGCAAACATGAATTTACGCAGTCCTGTGCAGTACTGTGGAATAATTCACTAATGTGAAAAAGTCATATAATTTTAAAATGAAAGTCAAATAACGGTTTTTTTCACTTCTCCTTATGTAATTCAACATTGTAAACACAAGCAAACATGAATTTATGCAGTCCTGTGCAGTACTGTGGAATAAAACACACTTTGTCAAAAACCACCTTATCTCGGGCTGTAACAGCTGTTTTGACAAAAGTGCACTAATGTGAAAAAAGTGATTTAATTTGAAAAGGAAAGTTAAAAAACGTGTTGTTTTCAGTTTATTTTATGTAATTCAACATTCTGCACGTAAGTAAACATGAATTTACGCAGTCCTGTGCAGTACTATGGAATAATTCACTAACGTGAAAAAAGTCATATAATTTTAAAATAAAAGTTAAATAACGGTTTGTTTTCACTTCTCCTTATGTAATTCAACATTGTACACACAAGCAAACATGAATTTATGCAGTCCTGTGCAGTACTGTGGATTAAAACACACTTTGTCAAAAAGCACCTTATCTCGGTCTGAAACAGCTGTTTTGGCAAAAGTGCACTAATGTGAAAAAAGTGATTTAATTTGAAAAGGAAAGTTAAAAAACGGGTTGTTTTCAGTTTATCTTATGTAATTCAACATTCTGCACGTAAGTAAACATGAATTTACGCAGTCCTGTGCAGTACTGTGGAATAATTCACTAACGTGAAAAAGTCATATAATTTTAAAATGAAAGTTAAATAACGGTTTGTTTTCACTTCTCCTTATGTAATTCAACATTGTACACACAAGCAAACATGAATTTATGCAGTCCTGTTCAGTACTGTGGAATAAAACACACGTTGTCAAAAACCACCTTATCTCGGGCTGTAACAGCTGTTTTGGCAAAAGTGCACTGATGTGAAAAAGTGATTTAATTTGAAAAGGAAAGTTAAAAAACGGGTTGTTTTCAGTTTATCTTATGTAATTCAACATTCTGTACGTAAGCAAACATGAATTTACGCAGTCCTGTGCAGTACTGTGGAATAATTCACTAACGTGAAAAAAGTCATATAATTTTAAAATGAAAGTTAAATAACGGTTTGTTTTCACTTCTCCTTATGTAATTCAACATTGTACACACAAGCAAACATGAATTTATGCAGTCCTGTGCAGTACTGTTGATTAAAACACACTTTGTCAAAAACCACCTTATCTCGGTCTGAAACAGCTGTTTTGGCAAAAGTGCACTAATGTGAAAAAAGTGATTTAATTTGAAAAGGAAAGTTAAAAAACGGTTTGTTTTCAGTTTATCTTATGTAATTCAACATTCTGCACGTAAGTAAACATGAATTTACGCAGTCCTGTGCAGTACTGTGGAATAATTCACTAAGTCATATAATTTTAAAATGAAAGTCAAATAACGGGTTTTTTCACTTCTCATCATTTAATTCAACATTGTACACACAAGCAAACATGAATTTATGCAGTCCTGTGCAGTACTGTGGAATAAAACACACTTTGTCAAAAAGCACCTTATCTCGGTCTGAAACAGCTGTTTTGGCAAAAGTGCACTAATGTGAAAAAAGTGATTTAATTTGAAAAGGAAAGTTAAAATACGGGTTGTTTTCAGTTTATCTTATGTAATTCAACATTCTGCACGTAAGTAAACATGAATTTACGCAGTCCTATGCAGTACTGTGGAATAATTCACTAACGTGAAAAAAGTCATATAATTTTAAAATGAAAGTTAAATAACGGTTTTTTTCACTTCTCCTTATGTAATTCAACATTGTACACACAAGCAAACATGAATTTATGCAGTCCTGTTCAGTACTGTGGAATAAAACACACTTTGTCAAAAAGCACCTTATCTCGGTCTGAAACAGCTGTTTTGGCAAAAGTGCACTGATGTGAAAAAAGTGATTTAATTTGAAAAGGAAAGTTAAAAAACGGGTTTTTTTCAGTTTATTTTATGTAATTCAACATTCTGCACGTAAGCAAACATGAATTTACGCAGTCCTGTGCAGTACTGTGGAATAATTCACTAATGTGAAAAAAGTCATATAATTTTAAAATGAAAGTCAAATAACGGTTTTTTTTCACTTCTCCTTGTGTAATTCAACATTGTACAAAAAAGCAAACATGAATTTATGCAGTCCTGTGCAGTACTGTGGAATAAAACACACGTTGTCAAAAACCAGCTTATCTCGGGCTGTAACAGCTGTTTTGACAAAAGTGCACTAATGTGAAAAAAGTGATTTAATTTGAAAAGGAAAGTTAAAAAACGGTTTGTTTTCAGTTTATCTTATGTAATTCAACATTCTGCACATAAGTAAACATGAATTTACGCAGTCCTGTGCAGTACTGTGGAATAATTCACTAACGTGAAAAAGTCATATAATTTTAAATGAAAGTTAAATAACGGTTTGTTTTCACTTCTCCTTATGTAATTCAACATTGTACACACAAGCAAACATGAATTTATGCAGTCCTGTGCAGTACTGTGGATTAAAACACACTTTGTCAAAAACCACCTTATCTCGGTCTGAAACAGCTGTTTTGGCAAAAGTGCACTAATGTGAAAAAAGTGATTTAATTTGAAAAGGAAAGTTAAAAAACGGGTTGTTTTCAGTTTATCTTATGTAATTCAACATTCTGCACGTAAGTAAACATGAATTTACGCAGTCCTGTGCAGTACTGTGGAATAATTCACTAACGTGAAAAAGTCATATAATTTTAAAGTGAAAGTTAAATAACGGTTTGTTTTCACTTCTCTTTATGTAATTCAACATTGTACACACAAGCAAACATGAATTTATGCAGTCCTGTTCAGTACTGTGGAATAAAACACACGTTGTCAAAAACCACCTTATCTCGGGCTGTAACAGCTGTTTTGGCAAAAGTGCACTGATGTGAAAAAGTGATTTAATTTGAAAAGGAAAGTTAAAAAACGGGTTGTTTTCAGTTTATCTTATGTAATTCAACATTCTGCTCGTAAGTAAAAATGAATTTACGCAGTCCTGTGCAGTACTGTGGAATAATTCACTAAGTCATATAATTTTAAAATGAAAGTCAAATAACGGTTTTTTTCACTTCTCCTCATTTAATTCAACATTGTACACACAAGCAAACATGAATTTATGCAGTCCTGTGCAGTACTGTGGAATAAAACACACTTTGTCAAAAAGCACCTTATCTCGGTCTGAAACAGCTGTTTTGGCAAAAGTGCACTGATGTTAAAAAAGTGATTTAATTTGAAAAGGAAAGTTAAAAAACGGGTTTTTTTCAGTTTATCTTATGTAATTCAACATTCTGCACGTAAGCAAACATGAATTTACGCAGTCCTGTGCAGTACTGTGGAATAATTCACTAATGTGAAAAAAGTCATATAATTTTAAAATGAAAGTCAAATAACGGTTTTTTTCACTTCTCCTTATGTAATTCAACATTGTAAACACACGCAAACATGAATTTATGCAGTCCTGTGCAGTACTGTGGAATAAAACACACTTTGTCAAAAACCACCTTATCTCGGGCTGTAACAGCTGTTTTGACAAAAGTGCACTAATGTGAAAAAAGTGATTTAATTTGAAAAGGAAAGTTAAAAAACGTGTTGTTTTCAGTTTATTTTATGTAATTCAACATTCTGCACGTAAGTAAACATGAATTTACGCAGTCCTGTGCAGTACTATGGAATAATTCACTAACGTGAAAAAAGTCATATAATTTTAAAATAAAAGTTAAATAACGGTTTGTTTTCACTTCTCCTTATGTAATTCAACATTGTACACACAAGCAAACATGAATTTATGCAGTCCTGTGCAGTACTGTGGATTAAAACACACTTTGTCAAAAAGCACCTTATCTCGGTCTGAAACAGCTGTTTTGGCAAAAGTGCACTAATGTGAAAAAAGTGATTTAATTTGAAAAGGAAAGTTAAAAAACGGGTTGTTTTCAGTTTATCTTATGTAATTCAACATTCTGCACGTAAGTAAACATGAATTTACGCAGTCCTGTGCAGTACTGTGGAATAATTCACTAACGTGAAAAAAGTCATATAATTTTAAAATGAAAGTTAAATAACGGTTTGTTTTCACTTCTCCTTATGTAATTCAACATTGTACACACAAGCAAACATGAATTTATGCAGTCCTGTTCAGTACTGTGGAATAAAACACACGTTGTCAAAAACCACCTTATCTCGGGCTGTAACAGCTGTTTTGGCAAAAGTGCACTGATGTGAAAAAAGTGATTTAATTTGAAAAGGAAAGTTAAAAAACGGGTTGTTTTCAGTTTATCTTATGTAATTCAACATTCTGTACGTAAGCAAACATGAATTTACGCAGTCCTGTGCAGTACTGTGGAATAATTCACTAACGTGAAAAAAGTCATATAATTTTAAAATGAAAGTTAAATAACGGTTTGTTTTCACTTCTCCTTATGTAATTCAACATTGTACACACAAGCAAACATGAATTTATGCAGTCCTGTGCAGTACTGTTGATTAAAACACACTTTGTCAAAAACCACCTTATCTCGGTCTGAAACAGCTGTTTTGGCAAAAGTGCACTAATGTGAAAAAAGTGATTTAATTTGAAAAGGAAAGTTAAAAAACGGTTTGTTTTCAGTTTATCTTATGTAATTCAACATTCTGCACGTAAGTAAACATGAATTTACGCAGTCCTGTGCAGTACTGTGGAATAATTCACTAAGTCATATAATTTTAAAATGAAAGTCAAATAACGGGTTTTTTCACTTCTCATCATTTAATTCAACATTGTACACACAAGCAAACATGAATTTATGCAGTCCTGTGCAGTACTGTGGAATAAAACACACTTTGTCAAAAAGCACCTTATCTCGGTCTGAAACAGCTGTTTTGGCAAAAGTGCACTAATGTGAAAAAAGTGATTTAATTTGAAAAGGAAAGTTAAAATACGGGTTGTTTTCAGTTTATCTTATGTAATTCAACATTCTGCACGTAAGTAAACATGAATTTACGCAGTCCTATGCAGTACTGTGGAATAATTCACTAACGTGAAAAAGTCATATAATTTTAAAATGAAAGTTAAATAACGGTTTTTTTCACTTCTCCTTATGTAATTCAACATTGTACACACAAGCAAACATGAATTTATGCAGTCCTGTTCAGTACTGTGGAATAAAACACACTTTGTCAAAAAGCACCTTATCTCGGTCTGAAACAGCTGTTTTGGCAAAAGTGCACTGATGTGAAAAAAGTGATTTAATTTGAAAAGGAAAGTTTAAAAAACGGGTTTTTTTCAGTTTATTTTATGTAATTCAACATTCTGCACGTAAGCAAACATGAATTTACGCAGTCCTGTGCAGTACTGTGGAATAATTCACTAATGTGAAAAAAGTCATATAATTTTAAAATGAAAGTCAAATAACGGTTTTTTTCACTTCTCCTTGTGTAATTCAACATTGTACAAAAAAGCAAACATGAATTTATGCAGTCCTGTGCAGTACTGTGGAATAAAACACACGTTGTCAAAAAGCACCTTATCTCGGTCTGAAACAGCTGTTTTGGCAAAAGTGCACTGATGTGAAAAAAGTGATTTAATTTGAAAAGGAAAGTTAAAAAACGGGTTTTTTTCAGTTTATTTTATGTAATTCAACATTCTGCACGTAAGCAAACATGAATTTACGCAGTCCTGTGCAGTACTGTGGAATAATTCACTAATGTGAAAAAAGTCATATAATTTTAAAATGAAAGTCAAATAACGGTTTTTTTCACTTCTCCTTGTGTAATTCAACATTGTACAAAAAAGCAAACATGAATTTATGCAGTCCTGTGCAGTACTGTGGAATAAAACACACGTTGTCAAAAACCACCTTATCTCGGGCTGTAACAGCTGTTTTGACAAAAGTGCACTAATGTGAAAAAAGTGATTTAATTTGAAAAGGAAAGTTAAAAAACGGTTTGTTTTCAGTTTATCTTATGTAATTCAACATTCTGCACATAAGTAAACATGAATTTACGCAGTCCTGTGCAGTACTGTGGAATAATTCACTAACGTGAAAAAAGTCATATAATTTTAAAATGAAAGTTAAATAACGGTTTGTTTTCACTTCTCCTTATGTAATTCAACATTGTACACACAAGCAAACATGAATTTATGCAGTCCTGTGCAGTACTGTGGATTAAAACACACTTTGTCAAAAACCACCTTATCTCGGTCTGAAACAGCTGTTTTGGCAAAAGTGCACTAATGTGAAAAAAGTGATTTAATTTGAAAAGGAAAGATAAAAAAACGGGTTGTTTTCAGTTTATCTTATGTAATTCAACATTCTGCACGTAAGTAAACATGAATTTACGCAGTCCTGTGCAGTACTGTGGAATAATTCACTAATGTGAAAAAAGTCATATAATTTTAAAATGAAAGTCAAATAACGGTTTTTTTCACTTCTCCTCATTTAATTCAACATTGTACACACAAGCAAACATGAATTTATGCAGTCCTGTGCAGTACTGTGGAATAAAACACACTTTGTCAAAAAGCACCTTATCTCGGTCTGAAACAGCTGGTTTGGCAAAAGTGCACTAATGTGAAAAAAGTGATTTAATTTGAAAAGGAAAGTTAAAAAACGGGTTGTTTTCAGTTTATCTTATGTAATTCAACATTCTGCACGTAAGCAAACATGAATTTACGCAGTCCTGTGCAGTACTGTGGAATAATTCACTAATGTGAAAAAAGTCATATAATTTTAAAATGAAAGTTAAAAAACGTTTTTTTTTCACTTCTCCTTGTGTAATTCAACATTGTACACACAAGCAAACATGAATTTATGCAGTCCTGTGCAGTCCTGTGGAATAAAACACACGTTGTCAAAAACCACCTTATCTCGGGCTGTAACAGCTGTTTTGACAAAAGTGCACTAATGTGAAAAAAGTGATTTAATTTGAAAAGGAAAGTTAAAAAAACGTGTTGTTTTCAGTTTATCTTATGTAATTCAACATTCTGCACGTAAGTAAACATGAATTTACGCAGTCCTGTGCAGTACTGTGGAATAATTCACTAACGTGAAAAAGTCATATAATTTTAAAATGAAAGTTAAATAACGGTTTGTTTTCACTTCTCCTTATGTAATTCAACATTGTACACACAAGCAAACATGAATTTATGCAGTCCTGTGCAGTACTGTGGATTAAAACACACTTTGTCAAAAACCACCTTATCTCGGTCTGAAACAGCTGTTTTGGCAAAAGTGCACTAATGTGAAAAAAGTGATTTAATTTGAAAAGGAAAGTTAAAAAACGGGTTGTTTTCAGTTTATCTTATGTAATTCAACATTCTGCACGTAAGTAAACATGAATTTACGCAGTCCTGTGCAGTACTGTGGAATAATTCACTAACGTGAAAAAGTCATATAATTTTAAAATGAAAGTTAAATAACGGTTTGTTTTCACTTCTCCTTATGTAATTCAACATTGTACACACAAGCAAACATGAATTTATGCAGTCCTGTGCAGTACTGTGGATTAAAACACACTTTGTCAAAAACCACCTTATCTCGGTCTGAAACAGCTGTTTTGGCAAAAGTGCACTAATGTGAAAAAAGTGATTTAATTTGAAAAGGAAAGTTAAAAAACGGGTTGTTTTCAGTTTATCTTATGTAATTCAACATTCTGCACGTAAGTAAACATGAATTTACGCAGTCCTGTGCAGTACTGTGGAATAATTCACTAACGTGAAAAAGTCATATAATTTTAAAGTGAAAGTTAAATAACGGTTTGTTTTCACTTCTCCTTATGTAATTCAACATTGTACACACAAGCAAACATGAATTTATGCAGTCCTGTTCAGTACTGTGGAATAAAACACACGTTGTCAAAAACCACCTTATCTCGGGCTGTAACAGCTGTTTTGGCAAAAGTGCACTGATGTGAAAAAAGTGATTTAATTTGAAAAGGAAAGTTAAAAAACGGGTTGTTTTCAGTTTATCTTATGTAATTCAACATTCTGCTCGTAAGTAAAAATGAATTTACGCAGTCCTGTGCAGTACTGTGGAATAATTCACTAAGTCATATAATTTTAAAATGAAAGTCAAATAACGGTTTTTTTCACTTCTCCTCATTTAATTCAACATTGTACACACAAGCAAACATGAATTTATGCAGTATTGTGCAGTACTGTGGAATAAAACACACTTTGTCAAAAACCACCTTATCTCGGTCTGAAACAGCTGTTTTGGCAAAAGTGCACTAATGTGAAAAAAGTGATTTAATTTGAAAAGGAAAGTTACAAAACGGGTTGTTTTCAGTTTATCTTATGTAATTCAACATTCTGCACGTAAGCAAACATGAATTTACGCAGTCCTGTGCAGTACTGTGGAATAATTCACTAATGTGAAAAAAGTCATATAATTTTAAAATGAAAGTCAAATAACGGTTTTTTCACTTCTCCTTATGTAATTCAACATTGTAAACACAAGCAAACATGAATTTATGCAGTCCTGTGCAGTACTGTGGAATAAAACACACTTTGTCAAAAACCACCTTATCTCAGGCTGAAACAGCTGTTTTGGCAAAAGTGCACTAATGTGAAAAAAGTGATTTAATTTGAAAAGGAAAGTTAAAAAACGGGTTGTTCTCAGTTTATCTTATGTAATTCAACATTCTGCACGTAAGTAAACATGAATTTACGCAGTCCTGTGCAGTACTGTGGAATAATTCACTAACGTGAAAAAGTCATATAATTTTAAAATGAAAGTTAAATAACGGTTTGTTTTCACTTCTCCTTATGTAATTCAACATTGTACACACAAGCAAACATGAATTTATGCAGTCCTGTGCAGTACTGTGGATTAAAACACACTTTGTCAAAAACCACCTTATCTCGGTCTGAAACAGCTGTTTTGGCAAAAGTGCACTAATGTGAAAAAAGTGATTTAATTTGAAAAGGAAAGTTAAAAAACGGGTTGTTTTCAGTTTATCTTATGTAATTCAACATTCTGCTCGTAAGTAAAAATGAATTTACGCAGTCCTGTGCAGTACTGTGGAATAATTCACTAAGTCATATAATTTTAAAATGAAAGTCAAATAACGGTTTTTTTCACTTCTCCTCATTTAATTCAACATTGTACACACAAGCAAACATGAATTTATGCAGTCCTGTGCAGTACTGTGGAATAAAACACACTTTGTCAAAAAGCACCTTATCTCGGTCTGAAACAGCTGTTTTGGCAAAAGTGCACTGATGTTAAAAAAGTGATTTAATTTGAAAAGGAAAGTTAAAAAACGGGTTTTTTTCAGTTTATCTTATGTAATTCAACATTCTGCACGTAAGCAAACATGAATTTACGCAGTCCTGTGCAGTACTGTGGAATAATTCACTAATGTGAAAAAAGTCATATAATTTTAAAATGAAAGTCAAATAACGGTTTCTTTTCACTTCTCCTTATGTCATTCAACATTCTGCACGTAAGCAAACATGAATTTACGCAGTCCTGTGCAGTACTGTGGAATAATTCACTAACGTGAAAAAAGTCATATAATTTTAAAATGAAAGTTAAATAACGGTTTGTTTTCACTTCTCCTTATGTAATTCAACATTGTACACACAAGCAAACATGAATTTATGCAGTCCTGTGCAGTACTGTGGAATAAAACACACTTTGTAAAAAACCACCTTATCTCGGTCTGAAACAGCTGTTTTGGCAAAAGTGCACTAATGTGAAAAAAGTGATTTAATTTGAAAAGGAAAGTTAAAAAACGGGTTGTTTTCAGTTTATCTTATGTAATTCAACATTTTGCACGTAAGCAAACATGAATTTACGCAGTCCTGTGCAGTACTGTGGAATAATTCACTAATGTGAAAAAAGTCATATAATTTTAAAATGAAAGTTAAAAAACGTTTTTTTTTCACTTCTCCTTGTGTAATTCAACATTGTACACACAAGCAAACATGAATTTATGCAGTCCTGTGCAGTCCTGTGGAATAAAACTCACGTTGTCAAAAACCACCTTATCTCGGGCTGTAACAGCTGTTTTGACAAAAGTGCACTAATGTGAAAAAAGTGATTTAATTTGAAAAGGAAAGTTAAAATACGGGTTGTTTTCAGTTTATCTTATGTAATTCAACATTCTGCACGTAAGTAAACATGAATTTACGCAGTCCTGTGCAGTACTGTGGGAATAATTCACTAACGTGAAAAAGTCATATAATTTTAAAATGAAAGTTAAATAACGGTTTGTTTTCACTTCTCCTTATGTAATTCAACATTGTACACACAAGCAAACATGAATTTATGCAGTCCTGTGCAGTACTGTGGATTAAAACACACTTTGTCAAAAACCACCTTATCTCGGTCTGAAACAGCTGTTTTGGCAAAAGTGCACTAATGTGAAAAAAGTGATTTAATTTGAAAAGGAAAGTTAAAAAAACGGGTTGTTTTCAGTTTATCTTATGTAATTCAACATTCTGCACGTAAGTAAACATGAATTTACGCAGTCCTGTGCAGTACTGTGGAATAATTCACTAACGTGAAAAAAGTCATATAATTTTAAAATGAAAGTTAAATAACGGTTTGTTTTCACTTCTCCTTATGTAATTCAACATTGTACACACAAGCAAACATGAATTTATGCAGTCCTGTGCAGTACTGTGGATTAAAACACACTTTGTCAAAAACCACCTTATCTCGGTCTGAAACAGCTGTTTTGGCAAAAGTGCACTAATGTGAAAAAAGTGATTTAATTTGAAAAGGAAAGTTAAAAAACGGGTTGTTTTCAGTTTATCTTATGTAATTCAACATTCTGCACGTAAGTAAACATGAATTTACGCAGTCCTGTGCAGTACTGTGGAATAATTCACTAACGTGAAAAAGTCATATAATTTTAAAGTGAAAGTTAAATAACGGTTTGTTTTCACTTCTCCTTATGTAATTCAACATTGTACACACAAGCAAACATGAATTTATGCAGTCCTGTTCAGTACTGTGGAATAAAACACACGTTGTCAAAAACCACCTTATCTCGGGCTGTAACAGCTGTTTTGGCAAAAGTGCACTGATGTGAAAAAGTGATTTAATTTGAAAAGGAAAGTTAAAAAACGGGTTGTTTTCAGTTTATCTTATGTAATTCAACATTCTGCTCGTAAGTAAAAATGAATTTACGCAGTCCTGTGCAGTACTGTGGAATAATTCACTAAGTCATATAATTTTAAAATGAAAGTCAAATAACGGTTTTTTTCACTTCTCCTCATTTAATTCAACATTGTACACACAAGCAAACATGAATTTATGCAGTCCTGTGCAGTACTGTGGAATAAAACACACTTTGTCAAAAAGCACCTTATCTCGGTCTGAAACAGCTGTTTTGGCAAAAGTGCACTGATGTTAAAAAAAGTGATTTAATTTGAAAAGGAAAGTTAAAAACGGGTTTTTTTTCAGTTTATCTTATGTAATTCAACATTCTGCACGTAAGCAAACATGAATTTACGCAGTCCTGTGCAGTACTGTGGAATAATTCACTAATGTGAAAAAAGTCATATAATTTTAAAATGAAAGTCAAATAACGGTTTTTTTCACTTCTCCTTATGTAATTCAACATTGTAAACACAAGCAAACATGAATTTATGCAGTCCTGTGCAGTACTGTGGAATAAAACACACTTTGTCAAAAACCACCTTATCTCAGGCTGAAACAGATGTTTTGGCAAAAGTGCACTAATGTGAAAAAAGTGATTTAATTTGAAAAGGAAAGTTAAAAAACGGGTTGTTTTCAGTTTATCTTATGTAATTCAACATTCTGCACGTAAGTAAACATGAATTTACGCAGTCCTGTGCAGTACTGTGGAATAATTCACTAACGTGAAAAAAGTCATATAATTTTAAAATGAAAGTTAAATAACGGTTTGTTTTCACTTCTCCTTATGTAATTCAACATTGTACACACAAGCAAACATGAATTTATGCAGTCCTGTGCAGTACTGTGGATTAAAACACACTTTGTCAAAAACCACCTTATCTCGGTCTGAAACAGCTGTTTTGGCAAAAGTGCACTAATGTGAAAAAAGTGATTTAATTTGAAAAGGAAAGTTAAAAAAACGGGTTGTTTTCAGTTTATCTTATGTAATTCAACATTCTGCTCGTAAGTAAAAATGAATTTACGCAGTCCTGTGCAGTACTGTGGAATAATTCACTAAGTCATATAATTTTAAAATGAAAGTCAAATAACGGTTTGTTTTCACTTCTCCTTATGTAATTCAACATTGTACACACAAGCAAACATGAATTTATGCAGTCCTGTGCAGTACTGTGGAATAAAACACACTTTGTCAAAAAGCACCTTATCTCGGTCTGAAACAGCTGTTTTGGCAAAAGTGCACTAATGTGAAAAAAGTGATTTAATTTGAAAAGGAAAGTTAAAAAACGGGTTGTTTTCAGTTTATCTTATGTAATTCAACATTCTGCACGTAAGTAAACATGAATTTACGCAGTCCTGTGCAGTACTGTGGAATAATTCACTAACGTGAAAAAGTCATATAATTTTAAAATGAAAGTTAAATAACGGTTTGTTTTCACTTCTCCTTATGTAATTCAACATTGTACACACAAGCAAACATGAATTTATGCAGTCCTGTGCAGTACTGTGGAATAAAACACACTTTGTCAAAAACCACCTTACCTCGGTCTGAAACAGCTGTTTTGGCAAAAGTGCACTGATGTGAAAAAACTGATTTAATTTGAAAAGGAAAGTTAAAAAACGGGTTGTTTTCAGTTTATCTTATGTAATTCAACATTTTGCACGTAAGCAAACATGAATTTACGCAGTCCTGTGCAGTACTGTGGAATAATTCACTAATGTGAAAAAAGTCATACAATTTTAAAATGAAAGTTAAAAAACGTTTTTTTTTCACTTCTCCTTGTGTAATTCAACATTGTAAACACAAGCAAACATGAATTTATGCAGTCCTGTGCAGTACTGTGGAATAAAACACACGTTGTCAAAAACAACCTTATCTCAGGCTGAAACAGCTGTTTTGGCAAAAGTACACTAATGTGAAAAAAGTGATTTAATTTGAAAAGGAAAGTTAAAAAACGGGTTGTTTTCAGTTTATCTTATGTAATTCAACATTATGCACGTAAGTAAACATGAATTTACGCAGTCCTGTGCAGTACTGTGGAATAATTCACTAATGTGAAAAAAGTCATATAATTTTAAAATGAAAGTTAAAAAACGGTTTCTTTTCACTTCTCCTTATGTCATTCAACATTCTGCACGTAAGCAAACATGAATTTACGCAGTCCTGTGCAGTACTGTGGAATAATTCACTAACGTGAAAAAAGTCATATTACTTTAAAATGAAAGTTAAATAACGGTTTGTTTTCACTTCTCCTTATGTAATTCAACATTGTACACACAAGCAAACATGAATTTATGCAGTCCTGTGCAGTACTGTGGAATAAAACACACTTTGTAAAAAACCACCTTATCTCGGTCTGAAACAGCTGTTTTGGCAAAAGTGCACTAATGTGAAAAAAGTGATTTAATTTGAAAAGGAAAGTTAAAATACGGGTTGTTTTCAGTTTATCTTATGTAATTCAACATTCTGCACGTAAGTAAACATGAATTTACGCAGTCCTGTGCAGTACTGTGGAATAATTCACTAACGTGAAAAAAGTCATATAATTTTAAAATGAAAGTCAAATAACGGTTTGTTTTCACTTCTCCTTATGTAATTCAACATTGTACACACAAGCAAACATGAATTTATGCAGTCCTGTGCAGTACTGTGGAATAAAACACACTTTGTCAAAAAGCACCCTTATCTCGGTCTGAAACAGCTGTTTTGGCAAAAGTGCACTAATGTGAAAAAAGTGATTTAATTTGAAAAGGAAAGTTAAAAAACGGGTTGTTTTCAGTTTATCTTATGTAATTCAACATTCTGCACGTAAGTAAACATGAATTTACGCAGTCCTGTGCAGTACTGTGGAATAATTCACTAACGTGAAAAAGTCATATAATTTTAAAATGAAAGTTAAATAACGGTTTGTTTTCACTTCTCCTTATGTAATTCAACATTGTACACACAAGCAAACATGAATTTATGCAGTCCTGTGCAGTACTGTGGAATAAAACACACTTTGTCAAAAACCACCTTACCTCGGTCTGAAACAGCTGTTTTGGCAAAAGTGCACTGATGTGAAAAAACTGATTTAATTTGAAAAGGAAAGTTAAAAAACGGGTTGTTTTCAGTTTATCTTATGTAATTCAACATTTTGCACGTAAGCAAACATGAATTTACGCAGTCCTGTGCAGTACTGTGGAATAATTCACTAATGTGAAAAAAGTCATACAATTTTAAAATGAAAGTTAAAAAACGTTTTTTTTTCACTTCTCCTTGTGTAATTCAACATTGTAAACACAAGCAAACATGAATTTATGCAGTCCTGTGCAGTACTGTGGAATAAAACACACGTTGTCAAAAACAACCTTATCTCAGGCTGAAACAGCTGTTTTGGCAAAAGTACACTAATGTGAAAAAAGTGATTTAATTTGAAAAGGAAAGTTAAAAAACGGGTTGTTTTCAGTTTATCTTATGTAATTCAACATTATGCACGTAAGTAAACATGAATTTACGCAGTCCTGTGCAGTACTGTGGAATAATTCACTAATGTGAAAAAAGTCATATAATTTTAAAATGAAAGTTAAAAAACGGTTTCTTTTCACTTCTCCTTATGTCATTCAACATTCTGCACGTAAGCAAACATGAATTTACGCAGTCCTGTGCAGTACTGTGGAATAATTCACTAACGTGAAAAAAGTCATATTACTTTAAAATGAAAGTTAAATAACGGTTTGTTTTCACTTCTCCTTATGTAATTCAACATTGTACACACAAGCAAACATGAATTTATGCAGTCCTGTGCAGTACTGTGGAATAAAACACACTTTGTAAAAAACCACCTTATCTCGGTCTGAAACAGCTGTTTTGGCAAAAGTGCACTAATGTGAAAAAAGTGATTTAATTTGAAAAGGAAAGTTAAAATACGGGTTGTTTTCAGTTTATCTTATGTAATTCAACATTCTGCACGTAAGTAAACATGAATTTACGCAGTCCTGTGCAGTACTGTGGAATAATTCACTAACGTGAAAAAAGTCATATAATTTTAAAATGAAAGTTAAAAAACGTTTTTTTTCACTTCTCCTTATGTAATTCAACATTGTACACACAAGCAAACATGAATTTATGCAGTCCTGTGCAGTCCTGTGGAATAAAACACACGTTGTCAAAAACCACCTTATCTCGGGCTGTAACAGCTGTTTTGACAATAGTGCACTAATGTGAAAAAAGTGATTTAATTTGAAAAGGAAAGTTAAAAAACGGGTTGTTTTCAGTTTATCTTATGTAATTCAACATTCTGCACGTAAGCAAACATGAATTTAGGCAGTCCTGTGCAGTACTGTTGAATAATTCACTAATGTGAAAAAAGTCATATAATTTTAAAATGAAAGTTAAATAACGGTTTGTTTTCACTTCTCCTTATGTAATTCAACATTGTACACACAAGCAAACATGAATTTATGCAGTCCTGTGCAGTACTGTGGAATAAAACACACTTTGTCAAAAAGCACCTTATCTCGGTCTGAAACAGCTGTTTTGGCAAAAGTGCACTAATGTGAAAAAGTGATTTAATTTGAAAAGGAAAGTTAAAAAACGGGTTGTTTTCAGTTTATCTTATGTAATTCAACATTCTGCACGTAAGCAAACATGAATTTACGCAGTCCTGTGCAGTACTGTGGAATAATTCACTAATGTGAAAAAAGTCATAATTTTAAAATGAAAGTCAAATAACGGTTTTTTTTCACTTCTCCTCATTTAATTCAACATTGTACACACAAGCAAACATGAATTTATGCAGTCCTGTGCAGTGCTGTGGAATAAAACACACTTTGTCAAAAACCACCTTATCTCGGTCTGAAACAGCTGTTTTGGCAAAAGTGCACTAATGTGAAAAAAGTGATTTAATTTGAAAAGGAAAGTTAAAAAACGGGTTGTTTTCAGTTTATCTTATGTAATTCAACATTCTGCACGTAAGCAAACATGAATTTACGCAGTCCTGTGCAGTACTGTGGAATAATTCACTAATGTGAAAAAAGTCATATAATTTTAAAATGAAAGTTAAAAAACGTTTTTTTTTCACTTCTCCTTGTGTAATTCAACATTGTACACACAAGCAAACATGAATTTATGCAGTCCTGTGGAATAAAACACACGTTGTCAAAAACCACCTTATCTCGGGCTGTAACAGCTGTTTTGACAAAAGTGCACTAATGTGAAAAAAGTGATTTAATTTGAAAAGGAAAGTTAAAAAACGTGTTGTTTTCAGTTTATCTTATGTAATTCAACATTCTGCACGTAAGTAAACATGAATTTACGCAGTCCTGTGCAGTACTGTGGAATAATTCACTAATGTGAAAAAAGTCATATAATTTTAAAATGAAAGTTAAAAAACGGTTTCTTTTCACTTCTCCTTATGTAATTCAACATTCTGCACGTAAGCAAACATGAATTTACGCAGTCCTGTGCAGTACTGTGGAATAAAACACACTTTGTCAAAAACCACCTTATCTCGGGCTGTAACAGCTGTTTTGGCAAAAGTGCACTAATGTGAAAAAAGTGATTTAATTTGAAAAGGAAAGTTAAAATACGGGTTGTTTTCAGTTTATCTTATGTAATTCAACATTCTGCACGTAAGTAAACATGAATTTACGCAGTCCTGTGCAGTACTGTGGAATAATTCACTAACTTGAAAAAAGTCATATAATTTTAAAATGAAAGTTAAATAACGGTTTGTTTTCACTTCTCCTTATGTAATTCAACATTGTACACACAAGCAAACATGAATTTATGCAGTCCTGTGCAGTACTGTGGAATAAAACACACGTTGTCAAAAACCACCTTATCTCGGGCTGTAACAGCTGTTTTGACAATAGTGCACTAATGTGAAAAAGTGATTTAATTTGAAAAGGAAAGTTAAAAAACGGGTTGTTTTCAGTTTATCTTATGTAATTCAACATTCTGCACGTAAGTAAACATGAATTTACGCAGTCCTGTGCAGTACTGTGGAATAATTCACTAATGTGAAAAAAGTCATATAATTTTAAAATGAAAGTTAAAAAACGGTTTCTTTTCACTTCTCCTTATGTAATTCAACATTCTGCACGTAAGCAAACATGAATTTACGCAGTCCTGTGCAGTACTGTGGAATAATTCACTAATGTGAAAAAAGTCATATAATTTTAAAATGAAAGTTAAAAAACGTTTTTTTTTCACTTCTCCTTATGTAATTCAACATTGTACACACAAGCAAACATGAATTTATGCAGTCCTGTGCAGTACTGTGGAATAAAACACACGTTGTCAAAAACCACTTTATCTCGGGCTGTAACAGCTGTTTTGACAATAGTGCACTAATGTGAAAAAAGTGATTTAATTTGAAAAGGAAAGTTATTAAATGGGTTGTTTTCAGTTTATCTTATGTAATTCAACATTCTGCACGTAAGCAAACATGAATTTACGCAGTCCTGTGCAGTACTGTGGAATAATTCACTAATGTGAAAAAAGTAATATAATTTTAAAATGAAAGTTAAATAACGGTTTGTTTTCACTTCTCCTTATGTAATTCAACATTGTACACACAACCAAACATGAATTTATGCAGTCCTGTGCAGTACTGTGGAATAATTCACTTTATTCATTTTATTCCACAGTACTGCACAGGACTGCGTAAATTCATGTTTGCTTACGTGCAGAATGTTGAATTACATAAGGAGAAGTGAAAAAAAAACGTTATTTAACTGTCATTTTAAAATTATATGACTTTTTTCACATTAGTGAATTATTCCACAGTACTGCACAGGACTGCGTAAATTCATGTTTGCTTACGTGCAGAATGTTGAATTACATAAGACAAACTGAAAACAACCCGTTTTTCAACTTTCCTTTTCAAATTATATGACTTTTTTCACATTAGTGAAATATTCCGCAGTACTGCACAGGACTGCGTAAATTCATGTTTGCTTACGTGCAGAATGTTGAATTACATAAGAAAAACTGAAACCAACCCGTTTTTTAACTTTCCTTTTCAAATTAAATCACTTTTTCCACATTAGTGTACTTTTGCCAAAACAGCTGTTTCAGACCGAGATAAGGTGGTTTTTGACAACGTGTGTTTTATTCCACAGTACTGCACAGGACTGCATAAATTCACGTTTGCTTGTGTGTACAATGTTGAATTACATAAGGAGAAGGGAAAAAAAACCGTTATTTAACTTTCATTTTAACATTGTATGACTTTTTTCACATTAGTGAATTATTCCACAGTACTGCACAGGACTGCATAAATTCCTGTTTGCTTACGTGCAGAATGTTGAATTACATAAGATAAACTGAAAACAACCCGTTTTTTAACTTTCCTTTTCAAATTAAATCACTTTTTTCACATTAGTGCACTTTTGCCAAACCAGCTGTTTCAGACCGAGATAAGGTGGTTTTTGACAAAGTGCGTTTTATTCCACAGTACTGCACAGGACTGCATAAAATCATGTTTGCTTGTGTGTACAATGTTGAATTACATAAGGAGAAGTGAAAAATAAACGTTATTTAACTTTCATTTTAAAATTATATGACTTTTTTCACATTAGTGAATTATTCCACAGTACTGCACAGGACTGCGTAAATTCATGTTTGCTTACGTGCAGAATGTGGAATTACATAAGATAAATTGAAAACAACCCGTTTTTTAACTTTCCTTTTCAAATTAAATCACTTTTTTCACATTAGTGCACTTTTGCCAAAACAGCTGTTTCAGACCGAGATAAGGTGGTTTTTGACAACGTGTGTTTTATTCCACAGTACTGCACAGGACTGCATAAATTCATGTTTGCTCACGTGCAGAATGTTGAATTACATAAGGAGAAGTGAAAAAAAAACGTTATTTAACTTTCATTTTAAAATTATATGACTTTTTTCACATTAGTGAATTATTCCACAGTACTGCACAGGACTGCGTAAATTCATGTTTGCTTACGTGCAGAATGTTGAATTACATAAGGAGAAGTGAAAAAAAACCGTTATTTAACTTTCATTTTAAAATTATATTGTGGCAGGACGAGGAACGACGAGACAGAAGGTGGTTTAAACGTAATTTATTCCTGGCGCGAACAGACTGCTCAAAAGCGCGAGAACCAGCTTTTAATAACAATGGGCAAACCACGCCCCTCAACCCATAATACACCTGGGTGTGAGGCACGCCCCCAACTGTCCACCACACAGCCCCCCGAACACCCAGAAGGGGAACCAGTAGGACTTAAAAAAAAAACTCAGTCCCTGACAATTGGTTTAATCAACCTGCCGTAACGGCTGCGGCGTCCATCTTCAGGAACCGCAGGCTGGACACAGGAAGGAGAGACCATGTCCACGGGCTGTGAATTAGAAACAGAACAGAAATTGTCCCGGAACTTTGGAGGACGGCCCCGATGGGGGCCCTGGGCCAGCTGCACATCTTCCCCAGCCCACAAATGCACTGGCTTCAGTCTATCCAGCGTTACCCGCTCCGTCCGACCACCCATATCGATCATGAAACTCTTTGTCCCCGCCTTGAGCACCCGGAATGGGCCATCGTACGGGGGGCGGAGGGGCGACCGGTGGGCGTCGTGTCGCACAAAAACAAAACGGGCCTTTGACAAATCCGCCGGAACAAACGACCGCGGGAGACAGTGGTGCACGGGGGCTGGAGCCAGAAGGGGCACGGCTGAGGAGGAACTCCTGGAGGGAAAGTTAGGAGGGGAAATGTTCACCGGCAAAAATTCCCCTGGAACACGAAGCGGTTGTCCCAAGACCAATTCCGCAGGAGAAGCATCTAGCTCTTCCTTAGGAGCCGAGCGCAAACCAAGCATCACCCACGGCAAACGATCCACCCAGCTGCTGTCCGAGAGCGCGGCGCGCAATGCCGCCTTGAGTGAACGGTGGAAGCCTTCACACAAGCCATTAGCCTGAGGATGGTATGCCGTGGTACGATGAACTTGTGTGCCTAAAGAACTAGCCATAGACGACCAGAGCTCCGAGACAAACTGAGGTCCCCTGTCCGAAGTGATGTCGGAAGGGGAGCCGAAACGCGCAACCCACGCCGAGAGAAATGCCCGTGCGACGTCTACCGATGCTGTGGATGATAGGGGGACTGCCTCCTGGCCACCTGGTGGTCCGATCCACCATGGTGAGCAGGTGAGTACACCCTTGAGAGGGGGGCAACGGTCCCACTAGGTCCACGTGCACATGGTCAAACCGTCTGGCCGGGATCGTGAACGGTTCAAGGGGCGCCTTGGTGTGCCGGTGAACCTTCGCCCGCTGGCATGCTATACAAGCTGCTGCCCATTCCTTGACCTCTTTACGGAGGCCAGGCCAGACGAACTTGGCACTCACCAGTTTCACCGACGCACGAACCCCTGGGTGTGAGAGGGAGTGGACCAGGTCAAAGACCTTACGGCGCCAGGCCACCGGGACCACAGGTCGGGGACGACCAGTGGAGACGTCGCAAAGGAGGGCAGGACCACCGTCCTCCACCACTGCCTGCTGCAGCTGCAGGCCTGTACCAGTGGACTCCAGAGCACATATCTCCGAGTCCCCAGCTTGGTCAACGGCCATGGCAGCAAAATCCAGTCCCAGGTGCACGGGACAAACCAGCACCCGCGACAAACAATCGGCCACTGGATTGGCCTTCCCAGCCACGTGCCGAATATCGGTCGTGAATTCCGAGACAGATGCCAGATGACGCTGCTGACGCGCAGACCAAGGCTCAGAGACCTTTGACATAGCAAATGTCAGAGGTTTGTGGTCGACGTAGGCTGTGAAAGAGCGGCCCTCGAGCAGGAAACGAAAATGACGCGTGGCGAGGTACAGTGCGAGCAACTCACGGTCAAAAACACTGTACTTCCGCTCATTGTCTCGCAGCTTGCGGCTGAAAAATGCGAGTGGCTGCCATTCGCCGCGGACCCTCTGTTCGACCACCGCCCCGACGGCTACATCTGACGCGTCGGTTGTCAGAGCGATCGACGCCCGAGGTGCAGGGTGCGCCAACAGTGTGGCTTTGGCCAAGGCAGACTTGGCACCATCAAAAGCCTGGATCCGCTCAGCGGTCCAGTCGACCTGATCAGTGGCCTTCTTTGACCGCAGAACCTCATACAGGGGCTGCAGGAGGTGGGCTGCCCTGGGGAGGAAACGGTTATAAAAATTCACTATCCCCAAGAACTCCTGCAAAGCCTTCACGGAGACAGGACGTGGAAACTCCGCCACCACTTGCACCTTAGATGGCAATGGAACTGCGCCGAGTGAAGAAATCCGGTGGCCCAAGAAGTCAATCACGGGCAGACCAAACTGGCATTTTGCTGGGTTCACAATGAGGCCATGATCAGCCAGGCGCTGAAAAACTTGTCGAAGGTGTGTCAGTGCTCCTCTGCTGATGGACTCGCTACCAATATGTCGTCCAAATAGACGAACACAAAGGTGAGGTCACGCAACACCGAGTCCATCAACCGTTGGAATGTCTGCGCCGCCCCCTTCAGGCCGAAAGGCATTCGCAAGAACTCAAACAACCCAAACGGGGTGATCACTGCTGTCTTGGGCACATCCTCCGCACGCACTGGAACCTGATGGTAACCACGCACCAGGTCTACCTTAGAGAAAACAGTAGTGCCCGACAGGCGAATGGAAAAATCCTGAATGTGCGGAATGGGGTAACGGTCGTGAGCTGTGATGTTGTTGAGACAACGAAAATCGCCACACGGCCGCCAAGTGCCATCCGCCTTGGGCACCATGTGGAGCGGCGAGGCCCATGGGCTTTTAGAGCGTCGCACAATTCCCAAACGCTCCATGGTGGCGAATTCCTCCTTAGCCGTTGCCAGCTTCACAGTGTCGAGCCGCCGTGCATGCGCGAAAACCGGCGGACCAGCGGTGGGTATGAAGTGCTCCACCCCGTGCTTTGTGACCACTGTGGAAAACGCGGGCGTAGTCAGCGAGGGAAAATCGGCTAGCAACTGCTGGAAAACGTCACCTGTTGCAGCAAAACTGGCATGTGCCAGTGGCCCAGGCCCCCCAGTCAGACATGGAAAAGTGGAAAAGGACACAGCATCTATTAAACGGCGGTTGGCAACGTCCACTAGCAGACCATGAGAACATAGAAAATAATAATGGGAACAGTAATTGAGGCTAACACAGTAATTGTGTTAGCAAAGTCCCACGTGAAACTGCGTCCAGCAAAACAAACAGTCACCGACCTGGTACCAAATGTCTTGATGGAGGAACCATTAGCAGCAGTCAGCTGGGGGCCGGCGCCCGAGGGTGACAGGTTCGCTCCACCTGAGGGGAGGAGGCTCTTCTGGGAGCCCGAATCCACCAGGAATCGTCGGCCTGACAGGGAGTCCTTCACGAAAAGCAGCTCCTCTTGTTCACCAGCGCCCACAGCTGCTACTGAGCGCTGGCTTTGGCGTTTCCCTGCATCTCGAACCCGCATGGAGGGACGCAGCGGCGAGCCTTGTGGCCAAAACGCTGGTGGAAGAAGCACAGGTCGTTCTTCCTCCTCCGGGAGGAGACTCCAGCCACCATCGCCTGGTCCCCGTCCTCCGCCGCCAGTTGCTGGGCGTCCTGCAACACACACTGCACGGAGGTCCTCCTGGCGGTCAGCAGTACGCGATCCGCCTCCTCAGCCAAACCGCGGAAATCCCCGGCGGCCAGACTCGGGGAGTTCGCCAAGGCCGCGCGGACCGGATGTGGAAGCTGGCGCAGGAAAATGTGCGGGAAAAGGAAACCGCCATCGTCCGAGCCTAGCAAGGATAGCATCCTGTCCATCAGATCCACTGCCGAACCGTCGCCCAAACCCGGCAGGGAAAGTAGTTCATCCGCCCTTTCCGCGGCGGACAGGCTGTACCTCCGGAGCAGGAGTGCTTTGAGCGCGGCGTACTTGCCGCGCGCCGGCGGGTCCCGCAGCAGCTGCATGACGCGGCGGGTGGTCTGCTGGTCCAGGGCCGCGACCACCAGGTAATATCTGGAGTCGTCCTCGGTGACTCCTCGTAGGTGGAACAGCGCTTCGGCATGCTGGAACCACGGGGCCGGGTCGCTCTGCCAGAACTCGGGCAGCTTCACGGACGCGGTGAAGCCGGTCGGATGCGCGAGTTGGGGCGACGTGGCCGTAGAGGAGACGCCTTCGTCTGCGGCCTCGAACATGCTCAAAAGGGGTCACCAATGTGGCAGGACGAGGAACGACGAGACAGAAGGTGGTTTAAACGTAATTTATTCCTGGCGCGAACAGACTGCTCAAAGGCGCGAGAACCAGCTTTTAATAACAATGGGCAAACCACGCCCCTCAACCCATAATAAACCTGGGTGTGAGGCACGCCCCCAACTGTCCACCACAATATGACTTTTTTCACATTAGTGAATTATTGCACAGTACTGCACAGGACTGCGTAAATTCATGTTTGCTTATGTGCAGAATGTTGAATTACATAAGGAGAAGTGAAAAAAAAACCGTTATTTAACTTTCATTTTAATATTATATGACTTTTTTAACATTCATGAATTATTCCACAGTACTGCACAGGACTGCGTAAATTCATGTTTGCTTACGTGCAGAATGTTGAGTTACATAAGATAAACTGAAAACAACCCGTTTTTTAACTTTCCTTTTCAAATTAAATCACTTTTTTCACGTTAGTGAATTATTCCACAATACTGCACAGGACTGCGTAAATTCATGTTTGCTTACGTGCAGAATATTCAATTACATAAGGAGAAGTGAAAAAAAACCGTTATTTAACTTTCATTTTAAAATTATATGACTTTTTTCACATTCATGAATTATTCCACAGTACTGCACAGAACTGCGTAAATTCATGTTTTTTAACTTTCCTTTTCAAATTAAATCACTTTTATCACATTAGTGCACTTTTGCCAAAACAGCTGTTTCAGACCGAGATAAGGTGGTTTTTGACAAAGTGCGTTTTATTCCACAGTACTGCACAGGACTGCATAAATTCATGTTTGCTTGTGTGTACAATGTTGAATTACATAAGGAGAAGTTAAAAAAAAACGTTATTTAACTTTCATTTTAAAATTATATGACTTTTTTCACGTTAGTGAATTATTCCACAGTACTGCACAGGACTGCATAAATTCACGTTTGCTTGTGTGTACAATGTTGGATTACATAAGGACTAGTGAAAAAAAACGTTATTTGACTTTCAATTTAAAATTATATGACTTTTTTCACATTAGTGAATTATTCCACAGGACTGCACAGGACTGCGTAAATTCATGTTTGCTTACGTGCAGAATGTTGAATTAGATAAGATAAACTGAAAACAACCCGTTATTTAACTTTCCTTTTCAAATTAAATCACTTTATTCACATTAGTGCACTTTTGCCAAAACAGCTGTTTCAGACCGAGATAAGGTGCTTTTTGACAAAGTGTGTTTTATTCCACAGTACTGCACAGGACTGCATAAATTCATGTTTGCTTGTGTGTACAATGTTGAATTACATAAGGAGAAGTGAAAAAAAAACGTTATTTAACTTTCATTTTAAAATTATATGACTTTTTTCACATTAGTGAATTATTCCACAGTACTGCACAGGACTGCGTAAATTCATGTTTGCTTACGTGCAGAATGTTGAATTACATAAGATAAACTGAAAACAACCCGTTTTTTAACTTTCCTTTTCAAATTAAATCACTTTTTTCACATTAGTGCACTTTTGCCAAAACAGCTGTTTCAGACCGAGATAAGGTGCTTTTTGACAAAGTGTGTTTTATTCCACAGTACTGCACAGGACTGCATAAATTCATGTTTGCTTGTGTGTACAATGTTGAATTACATAAGGAGAAGTGAAAAAAAACCGTTATTTAACTTTCATTTTAAAATTATATGACTTTTTTCACATTAGTGAATTATTCCACAGTACTGCACAGGACTGCGTAAATTCATGTTTGCTTACGTGCAGAATGTTGAATTACATAAGATAAACTGAAAACAACCCGTTTTTTAACTTTCCTTTTCAAATTAAATCACTTTTTTCACATTAGTGCACTTTTGTCAAAACAGCTGTTACAGCCCGAGATAAAGTGGTTTTTGACAAAGTGTGTTTTATTCCACAGTACTGCACAGGACTGCATAAATTCATGTTTGCTTGTGTGTACAATGTTGGATTACATAATGACTAGTGAAAAAAAACGTTATTTGACTTTCAATTTAAAATTATATGACTTTTTTCACATTAGTGAATTATTCCACATTGCTGCACAGGACTGCGTAAATTCATGTTTGCTTACGTGCAGAATGTTGAATTACATAAGATAAACTGAAAACAACCCGTTATTTAACTTTCCTTTTTAAATTAAATCACTTTATTCACATTAGTGCACTTTGGCCAAAACAGCTGTTTCAGACCGAGATAAGGTGCTTTTTGACAAAGTGTGTTTTATTCCACAGTACTGCACAGGACTGCATAAATTCATGTTTGCTTGTGTGTACAATGTTGAATTACATAAGGAGAAGTGAAAAAAAACCGTTATTTAACTTTCATTTTAAAATTATATGACTTTTTTCACATTAGTGAATTATTCCACAGTACTGCACAGGACTGCGTAAATTCATGTTTGCTTACGTGCAGAATGTTGAATTACATAAGATAAACTGAAAACAACCCGTTTCTTAACTTTCCTTTTCAAATTAAATCACTTTTTTCACATTAGTGCACTTTTGTCAAAACAGCTGTTACAGCCCGAGATAAGGTGGTTTTTGACAACGTGTGTTTTATTCCACAGTACTGCACAGGACTGCATAAATTCATGTTTGCTTGTGTGTACAATGTTGAATTACATAAGGAGAAGTGAAAAAAAACCGTTTTTTAACTTTCATTTTAAAATTATATGACTTTTTTCACATTAGTGAATTAATCGACAGTACTGCACAGGACTGCGTAAATTCATGTTTACTGACGTGCAGAATGTTGAATTACATAAGGAGAAGTTAAAAAAAACCGTTATTTAACTTTCATTTTAAAATTTTATGACTTTTTTCACATTAGTGAATTATTCCACAGTGCTGCACAGGACTGCGTAAATTCATGTTTGCTTACGTGCAGAATGTTGAATTACATAAAGAGAAGTGAAAACAACCCGTTATTTAACTCTCCTTTTCAAATTAAATCACTTTTTTCACATTAGTGCACTTTTGCCAAAACAGCTGTTTCAGACCGAGATAAGGTGTTTTTTGACAAAGTGTGTTTTATTCCGCAAAACTGCACAGGACTGCATAAATTCATGTTTGCTTGTGTGTACAATTTTGAATTACATAAGGAGAAGTGAAAAAAAACCGTTATTTAACTTTCAATTTAAAATTATATGGCTTTTTTCACATTAGTGAATTATTCCACAGTACTGCGCAGGACTGCGTAAATTCATGTTTGCTTACGTGCAAAATGTTGAATTACATAAGATAAACTGAAAACAACCCGTTTTTTAACTTTCCTTTTCAAATTAAAACACTTTTTTCACATTAGTGCACTTTTGCCAAAACAGCTGTTTCAGACCGAGATAAGGTGGTTTTTGACAAAGTGTGTTTTATTCCACAGTACTGCACAGGACTGCATAAATTCATGTTTGCTTGTGTGTACAATGTTGAATTACATAAGGACTAGTGAAAAAAAACGTTATTTGACTTTCAATTTAAAATTATATGACTTTTTTCACGTAAGTGAATTATTCCACAGTACTGCACAGGACTGCGTAAATTCATGTTTGCTTACGTGCATAATGTTGAATTACATAAGATAAACTGAAAACAACCCGTTTTTTAACTTTCCTTTTCAAATTAAATCACTTTTTTCACGTTAGTGAATTATTCCACAATACTGCACAGGACTGCGTAAATTCATGTTTGCTTACGTGCAGAATATTCAATTACATAAGGAGAAGTGAAAAAAAACCGTTATTTAACTTTCATTTTAAAATTATATGACTTTTTTCACATTCATGAATTATTCCACAGTACTGCACAGAACTGCGTAAATTCATGTTTTTTAACTTTCCTTTTCAAATTAAATCACTTTTATCACATTAGTGCACTTTTGCCAAAACAGCTGTTTCAGACCGAGATAAGGTGGTTTTTGACAAAGTGCGTTTTATTCCACAGTACTGCACAGGACTGCATAAATTCATGTTTGCTTGTGTGTACAATGTTGAATTACATAAGGAGAAGTTAAAAAAAAACGTTATTTAACTTTCATTTTAAAATTATATGACTTTTTTCACGTTAGTGAATTATTCCACAGTACTGCACAGGACTGCGTAAATTCATGTTTGCTTACGTGCAGAATGTTGAATTACATAAGATAAACTGAAAACAACCCGTTTTTTAACTTTCCTTTTCAAATTAAATGACTTTTTTCACATTAGTCCACTTTTGCCAAAACAGCTGTTTCAGACCGAGATAAGGTGCTTTTTGACAAAGTGTGTTTTGTTCCACAGTACTGCACAGGACTGCATAAATTCATGTTTGATTGTGTGTACAATGTTGAATTACATAAGTAGAAGTGAAAAAAAACCGTTATTTAACTTTCATTTTAAAATTATATGACTTTTTTCACGTTAGTGAATTATTCCACAGTACTGCACAGGACTGCGTAAATTCATGTTTGCTTACGTGCAGAATGTTGAACTACATAAGACAAACTGAAAACAACCCGTTTTTTAACTTTCCTTTTCAAATTAAATCACTTTTTTCACATTAGTGCACTTTTGCCAAAACAGCTGTTTCAGACCGAGATAAGGTGGTTTTTGACAAAGTGTGTTTTATTCCACAGTACTGCACAGGACTGCATAAATTCATGTTTGCTTGTGTGTACAATGTTGGATTACATAAGGACTAGTGAAAAAAAACGTTATTTGACTTTCAATTTAAAATTATATGACTTTTTTCACATTAGTGAATTATTCCACAGTACTGCACAGGACTGCGTAAATTCATGTTTGCTTACGTGCAGAATGTTGAATTAGATAAGATAAACTGAAAACAACCCGTTATTTAACTTTCCTTTTCAAATTAAATCACTTTATTCACATTAGTGCACTTTTGCCAAAACAGCTGTTTCAGACCGAGATAAGGTGCTTTTTGACAAAGTGTGTTTTATTCCACAGTACTGCACAGGACTGCATAAATTCATGTTTGCTTGTGTGTACAATGTTGAATTACATAAGGAGAAGTGAAAAAAAACCGTTATTTAACTTTCATTTTAAAATTATATGACTTTTTTCACATTAGTGAATTATTCCACAGTACTGCACAGGACTGCGTAAATTCATGTTTGCTTACGTGCAGAATGTTGAATTACATAAGATAAACTGAAAACAACCCGTTTTTTAACTTTCCTTTTCAAATTAAATCACTTTTTTCACATTAGTGCACTTTTGTTAAAACAGCTGTTACAGCCCGAGATAAGGTGGTTTTTGACAACGTGTGTTTTATTCCACAGTACTGCACAGGACTGCATAAATTCATGTTTGCTTGTGTGTACAATGTTGAATTACATAAGGAGAAGTGAAAAAAAACCGTTATTTAACTTTCATTTTAAAATTATATGACTTTTTTCACATTAGTGAATTAATCCACAGTACTGCACAGGACTGCGTAAATACATGTTTGCTGACGTGCAGAATGTTGAATTACATAAGGAGAAGTTAAAAAAAACCGTTATTTAACTTTCATTTTAAAATTATATGACTTTTTTCACATTAGTGAATTATTCCGCAGTACTGCACAGGAGTGCGTAAATTCATATTTGCTTACGTGCAGAATGTTGAATTACATAAGATAAACTGAAAACAACCCGTTTTGTAACTTTCCTTTTCAAATTAAATCACTTTTTTCACATTAGTGCACTTTTGCCAAAACAGCTGTTACAGCCCGAGATAAGGTGGTTTTTGACAACGTGTGTTTTATTCCACAGTACTGCACAGGACTGCATAAATTCATGTTTGCTTGTGTGTACAATGTTGAATTACATAAGGAGAAATGAAAAAAAAACGTTATTTAACTTTCATTTTAAAATTATATGACTTTTTTCACGTTAGTGAATTATTCCACAGTACTGCACAGGACTGCGTAAATTCATGTTTGCTTACGTGCAGAATGTTGAATTACATAAAATAAACTGAAAACAACCCGTTATTTAACTTTCCTTTTCAAATTAAATCACTTTTTTCACATTAGTGAATTATTCCACAATACTGCACAGGAGTGCGTAAATTCATATTTGCTTATGTGCAGAATGTTGAATTACATAAGATAAACTGAAAACAACCCGTTTTTTAACTTTCCTTTTCAAATTAAATCACTTTTTTCACATTAGTGCACTTTTGCCAAAACAGCTGTTTCAGACCGAGATAAGGTGGTTTTTGACAAAGTGTGTTTTATTCCACAGTACTGCACAGGACTGCGTAAATTCATGTTTGCTGACGTGCAGAATGTTGAATTACATAAGGAGAAGTTAAAAAAAACCGTTATTTAACTTTCATTTTAAAATTATATGACTTTTTTCACATTAGTGAATTATTCCACAGTACTGCACAGGAGTGCGTAAATTCATATTTGCTTACGTGCAGAATGTTGAATTACATAAGATAAACTGAAAACAACCCGTTATTTAACTTTCCTTTTCAAATTAAATCACTTTTTTCACATTAGTGAATTATTCCACAGTACTGCACAGGACTGCGTAAATTCATGTTTGCTTACGTGCAGAATGTTGAATTACATAAGATAAACTGAAAACAACCCGTTTTTTAACTTTCCTTTTCAAATTCAATCACTTTTTTCACATTAGTGCACTTTTGCCAAAACAGCTGTTTCAGACCGAGATAAGGTGCTTTTTGATAAAGTGTGTTTTATTCCACAGTACTGCACAGGACTGCATAAATTCATGTTTGCTTGTGTGTACAATGTTGAATTACATAAGGAGAAGTGAAAAAAAACCGTTATTTAACTTTCATTTTAAAATTATATGACTTTTTTCACATTAGTGAATTATTCCACAGTACTGCACAGGACTGCGTAAATTCATGTTTGCTTACGTGCAGAATGTTGAATTACATAAGATAAACTGAAAACAACCCGTTTCTTAACTTTCCTTTTCAAATTAAATCACTTTTTTCACATTAGTGCACTTTTGTCAAAACAGCTGTTACAGCCCGAGATAAGGTGGTTTTTGACAACGTGTGTTTTATTCCACAGTACTGCACAGGACTGCATAAATTCATGTTTGCTTGTGTGTACAATGTTGAATTACATAAGGAGAAGTGAAAAAAACCGTTTTTTAACTTTCATTTTAAAATTATATGACTTTTTTCACATTAGTGAATTAATCGACAGTACTGCACAGGACTGCGTAAATTCATGTTTACTGACGTGCAGAATGTTGAATTACATAAGGAGAAGTTAAAAAAAACCGTTATTTAACTTTCATTTTAAAATTTTATGACTTTTTTCACATTAGTGAATTATTCCACAGTACTGCACAGGAGTGCGTAAATTCATATTTGCTTACGTGCAGAATGTTGAAATACATAAGATAAACTGAAAAAAACCCGTTTTTTAACTTTCCTTTTCAAATTAAATCACTTTTTTCACATTGGTGCACTTTTGCCAAAACAGCTGTTTCAGACCGAGATAAGGTGCTTTTTGACAAAGTGTGTTATATTCCACAGTACTGCACAGGACTGCATAAATTCATGTTTGCTTGTGTGTACAATGTTAGATTACATAAGGACTAGTGAAAAAAAACGTTATTTGACTTTCAATTTAAAATTATATGACTTTTTTCACATTAGTGAATTATTCCACAGTGCTGCACAGGACTGCGTAAATTCATGTTTGCTTACGTGCAGAATGTTGAATTACATAAAGAGAAGTGAAAACAAACCGTTATTTAACTTTCACTATAAAATTATATGACTTTTTTCACGTTAGTGAATTATTCCACAGTACTGCACAGGACTGCGTAAATTCATGTTTGCTTACGTGCAGAATGTTGAATTACATAAGATAAACTGAAAACAACCCGTTTTTTAACTCTCCTTTTCAAATTCAATCACTTTTTTCACATTAGTGAACTTTTGCCAAAACAGCTGTTTCAGACCGAGATAAGGTGTTTTTTGACAAAGTGTGTTTTATTCCGCAAAACTGCACAGGACTGCATAAATTCATGTTTGCTTGTGTGTACAAATTTGAATTACATAAGGAGAAGTGAAAAAAAACCGTTATTTAACTTTCAATTTAAAATTATATGACTTTTTTCACATTAGTGAATTATTCCACAGTGCTGCACAGGACTGCGTAAATTCATGTTTGCTTACGTGCAGAATGTTGAATTACATAAAGAGAAGTGAAAACAACCCGTTATTTAACTCTCCTTTTCAAATTAAATCACTTTTTTCACATTAGTGCACTTTTGCCAAAACAGCTGTTTCAGACCGAGATAAGGTGGTTTTTGACAAAGTGTGTTTTATTCCGCAAAACTGCACAGGACTGCATGAATTCATGTTTGCTTGTGTGTACAATTTTGAATTACATAAGGAGAAGTGAAAAAAAACCGTTATTTAACTTTCATTTTAAAATTATATGACTTTTTTCACGTAAGTGAATTATTCCACAGTACTGCACAGGACTGCGTAAATTCATGTTTGCTTACGTGCAGAATGTTGAATTACATAAGATAAACTGAAAACAACCCGTTTTGTAACTTTCCTTTTCAAATTAAATCACTTTTTTCACATTAGTGAATTATTCCACAATACTGCACAGGAGTGCGTAAATTCATATTTGCTTATGTGCAGAATGTTGAATTACATAAGATAAACTGAAAACAACCCGTTTTTTAACTTTCCTTTTCAAATTAAATCACTTTTTTCACATTAGTGCACTTTTGCCAAAACAGCTGCTTCAGACCGAGATAAGGTGGTTTTTGACAAAGTGTGTTTTATTCCACAGTACTGCACAGGACTGCGTAAATTCATGTTTGCTGACGTGCAGAATGTTGAATTACATAAGGAGAAGTTAAAAAAAACCGTTATTTAACTTTCATTTTAAAATTATATGACTTTTTTCACATTAGTGAATTATTCCACAGTACTGCACAGGAGTGCGTAAATTCATATTTGCTTACGTGCAGAATGTTGAATTACATAAGATAAACTGAAAACAACCCGTTATTTAACTTTCCTTTTCAAATTAAATCACTTTTTTCACATTAGTGAATTATTCCACAGTACTGCACAGGACTGCGTAAATTCATGTTTGCTTACGTGCAGAATGTTGAATTACATAAGATAAACTGAAAACAACCCGTTATTTAACTTTCCTTTTCAAATTAAATCACTTTTTCACATTAGTGCACTTTTGCCAAAACAGCTGTTTCAGACCGAGATAAGGTGGTTTTGGACAAAGTGTGTTTTATTCCACAGTACTGCACAGGACTGCGTAAATTCATGTTTGCTTACGTGCAGAATGTTGAATTACATAGGATAAACTTAAAACAACCCGTTTTTTAACTTTCCTTTTCAAATTAAATCACTTCATTCACATTAGTGCACTTTTGCCAAAACAGCTGTTTCAGACCGAGATAAGGTGCTTTTTGATAAAGTGTGTTTTATTCCACAGTACTGCACAGGACTGCATAAATTCATGTTTGCTTGTGTGTACAATGTTGAATTACATAAGGAGAAGTGAAAAAAACCGTTATTTAACTTTCATTTTAAAATTATATGGCTTTTTTTCACATTAGTGAATTATTCCACAGTACTGCACAGGACTGCATAAATTCATGTTTGCTTGTGTGTACAATGTTGAATTACATAAGGAGAAGTGAAAAAAAACCGTTATTTAACTTCCATTTTAAAATTATATGACTTTTTTCACATTAGTGAATTATTCCACAGTACTGCACAGGACTGCGTAAATTCATGTTTGCTTACGTGCAGAATGTTGAATTACATAAGATAAACTGAAAACAAACCGTTTTTTAACTTTCCTTTTCAAATTAAATCACTTTTTTCACATTAGTGCACTTTTGTCAAAACAGCTGTTACAGCCCGAGATAAGGTGGTTTTTGACAACGTGTGTTTTATTCCACAGGACTGCACAGGACTGCATAAATGCATGTTTGCTTGTGTGTACAATGTTGAATTACATAAGGAGAAGTGAAAAAAAACCGTTTTTTAACTTTCATTTTAAAATTATATGACTTTTTTCACATTAGTGAATTAATCCACAGTACTGCACAGGACTGCGTAAATTCATGTTTGCTGACGTGCAGAATGTTGAATTACATAAGGAGAAGTTAAAAAAAACCGTTTTTTAACTTTCATTTTAAAATTATATGACTTTTTTCACATTAGTGAATTATTCCACAGTACTGCACAGGAGTGCGTAAATTCATATTTGCTTACGTGCAGAATGTTGAATTACATAAGGAGAAGTGAAAACAACCCGTTATTTAACTTTCCTTTTCAAATTAAATCACTTTTTTCACATTAGTGCACTTTTGCCAAAACAGCTGTTTCAGACCGAGATAAGGTGCTTTTTAACAAAGTGTGTTTTATTCCACAAAACTGCACAGGACTGCATAAATTCATGTTTGCTTGTGTGTACAATGTTGAATTACATAAGGAGAAGTGAAAACAAACCGTTATTTAACTTTCACTATAAAATTATATGACTTTTTTCACGTTAGTGAATTATTCCACAGTACTGCACAGGACTGCGTAAATTCATGTTTGCTTACGTGCAGAATGTTGAATTACATAAGATAAACTGAAAACAAACCGTTTTTTAACTTTCCTTTTCAAATTAAATCACTTTTTTCACATTAGTGCACTTTTGTCAAAACAGCTGTTACAGCCCGAGATAAGGTGCTTTTTGATAAAGTGTGTTTTATTCCACAGTACTGCACAGGACTGCATAAATTCATGTTTGCTTGTGTGTACAATGTTGAATTACATAAGGAGAAGTGAAAAAAACCGTTATTTAACTTTCATTTTAAAATTATATGACTTTTTTCACATTAGTGAATTATTCCACAGTACTGCACAGGACTGCGTAAATTCATGTTTGCTTACGTGCAGAATGTTGAATTACATAAGATAAACTGAAAACAACCCGTTTCTTAACTTTCCTTTTCAAATTAAATCACTTTTTTCACATTAGTGCACTTTTGTCAAAACAGCTGTTACAGCCCGAGATAAGGTGGTTTTTGACAAAGTGTGTTTTATTCCACAGTACTGCACAGGACTGCATAAATTCATGTTTGCTTGTGTGTACAATGTTGAATTACATAAGGAGAAGTGAAAAAAAAACCGTTTTTTAACTTTCATTTTAAAATTATATGACTTTTTTCACATTAGTGAATTAATCGACAGTACTGCACAGGACTGCGTAAATTCATGTTTACTGACGTGCAGAATGTTGAATTACATAAGGAGAAGTTAAAAAACCGTTATTTAACTTTCATTTTAAAATTTTATGACTTTTTTCACATTAGTGAATTATTCCACAGTACTGCACAGGAGTGCGTAAATTCATATTTGCTTACGTGCAGAATGTTGAAATACATAAGATAAACTGAAAAAAACCCGTTTTTTAACTTTCCTTTTCAAATTAAATCACTTTTTCACATTGGTGCACTTTTGCCAAAACAGCTGTTTCAGACCGAGATAAGGTGCTTTTTGACAAAGTGTGTTATATTCCACAGTACTGCACAGGACTGCATAAATTCATGTTTGCTTGTGTGTACAATGTTAGATTACATAAGGACTAGTGAAAAAAACGTTATTTGACTTTCAATTTAAAATTATATGACTTTTTTCACATTAGTGAATTATTCCACAGTGCTGCACAGGACTGCGTAAATTCATGTTTGCTTACGTGCAGAATGTTGAATTACATAAAGAGAAGTGAAAACAAACCGTTATTTAACTTTCACTATAAAATTATATGACTTTTTTCACGTTAGTGAATTATTCCACAGTACTGCACAGGACTGCGTAAATTCATGTTTGCTTACGTGCAGAATGTTGAATTGCATAAGATAAACTGAAAACAACCCGTTTTTTAACTCTCCTTTTCAAATTCAATCACTTTTTTCACATTAGTGAACTTTTGCCAAAACAGCTGTTTCAGACCGAGATAAGGTGTTTTTTGACAAAGTGTGTTTTATTCCGCAAAACTGCACAGGACTGCATAAATTCATGTTTGCTTGTGTGTACAAATTTGAATTACATAAGGAGAAGTGAAAAAAAACCGTTATTTAACTTTCAATTTAAAATTATATGACTTTTTTCACATTAGTGAATTATTCCACAGTGCTGCACAGGACTGCGTAAATTCATGTTTGCTTACGTGCAGAATGTTGAATTACATAAAGAGAAGTGAAAACAACCCGTTATTTAACTCTCCTTTTCAAATTAAATCACTTTTTTCACATTAGTGCACTTTTGCCAAAACAGCTGTTTCAGACCGAGATAAGGTGGTTTTTGACAAAGTGTGTTTTATTCCGCAAAACTGCACAGGACTGCATGAATTCATGTTTGCTTGTGTGTACAATTTTGAATTACATAAGGAGAAGTGGAAAAAAACCGTTATTTAACTTTCATTTTAAAATTATATGACTTTTTCACGTAAGTGAATTATTCCACAGTACTGCACAGGACTGCGTAAATTCATGTTTGCTTACGTGCAGAATGTTGAATTACATAAGATAAACTGAAAACAACCCGTTTTGTAACTTTCCTTTTCAAATTAAATCACTTTTTTCACATTAGTGAATTATTCCACAATACTGCACAGGAGTGCGTAAATTCATATTTGCTTATGTGCAGAATGTTGAATTACATAAGATAAACTGAAAACAACCCGTTTTTTAACTTTCCTTTTCAAATTAAATCACTTTTTTCACATTAGTGCACTTTTGCCAAAACAGCTGTTTCAGACCGAGATAAGGTGGTTTTTGACAAAGTGTGTTTTATTCCACAGTACTGCACAGGACTGCGTAAATTCATGTTTGCTGACGTGCAGAATGTTGAATTACATAAGGAGAAGTTAAAAAAACCGTTATTTAACTTTCATTTTAAAATTATATGACTTTTTTCACATTAGTGAATTATTCCACAGTACTGCACAGGAGTGCGTAAATTCATATTTGCTTACGTGCAGAATGTTGAATTACATAAGATAAACTGAAAACAACCCGTTATTTAACTTTCCTTTTCAAATTAAATCACTTTTTTCACATTAGTGAATTATTCCACAGTACTGCACAGGACTGCGTAAATTCATGTTTGCTTACGTGCAGAATGTTGAATTACATAAGATAAACTGAAAACAACCCGTTATTTAACTTTCCTTTTCAAATTAAATCACTTTTTTCACATTAGTGCACTTTTGCCAAAACAGCTGTTTCAGACCGAGATAAGGTGGTTTTGGACAAAGTGTGTTTTATTCCACAGTACTGCACAGGACTGCGTAAATTCATGTTTGCTTACGTGCAGAATGTTGAATTACATAGGATAAACTTAAAACAACCCGTTTTTTAACTTTCCTTTTCAAATTAAATCACTTCATTCACATTAGTGCACTTTTGCCAAAACAGCTGTTTCAGACCGAGATAAGGTGCTTTTTGATAAAGTGTGTTTTATTCCACAGTACTGCACAGGACTGCATAAATTCATGTTTGCTTGTGTGTACAATGTTGAATTACATAAGGAGAAGTGAAAAAAAACCGTTATTTAACTTTCATTTTAAAATTATATGGCTTTTTTCACATTAGTGAATTATTCCACAGTACTGCACAGGACTGCATAAATTCATGTTTGCTTGTGTGTACAATGTTGAATTACATAAGGAGAAGTGAAAAAAAACCGTTATTTAACTTTCATTTTAAAATTATATGACTTTTTTCACATTAGTGAATTATTCCACAATACTGCACAGGAGTGCGTAAATTCATATTTGCTTATGTGCAGAATGTTGAATTACATAAGATAAACTGAAAACAACCCGTTTTTTAACTTTCCTTTTCAAATTAAATCACTTTTTTCACATTAGTGCACTTTTGCCAAAACAGCTGTTTCAGACCGAGATAAGGTGGTTTTTGACAAAGTGTGTTTTATTCCACAGTACTGCACAGGACTGCGTAAATTCATGTTTGCTGACGTGCAGAATGTTGAATTACATAAGGAGAAGTTAAAAAAAACCGTTATTTAACTTTCATTTTAAAATTATATGACTTTTTTCACATTAGTGAATTATTCCACAGTACTGCACAGGAGTGCGTAAATTCATATTTGCTTACGTGCAGAATGTTGAATTACATAAGATAAACTGAAAACAACCCGTTATTTAACTTTCCTTTTCAAATTAAATCACTTTTTTCACATTAGTGAATTATTCCACAGTACTGCACAGGACTGCGTAAATTCATGTTTGCTTACGTGCAGAATGTTGAATTACATAAGATAAACTGAAAACAACCCGTTATTTAACTTTCCTTTTCAAATTAAATCACTTTTTTCACATTAGTGCACTTTTGCCAAAACAGCTGTTTCAGACCGAGATAAGGTGGTTTTGGACAAAGTGTGTTTTATTCCACAGTACTGCACAGGACTGCGTAAATTCATGTTTGCTTACGTGCAGAATGTTGAATTACATAGGATAAACTTAAAACAACCCGTTTTTTAACTTTCCTTTTCAAATTAAATCACTTCATTCACATTAGTGCACTTTTGCCAAAACAGCTGTTTCAGACCGAGATAAGGTGCTTTTTGATAAAGTGTGTTTTATTCCACAGTACTGCACAGGACTGCATAAATTCATGTTTGCTTGTGTGTACAATGTTGAATTACATAAGGAGAAGTGAAAAAAACCGTTATTTAACTTTCATTTTAAAATTATATGGCTTTTTTCACATTAGTGAATTATTCCACAGTACTGCACAGGACTGCATAAATTCATGTTTGCTTGTGTGTACAATGTTGAATTACATAAGGAGAAGTGAAAAAAACCGTTATTTAACTTTCATTTTAAAATTATATGACTTTTTTCACATTAGTGAATTATTCCACAGTACTGCACAGGACTGCGTAAATTCATGTTTGCTTACGTGCAGAATGTTGAATTACATAAGATAAACTGAAAACAACCCGTTTCTTAACTTTCCTTTTCAAATTAAATCACTTTTTTCACATTAGTGCACTTTTGTCAAAACAGCTGTTACAGCCCGAGATAAGGTGGTTTTTGACAACGTGTGTTTTATTCCACAGTACTGCACAGGACTGCATAAATTCATGTTTGCTTGTGTGTACAATGTTGAATTACATAAGGAGAAGTGAAAAAAAACCGTTTTTTAACTTTCATTTTAAAATTATATGACTTTTTTCACATTAGTGAATTATTCCACAGTACTGCACAGGAGTGCGTAAATTCATATTTGCTTACGTGCAGAATGTTGAATTACATAAGATAAACTGAAAACAACCCGTTATTTAACTTTCCTTTTCAAATTAAATCACTTTTTTCACATTAGTGAATTATTCCACAGTACTGCACAGGACTGCGTAAATTCATGTTTGCTTACGTGCAGAATGTTGAATTACATAAGATAAACTGAAAACAACCCGTTTTTTAACTTTCCTTTTCAAATTCAATCACTTTTTTCACATTAGTGCACTTTTGCCAAAACAGCTGTTTCAGACCGAGATAAGGTGCTTTTTGATAAAGTGTGTTTTATTCCACAGTACTGCACAGGACTGCATAAATTCATGTTTGCTTGTGTGTACAATGTTGAATTACATAAGGAGAAGTGAAAAAAACCGTTATTTAACTTTCATTTTAAAATTATATGACTTTTTTCACATTAGTGAATTATTCCACAGTACTGCACAGGACTGCGTAAATTCATGTTTGCTTACGTGCAGAATGTTGAATTACATAAGATAAACTGAAAACAACCCGTTTCTTAACTTTCCTTTTCAAATTAAATCACTTTTTTCACATTAGTGCACTTTTGTCAAAACAGCTGTTACAGCCCGAGATAAGGTGGTTTTTGACAACGTGTGTTTTATTCCACAGTACTGCACAGGACTGCATAAATTCATGTTTGCTTGTGTGTACAATGTTGAATTACATAAGGAGAAGTGAAAAAAAACCGTTTTTTAACTTTCATTTTAAAATTATATGACTTTTTTCACATTAGTGAATTAATCGACAGTACTGCACAGGACTGCGTAAATTCATGTTTACTGACGTGCAGAATGTTGAATTACATAAGGAGAAGTTAAAAAAAACCGTTATTTAACTTTCATTTTAAAATTTTATGACTTTTTTCACATTAGTGAATTATTCCACAGTACTGCACAGGAGTGCGTAAATTCATATTTGCTTACGTGCAGAATGTTGAAATACATAAGATAAACTGAAAAAAACCCGTTTTTTAACTTTCCTTTTCAAATTAAATCACTTTTTTCACATTGGTGCACTTTTGCCAAAACAGCTGTTTCAGACCGAGATAAGGTGCTTTTTGACAAAGTGTGTTATATTCCACAGTACTGCACAGGACTGCATAAATTCATGTTTGCTTGTGTGTACAATGTTAGATTACATAAGGACTAGTGAAAAAAACGTTATTTGACTTTCAATTTAAAATTATATGACTTTTTTCACATTAGTGAATTATTCCACAGTGCTGCACAGGACTGCGTAAATTCATGTTTGCTTACGTGCAGAATGTTGAATTACATAAAGAGAAGTGAAAACAAACCGTTATTTAACTTTCACTATAAAATTATATGACTTTTTTCACGTTAGTGAATTATTCCACAGTACTGCACAGGACTGCGTAAATTCATGTTTGCTTACGTGCAGAATGTTGAATTACATAAGATAAACTGAAAACAACCCGTTTTTTAACTCTCCTTTTCAAATTCAATCACTTTTTCACATTAGTGAACTTTTGCCAAAACAGCTGTTTCAGACCGAGATAAGGTGTTTTTTGACAAAGTGTGTTTTATTCCGCAAAACTGCACAGGACTGCATAAATTCATGTTTGCTTGTGTGTACAAATTTGAATTACATAAGGAGAAGTGAAAAAAAACCGTTATTTAACTTTCAATTTAAAATTATATGACTTTTTTCACATTAGTGAATTATTCCACAGTGCTGCACAGGACTGCGTAAATTCATGTTTGCTTACGTGCAGAATGTTGAATTACATAAAGAGAAGTGAAAACAACCCGTTATTTAACTCTCCTTTTCAAATTAAATCACTTTTTTCACATTAGTGCACTTTTGCCAAAACAGCTGTTTCAGACCGAGATAAGGTGGTTTTTGACAAAGTGTGTTTTATTCCGCAAAACTGCACAGGACTGCATGAATTCATGTTTGCTTGTGTGTACAATTTTGAATTACATAAGGAGAAGTGGAAAAAAAACCGTTATTTAACTTTCATTTTAAAATTATATGACTTTTTTCACGTAAGTGAATTATTCCACAGTACTGCACAGGACTGCGTAAATTCATGTTTGCTTACGTGCAGAATGTTGAATTACATAAGATAAACTGAAAACAACCCGTTTTGTAACTTTCCTTTTCAAATTAAATCACTTTTTTTCACATTAGTGAATTATTCCACAATACTGCACAGGAGTGCGTAAATTCATATTTGCTTATGTGCAGAATGTTGAATTACATAAGATAAACTGAAAACAACCCGTTTTTTAACTTTCCTTTTCAAATTAAATCACTTTTTTCACATTAGTGCACTTTTGCCAAAACAGCTGTTTCAGACCGAGATAAGGTGGTTTTTGACAAAGTGTGTTTTATTCCACAGTACTGCACAGGACTGCGTAAATTCATGTTTGCTGACGTGCAGAATGTTGAATTACATAAGGAGAAGTTAAAAAAACCGTTATTTAACTTTCATTTTAAAAATTATATGACTTTTTTCACATTAGTGAATTATTCCACAGTACTGCACAGGAGTGCGTAAATTCATATTTGCTTACGTGCAGAATGTTGAATTACATAAGATAAACTGAAAACAACCCGTTATTTAACTTTCCTTTTCAAATTAAATCACTTTTTTCACATTAGTGAATTATTCCACAGTACTGCACAGGACTGCGTAAATTCATGTTTGCTTACGTGCAGAATGTTGAATTACATAAGATAAACTGAAAACAACCCGTTATTTAACTTTCCTTTTCAAATTAAATCACTTTTTTCACATTAGTGCACTTTTGCCAAAACAGCTGTTTCAGACCGAGATAAGGTGGTTTTGGACAAAGTGTGTTTTATTCCACAGTACTGCACAGGACTGCGTAAATTCATGTTTGCTTACGTGCAGAATGTTGAATTACATAGGATAAACTTAAAACAACCCGTTTTTTAACTTTCCTTTTCAAATTAAATCACTTCATTCACATTAGTGCACTTTTGCCAAAACAGCTGTTTCAGACCGAGATAAGGTGCTTTTTGATAAAGTGTGTTTTATTCCACAGTACTGCACAGGACTGCATAAATTCATGTTTGCTTGTGTGTACAATGTTGAATTACATAAGGAGAAGTGAAAAAAAACCGTTATTTAACTTTCATTTTAAAATTATATGGCTTTTTTCACATTAGTGAATTATTCCACAGTACTGCACAGGACTGCATAAATTCATGTTTGCTTGTGTGTACAATGTTGAATTACATAAGGAGAAGTGAAAAAAAACCGTTATTTAACTTTCATTTTAAAATTATATGACTTTTTTCACATTAGTGAATTATTCCACAATACTGCACAGGAGTGCGTAAATTCATATTTGCTTATGTGCAGAATGTTGAATTACATAAGATAAACTGAAAACAACCCGTTTTTTAACTTTCCTTTTCAAATTAAATCACTTTTTTCACATTAGTGCACTTTTGCCAAAACAGCTGTTTCAGACCGAGATAAGGTGGTTTTTGACAAAGTGTGTTTTATTCCACAGTACTGCACAGGACTGCGTAAATTCATGTTTGCTGACGTGCAGAATGTTGAATTACATAAGGAGAAGTTAAAAAAACCGTTATTTAACTTTCATTTTAAAATTATATGACTTTTTTCACATTAGTGAATTATTCCACAGTACTGCACAGGAGTGCGTAAATTCATATTTGCTTACGTGCAGAATGTTGAATTACATAAGATAAACTGAAAACAACCCGTTATTTAACTTTCCTTTTCAATTTAAATCACTTTTTTCACATTAGTGAATTATTCCACAGTACTGCACAGGACTGCGTAAATTCATGTTTGCTTACGTGCAGAATGTTGAATTACATAAGATAAACTGAAAACAACCCGTTATTTAACTTTCCTTTTCAAATTAAATCACTTTTTTCACATTAGTGCACTTTTGCCAAAACAGCTGTTTCAGACCGAGATAAGGTGGTTTTGGACAAAGTGTGTTTTATTCCACAGTACTGCACAGGACTGCGTAAATTCATGTTTGCTTACGTGCAGAATGTTGAATTACATAGGATAAACTTAAAACAACCCGTTTTTTAACTTTCCTTTTCAAATTAAATCACTTCATTCACATTAGTGCACTTTTGCCAAAACAGCTGTTTCAGACCGAGATAAGGTGCTTTTTGATAAAGTGTGTTTTATTCCACAGTACTGCACAGGACTGCATAAATTCATGTTTGCTTGTGTGTACAATGTTGAATTACATAAGGAGAAGTGAAAAAAAACCGTTATTTAACTTTCATTTTAAAATTATATGGCTTTTTTCACATTAGTGAATTATTCCACAGTACTGCACAGGACTGCATAAATTCATGTTTGCTTGTGTGTACAATGTTGAATTACATAAGGAGAAGTGAAAAAAAACCGTTATTTAACTTTCATTTTAAAATTATATGACTTTTTTCACATTAGTGAATTATTCCACAGTACTGCACAGGACTGCGTAAATTCATGTTTGCTTACGTGCAGAATGTTGAATTACATAAGATAAACTGAAAACAACCCGTTTCTTAACTTTCCTTTTCAAATTAAATCACTTTTTTCACATTAGTGCACTTTTGTCAAAACAGCTGTTACAGCCCGAGATAAGGTGGTTTTTGACAACGTGTGTTTTATTCCACAGTACTGCACAGGACTGCATAAATTCATGTTTGCTTGTGTGTACAATGTTGAATTACATAAGGAGAAGTGAAAAAAAACCGTTTTTTAACTTTCATTTTAAAATTATATGACTTTTTTCACATTAGTGAATTAATCGACAGTACTGCACAGGACTGCGTAAATTCATGTTTACTGACGTGCAGAATGTTGAATTACATAAGGAGAAGTGAAAATAAACCGTTATTTAACTTTCATTTTAAAATTTTATGACTTTTTTCACATTAGTGAATTATTCCACAGTACTGCACAGGACTGCGTAAATTCATGTTTGGTTACGTGCAGAATGTTGAATTACATAAGATAAACTGAAAACAACCCGTTTTTTAACTTTCCTTTTCAAATTAAATCACTTTTTTCACATTGGTGCACTTTTGCCAAAACAGCTGTTTCAGACCGAGATAAGGTGCTTTTTGACAAAGTGTGTTATATTCCACAGTACTGCACAGGACTGCATAAATTCATGTTTGCTTGTGTGTACAATGTTAGATTACATAAGGACTAGTGAAAAAAACGTTATTTGACTTTCAATTTAAAATTATATGACTTTTTCACATTAGTGAATTATTCCACAGTGCTGCACAGGACTGCGTAAATTCATGTTTGCTTACGTGCAGAATGTTGAATTACATAAAGAGAAGTGAAAACAAACCGTTATTTAACTTTCACTATAAAATTATATGACTTTTTTCACGTTAGTGAATTATTCCACAGTACTGCACAGGACTGCGTAAATTCATGTTTGCTTACGTGCAGAATGTTGAATTACATAAGATAAACTGAAAACAACCCGTTTTTTAACTCTCCTTTTCAAATTCAATCACTTTTTTCACATTAGTGAACTTTTGCCAAAACAGCTGTTTCAGACCGAGATAAGGTGTTTTTTGACAAAGTGTGTTTTATTCCGCAAAACTGCACAGGACTGCATAAATTCATGTTTGCTTGTGTGTACAAATTTGAATTACATAAGGAGAAGTGAAAAAAACCGTTATTTAACTTTCAATTTAAAATTATATGACTTTTTTTCACATTAGTGAATTATTCCACAGTGCTGCACAGGACTGCGTAAATTCATGTTTGCTTACGTGCAGAATGTTGAATTACATAAAGAGAAGTGAAAACAACCCGTTATTTAACTCTCCTTTTCAAATTAAATCACTTTTTTCACATTAGTGCACTTTTGCCAAAACAGCTGTTTCAGACCGAGATAAGGTGGTTTTTGACAAAGTGTGTTTTATTCCGCAAAACTGCACAGGACTGCATGAATTCATGTTTGCTTGTGTGTACAATTTTGAATTACATAAGGAGAAGTGAAAAAAAACCGTTATTTAACTTTCATTTTAAAATTATATGACTTTTTTCACGTAAGTGAATTATTCCACAGTACTGCACAGGACTGCGTAAATTCATGTTTGCTTACGTGCAGAATGTTGAATTACATAAGATAAACTGAAAACAACCCGTTTTGTAACTTTCCTTTTCAAATTAAATCACTTTTTTCACATTAGTGAATTATTCCACAATACTGCACAGGAGTGCGTAAATTCATATTTGCTTATGTGCAGAATGTTGAATTACATAAGATAAACTGAAAACAACCCGTTTTTTAACTTTCCTTTTCAAATTAAATCACTTTTTTCACATTAGTGCACTTTTGCCAAAACAGCTGTTTCAGACCGAGATAAGGTGGTTTTTGACAAAGTGTGTTTTATTCCACAGTACTGCACAGGACTGCGTAAATTCATGTTTGCTGACGTGCAGAATGTTGAATTACATAAGGAGAAGTTAAAAAAACCGTTATTTAACTTTCATTTTAAAATTATATGACTTTTTCACATTAGTGAATTATTCCACAGTACTGCACAGGAGTGCGTAAATTCATATTTGCTTACGTGCAGAATGTTGAATTACATAAGATAAACTGAAAACAACCCGTTATTTAACTTTCCTTTTCAAATTAAATCACTTTTTTCACATTAGTGAATTATTCCACAGTACTGCACAGGACTGCGTAAATTCATGTTTGCTTACGTGCAGAATGTTGAATTACATAAGATAAACTGAAAACAACCCGTTATTTAACTTTCCTTTTCAAATTAAATCACTTTTTTCACATTAGTGCACTTTTGCCAAAACAGCTGTTTCAGACCGAGATAAGGTGGTTTTGGACAAAGTGTGTTTTATTCCACAGTACTGCACAGGACTGCGTAAATTCATGTTTGCTTACGTGCAGAATGTTGAATTACATAGGATAAACTTAAAACAACCCGTTTTTTAACTTTCCTTTTCAAATTAAATCACTTCATTCACATTAGTGCACTTTTGCCAAAACAGCTGTTTCAGACCGAGATAAGGTGCTTTTTGATAAAGTGTGTTTTATTCCACAGTACTGCACAGGACTGCATAAATTCATGTTTGCTTGTGTGTACAATGTTGAATTACATAAGGAGAAGTGAAAAAAAACCGTTATTTAACTTTCATTTTAAAATTATATGGCTTTTTTCACATTAGTGAATTATTCCACAGTACTGCACAGGACTGCGTAAATTCATGTTTGATGACGTGCAGAATGTTGAATTACATAAGATAAACTGAAAACAACCCGTTTTTTAACTTTCCTTTTCAAATTAAATCACTTTTTTCACATTAGTGCACTTTTGCCAAAACAGCTGTTTCAGACCGAGATAAGGTGCTTTTTGATAAAGTGTGTTTTATTCCACAGTACTGCACAGGACTGCATAAATTCATGTTTGCTTGTGTGTACAATGTTGAATTACATAAGGAGAAGTGAAAAAAAACCGTTTTTTAACTTTCATTTTAAAATTATATGACTTTTTTCACATTAGTGAATTATTCCACAGTGCTGCACAGGACTGCGTAAATCCATGTTTGCTTACGTGCAGAATGTTGAATTACATAAAGAGAAGTGAAAACAACCCGTTATTTAACTCTCCTTTTCAAATTAAATCACTTTTTTCACATTAGTGCACTTTTGCCAAAACAGCTGTTTCAGACCGAGATAAGGTGGTTTTTGACAAAGTGTGTTTTATTCCACAGTACTGCACAGGACTGCATAAATTCATGTTTGCTTGTGTGTACAATGTTGAATTACATAAGGACTAGTGAAAAAAAACGTTATTTGGCTTTCAATTTAAAATTATATGACTTTTTTCACGTAAGTTAATTATTCCACAGTACTGCACAGGACTGCGTAAATTCATATTTGCTTACGTGCAGAATGTTGAATTACATAAGATAAACTGAAAACAACCCGTTTTTTAACTTTCCTTTTCAAATTAAATCACTTTTTTCACATTAGTGCACTTTTGCCAAAACAGCTGTTTCAGACCGAGATAAGGTGCTTTTTGACAAAGTGTGTTTTATTCCACAGTACTGCACAGGACTGCATAAATTCATGTTTGCTTGTGTGTACAATGTTGAATTACATAAGGAGAAGTGAAAAAAAAACGTTATTTAACTTTCATTTTAAAATTATATGGCTTTTTTCACATTAGTGAATTATTCCACAGTACTGCACAGGACTGCGTAAATTCATGTTTGATGACGTGCAGAATGTTGAATTACATAAGATAAACTGAAAACAACCCGTTTTTTAACTTTCCTTTTCAAATTAAATCACTTTTTCACATTAGTGCACTTTTGCCAAAACAGCTGTTTCAGACCGAGATAAGGTGCTTTTTGACAAAGTGTGTTTTATTCCACAGTACTGCACAGGACTGCATAAATTCATGTTTGCTTGTGTGTACAATGTTGAATTACATAAGGAGAAGTGAAAAAAAAACGTTTTTTAACTTTCATTTTAAAATTATATGACTTTTTTCACATTAGTGAATTATTCCACAGTGCTGCACAGGACTGCGTAAATCCATGTTTGCTTACGTGCAGAATGTTGAATTACATTAAGAGAAGTGAAAAGAACCCGTTATTTAACTCTCCTTTTCAAATTAAATCACTTTTTTCACATTAGTGCACTTTTGCCAAAACAGCTGTTTCAGACCGAGATAAGGTGGTTTTTGACAAAGTGTGTTTTATTCCACAGTACTGCACAGGACTGCATAAATTCATGTTTGCTTGTGTGTACAATGTTGAATTACATAAGGACTAGTGAAAAAAAACGTTATTTGACTTTCAATTTAAAATTATATGACTTTTTTCACGTAAGTTAATTATTCCACAGTACTGCACAGGACTGCGTAAATTCATATTTGCTTACGTGCAGAATGTTGAATTACATAAGATAAACTGAAAACAACCCGTTTTTTAACTTTCCTTTTCAAATTAAATCACTTTTTTCACATTAGTGCACTTTTGCCAAAACAGCTGTTTCAGACCGAGATAAGGTGCTTTTTGACAAAGTGTGTTTTATTCCACAGTACTGCACAGGACTGCATAAATTCATGTTTGCTTGTGTGTACAATGTTGAATTACATAAGGAGAAGTGAAAAAAACCGTTATTTAACTTTCATTTTAAAATTATATGGCTTTTTTCACATTAGTGAATTATTCCACAGTACTGCACAGGACTGCGTAAATTCATGTTTGATGACGTGCAGAATGTTGAATTACATAAGGAGAAGTGAAAAAAAAACGTTATTTAACTTTCATTTTAAAATTATATGACTTTTTCACGTTAGTGAATTATTCCACAGTACTGCACAGGACTGCGTAAATTCATGTTTGCTTACGTGCAGAATGTTGAATTACATAAGATAAACTGAAAACAACCCGTTTTTTAACTTTCCTTTTCAAATTAAATCACTTTTTTCACATTAGTGCACTTTTGCCAAAACAGCTGTTTCAGACCGAGATAAGGTGGTTTTTGACAAAGTGTGTTTTATTCCACAGTACTGCACAGGACTGCATAAATTCATGTTTGCTTGTGTGTACAATGTTGGATTACATAAGGACTAGTGAAAAAAACGTTATTTGACTTTCAATTTAAAATTATATGACTTTTTTCACATTAGTGAATTATTCCACAGTACTGCACAGGACTGCGTAAATTCATGTTTGCTTACGTGCAGAATGTTGAATTACATAAGATAAACTGAAAACAACCCGTTATTTAACTTTCCTTTTCAAATTAAATCACTTTTTCACATTAGTGCACTTTTGCCAAAACAGCTGTTACAGCCCGAGATAAGGTGGTTTTTGACAACGTGTGTTTTATTCCACAGTACTGCACAGGACTGCATAAATTCATGTTTGCTTGTGTGTACAATGTTGAATTACATAAGGAGAAGTGAAAAAAAACGTTATTTAACTTTCATTTTAAAATTATATGACTTTTTTCACGTTAGTGAATTATTCCACAGTACTGCACAGGACTGCGTAAATTCATGTTTACTTACGTGCAGAATGTTGAATTACATAAGATAAACTGAAAACAACCCGTTTTTTAACTTTCCTTTTCAAATTAAATCACTTTTTTCACATTAGTGCACTTTTGCCAAAACAGCTGTTACAGCCCGAGATAAGGTGGTTTTTGACAACGTGTGTTTTATTCCACAGGACTGCACAGGACTGCATAAATTCATGTTTGCTTGTGTGTACAATGTTGAATTACATAAGGAGAAGTGAAAAAACCGTTATTTAACTTTCATTTTAAAATTATATGACTTTTTTCACGTTAGTGAATTAATCGACAGTACTGCACAGGACTGCGTAAATTCATGTTTGCTGACGTGCAGAATGTTGAATTACATAAGGAGAAGTAAAAAAAAACCGTTATTTAACTTTCATTTTAAAATTATATGACTTTTTTCACGTTAGTGAATTATTACACAGTACTGCACAGGACTGCATAAATTCATGTTTGCTTGTGTGTACAATGTTGAATTACATGAGGAGAAGTGAAAAAAAACCGTTATTTAACTGTCATTTTAAAATTATATGACTTTTTTCACGTTAGTGAATTATTCCACAGTACTGCACAGGACTGCGTAAATTCATGTTTGCTTACGTGCAGAATGTTGAATTACATAAGATAAACTGAAAACAACACGTTTTTTAACTTTCCTTTTCAAATTAAATCACTTCTTTCACATTAGTGCACTATTGTCAAAACAGCTGTTACAGCCCGAGATAAGGTGGTTTTTGACAACGTGTGTTTTATTCCACAGTACTGCACAGGACTGCATAAATTCATGTTTGCTTGTGTGTACAATGTTGAATTACATAAGGAGAAGTGAAAAAAAAACGTTTTTTAACTTTAATTTTAAAATTATATGACTTTTTTCACATTAGTGAATTATTCCACAGTACTGCACAGGACTGCGTAAATTCATGTTTGCTTACGTGCAGAATGTTGAATTACATAAGATAAACTGAAAACAACCCGTTTTTTAACTTTCCTTTTCAAATTAAATCACTTTTTTCACATTAGTGCACTTTTGCCAAAACAGCTGTTACAGCCCGAGATAAGGTGGTTTTTGACAACGTGTGTTTTATTCCACAGGACTGCACAGGACTGCATAAATTCATGTTTGCTTTTTTGTACATTGTTGAATTACATAAGGAGAAGTGAAAAAAAACCGTTTTTTAACTTTCATTTTAAAATTATATGACTTTTTTCACGTTAGTGAATTAATCGACAGTACTGCACAGGACTGCGTAAATTCATGTTTGCCTGTGTGGAAAACGTGGAATTACATAAGGTGACGTGAAAAAACACCGGTATTTTACCTTCCATCCATCCATCCATCCATCCATCTTCTACCGCTTGTTCCTGCACTGAGGGTCGCGGGGGGACTGGAGCCTATCCCAGAGCAACGGGCGGAGGCAGGGTACACCCTGGACTGGTCACCAGCCAATCGCAGGGTTAACACAGAGACAAGCAACCATTCGCTCTCACACTCAAACCTACGGGTAATTTAGAGTATTCAATCAGCCTAACCCCAATCATGCATGTCTTTGGACTGTGGGAGGAAGCGGGAGTACCCGGAGAGAACCCACGCAGGCACAGGGAGAACATGCAAACTCCACACACAAAGTCCCCAGCCTCCATCCCAACGGGGATTCGAACCCGAGGCCTTCTTGATGTGAGGCGACAGTGCTAACCACCACACCACACCACCGTGCCGCCCATATTTTAACTTTCCTTTAAAAATTAAATGAATTTTTTCTTGGATGCAGTGAAACACCTCCCTCGTCGGAGAAAGGAGGGGCTAAAGCTCTGACTGACTTCTTTCGAGACAATGTCCCGACATCTTCTGAAATGGCCAGAATAATGATGAAGATCCACACAGTTGTGTGGCTGTAAAAAGCATCTTCACTGGGCACTGGCAGCCTGCAACAATCAACTGGGCTTCATCTGGAGCAGGCGATGACCCTCATGATATAGCCTCCAGGGACTTCAACAAAGCGCCTGGTCACCAAGGTGACCACTGAACATGGGGCATGAAGACTCGGACACCTGCTACCACTGTGGTCGGAATGGACACTGGTCACGAGACGGAGAAGAGGAAGAGGACGTGGCAGAGGGAACCCGCAGGGCAGAGAACGGGACATTCAGAGCACCAATTCTATTTGGAACCACGGCAACAACTGGACTGACAAGAAAGAGAGGTGGAGCCATCCAACCACGATTCAGGCACAGTATCACACCACACCACACCACCGCTGGAACATCCGGGCACGAACGTGACTAACCTATTCGTGTATTATGCTAATATTTCTGATCAAATTATAAACAAGTTACCTACACTAGAGAAAACCGTGTGAGAGACTAAACTTCGATTTGTGGTGGACACGGGAGCCACCCACTCTGTGATACAAGCCAAATCTCTCCCCAACACTCGCACGAGTGGTAGATCTCTGTACTCACTGGGAGCAAGTGGAGTGCACGTCAGAGAAACGTTCTCCGTTCCCCTCCAGTGTAAATTTGAAAACCACACGTTTAAACATGCATTCCTGATATCTCCGTCATGTCCATTAAAACTGGTAGGCTGTGACCTTATTTTAGCTCTGCGAATAAACTTAATATCAACCCCAGAGGGATTAGAGCTCGAGCGTCCATCCCCCTCATCGGTTACTCCTGTAACCCTTAAATTTAAATGGATTTATATTTGGGGGCTGCCCCATCCAGAGTCGAGCATGCCATTACAATGGGCAAAAGGCAGAGTGGGCCCTGCTGCACATCTGCAAACAGATGATGCAGTGCACTGTACCACCCATGTGGCACCAAGCCAGGACACAAATTATGAGGAGCGTTTCTAAGCACAAGCCTCAGTTCACCTAACCACACATACTATGTACTGGCATCCCATGCGCTGCGCTGTGTCTGTCAACTTGTCTGTGTGTGTCTGTCAACTTGTCTGTGTGTGCCTGTCAACTGTTTGATGTTCCGTCCAGTACTCCCCACATCTCCCTGTCAAAAGGGCCAGAAGATCATTGGAAGGACCTCGGACCTTGGATTAATCTGTGTCGCCCCGCCACTGATTGGGAGGACACATCTGACCCATATGTCCAGTATTCTACATCACTCCAAGTTCACTCTATGTCACACTTTACCGATGTCCCGGCAATGGCCACAGTTATTGTGGTACGGGACTGTCTCTCACTCCTCTAACCGCTCACACTAATCTTTCTGACCCTGTATCTGCAGGTAACGCTCGTGGAGATGAAGCGGCAAAGACAGCTGCTGCCCTGCCAGGCCCACCGTCCACTCTCTGTGTTGTAAAGCTTCCCTCGTCGCTGTTTGGATTTTTGAGTCTTGGCCCTCCGAAAAGGCCCACAGGAAGCACAAGGAAGTAATAACTCGTGGTTATTTATGATGTTCTTTTATTTTTAATAACTGTGACCACAGGACATAAAGCTGAAATTAATCTAAAATGAAAAAGTTATATAAAATTGTCACTGGGCAGTAATCAATTAGCTGCACATATAGTCTAAATCAGGGGTCGCCAACCCCGGTGCCCGCGGGCGCCATATCAGTCGCCCGCAGGCCAGTTCTAAAAATAGACCTAATCACGAACTATCACTGTGTAAAAATTTGATTAAATTGTGTTGCCATTCTTTTTGAATTGCATTTACAGTGATGTAAATTAAAAACAAAAAGTATAAAAAATATCTAAAAACCTAAAAAAAAAAAACTAAAAAGCAAAATTCGCTAATATGAGAACTCTGACGTAGTACGGGGCAGAGGTCAGGCTAGCACGCATGAGAAACTTGACCTTGGTCTTGAGCGGCAGGAAGACGAAAGCAGTTTTACCAACATAAACATGGCGGAAAAAAGGAAGAAAACGTACTATTTTCACAGTGAATGGGAGGAAGAATTCTTTTTCACTAATGTTAAAGAAAACTGTGTGTGTCTCATTTGCGGTGCAACTGTGGCGACGGCAAAGCGGCACAACGTTGAAAGACACTTCAGCACTTGTCACAAAAGCTACCATGCTAAGTACCCACCCGGCAGCGAACTACGGACAGAAAAGGCCCGCGAGTTAAAGGCAGCTTTGGACAAACAGCAGTCTTTTTTTACAAGGCCGGTGAAAAACTCTGAAAAATCAACTGAAGCCTCTTTTAGAGCTACACATTTTTTGATAAAGAAGAAGAAGGCATTTTCAGATGGGGAAGTTCTCAAAGAAGCAATGATCATTATTGCTAACATTGTACTTAAAGACAAGAAGAATGGAAGCGATATCCTCTCCACTCTCTCCGATGTATAGCTGGGGGCGAACATGATGGCTCGAAGGGTGTCTGCTATGTCTGGGAACTTGACGGAACAGCTGGACCGGGATCTGGCTAGGTGCAGGTGGTTTAGCATCCAGTGCGACGAGTCTGTGGATAACAGCAGTACCGCGCAGCTGATGATCTTTATACGGATGGTATTTGATGATTTCTCCACAAAAGAAGAACTCCTGACACTACTGCCCCTGAAGACAACTACGAGGGAGTTGACATTTATAACGCAGTGAGGAGTTTTTTCACGGAGAAAAATGTACCACTGGAAAAGCTGGTATTGGTGACTACAGACGGAGCTCCTGCTATGACCGGCCGGCATGCAGGTTTCATCGCACACTGTAAAGGTGACACAGACTTCCCACCATTTCTGCATTACCACTGCATTATTCACCAGCAGGCGATATGTGCAAAAGTTACCAGCTTTGAGCATGTGATGACTCCGTGGTGAAGATTATAAACGGCATCCGCTCCAACGCTAAACAGCACAGAACATTTAAGGTGCTATTGGAGGAGCTGTCAGCTGAATATGGAGACCTGTTACTGCACACAGAAATCCGATGGCTGAGCAGGGGACGTATTTTGAAAAGTTTTTCTCGCTTTTGGATGAAATCAAAGAGTTCATGCAGTCCAAAGGTGAAGACACCTCTCTGCTGGAGGACACTGAGTGGATACTGGACCTTGCATTTTTAACTGACATTACTGGGAAACTAAACCTTTTGAACTGTGAGCTGCAGGGCAAAGGTAAAACTGTTGCTGACATGATAAGTTCTGTCAATGCATTTAAAACCAAGATGAGCATTTTCGCCATGCATTTAAAGACAAAAAAGTGCTGCACTTTCCCTCTGTGCAGTCAGTGCTGAAAGACAATGCTTCTGCATCTGAGACTTTAGAAAAAGCTGCAGAAAAGTACTCTCAAGTCATAAACAGACTTGGGCAAGAGTTTGAGAAGAGGCTTTGTGACTTTGATCAGCTTGAGCCATGTGTGTCATTCATTTCCAATCCTTTCATGCAAGTGGATAAAACATGCATTGCTGAGCAACTAAGTGCAATGTTCAACTTGGATGTTGGTCAGGTGGAGATGGAAATTGTAACCTTGCAAAATGACCTCCACCTCAAAGCCAACCAGGCTGCACCAAACTTTTGGTGCCTTGCAAATACTGAAAAGTACAGTGGTGTGTGCACAGCAGCCATGAAAGTTGCCAGCATGTTTGGTTCAACCTATCTGTGTGAATCAGCCTATTCTGATATGAACTTCATTGAGAACAAACACAGAACACGCCTCACTGATGCACATCTGCAAGAGTCACTGAGAGTTGCAGTGTCAATTTACATCCCAGATTACAGTACACTGGTGAAGAGCATGCAATGCCAGGCTTCCCACTAACAGATAAAGAAACAAATGACAGATGTTGTTGGTGGCAACATGTCAGTGCCATGGCAAAGATAGATTTAAAATACTGAAAAACTGTGACAGATGTGTTACTAAGTTTAACAGACATGATGATTTGTTTTAATGCAGGGGTGTCCAAACTGTTCCAGAAAGGGCCGTGTGGCTGCAGCTTCTTGTTCAACCCAGCAGCAGCACACCAGACTGGACTCACTTAATCAACTCACCTGACTCTTCAGACAGCTGATTGGTCAAACTGTGTGTTTTACTGGTAGCAGGTTCTTGTTCCAACCTGGTCTAAATGAATTATACTGAATCAAAATCACTTAATTATACAACACAAAACCAGTATTTACCAGTAAAAATTAACATTATACATGCAAAAGAAAAATAATGAGATGATGAGCAAGAAGAAAGTATCAGCAAAAGAATTGCATGCGATGATAATATGGAAGAAAAGTTGAAATGTTGGGAAAAACGAATATGATAACTGCCAGAGAGAGCAATGACAGAAGGCAATGAATGCAATTGAAAGTAAGGAAAGTTAAGTTAAGCCCAAGCAGAAAACTCACCCTTCCCCTTCTTCTGCCCTTCTCTATCCATCTCTGGACAGTTGGAAATCCGATGCCGGACCATCCGCCTCTCTTGAAACTACCTATCCGCCACCCTATCAACCACCACCACCATCCAGCCTGACTGCCCCCTCGTACCCCGAGCTACACCCCAACGGCTGAAATTAATTTAAAATGAAAAAGTTATATAAAATTGTCACTGGGCAGTAATCAATTAGCTGCACATATAGTCTAAATGAATTATATTGAATCAAAATCACTAAATTATACAACACAAAACCAGTATCTACCAGTAAAAATTAACATTTTACATGCACAAGAAAGCTGGCTAAAGGTAGCCTGAGATGCTCAGTAAGTTAGCTTATTACGCTAGCGCGAGTTAGCGTAAAGTCTAATTAGCGATTAGCTTATAGCAGTAATAACATGCTTACTAGAACAAACATTCCGTAAATATCACAGCATACAGTTGTTATCATCTTTTACATGTACAAATTATTATAGTATACTATTAACTAGCTTAACATTAGCTTACCAATGGGCAGTGTGCTCCTGTATAGCTCCAAAGCAAAATTAATAGCTTGAGATGAACCGTTAACCCGGAAGTCACCAAGCCCCTTTCACATTAAAATGCTCAACTTCAAAACAAATTAAAGAAGACTAAATCTTGAAATAGCCAACTTAAACCTTTATAATAATGATAAATAACACAAAAATTCAGAGGACTTCACACAAAATTCAGAGGACTTAACACTCTCTGTCTGCCATCCAGTCACTCGCCACACAGAAAGATAAGAATTTCAAATTCTATTTGCAGGAATTCCGCCAGTGCCTGAAAAGGGCTGGGAAAATCACCAAAGACTCCAGTCACCCAGCACATGGGCTCTTCACCTTCCTGCCTTCTGGGAGGCGCTACAGGAGCCAAAGACCACCAGGTACCGGAACAGCTTCTTCCCCACGGCTGCCACACTCCTGAACTCGGCCTCCTGACAGATGAACCACACGGACACAATGGACTGAAAAACACATACACCCACAGCCACCCACACTCACAACAATGACAGACTGTATTCTCATACACACAACAATAGCACATGGACTGAACCGCCATTTACAATTTACAAGGACCGTATGTCCTTATGTCCTGTAACTAATTTAACCTGCACTACTGTAAATATTTCCAATACTGCACTACCACTGTACATACAATCATACTGTTCATAATATTTATAGTTCATATCTTAGCCTTATATAACCCGTTATATACTCACATTCATAGTCGGTTTATAGCCTTCATACATTGGGTTGCCCTGAGGGCCTCCCACTTGGACCAATGGCATGGTGAAGGTGGGTACCAAGGGCCTGTTGTCCCCTTCTCTCATCCTCTGGTGGCCAGAGGGGAGAGAGATCTTCTTGGGCTCACCCCACAGGCTGTCTCTGAGGTTGTTGGGTGGAGTCCTTCTGGCAGGTCATGGTCATCTGGGGTGGGTAGGGGCCCTTTGGGGTGTAGGAGGTCGCGAGGGGGCAGTCAGGCTGGATGTTTTTTGACAAAGCTGCAGAAAAGTACTCTCAAGTCATAAACAGACTTTGGCAAGAGTTTGAGAAGAGGCTTTGTGACTTTGATCAGCTTGAGCCACGTGTGTCATTCATTTCCAATCCTTTCATGCAAGTGGATACAACATGCATTGCTGAGCAACTAAGTGCAATGTTCAACTTGGATGTTGGTCAGGTGGAGATGGAAATTGTAACCTTGCAAAATGACCTCCACCTCAAAGCCAACCAGGCTGCACCAAACTTTTGGTGCCTTGCAAATACTGAAAAGTACAGTGGTGTGTGCACAGCAGCCATGAAAGTTGCCAGCATGTTTGGTTCAACCTATCTGTGTGAATCAGCCTATTCTGATATGAACTTCATTAAGAACAAACACAGAACACGCCTCACTGATGCACATCTGTAAGAGTCACTGAGAGTTGCAGTGTCAACTTACATCCCAGATTACAGTACACTGGTGAAGAGCATGTAATGCCAGGCTTCCCACTAACAGATAAAGAAACAAATGACAGATGTTGTTGGTGGCAACATGGCAGTGCCATGGCAAAGATAGATTTAAAATACTGAAAAACTGTTACAGATGTGTTACTAAGTTTAACAGACATGATGATTTGTTTTAATGCAGGGTGTCCAAACTGTTCCACAAAGGGCCGTGTGGCTGCAGGTTCTTGTTCAACCCAGCAGCAGCACACCAGACTGGACTCACTTAATCAACTAACCTGACTCTTCAGACAGCTGATTGGTCAAACTGTGTGCTTGACTGGTTGCAGGTTCTTGTTCCAACCTGGTCTAAATGAATTATACTGAATCAAAATCACTAAATTATACAACACAAAACCAGTATTTACCAGTAAAAATTAACATTATACATGCAAAAGAAAAATAATGAGATGATGAGCAAGAAGAAAGTATCAGCAAAAGAATTGCATGCGATGATAATTATGGAAGAAAAGTTGAAATGTTGGGAAAAACGAATGTGATAACCGCCAGAGAGAGCAATGACAGAAGGCAATGATGCAATTGAAAGTAAGGAAAGTTAAGATAGCAAAGCCCAAGCAGAAAACTCACCCTTCCCCTTCTTCTGCCCTTTATCCGTCTCTGCAGGACAGTTGGAAATCCGACGCCGGACCATCCTCCTCTCTCGAAACTACCTATCCGCCACCCTATCAACCACCACCACCATCCAGCCTGACTGCCCCCTCGTGCCCTGAGCTACACCCCAACGGCTGAAATTAATCTAAAATGAAAAAGTTATATAGAATTGTCACTGGGCAGTAATCAATTAGCTGCACATATAGTCTAAATGAATTATACTGAATCAAAATCACTAAATTGTACAACACAAAACCAGTATTTACCAGTAAAAATTAACATTTTACATGCACAAGAACGCTGGCTAAAGGTAGCCTGAGATGCTATATAAGTTAGCTTATTACGCTAGCGCGAGTTAACGTAAAGGCTCATTAGCGATTAGCTTATAGCAGTAATAACATGCTTACTAGAACAAACATTCTGTAAATATCACAGCATACAGTTGTTATCATCTTTTACATGTACAAATTATTTTAGTATACTATTAACTAGCTTAACATTAGCTTACCAATGGGCAGTGTGCTCCTGTATAGCTCCAAAGCAAAATTAATAGCTTGAGATGAACCGTTAACCCGGAAGTCACCAAGCCCCTTTCACATTAAAATGCTCAACTTCAAAACAAATGAAACAAGACTAAATCTTTAAATAGCCAACTTAAACCTTTATAATAATGATAAATAACACAAAAATTCAGAGGACTTCACACAAAATTCAGAGGACTTAACACTCTCTGTCTGCCATCCAGTCACTCGTCACACAGAAAGATAAGAATTTGAAATTCCATTTGCAGGAATTCTGCCAGTGCCTGAAAAGGGCTGGGAAAATCATCAAAGACTCCAGTCACCCAGCACATGGACTCTTCACCTTCCTGCCTTCTGGGAGGCGCTACAGGAGCCAAAGACCACCAGGTACCGGAACAGCTTCTTCCCCATGGCTGTCACACTCCTGAACTCGGCCTCCTGACAGATGAACCACACTGACACTATGGACTGAAAAACACATACACCTACAGCCACCCACACTCACAACAATGACAGACTGCATTCTCATACACACAACAATAGCACATGGACTGAACCGCCATTTACAACTTACCAGGACCATATGTCCTTATGTCCTGTAACTAATTTAACCTGCACTACTGTAAATATTTCCAATACTGCACTACCACTGTACATACAATCATACTGCTCATAATATTTATAGTTCATAGCTTAGCCTTATATAACCCGTTATATACTCACATTCATAGTCGGTTTATAGCCTTCATACATTGGGTTGCCCTGAGGGCCTCCCACTTGGACCAATGGCATGGTGAAGGTGGGTACCAAGGGCCTGTTGTCCCCTTCTCTCATCCCCTGGCGGCCAGAGGGGAGAATAATTTTTAAAACCCTTGACCTACAAGGTCCTCAGAGGCCTACCTCTATGCGACCTGGAGGAGATAGTGTCACCTTACCAGCCCAATAGACCACTCCGCTCTCAGAACGCTGGTCTACTTGTGGTTCCCAGAGTCTTTGGGAGTAGATTGGGGGGCCGAGCATTTAGCTACCAGGCTCCCTTGCTATGGAACCAGCTCCCTGTCCAGGTATGGGAGGCTGACTCCATCTCTACTTTTAAAATTAGGCTTAAAACCTACCTCTTTGAAAAAGCTTATTGTTACTAACCTTGTAGTTCCCGTTACTATCATAGACAGACAAATTATCATACTTAGGGGGTCGCCTAATCACTAGTTTAAGATATTAGGTATGCTGCTATAGGCCGAAGCTGCCGGGGTCCAGAAACACGATTACCTGACAGGCCTCTGTCACCATACTGGTCATGGTTTGGTTTCCTCTCCTCTCCTCTCCTCTCCTCTCCTCTGCTTCATCAGTAGACTAGTGATGCTATTTCTTGTGTAGTTTTTCAGCCCCCCCCTTCTGTATTCATTTACAGGTATCGTCGCCTTCAGAGCTGCATAATGACCTCCGACCCCGCTGCCCCACTCAACCAGCAGCTTATTCAATATAATGAATTTCTGTGTGTATTTCTATGATCTACACACCATAGATCCAGCATAGAAACCAGTCCATGATCTGAACCTTCCTGTCTTCTCCTCTCCCCTCTTCTCCTCTCTTCTCTTAATAATAATAATAATACATTTTATTTGACAGCGCCTTTCTGGACACCCAAGGTCACTTTACAGAGAATAAATACACACTAAAATAAATAAAAATAAATAAAATAGCAGGCAATTAAAAGGCAACAGGCAGTTAAAACAGGTAATTAAAAGGCAGCAATAAAATCAAAGGAAGGCAGATATGGGCAGCAGAAAATTGTACAGGGGTAATTAAATGGCAACAGAAATCAGAAAATGATAAATTCAGACAGAGAATGCAGTTTTGAACAGGTGGGTTTTGAGATTAGATTTGAACTGGGGGAGAGAGTCAATGTTGCGTAGGTCTGGTGGAAGTGAGTTCCAAAGTTTAGGGGCAGAGCGGCTGAAAGCTCTGCCCCCCATGGTGCTGAGGCGTGAGGAAGGTATGGAGAGGTGAAGGGAGGAGGAAGACCTGAGGGACCGAGAGGGTGTGGAGACGTGGAGAAGGTCAGTCAAATAGGGGGGGGCAAGGTTATGGATGGCTTTAAAAATATATAAAAGGATCTTGAAGGTGATGCGGAGATGAACCGGGAGCCAGTGAAGATGCTGGAGAACATGGGTAATGTGATGAGTGGAGGGGGTTCTGGTGATGATGCGGGCAGCAGAGTTTTGGACCAACTGGAGTTTCCGGAGGGATTTGTGGGGGACACCGAAAAGGAGTGCATTGCAGTAGTCGATACGGGAGGTGACGAGGCTGTGAACTAGGATGGCAGTGGCGTGGGGGGAGAGAGAGGAGCGGAGCCGATTGATATTGCGCAGGTGAAAGTCTTCTCCTCTCTTCCCCTCTCTTCTTCCCTCTTCTCCTCTCCCCTCTTCTCCTCTGTACTCTCCTGCCTATTTTATCCTCTACCGATTCTATCCTCCACGTGTCCTCCCTCTCCACCTCTCTCTCGACCCAGCCGTCCATCAGCAGGAGTGTCCCCCGAAATGAGTCCTGCTCATGTAGGTTTCTTCCTGTAAAAGGGGACTTTTTCCTTGCCACTGTTGCTTGTCTGGGGTTAGGCCCTGGGATACTGTAAAGTGCCTTGGAACAATTTTTGATTGTATGAATACGCTGTGTAAATAAAGAATGATTGATTGCCAAAACAGCTTTTTCAAACCGAGAGAAGTGTGATTTATTCCACAGGACTGCGCAAATTCATGTTTGCTTATGTGCAAAACCTTGACTTACAGAAGGTGAAATGAAAATAACCCGTTTTTTAACGTTCCTTTTAAAATTAAATGACTTTTTTAACATCAAAGTGGTTTTTGACCAACGTGTGATTTATTCCGCAGACCTGCACAGGATTGCGTAAATTCATGTCTGCTTACGTGCAAAACGTGGAATTACATAAAATGAAGTGAAGACAACCTGTATTTTAACTTTCCTTTTAAAATTAAATGACTTTTTTCACATTAGTGCAATTTTGCCAAAAGAGCTATTTCAGACCGAGGGAAGATGGGTTTTGACCAAAGTGTGTTTTATTCCACAGGACTGCACAGGACTGCGTAACTTCATGTTTGCCTATGTGCAAAACATTGAATTACATAAGGTGAAGTAAAAACAACCCGTTTTTTAACTTTCATTTTAAAATTATATGACTTTTTTCACATTAGTGAATTATTCCACAGTACTGCACAGGACTGCGTAAATTCATGTTTGCTTACGTGCAGAATGTTGAATTACATAAGATAATCTGAAAACAACCCGTTTTTTAACTTTCCTTTTCAAATTAAATCACTTTTTTCACATTAGTGCACTTTTGCCAAAACAGCTGTTTCAGACCGAGATAAGGTGGTTTTTGACAAAGTGTGTTTTATTCCACAGTACTGCACAGGACTGCATAAATTCATGTTTGCTTGTGTGTACAATGTTGAATTACATAAGGAGAAGTGAAAAAAACCGTTATTTAACTTTCATTTTAAAATTATATGGCTTTTTCACATTACTGAATTATTCCACAGTACTGCACAGGACTGCGTAAATTCATGTTTGCTTACGTGCAGAATGTTGAATTACATAAGATAAACTGAAAACAACCCGTTTTTTTAACTTTCCTTTTCAAATTAAATCACTTTTTTTCACATTAGTGCACTTTTGCCAAAACAGCTGTTTCAGACCGAGATAAGGTGCTTTTTGACAAAGTGTGTTTTATTCCACAGTACTGCACAGGACTGCATAAATTCATGTTTGCTGACGTGCAGAATGTTGAATTACATAAGGAGAAGTGAAAAAAAACCTTTATTTAACTTTCATTTTAAAATTATATGGCTTTTTTCACATTAGTGAATTATTCCACAGTACTGCACAGGACTGCGTAAATTCATGTTTGCTTACGTGCAGAATGTTGAATTACATAATATAATCTGAAAACAACCCGTTTTTTAACTTTCCTTTTCAAATTAAATCACTTTTTTCACATTAGAGCACTTTTGCCAAAACAGCTGTTTCAGACCGAGATAAGGTGCTTTTTGACAAAGTGTGTTTTATTCCACAGTACTGCACAGGACTGCATAAATTCATGTTTGCTGACGTGCAGAATGTTGAATTACATAAGGAGAAGTGAAAAAAAACCGTTATTTAACTTTCATTTTAAAATTATATGGCTTTTTTCACATTAGTGAATTATTCCACAGTACTGCACAGGACTGCGTAAATTCATGTTTGCTTACGTGCAGAATGTTGAATTACATAAGATAATCTGAAAACAACCCGTTTTTTAACTTTCCTTTTCAAATTAAATCACTTTTTTCACATTAGTGCACTTTTGCCAAAACAGCTGTTTCAGACCGAGATAAGGTGCTTTTTCACAAAGTGTGTTTTATTCCACAGTACAATAGAATGTTGAATTACATAAGGAGAAGTGAAAAAAAAACCGTTATTTAACTTTCATTTTAAAATTATATGACTTTTTTCACATTAGTGAATTATTCCACAGTACTGCACAGGACTGCGTAAATTCATGTTTGCTTACGTGCAGAATGTTGAATTACATAAGATAATCTGAAAACAACCCGTTTTTTAACTTTCCTTTTCAAATTAAATCACTTTTTTCACATTAGTGCACTTTTGCCAAAACAGCTGTTTCAGACCGAGATAAGGTGCTTTTTGACAAAGTGTGTTTTATTCCACAGTACTGCACAGGAGTGCGTAAATTCATGTTTGCTGACGTGCAGAATGTTGAATTACATAAGGAGAAGTGAAAAAAAACCGTTATTTAACTTTCATTTTAAAATTATATGACTTTTTTCACATTAGTGAATTATTCCACAGTACTGCACAGGACTGCGTAAAGTCATGTTTGCTTACGTGCAGAATGTTGAATTACATGAGATAATCTGAAAACAACCCGTTTTTTAACTTTCCTTTTCAAATTAAATCACTTTTTTCACATTAGTGCACTTTTGCCAAAACAGCTGTTTCAGACCGAGATAAGGTGCTTTTTGACAAAGTGTGTTTTATTCCACAGTACTGCACAGGACTGCGTAAATTCATGTTTCCTTGTGTGTACAATGTTGAATTACATAAGGAGAAGTGAAAAAAAAACCGTTATTTAACTTTCATTTTAAAATTATATGGCTTTTTTCACATTAGTGAATTATTCCACAGTACTGCACAGGACTGCGTAAATTCATGTTTGCTTACGTGCAGAATGTTGAATTACATAAGAAAAACTGAAAACAACCCGTTTTTTAACTTTCCTTTTCAAATTAAATCACTTTTTTCACATTAGTGCACTTTTGCCAAAACAGCTGTTTCAGACCGAGATAAGGTGCTTTTTGACAAAGTGTGTTTTATTACACAGGACTACACAGGACTGCGTAAATTCATGTTTGCTGACGTGCAGAATGTTGAATTACATAAGGAGAAGTGAAAAAAAACCGTTATTTAACTTTCATTTTAAAATTATATGGCTTTTTTCACATTAGTGAATTATTCCACAGTACTGCACAGGACTGCGTAAATTCATGTTTGCTTACGTGCAGAATGTTGAATTACATAAAATAAACTGAAAACAACCCGTTTTTTAACTTTCCTTTTCAAATTAAATCACTTTTTTCACATTAGTGCACTTTTGCCAAAACAGCTGTTTCAGACCGAGATAAGGTGTTTTTTGACAAATTGTGTTTTATTCCACAGTACTGCACAGGACTGCGTAAATTCATGTTTGCTGACTTGCAGAATGTTGAATTACATAAGGAGAAGTGAAAAAAAACCGTTATTTAACTTTCATTTTAAAATTATATGACTTTTTTCACATTAGTGAATTATTCCACAGTACTGCACAGGACTGCGTAAATTCATGTTTGCTTACGTGCAGAATGTTGAATTACATAAGATAAACTTAAAACAACCCGTTTTTTAACTTTCCTTTTCAAATTAAATCACTTTTTTCACATTAGTGCACTTTTGCCAAAACAGCTGTTTCAGACCGAGATAAGGTGCTTTTTGACAAAGTGTGTTTTATTCCACAGTACTGCACAGGACTGCATAAATTCATGTTTGCTGACTTGCAGAATGTTGAATTACATAAGGAGAAGTGAAAATAAACCGTTATTTAACTTTCATTTTAAAATTATATGACTTTTTTCACATTAGTGAATTATTCCACAGTACTGCACAGGACTGCGTAAATTCATGTTTGCTTACGTGCAGAATGTTGAATTACATAAGATAAACTGAAAACAACCCGTTTTTTAACTTTCCTTTTCAAATTAAATCACTTTTTTCACATTAGTGCACTTTTGCCAAAACAGCTGTTTCAGACCGAGATAAGGTGCTTTTTGACAAAGTGTGTTTTATTCCACAGTACTGCACAGGACTGCATAAATTCATGTTTGCTGACTTGCAGAATGTTGAATTACATAAGGAGAAGTGAAAATAAACCGTTATTTAACTTTCATTTTAAAATTATATGACTTTTTTCACATTAGTGAATTATTCCACAGTACTGCACAGGACTGCGTAAATTCATGTTTGCTTACGTGCAGAATGTTGAATTACATAAGATAAACTGAAAACAACCCGTTTTTTAACTTTCCTTTTCAAATTAAATCACTTTTTCACATTAGTGCACTTTTGCCAAAACAGCTGTTTCAGACCGAGATAAGGTGCTTTTTGACAAAGTGTGTTTTATTCCACAGTACTGCACAGGACTGCATAAATTCATGTTTGCTGACGTGCAGAATGTTGAATTACATAAGGAGAAGTGAAAAAACCTTTATTTAACTTTCATTTTAAAATTATATGACTTTTTTCACATTAGTGAATTATTCCACAGTACTGCACAGGACTGCGTAAATTCATGTTTGCTTACGTGCAGAATGTTGAATTACATAAGATAAACTGAAAACAACCCGTTTTTTAACTTTCCTTTTCAAATTAAATCACTTTTTTCACATTAGTGCACTTTTGCCAAAACAGCTGTTTCAGTACTGCACAGGACTGCGTAAATTCATGTTTGCTTACGTGCAGAATGTTGAATTACATAAGATAAACTGAAAACAACCCGTTTTTTACCTTTCCTTTTCAAATTAAATCACTTTTTTCACATTAGTGCACTTTTGCCAAAACAGCTGTTTCAGACCGAGATAAGGTGGTTTTTGACAAAGTGTGTTTTATTCCACAGTACTGCACAGGACTGGTTAAATTCATGTTTTCTTGTGTATACAATGTTGAATTACATAGGGAGAAGTGAAAAAAAACCGTTATTTAACTTTCATTTTAAAATTATATGGCTTTTTTCACATTAGTGAATTATTCCACAGTACTGCACAGGACTGCGTAAATTCATGTTTGCTGACGTGCAGAATGTTGAATTACATAAGGAGAAGTGAAAAAAAACCGTTACTTAACTTTCATTTTAAAATTATATGACTTTTTTCGCGTTAGTGAATTATTCCACAGTAATGCACAGGACTGCGTAAATTCATGTTTGCTTACGTGCAGAATGTTGAATTACATAAGATAAACTGAAAACAACCCGTTTTTTAACTTTCCTTTTCAAATTAAATCACTTTTTTCACATTAGTGCACTTTTGCCAAAACAGCTGTTTCAGACCGAGATAAGGTGCTTTTTGACAAAGTGTGTTTTATTCCACAGTACTGCACAGGACTGTGTAAATTCATGTTTGCGTGTGTGTACAATGTTGAATTACATAAGGAGAAGTGAAAAAAAAACGTTATTTAACTTTCATTTTAAAATTATATGACTTTTTTCACGTTAGTGAATTATTCCACAGTACTGCACAGGACTGCGTAAATTCATGTTTGCTTACGTGCAGAATGTTGAATTACATAAGATAAACTGAAAACAACCCGTTTTTTAACTTTCCTTTTCAAATTAAATCACTTTTTTCACATTAGTGCACTTTTGCCAAAACAGCTGTTTCAGACCGAGATAAGGTGCTTTTTGACAAAGTGTGTTTTATTCCACAGTACTGCACAGGACTGCATAAATTCATGTTTGCTGACTTGCAGAATGTTGAATTACATAAGGAGAAGTGAAAATAAACCGTTATTTAACTTTCATTTTAAAATTATATGACTTTTTTTCACATTATTGAATTATTCCACAGTACTGCACAGGACTGCGTAAATTCATGTTTGCTTACGTGCAGAATGTTGAATTACATAAGATAAACTGAAAACAACCCGTTTTGTAACTTTCCTTTTCAAATTAAATCACTTTTTTCACATTAGTGCACTTTTGCCAAAACAGCTGTTTCAGACCGAGATAAGGTGGTTTTTGACAAAGTGTGTTTTATTCCACAGTACTACACAGGACTGCATGAATTCATGTTTGCTTGTGTGTACAATGTTGAATTACATAAGGAGAAGTGAAAAAAAACATTTATTTAACTTTCATTTTAAAATTATATGACTTTTTTCACGTTAGTGAATTATTTCACAGTACTGCACAGGACTGCGTAAATTCATGTTTGCTGACGTGCAGAATGTTGAATTACATAAGGAGAAGTGAAAAAAAACCGTTATTTAACTTTCATTTTAAAATTATATGACTTTTTTCACATTAGTGAATTATTCCACAGTACTGCACAGGACTGCGTAAATTCATGTTTGCTGACGTGCAGAATGTTGAATTACATAAGGAGAAGTGAAAAAAAACCGTTATTTAACTGTCATTTTAAAATTATATGACTTTTTTCACGATAGTGAATTATTCCACAGTACTGCACAGGACTGCGTAAATTCATGTTTGCTGACGTGCAGAATGTTGAATTACATAAGGAGAAGTGAAAAAAAACCGTTATTTAACTTTCATTTTAAAATTATATGACTTCTTTCACGTTAGTGAATTATTCCACAGTACTGCACAGGACTGCGTAAATTCATGTTTGCTTACGTGCAGAATGTTGAATTACATAAGATAAACTGAAAACAACCCGTTTTTTAACTTTCCTTTTCAAATTAAATCACTTTTTTCACATTAGTGCACTTTTGCCAAAACAGCTGTTTCAGACCGAGATAAGGTGGTTTTTGACAAATTGTGTTTTATTCCACAGTACTGCACAGGACTGCATACATTCATGTTTGCTTGTGTGTACAATGTTGAATTACATAAGGAGAAGTGAAAAAAAAACGTTATTTAACTTTCATTTTAAAATTATATGACTTTTTTCACGTCAGTGAATTATTCCACAGTACTGCACAGGACTGCGTAAATTCATGTTTACTGACGTGCAGAATGTTGAATTACATAAGATAAACTGAAAACAACCCGTTTTGTAACTTTCCTTTTCAAATTAAATCACTTTTTTCACATTAGTGCACTTTTGCCAAAACAGGTGTTTCAGACCGAGATAAGGTGGTTTTTGACAAAGTGTGTTTTATTCCACAGTACTACACAGGACTGCATGAATTCATGTTTGCTTGTGTGTACAATGTTGAATTACATAAGGAGAAGTGAAAAAACATTTATTTAACTTTCATTTTAAAATTATATGACTTTTTCACGTCAGTGAATTATTCCACAGTACTGCACAGGACTGCGTAAATTCATGTTTACTGACGTGCAGAATGTTGAATTACATAAGATAAACTGAAAACAACCCGTTTTTTAACTTTCCTTTTCAAATTAAATCACTTTTTTCACATTAGTGCACTTTTGCCAAAACAGGTGTTTCAGACCGAGATAAGGTGGTTTTTGACAAAGTGTGTTTTATTCCACAGTACTACACAGGACTGCATGAATTCATGTTTGCTTGTGTGTACAATGTTGAATTACATAAGGAGAAGTGAAAAAAAACATTTATTTAACTTTCATTTTAAAATTATATGACTTTTTTCACGTTAGTGAATTATTTCACAGTACTGCACAGGACTAGGTAAATTCATGTTTGCTTGTGTGTACAATGTTGAATTACATAAGGAGAAGTGAAAAAAAACCGTTATTTAACTTTCATTTTAAAATTATATGACTTTTTTCACGTTAGTGAATTATTCCACAGTACTGCACAGGACTGCGTAAATTCATGTTTGATGACGTGCAGAATGTTGAATTACATAAGATAAACTGAAAACAACCCGTTTTTTAACTTTCCTTTTCAAATTAAATCACTTTTTTCACATTAGTGCACTTTTGCCAAAACAGCTGTTTCAGACCGAGATAAGGTGCTGTTTGACAAAGTGTGTTTTATTCCACAGTACTGCACAGGACTGCATAAATTCATGTTTGCTGACGTGCAGAATGTTGAATTACATAAGGAGAAGTGAAAAAAAACCGTTATTTAACTTTCATTTTAAAATTATATGGCTTTTTTCACGTTAGTGAATTATTCCACAGTACTGCACAGGACTGCGTAAATTCATGTTTGCTTACGTGCAGAATGTTGAATTACATAAGATAATCTGAAAACAACCCGTTTTTTAACTTTCCTTTTCAAATTAAATCACTTTTTTTCACATTAGTGCACTTTTGCCAAAACAGCTGTTTCAGACCGAGATAAGGTGCTTTTTGACAAAGTGTGTTTTATTCCACAGTACTGCACAGGACTGTGTAAATTCATGTTTGCGTGTGTGTACAATGTTGAATTAAATGATGAGAAGTGAAAAAACCCGTTATTTGACTTTCATTTTAAAATTATATGACTTAGTGAATTATTCCACAGTACTGCACAGGACTGCGTAAATTCATGTTTACTTACGTGCAGAATGTTGAATTACATAAGATAAACTGAAAACAACCCGTTTTGTAACTTTCCTTTTCAAATTAAATCACTTTTTTCACATTAGTGCACTTTTGCCAAAACAGCTGTTTCAGACCGAGATAAGGTGCTTTTTGACAACGTGTGTTTTATTCCACAGTACTGCACAGGACTGCATAAATTCATGTTTGCTTGTGTGTACAATGTTGAATTAAATAAGGAGAAGTGAAAAAAACCGTTATTTAACTTTCATTTTAAAATTATATGGCTTTTTTCACATTAGTGAATTATTCCACAGTACTGCACAGGACTGCGTAAATTCATGTTTGCTGACGTGCAGAATGTTGAATTACATAAGGAGAAGTGAAAAAAAACCGTTATTTAACTTTCCTTTTCAAATTAAATCACTTTTTTCACATTAGTGCACTTTTGCCAAAACAGCTGTTTCAGACCGAGATAAGGTGCTTTTTGACAAAGTGTGTTTTATTCCACAGTACTGCACAGGACTGCATAAATTCATGTTTGCTTGTGTGTACAATGTTGAATTACATAAGGAGAAGTGAAAAAAACCGTTATTTAACTGTCATTTTAAAATTATATGACTTTTTTCACGTTAGTGAATTATTCCACAGTACTGCACAGGACTGCGTAAATTCATGTTTGCTGATGTGCAGAATGTTGAATTACATAAGGAGAAGTGAAAAAAAACCGTTATTTAACTTTCATTTTAAAATTATATGACTTTTTTCACATTAGTGAATTATTCCACAGTACTGCACAGGACTGCGTAAATTCATGTTTACTGACGTGCAGAATGTTGAATTACATAAGATAAACTGAAAACAACCCGTTTTGTAACTTTCCTTTTCAAATTAAATCACTTTTTTCACATTAGTGCACTTTTGCCAAAACAGCTGTTTCAGACCGAGATAAGGTGGTTTTTGACAAAGTGTGTTTTATTCCACAGTACTACACAGGACTGCATGAATTCATGTTTGCTTGTGTGTACAATGTTGAATTACATAAGGAGAAGTGAAAAAAAACATTTATTTAACTTTCATTTTAAAATTATATGACTTTTCCACGTTAGTGAATTATTTCACAGTACTGCACAGGACTGCGTAAATTCATGTTTGCTGACGTGCAGAATGTTGAATTACATAAGGAGAAGTGAAAAAAAACCGTTATTTAACTTTCATTTTAAAATTATATGACTTTTTTCACATTAGTGAATTATTCCACAGTACTGCACAGGACTGCGTAAATTCATGTTTGCTGACGTGCAGAATGTTGAATTACATAAGGAGAAGTGAAAAAAACCGTTATTTAACTGTCATTTTAAAATTATATGACTTTTTCACGATAGTGAATTATTCCACAGTACTGCACAGGACTGCGTAAATTCATGTTTGCTGACGTGCAGAATGTTGAATTACATAAGGAGAAGTGAAAAAAACCGTTATTTAACTTTCATTTTAAAATTATATGACTTCTTTCACGTTAGTGAATTATTCCACAGTACTGCACAGGACTGCGTAAATTCATGTTTGCTTACGTGCAGAATGTTGAATTACATAAGATAAACTGAAAACAACCCGTTTTTTAACTTTCCTTTTCAAATTAAATCACTTTTTTCACATTAGTGCACTTTTGCCAAAACAGCTGTTTCAGACCGAGATAAGGTGGTTTTTGACAAATTGTGTTTTATTCCACAGTACTGCACAGGACTGCATGAATTCATGTTTGCTTGTGTGTACAATGTTGAATTACATAAGGAGAAGTGAAAAAAAACATTTATTTAACTTTCATTTTAAAATTATATGACTTTTTTCACGTCAGTGAATTATTCCACAGTACTGCACAGGACTGCGTAAATTCATGTTTACTGACGTGCAGAATGTTGAATTACATAAGATAAACTGAAAACAACCCGTTTTTTAACTTTCCTTTTCAAATTAAATCACTTTTTTCACATTAGTGCACTTTTGCCAAAACAGGTGTTTCAGACCGAGATAAGGTGGTTTTTGACAAAGTGTGTTTTATTCCACAGTACTACACAGGACTGCATGAATTCATGTTTGCTTGTGTGTACAATGTTGAATTACATAAGGAGAAGTGAAAAAACATTTATTTAACTTTCATTTTAAAATTATATGACTTTTTTCACGTTAGTGAATTATTTCACAGTACTGCACAGGACTAGGTAAATTCATGTTTGCTTGTGTGTACAATGTTGAATTACATAAGGAGAAGTGAAAAAAAACCGTTATTTAACTTTCATTTTAAAATTATATGACTTTTTTCACGTTAGTGAATTATTCCACAGTACTGCACAGGACTGCGTAAATTCATGTTTGATGACGTGCAGAATGTTGAATTACATAAGATAAACTGAAAACAACCCGTTTTTTAACTTTCCTTTTCAAATTAAATCACTTTTTCACATTAGTGCACTTTTGCCAAAACAGCTGTTTCAGACCGAGATAAGGTGCTGTTTGACAAAGTGTGTTTTATTCCACAGTACTGCACAGGACTGCATAAATTCATGTTTGCTGACGTGCAGAATGTTGAATTACATAAGGAGAAGTGAAAAAAAACCGTTATTTAACTTTCATTTTAAAATTATATGGCTTTTTTCACGTTAGTGAATTATTCCACAGTACTGCACAGGACTGCGTAAATTCATGTTTGCTTACGTGCAGAATGTTGAATTACATAAGATAATCTGAAAACAACCCGTTTTTTAACTTTCCTTTTCAAATTAAATCACTTTTTTCACATTAGTGCACTTTTGCCAAAACAGCTGTTTCAGACCGAGATAAGGTGCTTTTTGACAAAGTGTGTTTTATTCCACAGTACTGCACAGGACTGTGTAAATTCATGTTTGCGTGTGTGTACAATGTTGAATTAAATGATGAGAAGTGAAAAAACCCGTTATTTGACTTTCATTTTAAAATTATATGACTTAGTGAATTATTCCACAGTACTGCACAGGACTGCGTAAATTCATGTTTACTTACGTGCAGAATGTTGAATTACATAAGATAAACTGAAAACAACCCGTTTTGTAACTTTCCTTTTCAAATTAAATCACTTTTTCACATTAGTGCACTTTTGCCAAAACAGCTGTTTCAGACCGAGATAAGGTGCTTTTTGACAACGTGTGTTTTATTCCACAGTACTGCACAGGACTGCATAAATTCATGTTTGCTTGTGTGTACAATGTTGAATTAAATAAGGAGAAGTGAAAAAAAACCGTTATTTAACTTTCATTTTAAAATTATATGGCTTTTTTCACATTAGTGAATTATTCCACAGTACTGCACAGGACTGCGTAAATTCATGTTTGCTGACGTGCAGAATGTTGAATTACATAAGGAGAAGTGAAAAAAAAACCGTTATTTAACTTTCATTTTAAAATTATATGACTTTTTTCACATTAGTGAATTATTCCACAGTACTGCACAGGACTGCGTAAATTCATGTTTGCTGACGTGCAGAATGTTGAATTACATAAGATAAACTGAAAACAACCCGTTTTTTAACTTTCCTTTTCAAATTATATCACTTTTTTCACATTAGTGCACTTTTGCCAAAACAGCTGTTTCAGACCGAGATAAGGTGCTTTTTGACAAAGTGTGTTTTATTCCACAGTACTGCACAGGACTGCATAAATTCATGTTTGCTTGTGTGTACAATGTTGAATTACATAAGGAGAAGTGAAAAAACCGTTATTTAACTTTCATTTTAAAATTATATGACTTTTTCACATTAGTGAATTATTCCACAGTACTGCACAGGACTGCGTAAATTCATGTTTACTGACGTGCAGAATGTTGAATTACATAAGATAAACTGAAAACAACCCGTTTTTTAACTTTCCTTTTCAAATTAAATCACTTTTTTCACATTAGTGCACTTTTGCCAAAACAGCTGTTTCAGACCGAGATAAGGTGCTTTTTGACAAAGTGTGTTTTATTCCACAGTACTGCACAGGACTGCATAAATTCATGTTTGCTTGTGTGTACAATGTTGAATTACATAAGGAGAAGTGAAAAAAACCGTTATTTAACTGTCATTTTAAAATTATATGACTTTTTCACGTTAGTGAATTATTCCACAGTACTGCACAGGACTGCGTAAATTCATGTTTGCTGATGTGCAGAATGTTGAATTACATAAGGAGAAGTGAAAAAAAACCGTTATTTAACTTTCATTTTAAAATTATATGACTTTTTTCACATTAGTGAATTATTCCACAGTACTGCACAGGACTGCGTAAATTCATGTTTACTGACGTGCAGAATGTTGAATTACATAAGATAAACTGAAAACAACCCGTTTTGTAACTTTCCTTTTCAAATTAAATCACTTTTTTCACATTAGTGCACTTTTGCCAAAACAGCTGTTTCAGACCGAGATAAGGTGGTTTTTGACAAAGTGTGTTTTATTCCACAGTACTACACAGGACTGCATGAATTCATGTTTGCTTGTGTGTACAATGTTGAATTACATAAGGAGAAGTGAAAAAAAACATTTATTTAACTTTCATTTTAAAATTATATGACTTTTTCACGTTAGTGAATTATTTCACAGTACTGCACAGGACTGCGTAAATTCATGTTTGCTGACGTGCAGAATGTTGAATTACATAAGGAGAAGTGAAAAAACCGTTATTTAACTTTCATTTTAAAATTATATGACTTTTTCACATTAGTGAATTATTCCACAGTACTGCACAGGACTGCGTAAATTCATGTTTGCTGACGTGCAGAATGTTGAATTACATAAGGAGAAGTGAAAAAAACCGTTATTTAACTGTCATTTTAAAATTATATGACTTTTTTCACGATAGTGAATTATTCCACAGTACTGCACAGGACTGCGTAAATTCATGTTTGCTGACGTGCAGAATGTTGAATTACATAAGGAGAAGTGAAAAAAAACGTTATTTAACTTTCATTTTAAAAATTATATGACTTCTTTCACGTTAGTGAATTATTCCACAGTACTGCACAGGACTGCGTAAATTCATGTTTGCTTACGTGCAGAATGTTGAATTACATAAGATAAACTGAAAACAACCCGTTTTTTAACTTTCCTTTTCAAATTAAATCACTTTTTTCACATTAGTGCACTTTTGCCAAAACAGCTGTTTCAGACCGAGATAAGGTGGTTTTTGACAAATTGTGTTTTATTCCACAGTACTGCACAGGACTGCATACATTCATGTTTGCTTGTGTGTACAATGTTGAATTACATAAGGAGAAGTGAAAAAAAACCGTTATTTAACTTTCATTTTAAAATTATATGACTTTTTCACGTCAGTGAATTATTCCACAGTACTGCACAGGACTGCGTAAATTCATGTTTACTGACGTGCAGAATGTTGAATTACATAAGATAAACTGAAAACAACCCGTTTTGTAACTTTCCTTTTCAAATTAAATCACTTTTTTCACATTAGTGCACTTTTGCCAAAACAGGTGTTTCAGACCGAGATAAGGTGGTTTTTGACAAAGTGTGTTTTATTCCACAGTACTACACAGGACTGCATGAATTCATGTTTGCTTGTGTGTACAATGTTGAATTACATAAGGAGAAGTGAAAAAAAAACATTTATTTAACTTTCATTTTAAAATTATATGACTTTTTTCACGTCAGTGAATTATTCCACAGTACTGCACAGGACTGCGTAAATTCATGTTTACTGACGTGCAGAATGTTGAATTACATAAGATAAACTGAAAACAACCCGTTTTGTAACTTTCCTTTTCAAATTAAATCACTTTTTTCACATTAGTGCACTTTTGCCAAAACAGGTGTTTCAGACCGAGATAAGGTGGTTTTTGACAAAGTGTGTTTTATTCCACAGTACTACACAGGACTGCATGAATTCATGTTTGCTTGTGTGTACAATGTTGAATTACATAAGGAGAAGTGAAAAAAACATTTATTTAACTTTCATTTTAAAATTATATGACTTTTTCACGTTAGTGAATTATTTCACAGTACTGCACAGGACTGCGTAAATTCATGTTTGCTTGTGTGTACAATGTTGAATTACATAAGGAGAAGTGAAAAAACCGTTATTTAACTTTCATTTTAAAATTATATGACTTTTTCACGTTAGTGAATTATTCCACAGTACTGCACAGGACTGCGTAAATTCATGTTTGATTACGTGCAGAATGTTGAATTACATAAGATAAACTGAAAAACAACCCGTTTTTTAACTCTCCTTTTCAAATTAAATCACTTTTTTCACATTAGTGCACTTTTGCCAAAACAGCTGTTTCAGACCGAGATAAGGTGCTTTTTGACAAAGTGTGTTTTATTCCACAGTACTGCACAGGACTGCATAAATTCATGTTTGCTTGTGTGTACAATGTTGAATTACATAAGGAGAAGTGAAAAAAACCGTTATTTAACTTTCATTTTAAAATTATATGACTTTTTTCACGTTAGTGAATTATTCCACAGTACTGCACAGGACTGCGTAAATTCATGTTTGATGACGTGCAGAATGTTGAATTACATAAGATAAACTGAAAACAACCCGTTTTTTAACTTTCCTTTTCAAATTAAATCACTTTTTTCACATTAGTGCACTTTTGCCAAAACAGCTGTTTCAGACCGAGATAAGGTGCTGTTTGACAAAGTGTGTTTTATTCCACAGTACTGCACAGGACTGCATAAATTCATGTTTGCTTGTGTGTATAATGTTGAATTACATAAGGAGAAGTGAAAAAAACGTTATTTAACTTTCATTTTAAAATTATATGACTTTTTTCACGTTAGTGAATTATTCCACAGTACTGCACAGGACTGCGTAAATTCATGTTTGCTTACGTGCAGAATGTTGAATTACATAAGATAAACTGAAAACAACCCGTTTTTTAACTTTCCTTTTCAAATTAAATCACTTTTTTCACATTAGTGCACTTTTGCCAAAACAGCCGTTTCAGACCGAGATAAGGTGGTTTTTGACAAAGTGTGTTTTATTCCACAGTACTGCACAGGACTGCATAAATTCATGTTTGCTTGTGTGTACAATGTTGAATTACATAAGGAGAAGTGAAAAAAACCGTTATTTAACTTTCATTTTAAAATTATATGACTTTTTTCACATTAGTGAATTATTCCACAGTACTGCACAGGACTGCGTAAATTCATGTTTGCTGACGTGCAGAATGTTGAATTACATAAGGAGAAGTGAAAAAAAACCGTTATTTAACTTTCATTTTAAAATTATATGACTTTTTTCACATTAGTGAATTATTCCACAGTACTGCACAGGACTGCGTAAATTCATGTTTGCTGACGTGCAGAATGTTGAATTACATAAGGAGAAGTGAAAAAAAACGTTATTTAACTTTCATTTTAAAATTATATGACTTTTTTCACATTAGTGAATTATTCCACAGTACTGCACAGGACTGCGTAAATTCATGTTTGATTACATGCAGAATGTTGAATTACATAAGATAAACTGAAAACAACCCGTTTTTTAACTCTCCTTTTCAAATTAAATCACTTTTTTCACATTAGTGCACTTTTGCCAAAACAGCTGTTTCAGACCGAGATAAGGTGGTTTTTGACAAATTGTGTTTTATTCCACAGTACTGCACAGGACTGCATACATTCATGTTTGCTTGTGTGTACAAAGTTGAATTACATAAGGAGAAGTGAAAAAAACCGTTATTTAACTTTCATTTTAAAATTATATGACTTTTTTCACGTCAGTGAATTATTCCACAGTACTGCACAGGACTGCGTAAATTCATGTTTGCTTACGTGCAGAATGTTGAATTACATAAGATAAACTGAAAACAACCCGTTTTTTAACTTTCCTTTTCAAATTAAATCACTTTTTTCACATTAGTGCACTTTTGCCAAAACAGCTGTTTCAGTACTGCACAGGACTGCGTAAATTCATGTTTGCTTACGTGCAGAATGTTGAATTACATAAGATAAACTGAAAACAACCCGTTTTTTACCTTTCCTTTTCAAATTAAATCACTTTTTTCACATTAGTGCACTTTTGCCAAAACAGCTGTTTCAGACCGAGATAAGGTGGTTTTTGACAAAGTGTGTTTTATTCCACAGTACTGCACAGGACTGGTTAAATTCATGTTTTCTTGTGTGTACAATGTTGAATTACATAAGGAGAAGTGAAAAAAACCGTTATTTAACTTTCATTTTAAAATTATATGGCTTTTTTCACATTAGTGAATTATTCCACAGTACTGCACAGGACTGCGTAAATTCATGTTTGCTGACGTGCAGAATGTTGAATTACATAAGGAGAAGTGAAAAAAAACCGTTACTTAACTTTCATTTTAAAATTATATGACTTTTTTTCGCGTTAGTGAATTATTCCACAGTACTGCACAGGACTGCGTAAATTCATGTTTGCTTACGTGCAGAATGTTGAATTACATAAGATAAACTGAAAACAACCCGTTTTTTAACTTTCCTTTTCAAATTAAATCACTTTTTCACATTAGTGCACTTTTGCCAAAACAGCTGTTTCAGACCGAGATAAGGTGCTTTTTGACAAAGTGTGTTTTATTCCACAGTACTGCACAGGACTGTGTAAATTCATGTTTGCGTGTGTGTACAATGTTTAATTACATAAGGAGAAGTGAAAAAAAAACGTTATTTAACTTTCATTTTAAAATTATATGACTTTTTTCACGTTAGTGAATTATTCCACAGTACTGCACAGGACTGCGTAAATTCATGTTTGGTTACGTGCAGAATGTTGAATTACATAAGATAAACTGAAAACAACCCGTTTTTTAACTTTCCTTTTCAAATTAAATCACTTTTTTCACATTAGTGCACTTTTGCCAAAACAGCTGTTTCAGACCGAGATAAGGTGCTTTTTGACAAAGTGTGTTTTATTCCACAGTACTGCACAGGACTGCATAAATTCATGTTTGCTGACTTGCAGAATGTTGAATTACATAAGGAGAAGTGAAAATAAACCGTTATTTAACTTTCATTTTAAAATTATATGACTTTTTTCACATTAGTGAATTATTCCACAGTACTGCACAGGACTGCGTAAATTCATGTTTGTTTACGTGCAGAATGTTGAATTACATAAGATAAACTGAAAACAACCCGTTTTTTAACTTTCCTTTTCAAATTAAATCACTTTTTTCACATTAGTGCACTTTTGCCAAAACAGCTGTTTCAGACCGAGATAAGGTGCTTTTTGACAAAGTGTGTTTTATTCCACAGTACTGCACAGGACTGCATAAATTCATGTTTGCTCGTGTGTACAATGTTGAATTACATAAGGAGAAGTGAAAAAAAAACGTTATTTAACTTTCATTTTAAAATTATATGACTTTTTTCACGTTAGTGAATTATTCCACAGTACTGCACAGGACTGCGTAAATTCATGTTTGCTGATGTGCAGAATGTTGAATTACATAAGGAGAAGTGAAAAAAAACCGTTATTTAACTTTCATTTTAAAATTATATGACTTTTTCACATTAGTGAATTATTCCACAGTACTGCACAGGACTGCGTAAATTCATGTTTACTGACGTGCAGAATGTTGAATTACATAAGATAAACTGAAAACAACCCGTTTTGTAACTTTCCTTTTCAAATTAAATCACTTTTTCACATTAGTGCACTTTTGCCAAAACAGCTGTTTCAGACCGAGATAAGGTGGTTTTTGACAAAGTGTGTTTTATTCCACAGTACTACACAGGACTGCATGAATTCATGTTTGCTTGTGTGTACAATGTTGAATTACATAAGGAGAAGTGAAAAAAAACATTTATTTAACTTTCATTTTAAAATTATATGACTTTTTTCACGTTAGTGAATTATTTCACAGTACTGCACAGGACTGCGTAAATTCATGTTTGCTGACGTGCAGAATGTTGAATTACATAAGGAGAAGTGAAAAAAACCGTTATTTAACTTTCATTTTAAAATTATATGACTTTTTCACATTAGTGAATTATTCCACAGTACTGCACAGGACTGCGTAAATTCATGTTTGCTGACGTGCAGAATGTTGAATTACATAAGGAGAAGTGAAAAAAAACCGTTATTTAACTGTCATTTTAAAATTATATGACTTTTTTCACGATAGTGAATTATTCCACAGTACTGCACAGGACTGCGTAAATTCATGTTTGCTGACGTGCAGAATGTTGAATTACATAAGGAGAAGTGAAAAAAAACCGTTATTTAACTTTCATTTTAAAATTATATGACTTCTTTCACGTTAGTGAATTATTCCACAGTACTGCACAGGACTGCGTAAATTCATGTTTGCTTACGTGCAGAATGTTGAATTACATAAGATAAACTGAAAACAACCCGTTTTTTAACTTTCCTTTTCAAATTAAATCACTTTTTCACATTAGTGCACTTTTGCCAAAACAGCTGTTTCAGACCGAGATAAGGTGGTTTTTGACAAATTGTGTTTTATTCCACAGTACTGCACAGGACTGCATACATTCATGTTTGCTTGTGTGTACAATGTTGAATTACATAAGGAGAAGTGAAAAAACCGTTATTTAACTTTCATTTTAAAATTATATGACTTTTTTCACGTCAGTGAATTATTCCACAGTACTGCACAGGACTGCGTAAATTCATGTTTACTGACGTGCAGAATGTTGAATTACATAAGATAAACTGAAAACAACCCGTTTTGTAACTTTCCTTTTCAAATTAAATCACTTTTTTCACATTAGTGCACTTTTGCCAAAACAGGTGTTTCAGACCGAGATAAGGTGGTTTTGACAAAGTGTGTTTTATTCCACAGTACTACACAGGACTGCATGAATTCATGTTTGCTTGTGTGTACAATGTTGAATTACATAAGGAGAAGTGAAAAAAAACATTTATTTAACTTTCATTTTAAAATTATATGACTTTTTTCACGTCAGTGAATTATTCCACAGTACTGCACAGGACTGCGTAAATTCATGTTTACTGACGTGCAGAATGTTGAATTACATAAGATAAACTGAAAACAACCCGTTTTGTAACTTTCCTTTTCAAATTAAATCACTTTTTTCACATTAGTGCACTTTTGCCAAAACAGGTGTTTCAGACCGAGATAAGGTGGTTTTTGACAAAGTGTGTTTTATTCCACAGTACTACACAGGACTGCATGAATTCATGTTTGCTTGTGTGTACAATGTTGAATTACATAAGGAGAAGTGAAAAAAACATTTATTTAACTTTCATTTTAAAATTATATGACTTTTTCACGTTAGTGAATTATTTCACAGTACTGCACAGGACTGCGTAAATTCATGTTTGCTTGTGTGTACAATGTTGAATTACATAAGGAGAAGTGAAAAAAAACCGTTATTTAACTTTCATTTTAAAATTATATGACTTTTTCACGTTAGTGAATTATTCCACAGTACTGCACAGGACTGCGTAAATTCATGTTTGATTACGTGCAGAATGTTGAATTACATAAGATAAACTGAAAACAACCTGTTTTTTAACTCTCCTTTTCAAATTAAATCACTTTTTCACATTAGTGCACTTTTGCCAAAACAGCTGTTTCAGACCGAGATAAGGTGCTTTTTGACAAAGTGTGTTTTATTCCACAGTACTGCACAGGACTGCATAAATTCATGTTTGCTTGTGTGTACAATGTTGAATTACATAAGGAGAAGTGAAAAAAACGTTATTTAACTTTCATTTTAAAATTATATGACTTTTTCACGTTAGTGAATTATTCCACAGTACTGCACAGGACTGCGTAAATTCATGTTTGATGACGTGCAGAATGTTGAATTACATAAGATAAACTGAAAACAACCCGTTTTTTAACTTTCCTTTTCAAATTAAATCACTTTTTTCACATTAGTGCACTTTTGCCAAAACAGCTGTTTCAGACCGAGATAAGGTGCTGTTTGACAAAGTGTGTTTTATTTCACAGTACTGCACAGGACTGCATAAATTCATGTTTGCTTGTGTGTATAATGTTGAATTACATAAGGAGAAGTGAAAAAAACGTTATTTAACTTTCATTTTAAAATTATATGACTTTTTTCACGTTAGTGAATTATTCCACAGTACTGCACAGGACTGCGTAAATTCATGTTTGCTTACGTGCAGAATGTTGAATTACATAAGATAAACTGAAAACAACCCGTTTTTTAACTTTCCTTTTCAAATTAAATCACTTTTTTCACATTAGTGCACTTTTGCCAAAACAGCCGTTTCAGACCGAGATAAGGTGGTTTTTGACAAAGTGTGTTTTATTCCATAGTACTGCACAGGACTGCATAAATTCATGTTTGCTTGTGTGTACAATGTTGAATTACATAAGGAGAAGTGAAAAAAACCGTTATTTAACTTTCATTTTAAAATTATATGACTTTTTTCACATTAGTGAATTATTCCACAGTACTGCACAGGACTGCGTAAATTCATGTTTGCTGACGTGCAGAATGTTGAATTACATAAGGAGAAGTGAAAAAAAACCGTTATTTAACTTTCATTTTAAAATTATATGACTTTTTTCACATTAGTGAATTATTCCACAGTACTGCACAGGACTGCGTAAATTCATGTTTGCTGACGTGCAGAATGTTGAATTACATAAGGAGAAGTGAAAAAAACGTTATTTAACTTTCATTTTAAAATTATATGACTTTTTTCACATTAGTGAATTATTCCACAGTACTGCACAGGACTGCGTAAATTCATGTTTGATTACATGCAGAATGTTGAATTACATAAGATAAACTGAAAACAACCCGTTTTTTAACTCTCCTTTTCAAATTAAATCACTTTTTTCACATTAGTGCACTTTTGCCAAAACAGCTGTTTCAGACCGAGATAAGGTGGTTTTTGACAAATTGTGTTTTATTCCACAGTACTGCACAGGACTGCATACATTCATGTTTGCTTGTGTGTACAAAGTTGAATTACATAAGGAGAAGTGAAAAAAACCGTTATTTAACTTTCATTTTAAAATTATATGACTTTTTTCACGTCAGTGAATTATTCCACAGTACTGCACAGGACTGCGTAAATTCATGTTTGCTTACGTGCAGAATGTTGAATTACATAAGATAAACTGAAAACAACCCGTTTTTTAACTTTCCTTTTCAAATTAAATCACTTTTTCACATTAGTGCACTTTTGCCAAAACAGCTGTTTCAGTACTGCACAGGACTGCGTAAATTCATGTTTGCTTACGTGCAGAATGTTGAATTACATAAGATAAACTGAAAACAACCCGTTTTTTACCTTTCCTTTTCAAATTAAATCACTTTTTCACATTAGTGCACTTTTTGCCAAAACAGCTGTTTCAGACCGAGATAAGGTGGTTTTTGACAAAGTGTGTTTTATTCCACAGTACTGCACAGGACTGGTTAAATTCATGTTTTCTTGTGTGTACAATGTTGAATTACATAAGGAGAAGTGAAAAAAACCGTTATTTAACTTTCATTTTAAAATTATATGGCTTTTTTCACATTAGTGAATTATTCCACAGTACTGCACAGGACTGCAAATTCATGTTTACTGACGTGCAGAATGTTGAATTACATAAGGAGAAGTGAAAAAAACCGTTACTTAACTTTCATTTTAAAATTATATGACTTTTTTCGCGTTAGTGAATTATTCCACAGTACTGCACAGGACTGCGTAAATTCATGTTTGCTTACGTGCAGAATGTTGAATTACATAAGATAAACTGAAAACAACCCGTTTTTTAACTTTCCTTTTCAAATTAAATCACTTTTTCACATTAGTGCACTTTTGCCAAAACAGCTGTTTCAGACCGAGATAAGGTGCTTTTGACAAAGTGTGTTTTATTCCACAGTACTGCACAGGACTGTGTAAATTCATGTTTGCGTGTGTGTACAATGTTTAATTACATATGAGAAGTGAAAAAAACGTTATTTAACTTTCATTTTAAAATTATATGACTTTTTTCACGTTAGTGAATTATTCCACAGTACTGCACAGGACTGCGTAAATTCATGTTTGGTTACGTGCAGAATGTTGAATTACATAAGATAAACTGAAAACAACCCGTTTTTTAACTTTCCTTTTCAAATTAAATCACTTTTTTCACATTAGTGCACTTTTGCCAAAACAGCTGTTTCAGACCGAGATAAGGTGCTTTTTGACAAAGTGTGTTTTATTCCACAGTACTGCACAGGACTGCATAAATTCATGTTTGCTGACTTGCAGAATGTTGAATTACATAAGGAGAAGTGAAAAAAAACCGTTATTTAACTTTCATTTTAAAATTATATGACTTTTTTCACATTAGTGAATTATTCCACAGTACTGCACAGGACTGCGTAAATTCATGTTTGCTGACGTGCAGAATGTTGAATTACATAAGGAGAAGTGAAAAAAAACCGTTATTTAACTGTCATTTTAAAATTATATGACTTTTTTCACGTTAGTGAATTATTCCACAGTACTGCACAGGACTGCGTAAATTCATGTTTGCTGACGTGCAGAATGTTGAATTACATAAGGAGAAGTGAAAAAACCGTTATTTAACTTTCATTTTAAAATTATATGACTTCTTTCACGTTAGTGAATTATTCCACGGTACTGCACAGGGACTGCGTAAATTCATGTTTGCTTACGTGCAGAATGTTGAATTACATAAGATAAACTGAAAACAACCCGTTTTTTAACTTTCCTTTTCAAATTAAATCACTTTTTTCACATTAGTGCACTTTTGCCAAAACAGCTGTTTCAGACCGAGATAAGGTGGTTTTTGACAAATTGTGTTTTATTCCACAGTACTGCACAGGACTGAATACATTCATGTTTGCTTGTGTGTACAATGTTGAATTACATAAGGAGAAGTGAAAAAAAAACCGTTATTTAACTTTCATTTTAAAATTATATGACTTTTCTCACGTCAGTGAATTATTCCACAGTACTGCACAGGACTGCGTAAATTCATGTTTACTGACGTGCAGAATGTTGAATTACATAAGATAAACTGAAAACAACCCGTTTTGTAACTTTCCTTTTCAAATTAAATCACTTTTTTCACATTAGTGCACTTTTGCCAAAACAGGTGTTTCAGACCGAGATAAGGTGGTTTTTGACAAAGTGTGTTTTATTCCACAGTACTACACAGGACTGCATGAATTCATGTTTGCTTGTGTGTACAATGTTGAATTACATAAGGAGAAGTGAAAAAAAACATTTATTTAACTTTCATTTTAAAATTATATGACTTTTTTCACGTCAGTGAATTATTCCACAGTACTGCACAGGACTGCGTAAATTCATGTTTACTGACGTGCAGAATGTTGAATTACATAAGATAAACTGAAAACAACCCGTTTTGTAACTTTCCTTTTCAAATTAAATCACTTTTTCACATTAGTGCACTTTTGCCAAAACAGGTGTTTCAGACCGAGATAAGGTGGTTTTTGACAAAGTGTGTTTTATTCCACAGTACTACACAGGACTGCATGAATTCATGTTTGCTTGTGTGTACAATGTTGAATTACATAAGGAGAAGTGAAAAAAAAACATTTATTTAACTTTCATTTTAAAATTATATGACTTTTTTCACGTTAGTGAATTATTTCACAGTACTGCACAGGACTGCGTAAATTCATGTTTGCTTGTGTGTACAATGTTGAATTACATAAGGAGAAGTGAAAAAAACCGTTATTTAACTTTCATTTAAAATTATATGACTTTTTTCACGTTAGTGAATTATTCCACAGTACTGCACAGGACTGCGTAAATTCATGTTTGATGACGTGCAGAATGTTGAATTACATAAGATAAACTGAAAACAACCCGTTTTTTAACTTTCCTTTTCAAATTAAATCACTTTTTTCACATTAGTGCACTTTTGCCAAAACAGCTGTTTCAGACCGAGATAAGGTGCTGTTTGACAAAGTGTGTTTTATTCCACAGTACTGCACAGGACTGCATAAATTCATGTTTGCTTGTGTGTATAATGTTGAATTACATAAGGAGAAGTGAAAAAAACGTTATTTAACTTTCATTTTAAAATTATATGACTTTTTTCACATTAGTGAATTATTCCACAGTACTGCACAGGACTGCGTAAATTCATGTTTGCTTACGTGCAGAATGTTGAATTACATAAGATAAACTGAAAACAACCCGTTTTTTAACTTTCCTTTTCAAATTAAATCACTTTTTTCACATTAGTGCACTTTTGCCAAAACAGCTGTTTCAGACCGAGATAAGGTGCTTTTTGACAAAGTGTGTTTTATTCCACAGTACTGCACAGGACTGCATAAATTCATGTTTGCTTGTGTGTACAATGTTGAATTACATAAGGAGAAGTGAAAAAAACGTTATTTAACTTTCATTTTAAAATTATATGACTTTTTTTCACGTCAGTGAATTATTCCACAGTACTGCACAGGACTGCGTAAATTCATGTTTGCTGACGTGCAGAACGTTGAATTTCATAAGGAGAAAATGAAAAAAAACCGTTATTTAACTTTCATTTTAAAAATTATATGACTTTTTTCACGTCAGTAAATTATTCCACAGTACTGCACAGGACTACGTAAATTCATGTTTGATTACGTGCAGAATGTTGAATTACATAAGATAAACTGAAAACAACCCGTTTTTTAACTCTCCTTTTCAAATTAAATCACTTTTTTTCACATTAGTGCACTTTTGCCAAAACAGCTGTTTCAGACCGAGATAAGGTGCTTTTTGACAAAGTGTGTTTTATTCCACAGTACTGCACAGGACTGCATAAATTCATGTTTGCTTGTGTGTACAATGTTGAATTACATAAGGAGAAGTGAAAAAAACCGTTATTTAACTTTCATTTTAAAATTATATGACTTTTTTCACGTTAGTGAATTATTCCACAGTACTGCACAGGACTGCGTAAATTCATGTTTGATGACGTGCAGAATGTTGAATTACATAAGATAAACTGAAAACAACCCGTTTTTTAACTTTCCTTTTCAAATTAAATCACTTTTTTCACATTAGTGCACTTTTGCCAAAACAGCTGTTTCAGACCGAGATAAGGTGCTGTTTGACAAAGTGTGTTTTATTCCACAGTACTGCACAGGACTGCATAAATTCATGTTTGCTTGTGTGTATAATGTTGAATTACATAAGGAGAAGTGAAAAAAAACGTTATTTAACTTTCATTTTAAAATTATATGACTTTTTTTCACATTAGTGAATTATTCCACAGTACTGCACAGGACTGCGAATTCATGTTTGCTTACGTGCAGAATGTTGAATTACATAAGATAAACTGAAAACAACCCGTTTTTTAACTTTCCTTTCAAATTAAATCACTTTTTTTCACATTACTGCACTTTTGCCAAAACAGCTGTTTCAGACCGAGATAAGGTGCTTTTTGACAAAGTGTGTTTTATTCCACAGTACTGCACAGGACTGCATAAATTCATGTTTGCTTGTGTGTACAATGTTGAATTACATAAGGAGAAGTGAAAAAAACGTTATTTAACTTTCATTTTAAAATTATATGACTTTTTCACGTCAGTGAATTATTCCACAGTACTGCACAGGACTGCGTAAATTCATGTTTGCTGACGTGCAGAACGTTGAATTTCATAAGGAGAAATGAAAAAACCGTTATTTAACTTTCATTTTAAAATTATATGACTTTTTCACGCCAGTAAATTATTCCACAGTACTGCACAGGACTGCGTAAATTCATGTTTGCTTACGTGCAGAATGTTGAATTACATAAGATAAACTGAAAACAACCCGTTTTTTAACTTTCCTTTTCAAATTAAATCACTTTTTTCACATTAGTGCACTTTTGCCAAAACAGCCGTTTCAGACCGAGATAAGGTGGTTTTTGACAAAGTGTGTTTTATTCCACAGTACTGCACAGGACTGCATAAATTCATGTTTGCTTGTGTGTACAATGTTGAATTACATAAGGAGAAGTGAAAAAAACCGTTATTTAACTGTCATTTTAAAATTATATGACTTTTTCACGTTAGTGAATTATTCCACAGTACTGCACAGGACTGCGTAAATTCATGTTTGCTTACGTGCAGAATGTTGAATTACATAAGATAAACTGAAAAAACCCGTTTTTTAACTCTCCTTTTCAAATTAAATCACTTTTTTCACATTAGTGCACTTTTGCCAAAACAGCTGTTTCAGACCGAGATAAGGTGGTTTTTGACAAATTGTGTTTTATTCCACAGTACTGCACAGGACTGCATAAATCCATGTTTGCTTATGTGTACAATGTTGAATTACATAAGGAGAAGTGAAAAAACCGTTATTTAACTTTCATTTTAAAATTATATGACTTTTTCACATTAGTGAATTATTCCACAGTACTGCACAGGACTGCGTAAATTCATGTTTGCTGACGTGCAGAATGTTGAATTACATAAGGAGAAGTGAAAAAACCGTTATTTAACTTTCATTTTAAAATTATATGACTTTTTTTCACATTAGTGAATTATTCCACAGTACTGCACAGGACTGCGTAAATTCATGTTTGCTGACGTGCAGAATGTTGAATTACATAAGGAGAAGTGAAAAAAACGTTATTTAACTTTCATTTTAAAATTATATGACTTTTTTCACATTAGTGAATTATTCCACAGTACTGCACAGGACTGCGTAAATTCATGTTTGATTACATGCAGAATGTTGAATTACATAAGATAAACTGAAAACAACCCGTTTTTTTAACTCTCCTTTCAAATTAAATCACTTTTTTTCACATTAGTGCACTTTTGCCAAAACAGCTGTTTCAGACCGAGATAAGGTGGTTTTTGACAAATTGTGTTTTATTCCACAGTACTGCACAGGACTGCATACATTCATGTTTGCTTGTGTGTACAATGTTGAATTACATAAGGAGAAGTGAAAAAAAAACCGTTATTTAACTTTCATTTTAAAATTATATGACTTTTTTCACGTCAGTGAATTATTCCACAGTACTGCACAGGACTGCGTAAATTCATGTTTACTGACGTGCAGAATGTTGAATTACATAAGATAAACTGAAAACAACCCGTTTTGTAACTTTCCTTTTCAAATTAAATCACTTTTTTCACATTAGTGCACTTTTGCCAAAACAGGTGTTTCAGACCGAGATAAGGTGGTTTTTGACAAAGTGTGTTTTATTCCACAGTACTACACAGGACTGCATGAATTCATGTTTGCTTGTGTGTACAATGTTGAATTACATAAGGAGAAGTGAAAAAACATTTATTTAACTTTCATTTTAAAATTATATGACTTTTTCACGTTAGTGAATTATTTCACAGTACTGCACAGGACTGCGTAAATTCATGTTTGCTGACGTGCAGAATGTTGATTTACATAAGGACAAGTGAAAAACCGTTATTTAACTTTCATTTTAAAATTATATGACTTTTTTCACATTAGTGAATTATTCCACAGTACTGCACAGGACTGCGTGAATTCATGTTTGCTTACGTGCAGAATGTTGAATTACATAAGATAAACTGAAAACAACCCGTTTTGTAACTTTCCTTTCAAATTAAATCACTTTTTTCACATTAGTGCACTTTTGCCAAAACAGATGTTTCAGACCGAGATAAGGTGCTTTTTGACAAAGTGTGTTTTATTCCACAGTACTGCACAGGACTGCATAAATTCATGTTTGCTTGTGTGTACAATGTTGAATTACATAAGGAGAAGTGAAAAAACCGTTATTTAACTGTCATTTTAAAATTATATGACTTTTTTCACGTTAGTGAATTATTCCACAGTACTGCACAGGACTGCGTAAATTCATGTTTGCTGACGTGCAGAATGTTGAATTACATAAGGAGAAGTGAAAAACCGTTATTTAACTTTCATTTTAAAATTATATGACTTCTTTCACGTTAGTGAATTATTCCACAGTACTGCACAGGACTGCGTAAATTCATGTTTGCTTACGTGCAGAATGTTGAATTATATAAGATAAACTGAAAACAACCCGTTTTTTAACTTTCCTCAAATTAAATCACTTTTTTCACATTAGTGCACTTTTGCCAAAACAGCTGTTTCAGACCGAGATAAGGTGGTTTTGACAAATTGTGTTTTATTCCACAGTACTGCACAGGACTGAATACATTCATGTTTGCTTGTGTGTACAATGTTGAATTACATAAGGAGAAGTGAAAAAAACCGTTATTTAACTTTCATTTTAAAATTATATGACTTTTTTTCACGTCAGTGAATTATTCCACAGTACTGCACAGGACTGCGTAAATTCATGTTTACTGACGTGCAGAATGTTGAATTACATAAGATAAACTGAAAACAACCCGTTTTGTAACTTTCCTTTTCAAATTAAATCACTTTTTTCACATTAGTGCACTTTTGCCAAAACAGGTGTTTCAGACCGAGATAAGGTGGTTTTTGACAAAGTGTGTTTTATTCCACAGTACTACACAGGACTGCATGAATTCATGTTTGCTTGTGTGTACAATGTTGAATTACATAAGGAGAAGTGAAAAAAAAACCGTTATTTAACTTTCATTTTAAAATTATATGACTTTTTCACATTAGTGAATTATTCCACAGTACTGCACAGGACTGCGTAAATTCATGTTTGCTTACGTGCAGAATGTTGAATTACATAAGATAAACTGAAAACAACCCGTCTTGTAACTTTCCTTTTCAAATTAAATCACTTTTTTCACATTAGTGCACTTTTGCCAAAACAGCTGTTTCAGACCGAGATAAGGTGGTTTTTGACAAAGTGTGTTTTATTCCACAGTACTGCACAGGACTGCGTAAATTCATGTTTGCTGACGTGCAGAACGTTGAATTTCATAAGGAGAAATGAAAAAAACCGTTATTTAACTTTCATTTTAAAATTATATGACTTTTTCACGTCAGTAAATTATTCCACAGTACTGCACAGGACTGCGTAAATTCATGTTTGCTTACGTGCAGAATGTTGAATTACATAAGATAAACTGAAAACAACCCGTTTTTTTAACTTTCCTTTTCAAATTAAATCACTTTTTTCACATTAGTGCACTTTTGCCAAAACAGCCGTTTCAGACCGAGATAAGGTGGTTTTTGACAAAGTGTGTTTTATTCCACAGTACTGCACAGGACTGCATAAATTCATGTTTGCTTGTGTGTACAATGTTGAATTACATAAGGAGAAGTGAAAAAACCGTTATTTAACTGTCATTTTAAAATTATATGACTTTTTCACGTTAGTGAATTATTCCACAGTACTGCACAGGACTGCGTAAATTCATGTTTGATTACGTGCAGAATGTTGAATTACATAAGATAAACTGAAAAAACCCGTTTTTTAACTCTCCTTTTCAAATTAAATCACTTTTTTCACATTAGTGCACTTTTGCCAAAACAGCTGTTTCAGACCGAGATAAGGTGGTTTTGACAAATTGTGTTTTATTCCACAGTACTGCACAGGACTGCATAAATCCATGTTTGCTTGTGTGTACAATGTTGAATTACATAAGGAGAAGTGAAAAAAACGTTATTTAACTTTCATTTTAAAATTATATGACTTTTTCACATTAGTGAATTATTCCACAGTACTGCACAGGACTGCGTAAATTCATGTTTGCTGACGTGCAGAATGTTGAATTACATAAGGAGAAGTGAAAAAAACCGTTATTTAACTTTCATTTTAAAATTATATGACTTTTTTCACATTAGTGAATTATTCCACAGTACTGCACAGGACTGCGTAAATTCATGTTTGCTGACGTGCAGAATGTTGAATTACATAAGATAAACTGAAAAACAACCCGTTTTTTAACTTTCCTTTTCAAATTAAATCACTTTTTCACATTAGTGCACTTTTGCCAAAACAGCTGTTTCAGACCGAGATAAGGTGGTTTTTGGACAAAGTGTGTTTTATTCCACAGTACTGCACAGGACTGCATAAATTCATGTTTGCTTGTGTGTACAATGTTGAATTACATAAGGAGAAGTGAAAAAAACCGTTATTTAACTTTCATTTTAAAATTATATGACTTTTTTCACGTTAGTGAATTATTCCACAGTACTGCACAGGACTGCGTAAATTCATGTTTGCTGACGTGCAGAATGTTGAATTACATAAGGAGAAGTGAAAAAAAACCGTTATTTAACTTTCATTTTAAAATTATATGACTTTTTTCACATTAGTGAATTATTCCACAGTACTGCACAGGACTGCGTAAATTCATGTTTGCTTACGTGCAGAATGTTGAATTACATAAGATAAACTGAAAACAACCCGTTTTGTAACTTTCCTTTTCAAATTAAATCACTTTTTTCACATTAGTGCACTTTTGCCAAAACAGCTGTTTCAGACCGAGATAAGGTGGTTTTTGACAAAGTGTGTTTTATTCCACAGTACTGCACAGGACTGCGTAAATTCATGTTTGCTGACGTGCAGAATGTTGAATTACATAAGGAGAAATGAAAAAAAACCGTTATTTAACTTTCATTTTAAAATTATATGACTTTTTTCACATTAGTGAATTATTCCACAGTACTGCACAGGACTGCGTAAATTCATGTTTGCTTGTGTGTACAATGTTGAATTACATAAGGAGAAGTGAAAAAAAACAGTTATTTAACTTTCATTTTAAAATTATATTACTTTTTTCACGTTAGTGAATTATTCCACAGTACTGCACAGGACTGCGTAAATTCATGTTTGCTGACGTGCAGAATGTTGAATTACATGAGGAGAAGTGAAAAAAAAAACCGTTTTTTAACTATCATTTTAAAATTATATGACTTTTTTCACGTCAGTGAATTATTCCACAGTACTGCACAGGACTGCGTAAATTCATGTTTGCTTACGTGCAGAATGTTGAATTACATAAGATAAACTGAAAACAACCCGTTTTTTAACTTTCCTTTTCAAATTAAATCACTTTTTTCACATTAGTGCACTTTTGCCAAAACAGCTGTTTCAGACCGAGATAAGGTGCTTTTTGACAAAGTGTGTTTTATTCCACACTACTGCACAGGACTGCATAAATTCATGTTTGCTTGTGTGTACAATGTTGAATTACATAAGGAGAAGTGAAAAAAAAACGTTATTTAACTTTCATTTTTAAATTATATGACTTTTTTCACGTTAGTGAATTATTCCACAGTACTGCACAGGACTGCGTAAATTCATGTTTGCTGACGTGCAGAATGTTGAATTACATAAGGAGAAGTGAAAAAAAACCGTTATTTAACTTTCATTTTAAAATTATATGACTTTTTTCACATTAGTGAATTATTCCACAGTACTGCACAGGACTACGTAAATTCATGTTTGCTTACGTGCAGAATGTTGAATTACATAAGATAAACTGAAAACAACCCCGTTTTGTAACTTTCCTTTTCAAATTAAATCACTTTTTCACATTAGTGCACTTTTGCCAAAACAGCTGTTTCAGACCGAGATAAGGTGGTTTTTGACAAAGTGTGTTTTATTCCACAGTACTGCACAGGACTGCGTAAATTCATGTTTGCTGACGTGCAGAACGTTGAATTTCATAAGGAGAAATGAAAAAAACCGTTATTTAACTTTCATTTTAAAATTATATGGCTTTTTTCACGTCAGTAAATTATTCCACAGTACTGCACAGGACTGCGTAAATTCATGTTTGCTTACGTGCAGAATGTTGAATTACATAAGATAAACTGAAAACAACCCGTTTTTTAACTTTCCTTTTCAAATTAAATCACTTTTTCACATTAGTGCACTTTTGCCAAAACAGCCGTTTCAGACCGAGATAAGGTGGTTTTTGACAAAGTGTGTTTTATTCCACAGTACTGCACAGGACTGCATAAATTCATGTTTGCTTGTGTGTACAATGTTGAATTACATAAGGAGAAGTGAAAAAAAACCGTTATTTAACTGTCATTTTAAAATTATATGACTTTTTTCACGTTAGTGAATTATTCCACAGTACTGCACAGGACTGCGTAAATTCATGTTTGATTACGTGCAGAATGTTGAATTACATAAGATAAACTGAAAAAAAACCCGTTTTTTAACTCTCCTTTTCAAATTAAATCACTTTTTTCACATTAGTGCACTTTTGCCAAAACAGCTGTTTCAGACCGAGATAAGGTGGTTTTTGACAAATTGTGTTTTATTCCACAGTACTGCACAGGACTGCATAAATCCATGTTTGCTTGTGTGTACAATGTTGAATTACATAAGGAGAAGTGAAAAAACCGTTATTTAACTTTCATTATAAAATTATATGACTTTTTTCACATTAGTGAATTATTCCACAGTACTGCACAGGACTGCGTAAATTCATGTTTGCTGACGTGCAGAATGTTGAATTACATAAAGAGAAGTGAAAAAAACCGTTATTTAACTTTCATTTTAAAATTATATGACTTTTTTCACATTAGTGAATTATTCCACAGTACTGCACAGGACTGCGTAAATTCATGTTTGCTGACGTGCAGAATGTTGAATTACATAAGATAAACTGAAAACAACCCGTTTTTTAACTTTCCTTTTCAAATTAAATCACTTTTTTCACATTAGTGCACTTTTGCCAAAACAGCTGTTTCAGACCGAGATAAGGTGCTTTTTGACAAAGTGTGTTTTATTCCACACTACTGCACAGGATTGCATAAATTCATGTTTGCTTGTGTGTACAATGTTGAATTACATAAGGAGAAGTGAAAAAAAAACGTTATTTAACTTTCATTTTTAAATTATATGACTTTTTTCACGTTAGTGAATTATTCCACAGTACTGCACAGGACTGCGTAAATTCATGTTTGCTGACGTGCAGAATGTTGAATTACATAAGGAGAAGTGAAAAAAAACCGTTTTTTAACTATCATTTTAAAATTATATGACTTTTTTCACATTAGTGAATTATTCCACAGTACTGCACAGGACTGCGTAAATTCATGTTTGCTTACGTGCAGAATGTTGAATTACATAAGATAAACTGAAAACAACCCGTTTTGTAACTTTCCTTTTCAAATTAAATCACTTTTTTCACATTAGTGCACTTTTGCCAAAACAGCTGTTTCAGACCGAGATAAGGTGGTTTTTGACAAAGTGTGTTTTATTCCACAGTACTGCACAGGACTGCGTAAATTCATGTTTGCTGACGTGCAGAATGTTGAATTACATAAGGAGAAGTGAAAAAAAACCGTTATTTAACTTTCATTTTAAAATTATATGACTTCTTTCACGTTAGTGAATTATTCCACAGTACTGCACAGGACTGCGTAAATTCATGTTTGCTTACGTGCAGAATGTTGAATTACATAAGATAAACTGAAAACAACCCGTTTTTTAACTTTCCTTTTCAAATTAAATCACTTTTTTCACATTAGTGCACTTTTGCCAAAACAGCTGTTTCAGACCGAGATAAGGTGGTTTTTGACAAATTGTGTTTTATTCCACAGTACTGCACAGGACTGCATACATTCATGTTTGCTTGTGTGTACAATGTTGAATTACATAAGGAGAAGTGAAAAAAAACCGTTATTTAACTTTCATTTTAAAATTATATGACTTTTTTCACGTCAGTGAATTATTCCACAGTACTGCACAGGACTGCGTAAATTCATGTTTACTGACGTGCAGAATGTTGAATTACATAAGATAAACTGAAAACAACCCGTTTTGTAACTTTCCTTTTCAAATTAAATCACTTTTTTCACATTAGTGCACTTTTGCCAAAACAGGTGTTTCAGACCGAGATAAGGTGGTTTTTGACAAAGTGTGTTTTATTCCACAGTACTACACAGGACTGCATGAATTCATGTTTGCTTGTGTGTACAATGTTGAATTACATAAGGAGAAGTGAAAAAAAACATTTATTTAACTTTCATTTTAAAATTATATGACTTTTTCACGTCAGTGAATTATTCCACAGTACTGCACAGGACTGACGTAAATTCATGTTTACTGACGTGCAGAATGTTGAATTACATAAGATAAACTGAAAACAACCCGTTTTGTAACTTCCTTTTCAAATTAAATCACTTTTTTTCACATTAGTGCACTTTTTGCCAAAACAGGTGTTTCCAGACCGAGATAAGGTGGTTTTTGACAAAGTGTGTTTTATTCCACAGTACTACACAGGACTGCATGAATTCATGTTTGCTTGTGTGACAATGTTGAATTACATAAGGAGAAGTGAAAAAAACATTTATTTAACTTTCATTTTAAAATTATATGACTTTTTTCACGTTAGTGAATTATTTCACAGTACTGCACAGGACTGCGTAAATTCATGTTTGCTTGTGTGTACAATGTTGAATTACATAAGGAGAAGTGAAAAAAACCGTTATTTAACTTTCATTTTAAAATTATATGACTTTTTTCACGTTAGTGAATTATTCCACAGTACTGCACAGGACTGCGTAAATTCATGTTTGATTACGTGCAGAATGTTGAATTACATAAGATAAACTGAAAACAACCCGTTTTTTAACTCTCCTTTTCAAATTAAATCACTTTTTTCACATTAGTGCACTTTTGCCAAAACAGCTGTTTCAGACCGAGATAAGGTGCTTTTTGACAAAGTGTGTTTTATTCCACAGTACTGCACAGGACTGCATAAATTCATGTTTGCTTGTGTGTACAATGTTGAATTACATAAGGAGAAGTGAAAAAACCGTTATTTAACTTTCATTTTAAAATTATATGACTTTTTTCACGTTAGTGAATTATTCCACAGTACTGCACAGGACTGCGTAAATTCATGTTTGATGACGTGCAGAATGTTGAATTACATAAGATAAACTGAAAACAACCCGTTTTTTAACTTTCCTTTTCAAATTAAATCACTTTTTTCACATTAGTGCACTTTTGCCAAAACAGCTGTTTCAGACCGAGATAAGGTGCTGTTTGACAAAGTGTGTTTTATTCCACAGTACTGCACAGGACTGCATAAATTCATGTTTGCTTGTGTGTATAATGTTGAATTACATAAGGAGAAGTGAAAAAAAACGTTATTTAACTTTCATTTTAAAATTATATGACTTTTTTCACGTTAGTGAATTATTCCACAGTACTGCACAGGACTGCGTAAATTCATGTTTGCTTACGTGCAGAATGTTGAATTACATAAGATAAACTGAAAACAACCCGTTTTTTAACTTTCCTTTTCAAATTAAATCACTTTTTTCACATTAGTGCACTTTTGCCAAAACAGCCGTTTCAGACCGAGATAAGGTGGTTTTTGACAAAGTGTGTTTTATTCCACAGTACTGCACAGGACTGCATAAATTCATGTTTGCTTGTGTGTACAATGTTGAATTACATAAGGAGAAGTGAAAAAAACCGTTATTTAACTTTCATTTTAAAATTATATGACTTTTTTCACATTAGTGAATTATTCCACAGTACTGCACAGGACTGCGTAAATTCATGTTTGCTGACGTGCAGAATGTTGAATTACATAAGGAGAAGTGAAAAAACCGTTATTTAACTTTCATTTTAAAATTATATGACTTTTTTCACATTAGTGAATTATTCCACAGTACTGCACAGGACTGCGTAAATTCATGTTTGCTGACGTGCAGAATGTTGAATTACATAAGGAGAAGTGAAAAAACGTTATTTAACTTTCATTTTAAAATTATATGACTTTTTTCACATTAGTGAATTATTCCACAGTACTGCACAGGACTGCGTAAATTCATGTTTGATTACATGCAGAATGTTGAATTACATAAGATAAACTGAAAACAACCCGTTTTTTAACTCTCCTTTTCAAATTAAATCACTTTTTTCACATTAGTGCACTTTTGCCAAAACAGCTGTTTCAGACCGAGATAAGGTGGTTTTTGACAAATTGTGTTTTATTCCACAGTACTGCACAGGACTGCATACATTCATGTTTGCTTGTGTGTACAATGTTGAATTACATAAGGAGAAGTGAAAAAAACCGTTATTTAACTTTCATTTTAAAATTATATGACTTTTTCACGTCAGTGAATTATTCCACAGTACTGCACAGGACTGCGTAAATTCATGTTTGCTTACGTGCAGAATGTTGAATTACATAAGATAAACTGAAAACAACCCGTTTTTTAACTTTCCTTTTCAAATTAAATCACTTTTTTCACATTAGTGCACTTTTGCCAAAACAGCTGTTTCAGTACTGCACAGGACTGCGTAAATTCATGTTTGCTTACGTGCAGAATGTTGAATTACATAAGATAAACTGAAAACAACCCGTTTTTTACCTTTCCTTTTCAAATTAAATCACTTTTTTCACATTAGTGCACTTTTGCCAAAACAGCTGTTTCAGACCGAGATAAGGTGGTTTTTGACAAAGTGTGTTTTATTCCACAGTACTGCACAGGACTGGTTAAATTCATGTTTTCTTGTGTGTACAATGTTGAATTACATAAGGAGAAGTGAAAAAAACCGTTATTTAACTTTCATTTTAAAATTATATGGCTTTTTTCACATTAGTGAATTATTCCACAGTACTGCACAGGACTGCGTAAATTCATGTTTGCTGACGTGCAGAATGTTGAATTACATAAGGAGAAGTGAAAAAAAACCGTTACTTAACTTTCATTTTAAAATTATATGACTTTTTTCGCGTTAGTGAATTATTCCACAGTACTGCACAGGACTGCGTAAATTCATGTTTGCTTACGTGCAGAATGTTGAATTACATAAGATAAACTGAAAACAACCCGTTTTTTAACTTTCCTTTTCAAATTAAATCACTTTTTTCACATTAGTGCACTTTTGCCAAAACAGCTGTTTCAGACCGAGATAAGGTGCTTTTTTGACAAAGTGTGTTTTATTCCACAGTACTGCACAGGACTGTGTAAATTCATGTTTGCGTGTGTGTACAATGTTTAATTACATAAGGAGAAGTGAAAAAAAACGTTATTTAACTTTCATTTTAAAATTATATGACTTTTTCACGTTAGTGAATTATTCCACAGTACTGCACAGGACTGCGTAAATTCATGTTTGGTTACGTGCAGAATGTTGAATTACATAAGATAAACTGAAAACAACCCGTTTTTTAACTTTCCTTTTCAAATTAAATCACTTTTTTCACATTAGTGCACTTTTGCCAAAACAGCTGTTTCAGACCGAGATAAGGTGCTTTTTGACAAAGTGTGTTTTATTCCACAGTACTGCACAGGACTGCATAAATTCATGTTTGCTGACTTGCAGAATGTTGAATTACATAAGGAGAAGTGAAAATAAACCGTTATTTAACTTTCATTTTAAAATTATATGACTTTTTCACATTAGTGAATTATTCCACAGTACTGCACAGGACTGCGTAAATTCATGTTTGTTTACGTGCAGAATGTTGAATTACATAAGATAAACTGAAAACAACCCGTTTTTTAACTTTCCTTTTCAAATTAAATCACTTTTTTCACATTAGTGCACTTTTGCCAAAACAGCTGTTTCAGACCGAGATAAGGTGCTTTTTGACAAAGTGTGTTTTATTCCACAGTACTGCACAGGACTGCATAAATTCATGTTTGCTGACGTGCAGAATGTTGAATTACATAAGGAGAAGTGAAAAAACCTTTATTTAACTTTCATTTTAAAATTATATGACTTTTTTCACATTAGTGAATTATTCCACAGTACTGCACAGGACTGCGTAAATTCATGTTTGCTTACGTGCAGAATGTTGAATTACATAAGATAAACTGAAAACAACCCGTTTTTTAACTTTCCTTTTCAAATTAATTCACTTTTTTCACATTAGTGCACTTTTGCCAAAACAGCTGTTTCAGTACTGCACAGGACTGCGTAAATTCATGTTTGCTTACGTGCAGAATGTTGAATTACATAAGATAAACTGAAAACAACCCGTTTTTTACCTTTCCTTTTCAAATTAAATCACTTTTTTCACATTAGTGCACTTTTGCCAAAACAGCTGTTTCAGACCGAGATAAGGTGGTTTTTGACAAAGTGTGTTTTATTCCACAGTACTGCACAGGACTGGTTAAATTCATGTTTTCTTGTGTGTACAATGTTGAATTACATAAGGAGAAGTGAAAAAAAACCGTTATTTAACTTTCATTTTAAAATTATATGGCTTTTTTCACATTAGTGAATTATTCCACAGTACTGCACAGGACTGCGTAAATTCATGTTTGCTGACGTGCAGAATGTTGAATTACATAAGGAGAAGTGAAAAAAAACCGTTATTTAACTTTCATTTTAAAATTATATGACTTTTTTCACATTAATGAATTATTCCACAGTACTGCACAGGACTGCGTAAATTCATGTTTGCTGACGTGCAGAATGTTGAATTACATAAGATAAACTGAAAACAACCCGTTTTTTAACTTTCCTTTTCAAATTATATCACTTTTTCACATTAGTGCACTTTTGCCAAAACAGCTGTTTCAGACCGAGATAAGGTGCTTTTTGACAAAGTGTGTTTTATTCCACAGTACTGCACAGGACTGCATAAATTCATGTTTGCTTGTGTGTACAATGTTGAATTACATAAGGAGAAGTGAAAAAAAACCGTTATTTAACTTTCATTTTAAAATTATATGACTTTTTTCACATTAGTGAATTATTCCACAGTACTGCACAGTACTGCGTAAATTCATGGTTACTGACGTGCAGAATGTTGAATTACATAAGATAAACTGAAAACAACCCGTTTTTTAACTTTCCTTTTCAAATTAAATCACTTTTTTCACATTAGTGCACTTTTGCCAAAACAGCTGTTTCAGACCGAGATAAGGTGCTTTTTGACAAAGTGTGTTTTATTCCACAGTACTGCACAGGACTGCATAAATTCATGTTTGCTTGTGTGTACAATGTTGAATTACATAAGGAGAAGTGAAAAAAACCGTTATTTAACTGTCATTTTAAAATTATATGACTTTTTCACGTTAGTGAATTATTCCACAGTACTGCACAGGACTGCGTAAATTCATGTTTGCTGACGTGCAGAATGTTGAATTACATAAGGAGAAGTGAAAAAAACCGTTATTTAACTTTCATTTTAAAATTATATGACTTTTTTCACATTAGTGAATTATTCCACAGTACTGCACAGGACTGCGTAAATTCATGTTTACTGACGTGCAGAATGTTGAATTACATAAGATAAACTGAAAACAACCCGTTTTGTAACTTTCCTTTTCAAATTAAATCACTTTTTTCACATTAGTGCACTTTTGCCAAAACAGCTGTTTCAGACCGAGATAAGGTGGTTTTTGACAAAGTGTGTTTTATTCCACAGTACTACACAGGACTGCATGAATTCATGTTTGCTTGTGTGTACAATGTTGAATTACATAAGGAGAAGTGAAAAAAAACATTTATTTAACTTTCATTTTAAAATTATATGACTTTTTTCACGTTAGTGAATTATTTCACAGTACTGCACAGGACTGCGTAAATTCATGTTTGCTGACGTGCAGAATGTTGAATTACATAAGGAGAAGTGAAAAAAAACCGTTATTTAACTTTCATTTTAAAATTATATGACTTTTTTCACATTAGTGAATTATTCCACAGTACTGCACAGGACTGCGTAAATTCATGTTTGCTGACGTGCAGAATGTTGAATTACATAAGGAGAAGTGAAAAAAAACCGTTATTTAACTGTCATTTTAAAATTATATGACTTTTTTCACGTTAGTGAATTATTCCACAGTACTGCACAGGACTGCGTAAATTCATGTTTGCTGACGTGCAGAATGTTGAATTACATAAGGAGAAGTGAAAAAAAACCGTTATTTAACTTTCATTTTAAAATTATATGACTTCTTTCACGTTAGTGAATTATTCCACGGTACTGCACAGGACTGCGTAAATTCATGTTTGCTTACGTGCAGAATGTTGAATTACATAAGATAAACTGAAAACAACCCGTTTTTTAACTTTCCTTTTCAAATTAAATCACTTTTTTCACATTAGTGCACTTTTGCCAAAACAGCTGTTTCAGACCGAGATAAGGTGGTTTTTGACAAATTGTGTTTTATTCCACAGTACTGCACAGGACTGAATACATTCATGTTTGCTTGTGTGTACAATGTTGAATTACATAAGGAGAAGTGAAAAAAAACCGTTATTTAACTTTCATTTTAAAATTATATGACTTTTTTCACGTCAGTGAATTATTCCACAGTACTGCACAGGACTGCGTAAATTCATGTTTACTGACGTGCAGAATGTTGAATTACATAAGATAAACTGAAAACAACCCGTTTTGTAACTTTCCTTTTCAAATTAAATCACTTTTTTCACATTAGTGCACTTTTGCCAAAACAGGTGTTTCAGACCGAGATAAGGTGGTTTTTGACAAAGTGTGTTTTATTCCACAGTACTACACAGGACTGCATGAATTCATGTTTGCTTGTGTGTACAATGTTGAATTACATAAGGAGAAGTGAAAAAAAACATTTATTTAACTTTCATTTTAAAATTATATGACTTTTTTCACGTCAGTGAATTATTCCACAGTACTGCACAGGACTGCGTAAATTCATGTTTACTGACGTGCAGAATGTTGAATTACATAAGATAAACTGAAAACAACCCGTTTTGTAACTTTCCTTTTCAAATTAAATCACTTTTTTCACATTAGTGCACTTTTGCCAAAACAGGTGTTTCAGACCGAGATAAGGTGGTTTTTGACAAAGTGTGTTTTATTCCACAGTACTACACAGGACTGCATGAATTCATGTTTGCTTGTGTGTACAATGTTGAATTACATAAGGAGAAGTGAAAAAAAACATTTATTTAACTTTCATTTTAAAATTATATGACTTTTTCACGTTAGTGAATTATTTCACAGTACTGCACAGGACTGCGTAAATTCATGTTTGCTTGTGTGTACAATGTTGAATTACATAAGGAGAAGTGAAAAAAAACCGTTATTTAACTTTCATTTTAAAATTATATGACTTTTTTCACGTTAGTGAATTATTCCACAGTACTGCACAGGACTGCGTAAATTCATGTTTGATTACGTGCAGAATGTTGAATTACATAAGATAAACTGAAAACAACCCGTTTTTTAACTCTCCTTTTCAAATTAAATCACTTTTTTCACATTAGTGCACTTTTGCCAAAACAGCTGTTTCAGACCGAGATAAGGTGCTTTTTGACAAAGTGTGTTTTATTCCACAGTACTGCACAGGACTGCATAAATTCATGTTTGCTTGTGTGTACAATGTTGAATTACATAAGGAGAAGTGAAAAAAAACCGTTATTTAACTTTCATTTTAAAATTATATGACTTTTTTCACGTTAGTGAATTATTCCACAGTACTGCACAGGACTGCGTAAATTCATGTTTGATGACGTGCAGAATGTTGAATTACATAAGATAAACTGAAAACAACCCGTTTTTTAACTTTCCTTTTCAAATTAAATCACTTTTTCACATTAGTGCACTTTTGCCAAAACAGCTGTTTCAGACCGAGATAAGGTGCTGTTTGACAAAGTGTGTTTTATTCCACAGTACTGCACAGGACTGCATAAATTCATGTTTGCTTGTGTGTATAATGTTGAATTACATAAGGAGAAGTGAAAAAAACGTTATTTAACTTTCATTTTAAAATTATATGACTTTTTCACATTAGTGAATTATTCCACAGTACTGCACAGGACTGCGTAAATTCATGTTTGCTTACGTGCAGAATGTTGAATTACATAAGATAAACTGAAAACAACCCGTTTTGTAACTTTCCTTTTCAAATTAAATCACTTTTTTCACATTAGTGCACTTTTGCCAAAACAGCTGTTTCAGACCGAGATAAGGTGGTTTTTGACAAAGTGTGTTTTATTCCACAGTACTGCACAGGACTGCATAAATTCATGTTTGCTTGTGTGTACAATGTTGAATTACATAAGGAGAAGTGAAAAAAACCGTTATTTAACTTTCATTTTAAAATTATATGACTTTTTTCACATTAGTGAATTATTCCACAGTACTGCACAGGACTGCGTAAATTCATGTTTGCTGACGTGCAGAATGTTGAATTACATAAGGAGAAGTGAAAAAAACCGTTATTTAACTTTCATTTTAAAATTATATGACTTTTTTCACATTAGTGAATTATTCCACAGTACTGCACAGGACTGCGTAAATTCATGTTTGCTGACGTGCAGAATGTTGAATTACATAAGGAGAAGTGAAAAAAAAACGTTATTTAACTTTCATTTTAAAATTATATGACTTTTTTCACATTAGTGAATTATTCCACAGTACTGCACAGGACTGCGTAAATTCATGTTTGATTACATGCAGAATGTTGAATTACATAAGATAAACTGAAAACAACCCGTTTTTAACTCTCCTTTTCAAATTAAATCACTTTTTCACATTAGTGCACTTTTGCCAAAACAGCTGTTTCAGACCGAGATAAGGTGGTTTTTGACAAATTGTGTTTTATTCCACAGTACTGCACAGGACTGCATACATTCATGTTTGCTTGTGTGTACAATGTTGAATTACATAAGGAGAAGTGAAAAAAAACCGTTATTTAACTTTCATTTTAAAATTATATGACTTTTTTCACGTCAGTGAATTATTCCACAGTACTGCACAGGACTGCGTAAATTCATGTTTGCTTACGTGCAGAATGTTGAATTACATAAGATAAACTGAAAACAACCCGTTTTTTAACTTTCCTTTTCAAATTAAATCACTTTTTTCACATTAGTGCACTTTTGCCAAAACAGCTGTTTCAGTACTGCACAGGACTGCGTAAATTCATGTTTGCTTACGTGCAGAATGTTGAATTACATAAGATAAACTGAAAACAACCCGTTTTTTACCTTTCCTTTTCAAATTAAATCACTTTTTTCACATTAGTGCACTTTTGCCAAAACAGCTGTTTCAGACCGAGATAAGGTGGTTTTTGACAAAGTGTGTTTTATTCCACAGTACTGCACAGGACTGGTTAAATTCATGTTTTCTTGTGTGTACAATGTTGAATTACATAAGGAGAAGTGAAAAAAAACCGTTATTTAACTTTCATTTTAAAATTATATGGCTTTTTTCACATTAGTGAATTATTCCACAGTACTGCACAGGACTGCGTAAATTCATGTTTGCTGACGTGCAGAATGTTGAATTACATAAGGAGAAGTGAAAAAAAACCGTTACTTAACTTTCATTTTAAAATTATATGACTTTTTCGCGTTAGTGAATTATTCCACAGTACTGCACAGGACTGCGTAAATTCATGTTTGCTTACGTGCAGAATGTTGAATTACATAAGATAAACTGAAAACAACCCGTTTTTTAACTTTCCTTTTCAAATTAAATCACTTTTTTCACATTAGTGCACTTTTGCCAAAACAGCTGTTTCAGACCGAGATAAGGTGCTTTTTGACAAAGTGTGTTTTATTCCACAGTACTGCACAGGACTGTGTAAATTCATGTTTGCGTGTGTGTACAATGTTTAATTACATAAGGAGAAGTGAAAAAAACGTTATTTAACTTTCATTTTAAAATTATATGACTTTTTTCACGTTAGTGAATTATTCCACAGTACTGCACAGGACTGCGTAAATTCATGTTTGGTTACGTGCAGAATGTTGAATTACATAAGATAAACTGAAAACAACCCGTTTTTTAACTTTCCTTTTCAAATTAAATCACTTTTTCACATTAGTGCACTTTTGCCAAAACAGCTGTTTCAGACCGAGATAAGGTGCTTTTTGACAAAGTGTGTTTTATTCCACAGTACTGCACAGGACTGCATAAATTCATGTTTGCTGACTTGCAGAATGTTGAATTACATAAGGAGAAGTGAAAATAAACCGTTATTTAACTTTCATTTTAAAATTATATGACTTTTTTCACATTAGTGAATTATTCCACAGTACTGCACAGGACTGCGTAAATTCATGTTTGCTTACGTGCAGAATGTTGAATTACATAAGATAAACTGAAAACAACCCGTTTTTTAACTTTCCTTTTCAAATTAAATCACTTTTTTCACATTAGTGCACTTTTGCCAAAACAGCCGTTTCAGACCGAGATAAGGTGGTTTTTGACAAAGTGTGTTTTATTCCACAGTACTGCACAGGACTGCATAAATTCATGTTTGCTTGTGTGTACAATGTTGAATTACATAAGGAGAAGTGAAAAAACCGTTATTTAACTGTCATTTTAAAATTATATGACTTTTTCACGTTAGTGAATTATTCCACAGTACTGCACAGGACTGCGTAAATTCATGTTTGATTACGTGCAGAATGTTGAATTACATAAGATAAACTGAAAAAAACCCGTTTTTTAACTCTCCTTTTCAAATTAAATCACTTTTTTCACATTAGTGCACTTTTGCCAAAACAGCTGTTTCAGACCGAGATAAGGTGGTTTTTGACAAATTGTGTTTTATTCCACAGTACTGCACAGGACTGCATAAATCCATGTTTGCTTGTGTGTACAATGTTGAATTACATAAGGAGAAGTGAAAAAAACCGTTATTTAACTTTCATTATAAAATTATATGACTTTTTCACATTAGTGAATTATTCCACAGTACTGCACAGGACTGCGTAAATTCATGTTTGCTGACGTGCAGAATGTTGAATTACATAAAGAGAAGTGAAAAAAACCGTTATTTAACTTTCATTTTAAAATTATATGACTTTTTTCACATTAGTGAATTATTCCACAGTACTGCACAGGACTGCGTAAATTCATGTTTGCTGACGTGCAGAATGTTGAATTACATAAGATAAACTGAAAACAACCCGTTTTTTAACTTTCCTTTTCAAATTAAATCACTTTTTTCACATTAGTGCACTTTTGCCAAAACAGCTGTTTCAGACCGAGATAAGGTGCTTTTTGACAAAGTGTGTTTTATTCCACACTACTGCACAGGATTGCATAAATTCATGTTTGCTTGTGTGTACAATGTTGAATTACATAAGGAGAAGTGAAAAAAAACCGTTATTTAACTTTCATTTTAAAATTATATGACTTTTTTCACATTAGTGAATTATTCCACAGTACTGCACAGGACTGCGTAAATTCATGTTTGCTGACGTGCAGAATGTTGAATTACATAAGGAGAAGTGAAAAAAAACCGTTATTTAACTGTCATTTTAAAATTATATGACTTTTTTCACGTTAGTGAATTATTCCACAGTACTGCACAGGACTGCGTAAATTCATGTTTGCTGACGTGCAGAATGTTGAATTACATAAGGAGAAGTGAAAAAAAACCGTTATTTAACTTTCATTTTAAAATTATATGACTTCTTTCACGTTAGTGAATTATTCCACGGTACTGCACAGGACTGCGTAAATTCATGTTTGCTTACGTGCAGAATGTTGAATTACATAAGATAAACTGAAAACAACCCGTTTTTTAACTTTCCTTTTCAAATTAAATCACTTTTTTCACATTAGTGCACTTTTGCCAAAACAGCTGTTTCAGACCGAGATAAGGTGGTTTTTGACAAATTGTGTTTTATTCCACAGTACTGCACAGGACTGAATACATTCATGTTTGCTTGTGTGTACAATGTTGAATTACATAAGGAGAAGTGAAAAAACCGTTATTTAACTTTCATTTTAAAAATTATATGACTTTTTTCACGTCAGTGAATTATTCCACAGTACTGCACAGGACTGCGTAAATTCATGTTTACTGACGTGCAGAATGTTGAATTACATAAGATAAACTGAAAACAACCCGTTTTGTAACTTTCCTTTTCAAATTAAATCACTTTTTTCACATTAGTGCACTTTTGCCAAAACAGGTGTTTCAGACCGAGATAAGGTGGTTTTTGACAAAGTGTGTTTTATTCCACAGTACTACACAGGACTGCATGAATTCATGTTTGCTTGTGTGTACAATGTTGAATTACATAAGGAGAAGTGAAAAAAAACATTTATTTAACTTTCATTTTAAAATTATATGACTTTTTTCACGTCAGTGAATTATTCCACAGTACTGCACAGGACTGCGTAAATTCATGTTTACTGACGTGCAGAATGTTGAATTACATAAGATAAACTGAAAACAACCCGTTTTGTAACTTTCCTTTTCAAATTAAATCACTTTTTTCACATTAGTGCACTTTTGCCAAAACAGGTGTTTCAGACCGAGATAAGGTGGTTTTTGACAAAGTGTGTTTTATTCCACAGTACTACACAGGACTGCATGAATTCATGTTTGCTTGTGTGTACAATGTTGAATTACATAAGGAGAAGTGAAAAAAAACCGTTATTTAACTTTCATTTTAAAATTATATGACTTCTTTCACGTTAGTGAATTATTCCACAGTACTGCACAGGACTGCGTAAATTCATGTTTGCTTACGTGCAGAATGTTGAATTACATAAGATAAACTGAAAACAACCCGTTTTTTAACTTTCCTTTTCAAATTAAATCACTTTTTTCACATTAGTGCACTTTTGCCAAAACAGCTGTTTCAGACCGAGATAAGGTGGTTTTTGACAAATTGTGTTTTATTCCACAGTACTGCACAGGACTGCATACATTCATGTTTGCTTGTGTGTACAATGTTGAATTACATAAGGAGAAGTGAAAAAAAACCGTTATTTAACTTTCATTTTAAAATTATATGACTTTTTTCACGTCAGTGAATTATTCCACAGTACTGCACAGGACTGCGTAAATTCATGTTTACTGACGTGCAGAATGTTGAATTACATAAGATAAACTGAAAACAACCCGTTTTGTAACTTTCCTTTTCAAATTAAATCACTTTTTCACATTAGTGCACTTTTGCCAAAACAGGTGTTTCAGACCGAGATAAGGTGGTTTTTGACAAAGTGTGTTTTATTCCACAGTACTACACAGGACTGCATGAATTCATGTTTGCTTGTGTGTACAATGTTGAATTACATAAGGAGAAGTGAAAAAAAACATTTATTTAACTTTCATTTTAAAATTATATGACTTTTTCACGTCAGTGAATTATTCCACAGTACTGCACAGGACTGCGTAAATTCATGTTTACTGACGTGCAGAATGTTGAATTACATAAGATAAACTGAAAACAACCCGTTTTGTAACTTTCCTTTTCAAATTAAATCACTTTTTTCACATTAGTGCACTTTTGCCAAAACAGGTGTTTCAGACCGAGATAAGGTGGTTTTTGACAAAGTGTGTTTTATTCCACAGTACTACACAGGACTGCATGAATTCATGTTTGCTTGTGTGTACAATGTTGAATTACATAAGGAGAAGTGAAAAAAAACATTTATTTAACTTTCATTTTAAAATTATATGACTTTTTCACGTTAGTGAATTATTTCACAGTACTGCACAGGACTGCGTAAATTCATGTTTGCTTGTGTGTACAATGTTGAATTACATAAGGAGAAGTGAAAAAAACCGTTATTTAACTTTCATTTTAAAATTATATGACTTTTTTCACGTTAGTGAATTATTCCACAGTACTGCACAGGACTGCGTAAATTCATGTTTGATTACGTGCAGAATGTTGAATTACATAAGATAAACTGAAAACAACCCGTTTTTTAACTTTCCTTTTCAAATTAAATCACTTTTTTCACATTAGTGCACTTTTGCCAAAACAGCCGTTTCAGACCGAGATAAGGTGGTTTTTGACAAAGTGTGTTTTATTCCACAGTACTGCACAGGACTGCATAAATTCATGTTTGCTTGTGTGTATAATGTTGAATTACATAAGGAGAAGTGAAAAAAAACGTTATTTAACTTTCATTTTAAAATTATATGACTTTTTTCACGTTAGTGAATTATTCCACAGTACTGCACAGGACTGCGTAAATTCATGTTTGCTTACGTGCAGAATGTTGAATTACATAAGATAAACTGAAAACAACCCGTTTTTTAACTTTCCTTTTCAAATTAAATCACTTTTTTCACATTAGTGCACTTTTGCCAAAACAGCCGTTTCAGACCGAGATAAGGTGGTTTTTGACAAAGTGTGTTTTATTCCACAGTACTGCACAGGACTGCATAAATTCATGTTTGCTTGTGTGTACAATGTTGAATTACATAAGGAGAAGTGAAAAAAAACCGTTATTTAACTTTCATTTTAAAATTATATGACTTTTTTCACATTAGTGAATTATTCCACAGTACTGCACAGGACTGCGTAAATTCATGTTTGCTGACGTGCAGAATGTTGAATTACATAAGGAGAAGTGAAAAAAAAACCGTTATTTAACTTTCATTTTAAAATTATATGACTTTTTTCACATTAGTGAATTATTCCACAGTACTGCACAGGACTGCGTAAATTCATGTTTGCTGACGTGCAGAATGTTGAATTACATAAGGAGAAGTGAAAAAAACGTTATTTAACTTTCATTTTAAAATTATATGACTTTTTTTCACATTAGTGAATTATTCCACAGTACTGCACAGGACTGCGTAAATTCATGTTTGATTACATGCAGAATGTTGAATTACATAAGATAAACTGAAAACAACCCGTTTTTTAACTCTCCTTTTCAAATTAAATCACTTTTTTCACATTAGTGCACTTTTGCCAAAACAGCTGTTTCAGACCGAGATAAGGTGGTTTTTGACAAATTGTGTTTTATTCCACAGTACTGCACAGGACTGCATACATTCATGTTTGCTTGTGTGTACAATGTTGAATTACATAAGGAGAAGTGAAAAAAAACCGTTATTTAACTTTCATTTTAAAATTATATGACTTTTTTCACGTCAGTGAATTATTCCACAGTACTGCACAGGACTGCGTAAATTCATGTTTGCTTACGTGCAGAATGTTGAATTACATAAGATAAACTGAAAACAACCCGTTTTTTAACTTTCCTTTTCAAATTAAATCACTTTTTTCACATTAGTGCACTTTTGCCAAAACAGCTGTTTCAGTACTGCACAGGACTGCGTAAATTCATGTTTGCTTACGTGCAGAATGTTGAATTACATAAGATAAACTGAAAACAACCCGTTTTTTACCTTTCCTTTTCAAATTAAATCACTTTTTTCACATTAGTGCACTTTTGCCAAAACAGCTGTTTCAGACCGAGATAAGGTGGTTTTTGACAAAGTGTGTTTTATTCCACAGTACTGCACAGGACTGGTTAAATTCATGTTTTCTTGTGTGTACAATGTTGAATTACATAAGGAGAAGTGAAAAAAAACCGTTATTTAACTTTCATTTTAAAATTATATGGCTTTTTTCACATTAGTGAATTATTCCACAGTACTGCACAGGACTGCGTAAATTCATGTTTGCTGACGTGCAGAATGTTGAATTACATAAGGAGAAGTGAAAAAAAACCGTTACTTAACTTTCATTTTAAAATTATATGACTTTTTTCGCGTTAGTGAATTATTCCACAGTACTGCACAGGACTGCGTAAATTCATGTTTGCTTACGTGCAGAATGTTGAATTACATAAGATAAACTGAAAACAACCCGTTTTTTAACTTTCCTTTTCAAATTAAATCACTTTTTTCACATTAGTGCACTTTTGCCAAAACAGCTGTTTCAGACCGAGATAAGGTGCTTTTTGACAAAGTGTGTTTTATTCCACAGTACTGCACAGGACTGTGTAAATTCATGTTTGCGTGTGTGTACAATGTTTAATTACATAAGGAGAAGTGAAAAAAAAACGTTATTTAACTTTCATTTTAAAATTATATGACTTTTTTCACGTTAGTGAATTATTCCACAGTACTGCACAGGACTGCGTAAATTCATGTTTGGTTACGTGCAGAATGTTGAATTACATAAGATAAACTGAAAACAACCCGTTTTTTAACTTTCCTTTTCAAATTAAATCACTTTTTTCACATTAGTGCACTTTTGCCAAAACAGCTGTTTCAGACCGAGATAAGGTGCTTTTTGACAAAGTGTGTTTTATTCCACAGTACTGCACAGGACTGCATAAATTCATGTTTGCTGACTTGCAGAATGTTGAATTACATAAGGAGAAGTGAAAATAAACCGTTATTTAACTTTCATTTTAAAATTATATGACTTTTTTTCACATTAGTGAATTATTCCACAGTACTGCACAGGACTGCGTAAATTCATGTTTGCTTACGTGCAGAATGTTGGAATTACATAAGATAAACTGAAAACAACCCGTTTTTTAACTTTCCTTTTCAAATTAAATCACTTTTTCACATTAGTGCACTTTTGCCAAAACAGCCGTTTCAGACCGAGATAAGGTGGTTTTTGACAAAGTGTGTTTTATTCCACAGTACTGCACAGGACTGCATAAATTCATGTTTGCTTGTGTGTACAATGTTGAATTACATAAGGAGAAGTGAAAAAACCGTTATTTAACTGTCATTTTAAAATTATATGACTTTTTTCACGTTAGTGAATTATTCCACAGTACTGCACAGGACTGCGTAAATTCATGTTTGATTACGTGCAGAATGTTGAATTACATAAGATAAACTGAAAAAAACCCGTTTTTTAACTCTCCTTTTCAAATTAAATCACTTTTTTCACATTAGTGCACTTTTGCCAAAACAGCTGTTTCAGACCGAGATAAGGTGGTTTTTGACAAATTGTGTTTTATTCCACAGTACTGCACAGGACTGCATAAATCCATGTTTGCTTGTGTGTACAATGTTGAATTACATAAGGAGAAGTGAAAAAAACCGTTATTTAACTTTCATTATAAAATTATATGACTTTTTTCACATTAGTGAATTATTCCACAGTACTGCACAGGACTGCGTAAATTCATGTTTGCTGACGTGCAGAATGTTGAATTACATAAAGAGAAGTGAAAAAAACCGTTATTTAACTTTCATTTTAAAATTATATGACTTTTTTCACATTAGTGAATTATTCCACAGTACTGCACAGGACTGCGTAAATTCATGTTTGCTGACGTGCAGAATGTTGAATTACATAAGATAAACTGAAAACAACCCGTTTTTTAACTTTCCTTTTCAAATTAAATCACTTTTTTCACATTAGTGCACTTTTGCCAAAACAGCTGTTTCAGACCGAGATAAGGTGTTTTTGACAAAGTGTGTTTTATTCCACACTACTGCACAGGACTGCATAAATTCATGTTTGCTTGTGTGTACAATGTTGAATTACATAAGGAGACGTGAAAAAAACCGTTATTTAACTTTCATTTTAAAATTATATGACTTTTTTCACATTAGTGAATTATTCCACAGTACTGCGTAAATTCATGTTTGCTGACGTGCAGAATGTTGAATTACATAAGGAGAAGTGAAAAAAACCGTTATTTAACTGTCATTTTAAAATTATATGACTTTTTTCACGTTAGTGAATTATTCCACAGTACTGCACAGGACTGCGTAAATTCATGTTTGCTGACGTGCAGAATGTTGAATTACATAAGGAGAAGTGAAAAAAACCGTTATTTAACTTTCATTTTAAAATTATATGACTTCTTTCACGTTAGTGAATTATTCCACGGTACTGCACAGGACTGCGTAAATTCATGTTTGCTTACGTGCAGAATGTTGAATTACATAAGATAAACTGAAAACAACCCGTTTTTTAACTTTCCTTTTCAAATTAAATCACTTTTTCACATTAGTGCACTTTTGCCAAAACAGCTGTTTCAGACCGAGATAAGGTGGTTTTTGACAAATTGTGTTTTATTCCACAGTACTGCACAGGACTGAATACATTCATGTTTGCTTGTGTGTACAATGTTGAATTACATAAGGAGAAGTGAAAAAACCGTTATTTAACTTTCATTTTAAAATTATATGACTTTTTCACGTCAGTGAATTATTCCACAGTACTGCACAGGACTGCGTAAATTCATGTTTACTGACGTGCAGAATGTTGAATTACATAAGATAAACTGAAAACAACCCGTTTTGTAACTTTCCTTTTCAAATTAAATCACTTTTTTCACATTAGTGCACTTTTGCCAAAACAGGTGTTTCAGACCGAGATAAGGTGGTTTTTGACAAAGTGTGTTTTATTCCACAGTACTACACAGGACTGCATGAATTCATGTTTGCTTGTGTGTACAATGTTGAATTACATAAGGAGAAGTGAAAAAAAACATTTATTTAACTTTCATTTTAAAATTATATGACTTTTTTCACGTCAGTGAATTATTCCACAGTACTGCACAGGACTGCGTAAATTCATGTTTACTGACGTGCAGAATGTTGAATTACATAAGATAAACTGAAAACAACCCGTTTTGTAACTTTCCTTTTCAAATTAAATCACTTTTTTCACATTAGTGCACTTTTGCCAAAACAGGTGTTTCAGACCGAGATAAGGTGGTTTTTGACAAAGTGTGTTTTATTCCACAGTACTACACAGGACTGCATGAATTCATGTTTGCTTGTGTGTACAATGTTGAATTACATAAGGAGAAGTGAAAAAAAACATTTATTTAACTTTCATTTTAAAATTATATGACTTTTTTCACGTTAGTGAATTATTTCACAGTACTGCACAGGACTGCGTAAATTCATGTTTGCTTGTGTGTACAATGTTGAATTACATAAGGAGAAGTGAAAAAAACCCGTTATTTAACTTTCATTTTAAAATTATATGACTTTTTTCACGTTAGTGAATTATTCCACAGTACTGCACAGGACTGCGTAAATTCATGTTTGATTACGTGCAGAATGTTGAATTACATAAGATAAACTGAAAACAACCCGTTTTTTAACTCTCCTTTTCAAATTAAATCACTTTTTTCACATTAGTGCACTTTTGCCAAAACAGCTGTTTCAGACCGAGATAAGGTGCTTTTTGACAAAGTGTGTTTTATTCCACAGTACTGCACAGGACTGCATAAATTCATGTTTGCTTGTGTGTACAATGTTGAATTACATAAGGAGAAGTGAAAAAAACCGTTATTTAACTTTCATTTTAAAATTATATGACTTTTTTCACGTTAGTGAATTATTCCACAGTACTGCACAGGACTGCGTAAATTCATGTTTGATGACGTGCAGAATGTTGAATTACATAAGATAAACTGAAAACAACCCGTTTTTTAACTTTCCTTTTCAAATTAAATCACTTTTTTTCACATTAGTGCACTTTTTGCCAAAACAGCTGTTTCAGACCGAGATAAGGTGCTGTTTGACAAAGTGTGTTTTATTCCACAGTACTGCACAGGACTGCATAAATTCATGTTTGCTTGTGTGTATAATGTTGAATTACATAAGGAGAAGTGAAAAAAACGTTATTTAACTTTCATTTTAAAATTATATGACTTTTTCACATTAGTGAATTATTCCACAGTACTGCACAGGACTGCGTAAATTCATGTTTGCTTACGTGCAGAATGTTGAATTACATAAGATAAACTGAAAACAACCCGTTTTTTAACTTTCCTTTTCAAATTAAATCACTTTTTTCACATTACTGCACTTTTGCCAAAACAGCTGTTTCAGACCGAGATAAGGTGCTTTTTGACAAAGTGTGTTTTATTCCACAGTACTGCACAGGACTGCATAAATTCATGTTTGCTTGTGTGTACAATGTTGAATTACATAAGGAGAAGTGAAAAAAAACGTTATTTAACTTTCATTTTAAAATTATATGACTTTTTCACGTCAGTGAATTATTCCACAGTACTGCACAGGACTGCGTAAATTCATGTTTGCTGACGTGCAGAACGTTGAATTTCATAAGGAGAAATGAAAAAAAACCGTTATTTAACTTTCATTTTAAAATTATATGACTTTTTTCACGTCAGTAAATTATTCCACAGTACTGCACAGGACTGCGTAAATTCATGTTTGATTACGTGCAGAATGTTGAATTACATAAGATAAACTGAAAACAACCCGTTTTTTAACTCTCCTTTTCAAATTAAATCACTTTTTTCACATTAGTGCACTTTTGCCAAAACAGCTGTTTCAGACCGAGATAAGGTGCTTTTTGACAAAGTGTGTTTTATTCCACAGTACTGCACAGGACTGCATAAATTCATGTTTGCTTGTGTGTACAATGTTGAATTACATAAGGAGAAGTGAAAAAAAACCGTTATTTAACTTTCATTTTAAAATTATATGACTTTTTTCACGTTAGTGAATTATTCCACAGTACTGCACAGGACTGCGTAAATTCATGTTTGATGACGTGCAGAATGTTGAATTACATAAGATAAACTGAAAACAACCCGTTTTTTAACTTTCCTTTTCAAATTAAATCACTTTTTTCACATTAGTGCACTTTTGCCAAAACAGCTGTTTCAGACCGAGATAAGGTGCTGTTTGACAAAGTGTGTTTTATTCCACAGTACTGCACAGGACTGCATAAATTCATGTTTGCTTGTGTGTATAATGTTGAATTACATAAGGAGAAGTGAAAAAAAAACGTTATTTAACTTTCATTTTAAAATTATATGACTTTTTTCACATTAGTGAATTATTCCACAGTACTGCACAGGACTGCGTAAATTCATGTTTGCTTACGTGCAGAATGTTGAATTACATAAGATAAACTGAAAACAACCCGTTTTTTAACTTTCCTTTTCAAATTAAATCACTTTTTTCACATTACTGCACTTTTGCCAAAACAGCTGTTTCAGACCGAGATAAGGTGCTTTTTGACAAAGTGTGTTTTATTCCACAGTACTGCACAGGACTGCATAAATTCATGTTTGCTTGTGTGTACAATGTTGAATTACATAAGGAGAAGTGAAAAAAAAACGTTATTTAACTTTCATTTTAAAATTATATGACTTTTTTCACGTCAGTGAATTATTCCACAGTACTGCACAGGACTGCGTAAATTCATGTTTGCTGACGTGCAGAACGTTGAATTTCATAAGGAGAAATGAAAAAAAACCGTTATTTAACTTTCATTTTAAAATTATATGACTTTTTTCACGTCAGTAAATTATTCCACAGTACTGCACAGGACTGCGTAAATTCATGTTTGCTTACGTGCAGAATGTTGAATTACATAAGATAAACTGAAAACAACCCGTTTTTTAACTTTCCTTTTCAAATTAAATCACTTTTTTCACATTAGTGCACTTTTGCCAAAACAGCCGTTTCAGACCGAGATAAGGTGGTTTTTGACAAAGTGTGTTTTATTCCACAGTACTGCACAGGACTGCATAAATTCATGTTTGCTTGTGTGTACAATGTTGAATTACATAAGGAGAAGTGAAAAAAACCGTTATTTAACTGTCATTTTAAAATTATATGACTTTTTTCACGTTAGTGAATTATTCCACAGTACTGCACAGGACTGCGTAAATTCATGTTTGCTTACGTGCAGAATGTTGAATTACATAAGATAAACTGAAAAAAACCCGTTTTTTAACTCTCCTTTTCAAATTAAATCACTTTTTTCACATTAGTGCACTTTTGCCAAAACAGCTGTTTCAGACCGAGATAAGGTGGTTTTTGACAAATTGTGTTTTATTCCACAGTACTGCACAGGACTGCATAAATCCATGTTTGCTTATGTGTACAATGTTGAATTACATAAGGAGAAGTGAAAAAAAACCGTTATTTAACTTTCATTTTAAAATTATATGACTTTTTTCACATTAGTGAATTATTCCACAGTACTGCACAGGACTGCGTAAATTCATGTTTGCTGACGTGCAGAATGTTGAATTACATAAGGAGAAGTGAAAAAAAACCGTTATTTAACTTTCATTTTAAAATTATATGACTTTTTTCACATTAGTGAATTATTCCACAGTACTGCACAGGACTGCGTAAATTCATGTTTGCTGACGTGCAGAATGTTGAATTACATAAGGAGAAGTGAAAAAAAAACGTTATTTAACTTTCATTTTAAAATTATATGACTTTTTTCACATTAGTGAATTATTCCACAGTACTGCACAGGACTGCGTAAATTCATGTTTGATTACATGCAGAATGTTGAATTACATAAGATAAACTGAAAACAACCCGTTTTTTAACTCTCCTTTTCAAATTAAATCACTTTTTTCACATTAGTGCACTTTTGCCAAAACAGCTGTTTCAGACCGAGATAAGGTGGTTTTTGACAAATTGTGTTTTATTCCACAGTACTGCACAGGACTGCATACATTCATGTTTGCTTGTGTGTACAATGTTGAATTACATAAGGAGAAGTGAAAAAAAACATTTATTTAACTTTCATTTTAAAATTATATGACTTTTTTCACGTTAGTGAATTATTTCACAGTACTGCACAGGACTGCGTAAATTCATGTTTGCTGACGTGCAGAATGTTGATTTACATAAGGACAAGTGAAAAAAAACCGTTATTTAACTTTCATTTTAAAATTATATGACTTTTTTCACATTAGTGAATTATTCCACAGTACTGCACAGGACTGCGTAAATTCATGTTTGCTTACGTGCAGAATGTTGAATTACATAAGATAAACTGAAAACAACCCGTTTTGTAACTTTCCTTTTCAAATTAAATCACTTTTTTCACATTAGTGCACTTTTGCCAAAACAGATGTTTCAGACCGAGATAAGGTGCTTTTTGACAAAGTGTGTTTTATTCCACAGTACTGCACAGGACTGCATAAATTCATGTTTGCTTGTGTGTACAATGTTGAATTACATAAGGAGAAGTGAAAAAAAACCGTTATTTAACTGTCATTTTAAAATTATATGACTTTTTTCACGTTAGTGAATTATTCCACAGTACTGCACAGGACTGCGTAAATTCATGTTTGCTGACGTGCAGAATGTTGAATTACATAAGGAGAAGTGAAAAAAACCCGTTATTTAACTTTCATTTTAAAATTATATGACTTCTTTCACGTTAGTGAATTATTCCACAGTACTGCACAGGACTGCGTAAATTCATGTTTGCTTACGTGCAGAATGTTGAATTATATAAGATAAACTGAAAACAACCCGTTTTTTAACTTTCCTTTTCAAATTAAATCACTTTTTTCACATTAGTGCACTTTTGCCAAAACAGCTGTTTCAGACCGAGATAAGGTGGTTTTTGACAAATTGTGTTTTATTCCACAGTACTGCACAGGACTGAATACATTCATGTTTGCTTGTGTGTACAATGTTGAATTACATAAGGAGAAGTGAAAAAAAACCGTTATTTAACTTTCATTTTAAAATTATATGACTTTTTTCACGTCAGTGAATTATTCCACAGTACTGCACAGGACTGCGTAAATTCATGTTTACTGACGTGCAGAATGTTGAATTACATAAGATAAACTGAAAACAACCCGTTTTGTAACTTTCCTTTTCAAATTAAATCACTTTTTTCACATTAGTGCACTTTTGCCAAAACAGGTGTTTCAGACCGAGATAAGGTGCTTTTTGACAAAGTGTGTTTTATTCCACAGTACTACACAGGACTGCATGAATTCATGTTTGCTTGTGTGTACAATGTTGAATTACATAAGGAGAAGTGAAAAAAAACCGTTATTTAACTTTCATTTTAAAATTATATGACTTTTTTCACATTAGTGAATTATTCCACAGTACTGCACAGGACTGCGTAAATTCATGTTTGCTTACGTGCAGAATGTTGAATTACATAAGATAAACTGAAAACAACCCGTCTTGTAACTTTCCTTTTCAAATTAAATCACTTTTTTCACATTAGTGCACTTTTGCCAAAACAGCTGTTTCAGACCGAGATAAGGTGGTTTTTGACAAAGTGTGTTTTATTCCACAGTACTGCACAGGACTGCGTAAATTCATGTTTGCTGACGTGCAGAACGTTGAATTTCATAAGGAGAAATGAAAAAAAACCGTTATTTAACTTTCATTTTAAAATTATATGACTTTTTTCACGTCAGTAAATTATTCCACAGTACTGCACAGGACTGCGTAAATTCATGTTTGCTTACGTGCAGAATGTTGAATTACATAAGATAAACTGAAAACAACCCGTTTTTTAACTTTCCTTTTCAAATTAAATCACTTTTTTCACATTAGTGCACTTTTGCCAAAACAGCCGTTTCAGACCGAGATAAGGTGGTTTTTGACAAAGTGTGTTTTATTCCACAGTACTGCACAGGACTGCATAAATTCATGTTTGCTTGTGTGTACAATGTTGAATTACATAAGGAGAAGTGAAAAAAAACCGTTATTTAACTGTCATTTTAAAATTATATGACTTTTTTCACGTTAGTGAATTATTCCACAGTACTGCACAGGACTGCGTAAATTCATGTTTGATTACGTGCAGAATGTTGAATTACATAAGATAAACTGAAAAAAAACCCGTTTTTTAACTCTCCTTTTCAAATTAAATCACTTTTTTCACATTAGTGCACTTTTGCCAAAACAGCTGTTTCAGACCGAGATAAGGTGGTTTTTGACAAATTGTGCTTTATTCCACAGTACTGCACAGGACTGCATAAATCCATGTTTGCTTGTGTGTACAATGTTGAATTACATAAGGAGAAGTGAAAAAAAACGTTATTTAACTTTCATTTTAAAATTATATGACTTTTTCACATTAGTGAATTATTCCACAGTACTGCACAGGACTGCGTAAATTCATGTTTGCTGACGTGCAGAATGTTGAATTACATAAGGAGAAGTGAAAAAAACCGTTATTTAACTTTCATTTTAAAATTATATGACTTTTTTCACATTAGTGAATTATTCCACAGTACTGCACAGAACTGCGTAAATTCATGTTTGCTGACGTGCAGAATGTTGAATTACATAAGATAAACTGAAAACAACCCGTTTTTTAACTTTCCTTTTCAAATTAAATCACTTTTTTCACATTAGTGCACTTTTGCCAAAACAGCTGTTTCAGACCGAGATAAGGTGGTTTTTGACAAAGTGTGTTTTATTCCACAGTACTGCACAGGACTGCATAAATTCATGTTTGCTTGTGTGTACAATGTTGAATTACATAAGGAGAAGTGAAAAAAACCGTTATTTAACTTTCATTTTAAAATTATATGACTTTTTTCACGTTAGTGAATTATTCCACAGTACTGCACAGGACTGCGTAAATTCATGTTTGCTGACGTGCAGAATGTTGAATTACATAAGGAGAAGTGAAAAAAACCGTTATTTAACTTTCATTTTAAAATTATATGACTTTTTTCACATTAGTGAATTATTCCACAGTACTGCACAGGACTGCGTAAATTCATGTTTGCTTACGTGCAGAATGTTGAATTACATAAGATAAACTGAAAACAACCCGTTTTGTAACTTTCCTTTTCAAATTAAATCACTTTTTTCACATTAGTGCACTTTTGCCAAAACAGCTGTTTCAGACCGAGATAAGGTGGTTTTTGACAAAGTGTGTTTTATTCCACAGTACTGCACAGGACTGCGTAAATTCATGTTTGCTGACGTGCAGAATGTTGAATTACATAAGGAGAAATGAAAAAAAACCGTTATTTAACTTTCATTTTAAAATTATATGACTTTTTTCACATTAGTGAATTATTCCACAGTACTGCACAGGACTGCGTAAATTCATGTTTGCTTGTGTGTACAATGTTGAATTACATAAGGAGAAGTGAAAAAAAACAGTTATTTAACTTTCATTTTAAAATTATATTACTTTTTTCACGTTAGTGAATTATTCTACAGTACTGCACAGGACTGCGTAAATTCATGTTTGCTGACGTGCAGAATGTTGAATTACATGAGGAGAAGTGAAAAAAAAAACCGTTTTTTAACTATCATTTTAAAATTATATGACTTTTTTCACGTCAGTGAATTATTCCACAGTACTGCACAGGACTGCGTAAATTCATGTTTGCTTACGTGCAGAATGTTGAATTACATAAGATAAACTGAAAACAACCCGTTTTTTAACTTTCCTTTTCAAATTAAATCACTTTTTTCACATTAGTGCACTTTTGCCAAAACAGCTGTTTCAGACCGAGATAAGGTGCTTTTTGACAAAGTGTGTTTTATTCCACACTACTGCACAGGACTGCATAAATTCATGTTTGCTTGTGTGTACAATGTTGAATTACATAAGGAGAAGTGAAAAAAAACGTTATTTAACTTTCATTTTTAAATTATATGACTTTTTTCACGTTAGTGAATTATTCCACAGTACTGCACAGGACTGCGTAAATTCATGTTTGCTGACGTGCAGAATGTTGAATTACATAAGGAGAAGTGAAAAAAAACCGTTATTTAACTTTCATTTTAAAATTATATGACTTTTTCACATTAGTGAATTATTCCACAGTACTGCACAGGACTGCGTAAATTCATGTTTGCTTACGTGCAGAATGTTGAATTACATAAGATAAACTGAAAACAACCTGTTTTGTAACTTTCCTTTTCAAATTAAATCACTTTTTTCACATTAGTGCACTTTTGCCAAAACAGCTGTTTCAGACCGAGATAAGGTGGTTTTTGACAAAGTGTGTTTTATTCCACAGTACTGCACAGGACTGCGTAAATTCATGTTTGCTGACGTGCAGAACGTTGAATTTCATAAGGAGAAATGAAAAAAACCGTTATTTAACTTTCATTTTAAAATTATATGGCTTTTTTCACGTCAGTAAATTATTCCACAGTACTGCACAGGACTGCGTAAATTCATGTTTGCTTACGTGCAGAATGTTGAATTACATAAGATAAACTGAAAACAACCCGTTTTTTAACTTTCCTTTTCAAATTAAATCACTTTTTTCACATTAGTGCACTTTTGCCAAAACAGCCGTTTCAGACCGAGATAAGGTGGTTTTTGACAAAGTGTGTTTTATTCCACAGTACTGCACAGGACTGCATAAATTCATGTTTGCTTGTGTGTACAATGTTGAATTACATAAGGAGAAGTGAAAAAAAACCGTTATTTAACTGTCATTTTAAAATTATATGACTTTTTTCACGTTAGTGAATTATTCCACAGTACTGCACAGGACTGCGTAAATTCATGTTTGATTACGTGCAGAATGTTGAATTACATAAGATAAACTGAAAAAAACCCGTTTTTTAACTCTCCTTTTCAAATTAAATCACTTTTTCACATTAGTGCACTTTTGCCAAAACAGCTGTTTCAGACCGAGATAAGGTGGTTTTTGACAAATTGTGTTTTATTCCACAGTACTGCACAGGACTGCATAAATCCATGTTTGCTTGTGTGTACAATGTTGAATTACATAAGGAGAAGTGAAAAAAAACCGTTATTTAACTTTCATTATAAAATTATATGACTTTTTTCACATTAGTGAATTATTCCACAGTACTGCACAGGACTGCGTAAATTCATGTTTGCTGACGTGCAGAATGTTGAATTACATAAAGAGAAGTGAAAAAAAACCGTTATTTAACTTTCATTTTAAAATTATATGACTTTTTTCACATTAGTGAATTATTCCACAGTACTGCACAGGACTGCGTAAATTCATGTTTGCTGACGTGCAGAATGTTGAATTACATAAGATAAACTGAAAACAACCCGTTTTTTAACTTTCCTTTTCAAATTAAATCACTTTTTTCACATTAGTGCACTTTTGCCAAAACAGCTGTTTCAGACCGAGATAAGGTGCTTTTTGACAAAGTGTGTTTTATTCCACACTACTGCACAGGACTGCATAAATTCATGTTTGCTTGTGTGTACAATGTTGAATTACATAAGGAGAAGTGAAAAAAACGTTATTTAACTTTCATTTTTAAATTATATGACTTTTTCACGTTAGTGAATTATTCCACAGTACTGCACAGGACTGCGTAAATTCATGTTTGCTGACGTGCAGAATGTTGAATTACATAAGGAGAAGTGAAAAAAAACCGTTTTTTAACTATCATTTTAAAATTATATGACTTTTTTCACATTAGTGAATTATTCCACAGTACTGCACAGGACTGCGTAAATTCATGTTTGCTTACGTGCAGAATGTTGAATTACATAAGATAAACTGAAAACAACCCGTTTTGTAACTTTCCTTTTCAAATTAAATCACTTTTTTCACATTAGTGCACTTTTGCCAAAACAGCTGTTTCAGACCGAGATAAGGTGGTTTTTGACAAAGTGTGTTTTATTCCACAGTACTGCACAGGACTGCGTAAATTCATGTTTGCTGACGTGCAGAACGTTGAATTTCATAAGGAGAAATGAAAAAAAACCGTTATTTAACTTTCATTTTAAAATTATATGGCTTTTTCACGTCAGTAAATTATTCCACAGTACTGCACAGGACTGCGTAAATTCATGTTTGCTTACGTGCAGAATGTTGAATTACATAAGATAAACTGAAAACAACCCGTTTTTTAACTTTCCTTTTCAAATTAAATCACTTTTTTCACATTAGTGCACTTTTGCCAAAACAGCCGTTTCAGACCGAGATAAGGTGGTTTTTGACAAAGTGTGTTTTATTCCACAGTACTGCACAGGACTGCATAAATTCATGTTTGCTTGTGTGTACAATGTTGAATTACATAAGGAGAAGTGAAAAAAACCGTTATTTAACTGTCATTTTAAAATTATATGACTTTTTTCACGTTAGTGAATTATTCCACAGTACTGCACAGGACTGCGTAAATTCATGTTTGATTACGTGCAGAATGTTGAATTACATAAGATAAACTGAAAAAAACCCGTTTTTTAACTCTCCTTTTCAAATTAAATCACTTTTTTCACATTAGTGCACTTTTGCCAAAACAGCTGTTTCAGACCGAGATAAGGTGGTTTTTGACAAATTGTGTTTTATTCCACAGTACTGCACAGGACTGCATAAATTCATGTTTGCTTGTGTGTACAATGTTGAATTACATAAGGAGAAGTGAAAAAAAACCGTTATTTAACTTTCATTTTAAAATTATATGACTTTTTTTCACATTAGTGAATTATTCCACAGTACTGCACAGGACTGCGTAAATTCATGTTTGCTGACGTGCAGAATGTTGAATTACATAAGATAAACTGAAAACAACCCGTTTTTTAACTTTCCTTTTCAAATTAAATCACTTTTTTCACATTAGTGCACTTTTGCCAAAACAGCTGTTTCAGACCGAGATAAGGTGCTTTTTGACAAAGTGTGTTTTATTCCACACTACTGCACAGGACTGCATAAATTCATGTTTGCTTGTGTGTACAATGTTGAATTACATAAGGAGAAGTGAAAAAAAAACGTTATTTAACTTTCATTTTTAAATTATATGACTTTTTTCACGTTAGTGAATTATTCCACAGTACTGCACAGGACTGCGTAAATTCATGTTTGCTGACGTGCAGAATGTTGAATTACATAAGGAGAAGTGAAAAAAAACCGTTTTTTAACTATCATTTTAAAATTATATGACTTTTTTCACATTAGTGAATTATTCCACAGTACTGCACAGGACTGCGTAAATTCATGTTTGCTTACGTGCAGAATGTTGAATTACATAAGATAAACTGAAAACAACCCGTTTTGTAACTTTCCTTTTCAAATTAAATCACTTTTTTCACATTAGTGCACTTTTGCCAAAACAGCTGTTTCAGACCGAGATAAGGTGGTTTTTGACAAAGTGTGTTTTATTCCACAGTACTGCACAATACTGCGTAAATTCATGTTTGCTGACGTGCAGAACGTTGAATTTCATAAGGAGAAATGAAAAAAAACCGTTATTTAACTTTCATTTTAAAATTATATGGCTTTTTTCACATTAGTGAATTATTCCACAGTACTGCACAGGACTGCGTAAATTCATGTTTGCTTACGTGCAGAATGTTGAATTACATAAGATAAACTGAAAACAACCCGTTTTTTAACTTTCCTTTTCAAATTAAATCACTTTTTTCACATTAGTGCACTTTTGCCAAAACAGCCGTTTCAGACCGAGATAAGGTGGTTTTTGACAAAGTGTGTTTTATTCCACAGTACTGCACAGGACTGCATAAATTCATGTTTGCTTGTGTGTACAATGTTGAATTACATAAGGAGAAGTGAAAAAAACCGTTATTTAACTGTCATTTTAAAATTATATGACTTTTTTCACGTTAGTGAATTATTCCACAGTACTGCACAGGACTGCGTAAATTCATGTTTGATTACGTGCAGAATGTTGAATTACATAAGATAAACTGAAAAAAACCCGTTTTTTAACTCTCCTTTTCAAATTAAATCACTTTTTTTCACATTAGTGCACTTTTGCCAAAACAGCTGTTTCAGACCGAGATAAGGTGGTTTTTGACAAATTGTGTTTTATTCCACAGTACTGCACAGGACTGCATAAATCCATGTTTGCTTGTGTGTACAATGTTGAATTACATAAGGAGAAGTGAAAAAAAACCGTTATTTAACTTTCATTTTAAAATTATATGACTTTTTTCACATTAGTGAATTATTCCACAGTACTGCACAGGACTGCGTAAATTCATGTTTGCTGACGTGCAGAATGTTGAATTACATAAAGAGAAGTGAAAAAAAACCGTTATTTAACTTTCATTTTAAAATTATATGACTTTTTTCACATTAGTGAATTATTCCACAGTACTGCACAGGACTGCGTAAATTCATGTTTGCTTACGTGCAGAATGTTGAATTACATAAGATAAACTGAAAACAACCCGTTTTGTAACTTTCCTTTTCAAATTAAATCACTTTTTTCACATTAGTGCACTTTTGCCAAAACAGCTGTTTCAGACCGAGATAAGGTGGTTTTTGACAAAGTGTGTTTTATTCCACAGTACTGCACAGGACTGCGTAAATTCATGTTTGCTGACGTGCAGAACGTTGAATTTCATGAGGAGAAATGAAAAAAAACCGTTATTTAACTTTCATTTTAAAATTATATGACTTTTTTCACGTCAGTAAATTATTCCACAGTACTGCACAGGACTGCGTAAATTCATGTTTGCTTACGTGCAGAATGTTGAATTACATAAGATAAACTGAAAACAACCCGTTTTTTAACTTTCCTTTTCAAATTAAATCACTTTTTTCACATTAGTGCACTTTTGCCAAAACAGCCGTTTCAGACCGAGATAAGGTGGTTTTTGACAAAGTGTGTTTTATTCCACAGTACTGCACAGGACTGCATAAATTCATGTTTGCTTGTGTGTACAATGTTGAATTACATAAGGAGAAGTGAAAAAAAACCGTTATTTAACTGTCATTTTAAAATTATATGACTTTTTTCACGTTAGTGAATTATTCCACAGTACTGCACAGGACTGCGTAAATTCATGTTTGCTGACGTGCAGAATGTTGAATTACATAAGGAGAAGTGAAAAAAACCGTTATTTAACTTTCATTTTAAAATTATATGACTTTTTTCACATTAGTGAATTATTCCACAGTACTGCACAGGACTGCGTAAATTCATGTTTGCTGACGTGCAGAATGTTGAATTACATAAGGAGAAGTGAAAAAAAACCGTTATTTAACTTTCATTTTAAAATTATATGACTTTTTTCACGTCAGTGAATTATTCCACAGTACTGCACAGGACTGCGTAAATTCATGTTTACTGACGTGCAGAATGTTGAATTACATAAGATAAACTGAAAACAACCCGTTTTGTAACTTTCCTTTTCAAATTAAATCACTTTTTTCACATTAGTGCACTTTTGCCAAAACAGGTGTTTCAGACCGAGATAAGGTGGTTTTTGACAAAGTGTGTTTTATTCCACAGTACTATACAGGACTGCATGAATTCATGTTTGCTTGTGTGTACAATGTTGAATTACATAAGGAGAAGTGAAAAAAACATTTATTTAACTTTCATTTTAAAATTATATGACTTTTTTCACGTTAGTGAATTATTTCACAGTACTGCACAGGACTGCGTAAATTCATGTTTGCTGACGTGCAGAATGTTGATTTACATAAGGACAAGTGAAAAAAACCGTTATTTAACTTTCATTTTAAAATTATATGACTTTTTTCACATTAGTGAATTATTCCACAGTACTGCACAGGACTGCGTAAATTCATGTTTGCTTACGTGCAGAATGTTGAATTACATAAGATAAACTGAAAACAACCCGTTTTGTAACTTTCCTTTTCAAATTAAATCACTTTTTTCACATTAGTGCACTTTTGCCAAAACAGATGTTTCAGACCGAGATAAGGTGCTTTTTGACAAAGTGTGTTTTATTCCACAGTACTGCACAGGACTGCATAAATTCATGTTTGCTTGTGTGTACAATGTTGAATTACATAAGGAGAAGTGAAAAAAAACCGTTATTTAACTGTCATTTTAAAATTATATGACTTTTTCACGTTAGTGAATTATTCCACAGTACTGCACAGGACTGCGTAAATTCATGTTTGCTGACGTGCAGAATGTTGAATTACATAAGGAGAAGTGAAAAAAACCGTTATTTAACTTTCATTTTAAAATTATATGACTTCTTTCACGTTAGTGAATTATTCCACAGTACTGCACAGGACTGCGTAAATTCATGTTTGCTTACGTGCAGAATGTTGAATTACATAAGATAAACTGAAAACAACCCGTTTTTTAACTTTCCTTTTCAAATTAAATCACTTTTTTCACATTAGTGCACTTTTGCCAAAACAGCTGTTTCAGACCGAGATAAGGTGGTTTTTGACAAATTGTGTTTTATTCCACAGTACTGCACAGGACTGCATACATTCATGTTTGCTTGTGTGTACAATGTTGAATTACATAAGGAGAAGTGAAAAAAAAACGTTATTTAACTTTCATTTTTAAATTATATGACTTTTTTCACGTTAGTGAATTATTCCACAGTACTGCACAGGACTGCGTAAATTCATGTTTGCTGACGTGCAGAATGTTGAATTACATAAGGAGAAGTGAAAAAAACCGTTATTTAACTTTCATTTTAAAATTATATGACTTTTTTCACATTAGTGAATTATTCCACAGTACTGCACAGGACTGCGTAAATTCATGTTTGCTTACGTGCAGAATGTTGAATTACATAAGATAAACTGAAAACAACCCGTTTTGTAACTTTCCTTTTCAAATTAAATCACTTTTTTCACATTAGTGCACTTTTGCCAAAACAGCTGTTTCAGACCGAGATAAGGTGGTTTTTGACAAAGTGTGTTTTATTCCACAGTACTGCACAATACTGCGTAAATTCATGTTTGCTGACGTGCAGAACGTTGAATTTCATAAGGAGAAATGAAAAAAAACCGTTATTTAACTTTCATTTTAAAATTATATGGCTTTTTTCACGTCAGTAAATTATTCCACAGTACTGCACAGGACTGCGTAAATTCATGTTTGCTTACGTGCAGAATGTTGAATTACATAAGATAAACTGAAAACAACCCGTTTTTTTAACTTTCCTTTTCAAATTAAATCACTTTTTTCACATTAGTGCACTTTTGCCAAAACAGCCGTTTCAGACCGAGATAAGGTGGTTTTTGACAAAGTGTGTTTTATTCCACAGTACTGCACAGGACTGCATAAATTCATGTTTGCTTGTGTGTACAATGTTGAATTACATAAGGAGAAGTGAAAAAAAACCGTTATTTAACTGTCATTTTAAAATTATATGACTTTTTTCACGTTAGTGAATTATTCCACAGTACTGCACAGGACTGCGTAAATTCATGTTTGATTACGTGCAGAATGTTGAATTACATAAGATAAACTGAAAAAAACCCGTTTTTTAACTCTCCTTTTCAAATTAAATCACTTTTTTCACATTAGTGCACTTTTGCCAAAACAGCTGTTTCAGACCGAGATAAGGTGGTTTTTGACAAATTGTGTTTTATTCCACAGTACTGCACAGGACTGCATAAATCCATGTTTGCTTGTGTGTACAATGTTGAATTACATAAGGAGAAGTGAAAAAAAACCGTTATTTAACTTTCATTTTAAAATTATATGACTTTTTTCACATTAGTGAATTATTCCACAGTACTGCACAGGACTGCGTAAATTCATGTTTGCTGACGTGCAGAATGTTGAATTACATAAAGAGAAGTGAAAAAAAACCGTTATTTAACTTTCATTTTAAAATTATATGACTTTTTTCACATTAGTGAATTATTCCACAGTACTGCACAGGACTGCGTAAATTCATGTTTGCTGACGTGCAGAATGTTGAATTACATAAGATAAACTGAAAACAACCCGTTTTTTAACTTTCCTTTTCAAATTAAATCACTTTTTTCACATTAGTGCACTTTTGCCAAAACAGCTGTTTCAGACCGAGATAAGGTGGTTTTTGACAAAGTGTGTTTTATTCCACAGTACTGCACAGGACTGCATAAATTCATGTTTGCTTGTGTGTACAATGTTGAATTACATAAGAAGAAGTGAAAAAAACCGTTATTTAACTTTCATTTTAAAATTATATGACTTTTTCACGTTAGTGAATTATTCCACAGTACTGCACAGGACTGCGTAAATTCATGTTTGCTGACGTGCAGAATGTTGAATTACATAAGGAGAAGTGAAAAAAAACCGTTATTTAACTTTCATTTTAAAATTATATGACTTTTTTCACATTAGTGAATTATTCCACAGTACTGCACAGGACTGCGTAAATTCATGTTTGCTTACGTGCAGAATGTTGAATTACATAAGGAGAAGTGAAAATAAACCGTTATTTAACTTTCATTTTAAAATTATATGACTTTTTTCACATTAGTGAATTATTCCACAGTACTGCACAGGACTGCGTAAATTCATGTTTGCTTACGTGCAGAATGTTGAATTACATAAGATAAACTGAAAACAACCCGTTTTGTAACTTTCCTTTTCAAATTAAATCACTTTTTTCACATTAGTGCACTTTTGCCAAAACAGCTGTTTCAGACCGAGATAAGGTGCTTTTTGACAAAGTGTGTTTTATTCCACAGTACTGCACAGGACTGCGTAAATTCATGTTTGCTGACGTGCAGAACGTTGAATTTCATAAGGAGAAATGAAAAAAACCGTTATTTAACTTTCATTTTAAAATTATATGGCTTTTTTCACGTCAGTAAATTATTCCACAGTACTGCACAGGACTGCGTAAATTCATGTTTGCTTACGTGCAGAATGTTGAATTACATAAGATAAACTGAAAACAACCCGTTTTTTAACTTTCCTTTTCAAATTAAATCACTTTTTTCACATTAGTGCACTTTTGCCAAAACAGCCGTTTCAGACCGAGATAAGGTGGTTTTTGACAAAGTGTGTTTTATTCCACAGTACTGCACAGGACTGCATAAATTCATGTTTGCTTGTGTGTACAATGTTGAATTACATAAGGAGAAGTGAAAAAAAACCGTTATTTAACTGTCATTTTAAAATTATATGACTTTTTTCACGTTAGTGAATTATTCCACAGTACTGCACAGGACTGCGTAAATTCATGTTTGATTACGTGCAGAATGTTGAATTACATAAGATAGACTGAAAAAAACCCGTTTTTTAACTCTCCTTTTCAAATTAAATCACTTTTTTCACATTAGTGCACTTTTGCCAAAACAGCTGTTTCAGACCGAGATAAGGTGGTTTTGACAAATTGTGTTTTATTCCACAGTACTGCACAGGACTGCATAAATCCATGTTTGCTTGTGTGTACAATGTTGAATTACATAAGGAGAAGTGAAAAAAAACCGTTATTTAACTTTCATTTTAAAATTATATGACTTTTTTCACATTAGTGAATTATTCCACAGTACTGCACAGGACTGCGTAAATTCATGTTTGCTGACGTGCAGAATGTTGAATTACATAAAGAGAAGTGAAAAAAAACCGTTATTTAACTTTCATTTTAAAATTATATGACTTTTTTCACATTAGTGAATTATTCCACAGTACTGCACAGGACTGCGTAAATTCATGTTTGCTTACGTGCAGAATGTTGAATTACATAAGATAAAACTGAAAACAACCCGTTTTGTAACTTTCCTTTTCAAATTAAATCACTTTTTTCACATTAGTGCACTTTTGCCAAAACAGCTGTTTCAGACCGAGATAAGGTGGTTTTTGACAAAGTGTGTTTTATTCCACAGTACTGCACAGGACTGCGTAAATTCATGTTTGCTGACGTGCAGAACGTTGAATTTCATGAGGAGAAATGAAAAAAAACCGTTATTTAACTTTCATTTTAAAATTATATGACTTTTTTTCACGTCAGTAAATTATTCCACAGTACTGCACAGGACTGCGTAAATTCATGTTTGCTTACGTGCAGAATGTTGAATTACATAAGATAAACTGAAAACAACCCGTTTTTTAACTTTCCTTTTCAAATTAAATCACTTTTTCACATTAGTGCACTTTTGCCAAAACAGCCGTTTCAGACCGAGATAAGGTGGTTTTTGACAAAGTGTGTTTTATTCCACAGTACTGCACAGGACTGCATAAATTCATGTTTGCTTGTGTGTACAATGTTGAATTACATAAGGAGAAGTGAAAAAAAACCGTTATTTAACTGTCATTTTAAAATTATATGACTTTTTTTCACGTTAGTGAATTATTCCACAGTACTGCACAGGACTGCGTAAATTCATGTTTGCTGACGTGCAGAATGTTGAATTACATAAGGAGAAGTGAAAAAACCGTTATTTAACTTTCATTTTAAAATTATATGACTTTTTTCACATTAGTGAATTATTCCACAGTACTGCACAGGACTGCGTAAATTCATGTTTGCTGACGTGCAGAATGTTGAATTACATAAGGAGAAGTGAAAAAAACCGTTATTTAACTTTCATTTTAAAATTATATGACTTTTTCACGTCAGTGAATTATTCCACAGTACTGCACAGGACTGCGTAAATTCATGTTTACTGACGTGCAGAATGTTGAATTACATAAGATAAACTGAAAACAACCCGTTTTGTAACTTTCCTTTTCAAATTAAATCACTTTTTTCACATTAGTGCACTTTTGCCAAAACAGGTGTTTCAGACCGAGATAAGGTGGTTTTTGACAAAGTGTGTTTTATTCCACAGTACTATACAGGACTGCATGAATTCATGTTTGCTTGTGTGTACAATGTTGAATTACATAAGGAGAAGTGAAAAAAAACATTTATTTAACTTTCATTTTAAAATTATATGACTTTTTTCACGTTAGTGAATTATTTCACAGTACTGCACAGGACTGCGTAAATTCATGTTTGCTGACGTGCAGAATGTTGATTTACATAAGGACAAGTGAAAAAAAACCGTTATTTAACTTTCATTTTAAAATTATATGACTTTTTTCACATTAGTGAATTATTCCACAGTACTGCACAGGACTGCGTAAATTCATGTTTGCTTACGTGCAGAATGTTGAATTACATAAGATAAACTGAAAACAACCCGTTTTGTAACTTTCCTTTTCAAATTAAATCACTTTTTTCACATTAGTGCACTTTTGCCAAAACAGATGTTTCAGACCGAGATAAGGTGCTTTTTGACAAAGTGTGTTTTATTCCACAGTACTGCACAGGACTGCATAAATTCATGTTTGCTTGTGTGTACAATGTTGAATTACATAAGGAGAAGTGAAAAAAAACGTTATTTAACTTTCATTTTTAAATTATATGACTTTTTTCACGTTAGTGAATTATTCCACAGTACTGCACAGGACTGCGTAAATTCATGTTTGCTGACGTGCAGAATGTTGAATTACATAAGGAGAACTGAAAAAAAAACCGTTATTTAACTTTCATTTTAAAATTATATGACTTTTTTTCACATTAGTGAATTATTCCACAGTACTGCACAGGACTGCGTAAATTCATGTTTGCTTACGTGCAGAATGTTGAATTACATAAGATAAACTGAAAACAACCCGTTTTGTAACTTTCCTTTTCAAATTAAATCACTTTTTTCACATTAGTGCACTTTTGCCAAAACAGCTGTTTCAGACCGAGATAAGGTGGTTTTTGACAAAGTGTGTTTTATTCCACAGTACTGCACAGGACTGCGTAAATTCATGTTTGCTGACGTGCAGAACGTTGAATTTCATGAGGAGAAATGAAAAAAAACCGTTATTTAACTTTCATTTTAAAATTATATGACTTTTTTCACGTCAGTAAATTATTCCACAGTACTGCACAGGACTGCGTAAATTCATGTTTGCTTACGTGCAGAATGTTGAATTACATAAGATAAACTGAAAACAACCCGTTTTTTAACTTTCCTTTTCAAATTAAATCACTTTTTTCACATTAGTGCACTTTTGCCAAAACAGGTGTTTCAGACCGAGATAAGGTGCTTTTTGACAAAGTGTGTTTTATTCCACAGTACTACACAGGACTGCATGAATTCATGTTTGCTTGTGTGTACAATGTTGAATTACATAAGGAGAAGTGAAAAAAAACATTTATTTAACTTTCATTTTAAAATTATATGACTTTTTTCACGTTAGTGAATTATTTCACAGTACTGCACAGGACTGCGTAAATTCATGTTTGCTGACGTGCAGAATGTTGATTTACATAAGGACAAGTGAAAAAAACCGTTATTTAACTTTCATTTTAAAATTATATGACTTTTTCACATTAGTGAATTATTCCACAGTACTGCACAGGACTGCGTAAATTCATGTTTGCTTACGTGCAGAATGTTGAATTACATAAGATAAACTGAAAACAACCCGTTTTGTAACTTTCCTTTTCAAATTAAATCACTTTTTTCACATTAGTGCACTTTTGCCAAAACAGATGTTTCAGACCGAGATAAGGTGCTTTTTGACAAAGTGTGTTTTATTCCACAGTACTGCACAGGACTGCATAAATTCATGTTTGCTTGTGTGTACAATGTTGAATTACATAAGGAGAAGTGAAAAAAAACCGTTATTTAACTGTCATTTTAAAATTATATGACTTTTTCACGTTAGTGAATTATTCCACAGTACTGCACAGGACTGCGTAAATTCATGTTTGCTGACGTGCAGAATGTTGAATTACATAAGGAGAAGTGAAAAAAAACGTTATTTAACTTCCATTTTAAAATTATATGACTTCTTTCACGTTAGTGAATTATTCCACAGTACTGCACAGGACTGCGTAAATTCATGTTTGCTTACGTGCAGAATGTTGAATTACATAAGATAAACTGAAAACAACCCGTTTTTTAACTTTCCTTTTCAAATTAAATCACTTTTTTCACATTAGTGCACTTTTGCCAAAACAGCTGTTTCAGACCGAGATAAGGTGCTTTTTGACAAAGTGTGTTTTATTCCACAGTACTGCACAGGACTGCATAAATCCATGTTTGCTTGTGTGTACAATGTTGAATTACATAAGGAGAAGTGAAAAAAACGTTATTTAACTTTCATTTTAAAATTATATGACTTTTTCACATTAGTGAATTATTCCACAGTACTGCACAGGACTGCGTAAATTCATGTTTGCTGACGTGCAGAATGTTGAATTACATAAGGAGAAGTGAAAAAAAACCGTTATTTAACTTTCATTTTAAAATTATATGACTTTTTTCACATTAGTGAATTATTCCACAGTACTGCACAGGACTGCGTAAATTCATGTTTGCTGACGTGCAGAATGTTGAATTACATAAGATAAACTGAAAACAACACGTTTTTTAACTTTCCTTTTCAAATTAAATCACTTTTTTCACATTAGTGCACTTTTGCCAAAACAGCTGTTTCAGACCGAGATAAGGTGGTTTTTGACAAAGTGTGTTTTATTCCACAGTACTGCACAGGACTGCATAAATTCATGTTTGCTTGTGTGTACAATGTTGAATTACATAAGGAGAAGTGCAAAAAAACCGTTATTTAACTGTCATTTTAAAATTATATGACTTTTTTCACGTTAGTGAATTATTCCACAGTACTGCACAGGACTGCGTAAATTCATGTTTGCTGACGTGCAGAATGTTGAATTACATAAGGAGAAGTGAAAAAAAACCGTTATTTAACTTTCATTTTAAAATTATATGACTTTTTTCACATTAGTGAATTATTCCACAGTACTGCACAGGACTGCGTAAATTCATGTTTGCTTACGTGCAGAATGTTGAATTACATAAGATAAACTGAAAACAACCCGTTTTGTAACTTTCCTTTTCAAATTAAATCACTTTTTTCACATTAGTGCACTTTTGCCAAAACAGCTGTTTCAGACCGAGATAAGGTGGTTTTTGACAAAGTGTGTTTTATTCCACAGTACTGCACAGGACTGCGTAAATTCATGTTTGCTGACGTGCAGAATGTTGAATTACATAAGGAGAAGTGAAAAAAACCGTTATTTAACTTTCATTTTAAAATTATATGACTTTTTTCACATTAGTGAATTATTCCACAGTACTGCACAGGACTGCGTAAATTCATGTTTGCTTGTGTGTACAATGTTGAATTACATAAGGAGAAGTGAAAAAAAACAGTTATTTAACTTTCATTTTAAAATTATATTACTTTTTTCACGTTAGTGAATTATTCCACAGTACTGCACAGGACTGCGTAAATTCATGTTTGCTGACGTGCAGAATGTTGAATTACATGAGGAGAAGTGAAAAAAAAACCGTTTTTTAACTATCATTTTAAAATTATATGACTTTTTTCACGTCAGTGAATTATTCCACAGTACTGCACAGGACTGCGTAAATTCATGTTTGCTTACGTGCAGAATGTTGAATTACATAAGATAAACTGAAAACAACCCGTTTTTTAACTTTCCTTTTCAAATTAAATCACTTTTTTCACATTAGTGCACTTTTGCCAAAACAGCTGTTTCAGACCGAGATAAGGTGCTTTTTGACAAAGTGTGTTTTATTCCACACTACTGCACAGGACTGCATAAATTCATGTTTGCTTGTGTGTACAATGTTGAATTACATAAGGAGAAGTGAAAAAAAAACGTTATTTAACTTTCATTTTTAAATTATATGACTTTTTTCACGTTAGTGAATTATTCCACAGTACTGCACAGGACTGCGTAAATTCATGTTTGCTGACGTGCAGAATGTTGAATTACATAACGAGAAGTGAAAAAAAACCGTTATTTAACTTTCATTTTAAAATTATATGACTTTTTTCACATTAGTGAATTATTCCACAGTACTGCACAGGACTGCGTAAATTCATGTTTACTGACGTGCAGAATGTTGAATTACATAAGATAAACTGAAAACAACCCGTTTTGTAACTTTCCTTTTCAAATTAAATCACTTTTTTTCACATTAGTGCACTTTTGCCAAAACAGCTGTTTCAGACCGAGATAAGGTGGTTTTTGACAAAGTGTGTTTTATTCCACAGTACTGCACAGGACTGCGTAAATTCATGTTTGCTGACGTGCAGAACGTTGAATTACATAAGGAGAAATGAAAAAAACCGTTATTTAACTTTCATTTTAAAATTATATGGCTTTTTCACGTTAGTGAATTATTCCACAGTACTGCACAGGACTGCGTAAATTCATGTTTGCTTACGTGCAGAATGTTGAATTACATAAGATAAACTGAAAACAACCCGTTTTTTAACTTTCCTTTTCAAATTAAATCACTTTTTTCACATTAGTGCACTTTTGCCAAAACAGCCGTTTCAGACCGAGATAAGGTGGTTTTTGACAAAGTGTGTTTTATTCCACAGTACTGCACAGGACTGCATAAATTCATGTTTGCTTGTGTGTACAATGTTGAATTACATGAGGAGAAGTGAAAAAAAACGTTATTTAACTTTCATTTTAAAATTATATGACTTTTTCACGTTAGTGAATTATTCCACAGTACTGCACAGGACTGCGTAAATTCATGTTTGCTTACGTGCAGAATGTTGAATTACATAAGATAAACTGAAAACAACACGTTTTTTAACTTTCCTTTTCAAATTAAATCACTTCTTTCACATTAGTGCACTATTGTCAAAACAGCTGTTACAGCCCGAGATAAGGTGGTTTTTGACAACGTGTGTTTTATTCCACAGTACTGCACAGGACTGCATAAATTCATGTTTGCTTGTGTGTACAATGTTGAATTACATAAGGAGAAGTGAAAAAAAAACGTTTTTTAACTTTAATTTTAAAATTATATGACTTTTTTCACATTAGTGAATTATTCCACAGTACTGCACAGGACTGCGTAAATTCATGTTTGCTTACGTGCAGAATGTTGAATTACATAAGATAAACTGAAAACAACCCGTTTTTTAACTTTCCTTTTCAAATTAAATCACTTTTTTCACATTAGTGCACTTTTGCCAAAACAGCTGTTACAGCCCGAGATAAGGTGGTTTTTGACAACGTGTGTTTTATTCCACAGGACTGCACAGGACTGCATAAATTCATGTTTGCTTGTGTGTACAATGTTGAATTACATAAGGAGAAGTGAAAAAAAAACCGTTATTTAACTTTCATTTTAAAATTATATGACTTTTTCACGTTAGTGAATTATTCCACAGTACTGCACAGGACTGCGTAAATTCATGTTTGCCTGTGTGGAAAACGTGGAATTACATAAGGTGACGTGAAAAAACACCGGTATTTTACCTTCCATCCATCCATCTTCTACCGCTTGTTCCTGCACTGAGGGTCGCGGGGGGACTGGAGCCTATCCCAGAGCAACGGGCGGAGGCAGGGTACACCCTGGACTGGTCACCAGCCAATCGCAGGGCTAACACAGAGACAAGCAACCATTCGCTCTCACACTCAAACCTACGGGTAATTTAGAGTATTCAATCAGCCTAACCCCAATCATGCATGTCTTTGGACTGTGGGAGGAAGCGGGAGTACCCGGAGAGAACCCCTGAGGCTATGTCATGAGGGCACAGGGAGAACATGCAAACTCCACACACAAAGTCCCCAGCCTCCATCCCAACGGGGATTCGAACCCGAGGCCTTCTTGATGTGAGGCGACAGTGCTAACCACCACACCACACCACCGTGCCGCCCATATTTTAACTTTCCTTTAAAAATTAAATGAATTTTTTCTTGGATGCAGTGAAACACCTCCCTCGTCGGAGAAAGGAGGGGCTAAAAAGCTCTGACTGACTTCTTTCGAGACAATGTCCCGACATCTTCTGAAATGGCCAGAATAATGATGAAGATCCACACAGTTGTGTGGCTGTAAAAAGCATCTTCACTGGGCACTGGCAGCCTGCAACAATCAACTGGGCTTCATCTGGAGCAGGCGATGACCCTCATGATATAGCCTCCAGGGACTTCAACAAAGCGCCTGGTCACCAAGGTGACCACTGAACATGGGGCATGAAGACTCGGACACCTGCTACCACTGTGGTCGGAATGGACACTGGTCACGAGACGGAGAAGAGGAAGAGGACGTGGCAGAGGGAACCCGCAGGGCAGAGAACGGGACATTCAGAGCACCAATTCTATTTGGAACCACGGCAACAACTGGACTGACAAGAAAGAGAGGTGGAGCCATCCAACCACGATTCAGGCACAGTATCACACCACACCACACCACCGCTGGAACATCCGGGCACGAACGTGACTAACCTATTCGTGTATTATGCTAATATTTCTGATCAAATTATAAACAAGTTACCTACACTAGAGAAAACCGTGTGAGAGACTAAACTTCGATTTGTGGTGGACACGGGAGCCACCTACTCTGTGATACAAGCCAAATCTCTCCCCAACACTCGCACGAGTGGTAGATCTCTGTACTCACTGGGAGCAAGTGGAGTGCACGTCAGAGAAACGTTCTCCGTTCCCCTCCAGTGTAAATTTGAAAACCACACGTTTAAACATGCATTCCTGATATCTCCGTCATGTCCATTAAAACTGGTAGGCTGTGACCTTATTTTAGCTCTGCCAATAAACTTAATATCAACCCCAGAGGGATTAGAGCTCGAGCGTCCATCCCCCTCATCGGTTACTCCTGTAACCCTTAAATTTAAATGGATTTATATTTGGGGGCTGCCCCATCCAGAGTCGAGCATGCCATTACAATGGGCAAAAGGCAGAGTGGGCCCTGCTGCACATCTGCAAACAGATGATGCAGTGCACTGTACCACCCATGTGGCACCAAGCCAGGACACAAATTATGAGGAGCGTTTCTAAGCACAAGCCTCAGTTCACCTAACCACACATACTATGTACTGGCATCCCATGCGCTGCGCTGTGTCTGTCAACTTGTCTGTGTGTGTCTGTCAACTTGTCTGTGTGTGCCTGTCAACTGTTTGATGTTCCGTCCAGTACTCCCCACATCTCCCTGTCAAAAGGGCCAGAAGATCATTGGAAGGACCTCGGACCTTGGATTAAGCTGTGTCGCCCCGCCACTGATTGGGAGGACACATCTGACCCATATGTCCAGTATTCTACATCACTCCAAGTTCACTCTATGTCACACTTTACCGATGTCCCGGCAATGGCCACAGTTATCGTGGTACGGGACTGTCTCTCACTCCTCTAACCGCTCACACTAATCTTTCTGACCCTGTATCTGCAGGTAACGCTCGTGGAGATGAAGCGGCAAAGACAGCTGCTGCCCTGCCAGGCCCACCGTCCACTCTCTGTGCTGTAAAGCTTCCCTCGTCGCTGTTTGGATTTTTGAGTCTTGGCCCTCCGAAAAGGCCCACAGGAAGCACAAGGAAGTAATAACTCGTGGTTATTTATGATGTTCTTTTATTTTTAATAACTGTGACCACAGGACATAAAGCTGAAATTAATCTAAAATGAAAAAGTTATATAAAATTGTCACTGGGCAGTAATCAATTAGCTGCACATATAGTCTAAATCAGGGGTCGCCAACCCGGTGCCCGCGGGCGCCATATCAGTCGCCCGCAGGCCAGTTCTAAAAATAGACCTAATCACGAACTATCACTGTGTAAAATTTGATTAAATTGTGTTGCCATTCTTTTTGAATTGCATTTACAGTGATGTAAATTAAAAACAAAAAGTATAAAAAATATCTAAAAAACCTAAAAAAAAAAACCTAAAAAGCAAAATTCGCTAATATGAGAACTCTGACGTAGTACGGGGCAGAGGTCAGGCTAGCACGCATGAGAAACTTGACCTTGGTCTTGAGCGGCAGGAAGACGAAAGCAGTTTTTACCAACATAAACATGGCGGAAAAAAGGAAGAAAACGTACTATTTTCACAGTGAATGGGAGGAAGAATTCTTTTTCACTAATGTTAAAGAAAACTGTGTGTGTCTCATTTGCGGTGCAACTGTGGCGACGGCAAAGCGGCACAACGTTGAAAGACACTTCAGCACTTGTCACAAAAGCTACCATGCTAAGTACCCACCCGGCAGCGAACTACGGACAGAAAAGGCCCGCGAGTTAAAGGCAGCTTTGGACAAACAGCAGTCTTTTTTTACAAGGCCGGTGAAAAACTCTGAAAAATCAACTGAAGCCTCTTTTAGAGCTACACATTTTTTGATAAAGAAGAAGAAGAAGGCATTTTCAGATGGGGAAGTTCTCAAAGAAGCAATGATCATTATTGCTAACATTGTACTTAAAGACAAGAAGAATGGAAGCGATATCCTCTCCACTCTCTCCGATGTATAGCTGGGGGCGAACATGATGGCTCGAAGGGTGTCTGCTATGTCTGGGAACTTGACGGAACAGCTGGACCGGGATCTGGCTAGGTGCAGGTGGTTTAGCATCCAGTGCGACGAGTCTGTGGATAACAGCAGTACCGCGCAGCTGATGATCTTTATACGGATGGTATTTGATGATTTCTCCACAAAAGAAGAACTCCTGACACTACTGCCCCTGAAGACAACTACGAGGGGAGTTGACATTTATAACGCAGTGAGGAGTTTTTTCACGGAGAAAAATGTACCACTGGAAAAGCTGGTATTGGTGACTACAGACGGAGCTCCTGCTATGACCGGCCGGCATGCAGGTTTCATCGCACACTGTAAAGGTGACACAGACTTCCCACCATTTCTGCATTACCACTGCATTATTCACCAGCAGGCGATATGTGCAAAAGTTACCAGCTTTGAGCATGTGATGACTCCCGTGGTGAAGATTATAAACGGCATCCGCTCCAACGCTAAACAGCACAGAACATTTAAGGTGCTATTGGAGGAGCTGTCAGCTGAATATGGAGACCTGTTACTGCACACAGAAATCCGATGGCTGAGCAGGGGACGTATTTTGAAAAGTTTTTTTCTCGCTTTTGGATGAAATCAAAGAGTTCATGCAGTCCAAAGGTGAAGACACCTCTCTGCTGGAGGACACTGAGTGGATACTGGACCTTGCATTTTTAACTGACATTACTGGGAAACTAAACCTTTTGAACTGTGAGCTGCAGGGCAAAGGTAAAACTGTTGCTGACATGATAAGTTCTGTCAATGCATTTAAAACCAAGATGAGCATTTTCGCCATGCATTTAAAGACAAAAAAGTGCTGCACTTTCCCTCTGTGCAGTCAGTGCTGAAAGACAATGCTTCTGCATCTGAGACTTTAGAAAAAGCTGCAGAAAAGTACTCTCAAGTCATAAACAGACTTGGGCAAGAGTTTGAGAAGAGGCTTTGTGACTTTGATCAGCTTGAGCCATGTGTGTCATTCATTTCCAATCCTTTCATGCAAGTGGATAAAACATGCATTGCTGAGCAACTAAGTGCAATGTTCAACTTGGATGTTGGTCAGGTGGAGATGGAAATTGTAACCTTGCAAAATGACCTCCACCTCAAAGCCAACCAGGCTGCACCAAACTTTTGGTGCCTTGCAAATACTGAAAAGTACAGTGGTGTGTGCACAGCAGCCATGAAAGTTGCCAGCATGTTTGGTTCAACCTATCTGTGTGAATCAGCCTATTCTGATATGAACTTCATTGAGAACAAACACAGAACACGCCTCACTGATGCACATCTGCAAGAGTCACTGAGAGTTGCAGTGTCAATTTACATCCCAGATTACAGTACACTGGTGAAGAGCATGCAATGCCAGGCTTCCCACTAACAGATAAAGAAACAAATGACAGATGTTGTTGGTGGCAACATGTCAGTGCCATGGCAAAGATAGATTTAAAATACTGAAAAACTGTGACAGATGTGTTACTAAGTTTAACAGACATGATGATTTGTTTTAATGCAGGGGTGTCCAAACTGTTCCAGAAAGGGCCGTGTGGCTGCAGCTTCTTGTTCAACCCAGCAGCAGCACACCAGACTGGACTCACTTAATCAACTCACCTGACTCTTCAGACAGCTGATTGGTCAAACTGTGTGTTTTACTGGTAGCAGGTTCTTGTTCCAACCTGGTCTAAATGAATTATACTGAATCAAAATCACTTAATTATACAACACAAAACCAGTATTTACCAGTAAAAATTAACATTATACATGCAAAAGAAAAATAATGAGATGATGAGCAAGAAGAAAGTATCAGCAAAAGAATTGCATGCGATGATAATTATGGAAGAAAAGTTGAAATGTTGGGAAAAACGAATATGATAACTGCCAGAGAGAGCAATGACAGAAGGCAATGAATGCAATTGAAAGTAAGGAAAGTTAAGTTAAGCCCAAGCAGAAAACTCACCCTTCCCCTTCTTCTGCCCTTCTCTATCCATCTCTGGACAGTTGGAAATCCGATGCCGGACCATCCGCCTCTCTTGAAACTACCTATCCGCCACCCTATCAACCACCACCACCATCCAGCCTGACTGCCCCCTCGTACCCTGAGCTACACCCCAACAGCTGAAATTAATTTAAAATGAAAAAGTTATATAAAATTGTCACTGGGCAGTAATCAATTAGCTGCACATATAGTCTAAATGAATTATATTGAATCAAAATCACTAAATTATACAACACAAAACCAGTATCTACCAGTAAAAATTAACATTTTACATGCACAAGAAAGCTGGCTAAAGGTAGCCTGAGATGCTCAGTAAGTTAGCTTATTACGCTAGCGCGAGTTAGCGTAAAGTCTAATTAGCGATTAGCTTATAGCAGTAATAACATGCTTACTAGAACAAACATTCCGTAAATATCACAGCATACAGTTGTTATCATCTTTTACATGTACAAATTATTATAGTATACTATTAACTAGCTTAACATTAGCTTACCAATGGGCAGTGTGCTCCTGTATAGCTCCAAAGCAAAATTAATAGCTTGAGATGAACCGTTAACCCGGAAGTCACCAAGCCCCTTTCACATTAAAATGCTCAACTTCAAAACAAATTAAAGAAGACTAAATCTTGAAATAGCCAACTTAAACCTTTATAATAATGATAAATAACACAAAAATTCAGAGGACTTCACACAAAATTCAGAGGACTTAACACTCTCTGTCTGCCATCCAGTCACTCGCCACACAGAAAGATAAGAATTTCAAATTCTATTTGCAGGAATTCCGCCAGTGCCTGAAAAGGGCTGGGAAAATCATCAAAGACTCCAGTCACCCAGCACATGGGCTCTTCACCTTCCTGCCTTCTGGGAGGCGCTACAGGAGCCAAAGACCACCAGGTACCGGAACAGCTTCTTCCCCACGGCTGCCACACTCCTGAACTCGGCCTCCTGACAGATGAACCACACGGACACAATGGACTGAAAAACACATACACCCACAGCCACCCACACTCACAACAATGACAGACTGTATTCTCATACACACAACAATAGCACATGGACTGAACCGCCATTTACAATTTACAAGGACCGTATGTCCTTATGTCCTGTAACTAATTTAACCTGCACTACTGTAAATATTTCCAATACTGCACTACCACTGTACATACAATCATACTGTTCATAATATTTATAGTTCATATCTTAGCCTTATATAACCCGTTATATACTCACATTCATAGTCGGTTTATAGCCTTCATACATTGGGTTGCCCTGAGGGCCTCCCACTTGGACCAATGGCATGGTGAAGGTGGGTACCAAGGGCCTGTTGTCCCCTTCTCTCATCCTCTGGTGGCCAGAGGGGAGAAAGATCTTCTTGGGCTCACCCCACAGGCTGTCTCTGAGGTTGTTGGGTGGAGTCCTTCTGGCAGGTCATGGTCATCTGGGGTGGGTAGGGGCCCTTTGGGGTGTAGGAGGTCGCGAGGGGGCAGTCAGGCTGGATGTTTTTTGACAAAGCTGCAGAAAAGTACTCTCAAGTCATAAACAGACTTTGGCAAGAGTTTGAGAAGAGGCTTTGTGACTTTGATCAGCTTGAGCCACGTGTGTCATTCATTTCCAATCCTTTCATGCAAGTGGATACAACATGCATTGCTGAGCAACTAAGTGCAATGTTCAACTTGGATGTTGGTCAGGTGGAGATGGAAATTGTAACCTTGCAAAATGACCTCCACCTCAAAGCCAACCAGGCTGCACCAAACTTTTGGTGCCTTGCAAATACTGAAAAGTACAGTGGTGTGTGCACAGCAGCCATGAAAGTTGCCAGCATGTTTGGTTCAACCTATCTGTGTGAATCAGCCTATTCTGATATGAACTTCATTAAGAACAAACACAGAACACGCCTCACTGATGCACATCTGTAAGAGTCACTGAGAGTTGCAGTGTCAACTTACATCCCAGATTACAGTACACTGGTGAAGAGCATGTAATGCCAGGCTTCCCACTAACAGATAAAGAAACAAATGACAGATGTTGTTGGTGGCAACATGGCAGTGCCATGGCAAAGATAGATTTAAAATACTGAAAAACTGTTACAGATGTGTTACTAAGTTTAACAGACATGATGATTTGTTTTAATGCAGGGTGTCCAAACTGTTCCACAAAGGGCCGTGTGGCTGCAGGTTCTTGTTCAACCCAGCAGCAGCACACCAGACTGGACTCACTTAATCAACTAACCTGACTCTTCAGACAGCTGATTGGTCAAACTGTGTGCTTGACTGGTTGCAGGTTCTTGTTCCAACCTGGTCTAAATGAATTATACTGAATCAAAATCACTAAATTATACAACACAAAACCAGTATTTACCAGTAAAAATTAACATTATACATGCAAAAGAAAAATAATGAGATGATGAGCAAGAAGAAAGTATCAGCAAAAGAATTGCATGCGATGATAATTATGGAAGAAAAGTTGAAATGTTGGGAAAAACGAATGTGATAACCGCCAGAGAGAGCAATGACAGAAGGCAATGATGCAATTGAAAGTAAGGAAAGTTAAGATAGCAAAGCCCAAGCAGAAAACTCACCCTTCCCCTTCTTCTGCCCTTTATCCGTCTCCTGCAGGACAGTTGGAAATCCGACGCCGGACCATCCTCCTCTCTCGAAACTACCTATCCGCCACCCTATCAACCACCACCACCATCCAGCCTGACTGCCCCCTCGTGCCCTGAGCTACACCCCAACGGCTGAAATTAATCTAAAATGAAAAAGTTATATAGAATTGTCACTGGGCAGTAATCAATTAGCTGCACATATAGTCTAAATGAATTATACTGAATCAAAATCACTAAATTGTACAACACAAAACCAGTATTTACCAGTAAAAATTAACATTTTACATGCACAAGAACGCTGGCTAAAGGTAGCCTGAGATGCTATATAAGTTAGCTTATTACGCTAGCGCGAGTTAACGTAAAGGCTCATTAGCGATTAGCTTATAGCAGTAATAACATGCTTACTAGAACAAACATTCTGTAAATATCACAGCATACAGTTGTTATCATCTTTTACATGTACAAATTATTATAGTATACTATTAACTAGCTTAACATTAGCTTACCAATGGGCAGTGTGCTCCTGTATAGCTCCAAAGCAAAATTAATAGCTTGAGATGAACCGTTAACCCGGAAGTCACCAAGCCCCTTTCACATTAAAATGCTCAACTTCAAAACAAATGAAACAAGACTAAATCTTTAAATAGCCAACTTAAACCTTTATAATAATGATAAATAACACAAAAATTCAGAGGACTTCACACAAAATTCAGAGGACTTAACACTCTCTGTCTGCCATCCAGTCACTCGTCACACAGAAAGATAAGAATTTGAAATTCCATTTGCAGGAATTCCGCCAGTGCCTGAAAAGGGCTGGGAAAATCATCAAAGACTCCAGTCACCCAGCACATGGACTCTTCACCTTCCTGCCTTCTGGGAGGCGCTACAGGAGCCAAAGACCACCAGGTACCGGAACAGCTTCTTCCCCATGGCTGTCACACTCCTGAACTCGGCCTCCTGACAGATGAACCACACTGACACTATGGACTGAAAAACACATACACCTACAGCCACCCACACTCACAACAATGACAGACTGCATTCTCATACACACAACAATAGCACATGGACTGAACCGCCATTTACAACTTACCAGGACCATATGTCCTTATGTCCTGTAACTAATTTAACCTGCACTACTGTAAATATTTCCAATACTGCACTACCACTGTACATACAATCATACTGCTCATAATATTTATAGTTCATAGCTTAGCCTTATATAACCCGTTATATACTCACATTCATAGTCGGTTTATAGCCTTCATACATTGGGTTGCCCTGAGGGCCTCCCACTTGGACCAATGGCATGGTGAAGGTGGGTACCAAGGGCCTGTTGTCCCCTTCTCTCATCCCCTGGCGGCCAGAGGGGAGAATAATTTTTAAAACCCTTGACCTACAAGGTCCTCAGAGGCCTACCTCTATGCGACCTGGAGGAGATAGTGTCACCTTACCAGCCCAATAGACCACTCCGCTCTCAGAACGCTGGTCTACTTGTGGTTCCCAGAGTCTTTGGGAGTAGATTGGGGGGCCGAGCATTTAGCTACCAGGCTCCCTTGCTATGGAACCAGCTCCCTGTCCAGGTATGGGAGGCTGACTCCATCTCTACTTTTAAAATTAGGCTTAAAACCTACCTCTTTGAAAAAGCTTATTGTTACTAACCTTGTAGTTCCCGTTACTATCATAGACAGACAAATTATCATACTTAGGGGGTCGCCTAATCACTAGTTTAAGATATTAGGTATGCTGCTATAGGCCGAAGCTGCCGGGGTCCAGAAACACGATTACCTGACAGGCCTCTGTCACCATACTGGTCATGGTTTGGTTTCCTCTCCTCTCCTCTCCTCTCCTCTCCTCTGCTTCATCAGTAGACTAGTGATGCTATTTCTTGTGTAGTTTTTCAGCCCCCCCTTCTGTATTCATTTACAGGTATCGTCGCCTTCAGAGCTGCATAATGACCTCCGACCCCGCTGCCCCACTCAACCAGCAGCTTATTCAATATAATGAATTTCTGTGTGTATTTCTATGATCTACACACCATAGATCCAGCATAGAAACCAGTCCATGATCTGAACCTTCCTGTCTTCTCCTCTCCCCTCTTCTCCTCTCTTCTCTTAATAATAATAATAATACATTTTATTTGACAGCGCCTTTCTGGACACCCAAGGTCACTTTACAGAGAATAAATACACACTAAAATAAATAAAAATAAATAAAATAGCAGGCAATTAAAAGGCAACAGGCAGTTAAAACAGGTAATTAAAAGGCAGCAATAAAATCAAAGGAAGGCAGATATGGGCAGCAGAAAATTGTACAGGGGGTAATTAAATGGCAACAGAAATCAGAAAATGATAAATTCAGACAGAGAATGCAGTTTTGAACAGGTGGGTTTTGAGATTAGATTTGAACTGGGGGAGAGAGTCAATGTTGCGTAGGTCTGGTGGAAGTGAGTTCCAAAGTTTAGGGGCAGAGCGGCTGAAAGCTCTGCCCCCCATGGTGCTGAGGCGTGAGGAAGGTATGGAGAGGTGAAGGGAGGAGGAAGACCTGAGGGACCGAGAGGGTGTGGAGACGTGGAGAAGGTCAGTCAAATAGGGGGGGGCAAGGTTATGGATGGCTTTAAAAATATATAAAAGGATCTTGAAGGTGATGCGGAGATGAACCGGGAGCCAGTGAAGATGCTGGAGAACATGGGTAATGTGATGAGTGGAGGGGGTTCTGGTGATGATGCGGGCAGCAGAGTTTTGGACCAACTGGAGTTTCCGGAGGGATTTGTGGGGGGACACCGAAAGGAGTGCATTGCAGTAGTCGATACGGGAGGTGACGAGGCTGTGAACTAGGATGGCAGTGGCGTGGGGGGAGAGAGAGGAGCGGAGCCGATTGATATTGCGCAGGTGAAAGTCTTCTCCTCTCTTCCCCTCTCTTCTTCCCTCTTCTCCTCTCCCCTCTTCTCCTCTGTACTCTCCTGCCTATTTTATCCTCTACCGATTCTATCCTCCACGTGTCCTCCCTCTCCACCTCTCTCTCGACCCAGCCGTCCATCAGCAGGAGTGTCCCCGAAATGAGTCCTGCTCATGTAGGTTTCTTCCTGTAAAAGGGGACTTTTCCTTGCCACTGTTGCTTGTCTGGGGTTAGGCCCTGGGATACTGTAAAGTGCCTTGGAACAATTTTTGATTGTATGAATACGCTGTGTAAATAAAGAATGATTGATTGCCAAAACAGCTTTTTCAAACCGAGAGAAGTGTGATTTATTCCACAGGACTGCGCAAATTCATGTTTGCTTATGTGCAAAACCTTGACTTACAGAAGGTGAAATGAAAATAACCCGTTTTTTAACGTTCCTTTTAAAATTAAATGACTTTTTTAACATCAAAGTGGTTTTTGACCAACGTGTGATTTATTCCGCAGACCTGCACAGGATTGCGTAAATTCATGTCTGCTTACGTGCAAAACGTGGAATTACATAAAATGAAGTGAAGACAACCTGTATTTTAACTTTCCTTTTAAAATTAAATGACTTTTTTCACATTAGTGCAATTTTGCCAAAAGAGCTATTTCAGACCGAGGGAAGATGGGTTTTGACCAAAGTGTGTTTTATTCCACAGGACTGCACAGGACTGCGTAACTTCATGTTTGCCTATGTGCAAAACATTGAATTACATAAGGTGAAGTAAAAACAACCCGTTTTTTAACTTTCATTTTAAAATTATATGACTTTTTTCACATTAGTGAATTATTCCACAGTACTGCACAGGACTGCGTAAATTCATGTTTGCTTACGTGCAGAATGTTGAATTACATAAGATAATCTGAAAACAACCCGTTTTTTAACTTTCCTTTTCAAATTAAATCACTTTTTTCACATTAGTGCACTTTTGCCAAAACAGCTGTTTCAGACCGAGATAAGGTGGTTTTTGACAAAGTGTGTTTTATTCCACAGTACTGCACAGGACTGCGTAAATTCATGTTTGCTGACGTGCAGAATGTTGAATTACATAAGGAGAAGTGAAAAAAAACCGTTATTTAACTTTCATTTTAAAATTATATGACTTTTTTCACGTTAGTGAATTATTCCACAGTACTGCACAGGACTGCGTAAATTCATGTTTGCTGACGTGCAGAATGTTGAATTACATAAGGAGAAGTGAAAAAAAACCGTTATTTAACTTTCATTTTAAAATTATATGACTTTTTTCACATTAGTGAATTATTCCACAGTACTGCACAGGACTGCGTAAATTCATGTTTGCTTACGTGCAGAATGTTGAATTACATAAGATAAACTGAAAACAACCCGTTTTTTAACTTTCCTTTTCAAATTAAATCACTTTTTTCACATTAGTGCACTTTTGCCAAAACAGCTGTTTCAGACCGAGATAAGGTGCTTTTTGACAAAGTGTGTTTTATTCCACAGTCCTGCACAGGACTGCATACATTCATGTTTGCTTGTGTGTACAATGTTGAATTACATAAGGAGAAGTGAAAAAAAACCTTTATTTAACTTTCATTTTAAAATTATATGGCTTTTTTCACATTAGTGAATTATTCCACAGTACTGCACAGGACTGCGTAAATTCATGTTTGCTTACGTGCAGAATGTTGAATTACATAATATAATCTGAAAACAACCCGTTTTTTAACTTTCCTTTTCAAATTAAATCACTTTTTTCACATTAGAGCACTTTTGCCAATACAGCTGTTTCAGACCGAGATAAGGTGCTTTTTGACAAAGTGTGTTTTATTCCACAGTACTGCACAGGACTGCATAAATTCATGTTTGCTGACGTGCAGAATGTTGAATTACATAAGGAGAAGTGAAAAAACCGTTATTTAACTTTCATTTTAAAATTATATGGCTTTTTCACATTAGTGAATTATTCCACAGTACTGCACAGGACTGCGTAAATTCATGTTTGCTTACGTGCAGAATGTTGAATTACATAAAATAATCTGAAAACAACCCGTTTTTTAACTTTCCTTTTCAAATTAAATCACTTTTTTCACATTAGTGCACTTTTGCCAAAACAGCTGTTTCAGACCGAGATAAGGTGCTTTTTCACAAAGTGTGTTTTATTCCACAGTACAATAGAATGTTGAATTACATAAGGAGAAGTGAAAAAAAACCGTTATTTAACTTTCATTTTAAAATTATATGACTTTTTTCACATTAGTGAATTATTCCACAGTACTGCACAGGACTGCGTAAATTCATGTTTGCTTACGTGCAGAATGTTGAATTACATAAGGAGAAGTAAAAAAAAAAACGTTATTTACCTTTCATTTTAAAATTATATGACTTTTTTCACATTGGTGAACTATTCCACAGTACTGCACAGGACTGCGTAAATTCATGTTTGCTTACGTGCAGAATGTTGAATTACATAGGATTAACTGAAAACAACCCGTTTTGTACCTTTCCTTTTCAAATTAAATCACTTTTTTCACATTAGTGCACTTTTGCCAAAACAGCTCTTTCAGACCGAGATAAGGTGCTTTTTGACAAAGTGTGTTTTATTCCACAGTACTGCACAGGAGTGCGTAAATTCATGTTTGCTGACGTGCAGAATGTTGAATTACATAAGGAGAAGTGAAAAAAAACCGTTATTTAACTTTCATTTTAAAATTATATGACTTTTTTCACATTAGTGAATTATTCCACAGTACTGTACAGGACTGCGTAAAGTCATGTTTGCTTACGTGCAGAATGTTGAATTACATGAGATAATCTGAAAACAACCCGTTTTTTAACTTTCCTTTTCAAATTAAATCACTTTTTTCACATTAGTGCACTTTTGCCAAAACAGCTGTTTCAGACCGAGATAAGGTGGTTTTTGACAAAGTGTGTTTTATTCCACAGTACTGCACAGGACTGCGTAAATTCATGTTTGCTGACGTGCAGAATGTTGAATTACATAAGGAGAAGTGAAAAAAAACCGTTATTTAACTTTCATTTTAAAATTATATGACTTTTTTCACATTAGTGAATTATTCCACAGTACTGCACAGGACTGCGTAAATTCATGTTTGCTTACGTGCAAAATGTTGAATTACATAAGATAAACTGAAAACAACCCGTTTTTTAACTTTCCTTTTCAAATTAAATCACTTTTTTCACATTAGTGCACTTTTGCCAAAACAGCTGTTTCAGACCGAGATAAGGTGGTTTTTGACAAAGTGTGTTTTATTCCACAGTACTGCACAGGACTGCATAAATTCATGTTTGCTTGTGTGTACAATGTTGAATTACATAAGGAGAAGTGAAAAAAAAACCGTTATTTAACTTTCATTTTAAAATTATATGGCTTTTTTCACATTAGTGAATTATTCCACAGTACTGCACAGGACTGCGTAAATTCATGTTTGCTTACGTGCAGAATGTTGAATTACATAAGATAAACTGAAAACAACCCGTTTTTTAACTTTCCTTTTCAAATTAAATCACTTTTTTCACATTAGTGCACTTTTGCCAAAACAGCTGTTTCAGACCGAGATAAGGTGCTTTTTGACAAAGTGTGTTTTATTCCACAGTACTGCACAGGACTGCGTAAATTCATGTTTGCTGACGTGCAGAATGTTGAATTACATAAGGAGAAGTGAAAAAAACCGTTATTTAACTTTCATTTTAAAATTATATGACTTTTTTCACATTAGTGAATTATTCCACAGTACTGCACAGGACTGCGTAAATTCATGTTTGCTTACGTGCAGAATGTTGAATTACATAAGATAAACTGAAAACAACCCGTATTTTAACTTTCCTTTTCAAATTAAATCACTTTTTTCACATTAGTGCACTTTTGCCAAAACAGCTGTTTCAGACCGAGATAAGGTGGTTTTTGACAAAGTGTGTTTTATTCCACAGTACTGCACAGGACTGCGTAAATTCATGTTTGCTGACGTGCAGAATGTTGAATTACATAAGGAGAAGTGAAAAAAAACCGTTATTTGACTTTCATTTTAAAATTATATGACTTTTTTCACATTAGTGAATTATTCCACAGTACTGCACAGGACTGCGTAAATTCATGTTTGCTTACGTGCAAAATGTTGAATTACATAAGATAAACTGAAAACAACCCGTTTTTTAACTTTCCTTTTCAAATTAAATCACTTTTTTCACATTAGTGCACTTTTGCCAAAACAGCTGTTTCAGACCGAGATAAGGTGGTTTTTGACAAAGTGTGTTTTATTCCACAGTACTGCACAGGACTGCATAAATTCATGTTTGCTTGTGTGTACAATGTTGAATTACATAAGGAGAAGTGAAAAAAACCGTTATTTAACTTTCATTTTAAAATTATATGACTTTTTTCACGTTAGTGAATTATTCCACAGTACTGCACAGGACTGCGTAAATTCATGTTTGCTGACATGCAGAATGTTGAATTACATAAAGAGAAGTGAAAAAAAACCGTTATTTAACTTTCATTTTAAAATTATATGGCTTTTTTCACATTAGTGAATTATTCCACAGTACTGCACAGGACTGCGTAAATTCATGTTTGCTTACGTGCAGAATGTTGAATTACATAAGATAAACTGAAAACAACCCGTTTTTTAACTTTCCTTTTCAAATTAAATCACTTTTTTCACATTAGTGCACTATTGTCAAAACAGCTGTTACAGCCCGAGATAAGGTGGTTTTTGACAAAGTGTGTTTTATTCCACAGTACTGCACAGGACTGCATAAATTCATGTTTGCTGACGTGCAGAATGTTGAATTACATAAGGAGAAGTGAAAAAAAAACTTTATTTAACTTTCATTTTAAAATTATATGACTTTTTTCACATTAGTGAATTATTCCACAGTACTGCACAGGACTGCGTAAATTCATGTTTGCTTACGTGCAGAATGTTGAATTACATAAGATAAACTGAAAACAACCCGTTCTTTAACTTTCCTTTTCAAATTAAATCACTTTTTTCACATTAGTGCACTTTTCCCAAAACAGCTGTTTCAGACCGAGATAAGGTGCTTTTTGACAAAGTGTGTTTTATTCCACAGTACTGCACAGGACTGCGTAAATTCATGTTTGCTGACGTGCAGAATGTTGAATTACATAAGGAGAAGTGAAAAAACCGTTATTTAACTTTCATTTTAAAATTATATGACTTTTTTCACATTAGTGAATTATTCCACAGTACTGCACAGGACTGCGTAAATTCATGTTTGCTTACGTGCAGAATGTTGAATTACATGAGATAAACTGAAAACAACCCGTTTTTTAACTTTCCTTTTCAAATTAAATCACTTTTTTCACATTAGTGCACTATTGTCAAAACAGCTGTTACAGCCCGAGATAAGGTGGTTTTTGACAACGTGTGTTTTATTCCACAGTACTGCACAGGACTGCATAAATTCATGTTTGCTTGTGTGTACAATGTTGAATTACATAAGGAGAAGTGAAAAAAAACCGTTTTTTAACTTTCATTTTAAAATTATATGACTTTTTTCACATTAGTGAATTAGTCCACAGTACTGCACAGGACTGCGTAAATTCATGTTTGCTTACGTGCAGAATGTTGAATTACATAAGATAAACTGAAAACAACCCGTTTTTTAACTTTCCTTTTCAAATTAAATCACTTTTTTTCACATTAGTGCACTATTGTCAAAACAGCTGTTACAGCCCGAGATAAGGTGGTTTTTGACAAAGTGTGTTTTATTCCACAGTACTGCACAGGACTGCATAAATTCATGTTTGCTGACGTGCAGAATGTTGAATTACATAAGGAGAAGTGAAAAAAAAACTTTATTTAACTTTCATTTTAAAATTATATGACTTTTTTCACATTAGTGAATTATTCCACAGTACTGCACAGGACTGCGTAAATTCATGTTTGCTTACGTGCAGAATGTTGAATTACATAAGATAAACTGAAAACAACCCGTTCTTTAACTTTCCTTTTCAAATTAAATCACTTTTTTCACATTAGTGCACTTTTCCCAAAACAGCTGTTTCAGACCGAGATAAGGTGGTTTTTGACAAAGTGTGTTTTATTCCACAGTACTGCACAGGACTGCGTAAATTCATGTTTGCTGACGTGCAGAATGTTGAATTACATAAGGAGAAGTGAAAAAAAACCGTTATTTAACTTTCATTTTAAAATTATATGACTTTTTTCACATTAGTGAATTATTCCACAGTACTGCACAGGACTGCGTAAATTCATGTTTGCTTACGTGCAGAATGTTGAATTACATAAGATAAACTGAAAACAACCCGTTTTTTAACTTTCCTTTTCAAATTAAATCACTTTTTTCACATTAGTGCACTTTTGCCAAAACAGCTGTTTCAGACCGAGATAAGGTGCTTTTGACAAAGTGTGTTTTATTCCACAGTACTGCACAGGACTGCATAAATTCATGTTTGCTTGTGTGTACAATGTTGAATTACATAAGGAGAAGTAAAAAAAACGTTATTTAACTTTCATTTTAAAATTATATGACTTTTTTCACGTTAGTGAATTATTCCACAGTACTGCACAGGACTGCGTAAATTCATGTTTGCTGACGTGCAGAATGTTGAATTACATAAGGAGAAGTGAAAAAAAACCGTTATTTAACTTTCATTTTAAAATTATATGACTTTTTTCACATTAGTGAATTATTCCACAATACTGCACAGGACTGCGTAAATTCATGTTTGCTTACGTGCAGAATGTTGAATTACATAAGATAAACTGAAAACAACCCGTTTTTTAACTTTCCTTTTCAAATTAAATCACTTTTTTCACATTAGTGCACTTTTGCCAAAACAGCTGTTTCAGACCGAGATAAGGTGCTTTTTGACAAAGTGTGTTTTATTCCACAGTACTGCACAGGACTGCATAAATTCATGTTTGCTTGTGTGTACAATGTTGAATTACATAAGGAGAAGTGAAAAAAAACGTTATTTAACTTTCATTTTAAAATTATATGACTTTTTTCACATTAGTGAATTATTCCACAGTACTGCACAGGACTGCGTAAATTCATGTTTGCTTACGTGCAGAATGTTGAATTACATAAGATAAACTGAAAACAACCCGTATTTTAACTTTCCTTTTCAAATTAAATCACTTTTTTCACATTAGTGCACTTTTGCCAAAACAGCTGTTTCAGACCGAGATAAGGTGGTTTTTGACAAAGTGTGTTTTATTCCACAGTACTGCACAGGACTGCATAAATTCATGTTTGCTTGTGTGTACAATGTTGAATTACATAAGGAGAAGTGAAAAAAAACCGTTATTTAACTTTCATTTTAAAATTATATGACTTTTTTCACGTTAGTGAATTATTCCACAGTACTGCACAGGACTGCGTAAATTCATGTTTGCTGACATGCAGAATGTTGAATTACATAAGGAGAAGTGAAAAAAAACCGTTATTTAACTTTCATTTTAACATTATATGGCTTTTTTCACATTAGTGAATTATTCCACAGTACTGCACAGGACTGCGTAAATTCATGTTTGCTGACGTGCAGAATGTTGAATTACATAAGGAGAAGTGAAAAAAACCGTTATTTAACTTTCATTTTAAAATTATATGACTTTTTTCACATTAGTGAATTAGTCCACAGTACTGCACAGGACTGCGTAAATTCATGTTTGCTTACGTGCAGAATCTTGAATTACATAAGATAAACTGAAAAAAACCCGTTTTTTAACTTTCCTTTTCAAATTAAATCACTTTTTTCACATTAGTGCACTATTGTCAAAACAGCTGTTACAGCCCGAGATAAGGTGGTTTTTGACAACGTGTGTTTTATTCCACAGTACTGCACAGGACTGCATAAATTCATGTTTGCTTGTGTGTACAATGTTGAATTACATAAGGAGAAGTGAAAAAAAAAACGTTTTTTAACTTTCATTTTAAAATTATATGACTTTTTTCACATTAGTGAATTAGTCCACAGTACTGCACAGGACTGCGTAAATTCATGTTTGCTTACGTGCAGAATGTTGAATTACATAAGATAAACTGAAAACAACCCGTTTTTTAACTTTCCTTTTCAAATTAAATCACTTTTTTCACATTAGTGCACTATTGTCAAAACAGCTGTTACAGCCCGAGATAAGGTGGTTTTTGACAAAGTGTGTTTTATTCCACAGTACTGCACAGGACTGCATAAATTCATGTTTGCTGACGTGCAGAATGTTGAATTACATAAGGAGAAGTGAAAAAAAACTTTATTTAACTTTCATTTTAAAATTATATGACTTTTTTCACATTAGTGAATTATTCCACAGTACTGCACAGGACTGCGTAAATTCATGTTTGCTTACGTGCAGAATGTTGAATTACATAAGATAAACTGAAAACAACCCGTTCTTTAACTTTCCTTTTCAAATTAAATCACTTTTTCACATTAGTGCACTTTTCCCAAAACAGCTGTTTCAGACCGAGATAAGGTGCTTTTTGACAAAGTGTGTTTTATTCCACAGTACTGCACAGGACTGCGTAAATTCATGTTTGCTGACGTGCAGAATGTTGAATTACATAAGGAGAAGTGAAAAAAACCGTTATTTAACTTTCATTTTAAAATTATATGACTTTTTTCACGTTAGTGAATTATTCCACAGTACTGCACAGGACTGCGTAAATTCATGTTTGCTGACATGCAGAATGTTGAATTACATAAGGAGAAGTGAAAAAAAACCGTTATTTAACTTTCATTTTAACATTATATGGCTTTTTTCACATTAGTGAATTATTCCACAGTACTGCACAGGACTGCGTAAATTCATGTTTGCTTACGTGCAGAATGTTGAATTACATAAGATAAACTGAAAACAACCCGTTTTTTAACTTTCCTTTTCAAATTAAATCACTTTTTTCACATTAGTGCACTATTGTCAAAACAGCTGTTACAGCCCGAGATAAGGTGGTTTTTGACAAAGTGTGTTTTATTCCACAGTACTGCACAGGACTGCATAAATTCATGTTTGCTGACGTGCAGAATGTTGAATTACATAAGGAGAAGTGAAAAAAAAAACTTTATTTAACTTTCATTTTAAAATTATATGACTTTTTTCACATTAGTGAATTATTCCACAGTACTGCACAGGACTGCGTAAATTCATGTTTGCTTACGTGCAGAATGTTGAATTACATAAGATAAACTGAAAACAACCCGTTTTTTAACTTTCCTTTTCAAATTAAATCACTTTTTTCACATTAGTGCACTTTTGCCAAAACAGCTGTTTCAGACCGAGATAAGGTGCTTTTTGACAAAGTGTGTTTTATTCCACAGTACTGCACAGGACTGCATAAATTCATGTTTGCTGACTTGCAGAATGTTGAATTACATAAGGAGAAGTGAAAATAAACCGTTATTTAACTTTCATTTTAAAATTATATGACTTTTTTCACATTAGTGAATTATTCCACAGTACTGCACAGGACTGCGTAAATTCATGTTTGCTGACGTGCAGAATGTTGAATTACATAAGATAAACTGAAAACAACCCGTTTTTTAACTTTCCTTTTCAAATTAAATCACTTTTTTTCACATTAGTGCACTTTTGCCAAAACAGCTGTTTCAGACCGAGATAAGGTGCTTTTTGACAAAGTGTGTTTTATTCCACAGGACTGCACAGGACTGCATAAATTCATGTTTGCTGAAGTGCAGAATGTTGAATTACATAAGGAGAAGTGAAAAAAAACCTTTATTTAACTTTCATTTTAAAATTATATGACTTTTTTCACATTAGTGAATTATTCCACAGTACTGCACAGGACTGCGTAAATTCATGTTTGCTTACGTGCAGAATGTTGAATTACATAAGATAAACTGAAAACAACCCGTTTTTTAACTTTCCTTTTCAAATTAAATCACTTTTTTCACATTAGTGCACTATTGTCAAAACAGCTGTTACAGCCCGAGATAAGGTGGTTTTTGACAAAGTGTGTTTTATTCCACAGTACTGCACAGGACTGCATAAATTCATGTTTGCTGACGTGCAGAATGTTGAATTACATAAGGAGAAGTGAAAAAAAACTTTATTTAACTTTCATTTTAAAATTATATGACTTTTTTCACATTAGTGAATTATTCCACAGTACTGCACAGGACTGCGTAAATTCATGTTTGCTTACGTGCAGAATGTTGAATTACATAAGATAAACTGAAAACAACCCGTTCTTTAACTTTCCTTTTCAAATTAAATCACTTTTTTCACATTAGTGCACTTTTCCCAAAACAGCTGTTTCAGACCGAGATAAGGTGCTTTTTGACAAAGTGTGTTTTATTCCACAGTACTGCACAGGACTGCGTAAATTCATGTTTGCTGACGTGCAGAATGTTGAATTACATAAGGAGAAGTGAAAAAAAACGTTATTTAACTTTCATTTTAAAATTATATGACTTTTTCACGTTAGTGAATTATTCCACAGTACTGCACAGGACTGCGTAAATTCATGTTTGCTGACATGCAGAATGTTGAATTACATAAGGAGAAGTGAAAAAAAACCGTTATTTAACTTTCATTTTAACATTATATGGCTTTTTTCACATTAGTGAATTATTCCACAGTACTGCACAGGACTGCGTAAATTCATGTTTGCTTACGTGCAGAATGTTGAATTACATAAGATAAACTGAAAACAACCCGTTTTTTAACTTTCCTTTTCAAATTAAATCACTTTTTTCACATTAGTGCACTATTGTCAAAACAGCTGTTACAGCCCGAGATAAGGTGGTTTTTGACAAAGTGTGTTTTATTCCACAGTACTGCACAGGACTGCATAAATTCATGTTTGCTGACGTGCAGAATGTTGAATTACATAAGGAGAAGTGAAAAAAAAACTTTATTTAACTTTCATTTTAAAATTATATGACTTTTTTCACATTAGTGAATTATTCCACAGTACTGCACAGGACTGCGTAAATTCATGTTTGCTTACGTGCAGAATGTTGAATTACATAAGATAAACTGAAAACAACCCGTTTTTTAACTTTCCTTTTCAAATTAAATCACTTTTTTTCACATTAGTGCACTTTTGCCAAAACAGCTGTTTCAGACCGAGATAAGGTGCTTTTTGACAAAGTGTGTTTTATTCCACAGTACTGCACAGGACTGCGTAAATTCATGTTTGCTGACGTGCAGAATGTTGAATTACATAAGGAGAAGTGAAAAAAAACCGTTATTTAACTTTCATTTTAAAATTATATGACTTTTTTCACGTTAGTGAATTATTCCACAGTACTGCACAGGACTGCGTAAATTCATGTTTGCTGACATGCAGAATGTTGAATTACATAAGGAGAAGTGAAAAAAAACCGTTATTTAACTTTCATTTTAACATTATATGGCTTTTTTCACATTAGTGAATTATTCCACAGTACTGCACAGGACTGCGTAAATTCATGTTTGCTTACGTGCAGAATGTTGAATTACATAAGATAAACTGAAAACAACCCGTTTTTTAACTTTCCTTTTCAAATTAAATCACTTTTTTCACATTAGTGCACTATTGTCAAAACAGCTGTTACAGCCCGAGATAAGGTGGTTTTTGACAAAGTGTGTTTTATTCCACAGTACTGCACAGGACTGCATAAATTCATGTTTGCTGACGTGCAGAATGTTGAATTACATAAGGAGAAGTGAAAAAAAACTTTATTTAACTTTCATTTTAAAATTATATGACTTTTTTCACATTAGTGAATTATTCCACAGTACTGCACAGGACTGCGTAAATTCATGTTTGCTTACGTGCAGAATGTTGAATTACATAAGATAAACTGAAAACAACCCGTTTTTTAACTTTCCTTTTCAAATTAAATCACTTTTTTCACATTAGTGCACTTTTGCCAAAACAGCTGTTTCAGACCGAGATAAGGTGCTTTTTGACAAAGTGTGTTTTATTCCACAGTACTGCACAGGACTGCATAAATTCATGTTTGCTGACTTGCAGAATGTTGAATTACATAAGGAGAAGTGAAAATAAACCGTTATTTAACTTTCATTTTAAAATTATATGACTTTTTTCACATTAGTGAATTATTCCACAGTACTGCACAGGACTGCGTAAATTCATGTTTGCTTACGTGCAGAATGTTGAATTACATAAGATAAACTGAAAACAACCCGTTTTTTAACTTTCCTTTTCAAATTAAATCACTTTTTTCACATTAGTGCACTTTTGCCAAAACAGCTGTTTCAGACCGAGATAAGGTGCTTTTTGACAAAGTGTGTTTTATTCCACAGGACTGCACAGGACTGCATAAATTCATGTTTGCTGAAGTGCAGAATGTTGAATTACATAAGGAGAAGTGAAAAAAAACCTTTATTTAACTTTCATTTTAAAATTATATGACTTTTTTCACATTAGTGAATTATTCCACAGTACTGCACAGGACTGCGTAAATTCATGTTTGCTTACGTGCAGAATGTTGAATTACATAAGATAAACTGAAAACAACCCGTTTTTTAACTTTCCTTTTCAAATTAAATCACTTTTTTCACATTAGTGCACTTTTGCCAAAACAGCTGTTTCAGTACTGCACAGGACTGCGTAAATTCATGTTTGCTTACGTGCAGAATGTTGAATTACATAAGATAAACTGAAAACAACCCGTTTTTTAACTTTCCTTTTCAAATTAAATCACTTATTTCACATTAGTACACTTTTGCCAAAACAGCTGTTTCAGACCGAGATAAGGTGCTTTTTGACAAAGTGTGTTTTATTCCACAGTACTGCACAGGACTGCGTAAATTCATGTTTGCTGACGTGCAGAATGTTGAATTACATAAGGAGAAGTGAAAAAAAACCGTTATTTAACTTTCATTTTAAAATTATATGGCTTTTTTCACGTTAGTGAATTATTCCACAGTACTGTACAGGACTGCGTAAATTCATGTTTGCTGACGTGCAGAATGTTGAATTACATAAGGAGAAGTGAAAAAAAAACGTTATTTAACTTTCATTTTAAAATTATATGACTTTTATCACGTTAGTGAATTATTCCACAGTACTGCACAGGACTGCGTACATTCATGTTTACTGACATGCAGAATGTTGAATTACATAAGGAGAAGTGAAAAAAAACCGTTATTTAACTTTCATTTTAAAATTATATGACTTTTTTCACATTAGTGAATTATTCCACAGTACTGCACAGGACTGCGTAAATTCATGTTTGCTTACATGCAGAATGTTGAATTACATAAGATAAACTGAAAAAAACCCGTTTTTTAACTTTCCTTTTCAAATTAAATCACTTTTTTCACATTAGTGCACTATTGTCAAAACAGCTGTTACAGCCCGAGATAAGGTGCTTTTTGACAACGTGTGTTTTATTCCACAGTACTGCACAGGACTGCATAAATTCATGTTTGCTTGTGTGTACAATGTTGAATTACATAAGGAGAAGTGAAAAAAAAACGTTTTTTAACTTTCATTTTAAAATTATATGACTTTTTTCACATTAGTGAATTATTCCACAGTACTGCACAGGACTGCGTAAATTCATGTTTGCTTACGTGCAGAATGTTGAATTACATAAGATAAACTGAAAACAACCCGTTTTTTAACTTTCCTTTTCAAATTAAATCACTTTTTTCACATTAGTGCACTTTTGCCAAAACAGCTGTTTCAGACCGAGATAAGGTGCTTTTTGACAAAGTGTGTTTTATTCCACAGTACTGCACAGGACTGCATAAATTCATGTTTGCTTGTGTGTACAATGTTGAATTACATAAGGAGAAGTGAAAAAAAAACGTTATTTAACTTTCATTTTAAAATTATATGACTTTTTTCACGTTAGTGAATTATTCCACAGTACTGCACAGGACTGCGTAAATTCATGTTTGCTGACGTGCAGAATGTTGAATTACATAAGGAGAAGTGAAAAAAAACCGTTATTTAACTTTCATTTTAAAATTATATGGCTTTTTTCACGTTAGTGAATTATTCCACAGTACTGCACAGGACTGCGTAAATTCATGTTTGCTGACGTGCAGAATGTTGAATTACATAAGGAGAAGTGAAAAAAACCGTTATTTAACTTTCATTTTAAAATTATATGGCTTTTTTCACATTAGTGAATTATTCCACAGTACTGCACAGGACTGCGTAAATTCATGTTTGCTTACGTGCAGAATGTTGAATTACATAAGACAAACTGAAAACAACCCGTTTTTTAACTTTCCTTTTCAAATTAAATCACTTTTTTCACATTAGTGCACTTTTGCCAAAACAGCTGTTTCAGACCGAGATAAGGTGCTATTTGACAAAGTGTGTTTTATTCCACAGTACTGCACAGGACTGCATAAATTCATGTTTGCTTGTGTGTACAATGTTGAATTACATAAGGAGAAGTGAAAAAAAAACGTTATTTAACTTTCATTTTAAAATTATATGACTTTTATCACGTTAGTGAATTATTCCACAGTACTGCACAGGACTGCGTACATTCATGTTTACTGACATGCAGAATGTTGAATTACATAAGGAGAAGTGAAAAAAAACCGTTATTTAACTTTCATTTTAAAATTATATGACTTTTTTCACATTAGTGAATTATTCCACAGTACTGCACAGGACTGCGTAAATTCATGTTTGCTTACATGCAGAATGTTGAATTACATAAGATAAACTGAAAAAAACCCGTTTTTTAACTTTCCTTTTCAAATTAAATCACTTTTTTCACATTAGTGCACTATTGTCAAAACAGCTGTTACAGCCCGAGATAAGGTGCTTTTTGACAACGTGTGTTTTATTCCACAGTACTGCACAGGACTGCATAAATGCATGTTTGCTTGTGTGTACAATGTTGAATTACATAAGGAGAAGTGAAAAAAAACGTTTTTTAACTTTCATTTTAAAATTATATGACTTTTTTTCACATTAGTGAATTAGTCCACAGTACTGCACAGGACTGCGTAAATTCATGTTTGCTTACGTGCAGAATGTTGAATTACATAAGATAAACTGAAAACAACCCGTTTTTTAACTTTCCTTTTCAAATTAAATCACTTTTTTCACATTAGTGCACTATTGTCAAAACAGCTGTTACAGCCCGAGATAAGGTGGTTTTTGACAAAGTGTGTTTTATTCCACAGTACTGCACAGGACTGCATAAATTCATGTTTGCTGACGTGCAGAATGTTGAATTACATAAGGAGAAGTGAAAAAAAAACTTTATTTAACTTTCATTTTAAAATTATATGACTTTTTTCACATTAGTGAATTATTCCACAGTACTGCACAGGACTGCGTAAATTCATGTTTGCTTACGAGCAGAATGTTGAATTACATAAGATAAACTGAAAACAACCCGTTCTTTAACTTTCCTTTTCAAATTAAATCACTTTTTCACATTAGTGCACTTTTCCCAAAACAGCTGTTTCAGACCGAGATAAGGTGCTTTTTGACAAAGTGTGTTTTATTCCACAGTACTGCACAGGACTGCGTAAATTCATGTTTGCTGACGTGCAGAATGTTGAATTACATAAGGAGAAGTGAAAAAAAACCGTTATTTAACTTTCATTTTAAAATTATATGACTTTTTTCACATTAGTGAATTATTCCACAGTACTGCACAGGACTGCGTAAATTCATGTTTGCTGACGTGCAGAATGTTGAATTACATAAGATAAACTGAAAACAACCCGTTTTTTAACTTTCCTTTTCAAATTAAATCACTTTTTTCACATTAGTGCACTTTTGCCAAAACAGCTGTTTCAGACCGCTATAAGGTGCTTTTTGACAAAGTGTGTTTTATTCCACAGTACTGCACAGGACTCTAAAATTTTTCTTTTAAATTCTGGGACTGCGTAAATTCATGTTTGCTGACGTGCAGAATGTTGAATTACATAAGGAGAAGTGAAAAAAACCGTTATTTAACTTTCATTTTAAAATTATATGACTTTTTTCACATTAGTGAATTATTCCACAGTACTGCACAGGACTGCGTAAATTCATGTTTGCTTACGTGCAGAATGTTGAATTACATAAGATAAACTGAAAACAACCCGTTTTTTAACTTTCCTTTTCAAATTAAATCACTTTTTTCACATTAGTGCACTTTTGCCAAAACAGCTGTTTCAGACCGAGATAAGGTGCTTTTTGACAAAGTGTGTTTTATTCCACAGTACTGCACAGGACTGCATAAATTCATGTTTGCTTTTGTGTACAATGTTGAATTACATAAGGAGAAGTAAAAAAAAACGTTATTTAACTTTCATTTTAAAATTATATGACTTTTTCACGTTAGTGAATTATTCCACAGTACTGCACAGGACTGCGTAAATTCATGTTTGCTGACGTGCAGAATGTTGAATTACATAAGATAAACTGAAAACAACCCGTTTTTTAACTTTCCTTTTCAAATTAAATCACTTTTTTCACATTAGTGCACTTTTGCCAAAACAGCTGTTTCAGACCGAGATAAGGTGCTTTTTGACAAAGTGTGTTTTATTCCACAGTACTGCACAGGACTGCGTAAATTCATGTTTGCTGACGTGCAGAATGTTGAATTACATAAGGAGAAGTAAAAAAAACCCGTTATTTAACTTTCATTTTAAAATTATATGACTTTTTTCACATTAGTGAATTATTCCACAGTACTGCACAGGACTGCGTAAATTCATGTTTGCTTACGTGCAGAATGTTGAATTACATAAGATAAACTGAAAACAACCCGTTTTTTAACTTTCCTTTTCAAATTAAATCACTTTTTTCACATTAGTGCACTTTTGCCAAAACAGCTGTTTCAGACCGAGATAAGGTGCTTTTTGACAAAGTGTGTTTTATTCCACACTACTGCACAGGACTGCATAAATTCATGTTTGCTTGTGTGTACAATGTTGAATTACATAAGGAGAAGTAAAAAAAACGTTATTTAACTTTCATTTTAAAATTATATGACTTTTTTCACGTTAGTGAATTATTCCACAGTACTGCACAGGACTGCGTAAATTCATGTTTGCTGACGTGCAGAATGTTGAATTACATAAGGAGAAGTGAAAAAAAACCGTTATTTAACTTTCATTTTAAAATTATATGACTTTTTTCACATTAGTGAATTATTCCACAGTACTGCACAGGACTGCGTAAATTCATGTTTGCTTACGTGCAGAATGTTGAATTACATAAGATAAACTGAAAACAACCCGTTTTTTAACTTTCCTTTTCAAATTAAATCACTTTTTTCACATTAGTGCACTTTTGCCAAAACAGCTGTTTCAGACCGAGATAAGGTGCTTTTTGACAAAGTGTGTTTTATTCCACAGTACTGCACAGGACTGCATAAATTCATGTTTGCTCGTGTGTACAATGTTGAATTACATAAGGAGAAGTGAAAAAAAACGTTATTTAACTTTCATTTTAAAATTATATGACTTTTTTCACGTTAGTGAATTATTCCACAGTACTGCACAGGACTGCGTAAATTCATGTTTGCTGACGTGCAGAATGTTGAATTACATAAGGAGAAGTGAAAAAAAACCGTTATTTAACTTTCATTTTAAAATTATATGACTTTTTTCACATTAGTGAATTATTCCACAGTACTGCACAGAACCACAGGACTGCGTAAATTCATGTTTGCTACGCAGATTGAATTCAGGACATCATTTAAAAAAACCACAATCCACTCAGCTTACGTGCAGAATGTTGAATTACATAAGATAAACTGAAAACAACCCGTTTTTTAACTTTCCTTTTCAAATTAAATCACTTTTTTCACATTAGTGCACTTTTGCCAAAACAGCTGTTTCAGACCAGCGAGATAAGGTGCTTTTTGACAAAGTGTGTTTTATTCCACAGTACTGACCACAGGACTGCGTAAATTCATGTTTGCTGACGTGCAGAATGTTGAATTACATAAGGAGAAGTGAAAAAAAACCGTTATTTAACTTTCATTTTAAAATTATATGACTTTTTTCACATTAGTGAATTATTCCACAGTACTGCACAGGACTGCGTAAATTCATGTTTGCTTACGTGCAGAATGTTGAATTACATAAGATAAACTGAAAACAACCCGTTTTTTAACTTTCCTTTTCAAATTAAATCACTTTTTTCACATTAGTGCACTTTTGCCAAAACAGCTGTTTCAGACCGAGATAAGGTGCTTTTTGACAACGTGTGTTTTATTCCACAGTACTGCACAGGACTGCATAAATTCATGTTTGCTTGTGTGTACAATGTTGAATTACATAAGGAGAAGTGAAAAAAAACGTTTTTTAACTTTCATTTTAAAATTATATGACTTATTTTCACATTAGTGAATTATTCCACAGTACTGCACAGGACTGCGTAAATTCATGTTTGCTTACGGGCAGAATGTTGAATTACATAAGATAAACTGAAAACAACCCGTTTTTAACTTTCCTTTCAAATTAAATCACTTTTTCACATTAGTGCACTATTGTCAAAACAGCTGTTACAGCCCGAGATAAGGTGCTTTTGACAAAGTGTGTTTTATTCCACAGTACTGCACAGGACTGCATAAATTCATGTTTGCTGACGTGCAGAATGTTGAATTACATAAGGAGAAGTGAAAAAAAAACGTTATTTAACTTTCATTTTAAAATTATATGACTTTTTTCACATTAGTGAATTATTCCACAGTACTGCACAGGACTGCGTAAATTCATGTTTGCTTACGTGCAGAATGTTGAATTACATAAGATAAACTGAAAACAACCCGTTCTTTAACTTTCCTTTTAAAATTAAATCACTTTTTTCACATTAGTGCACTCTTTGCCAAAACCGCTGCCAAAACAGCCGTTTCAGACCGAGATAAGGTGGTTTTTGACAAAGTGTGTTTTATTCCACAGTACTGCACAGGACTGCATAAATTCATGTTTGCTTGTGTGTACAATGTTGAATTACATAAGGAGAAGTGAAAAAAAACCGTTATTTAACTTTCATTTTAAAATTATATGACTTTTTCACGTTAGTGAATTATTCCACAGTACTGCACAGGACTGCGTAAATTCATGTTTGATTACGTGCAGAATGTTGAATTACATAAGATAAACTGAAAACAACCCGTTTTTTAACTTTCCTTTTCAAATTAAATCACTTTTTTCACATTAGTGCACTTTTGCCAAAACAGCTGTTTCAGACCGAGATAAGGTGCTTTTTGACAAAGTGTGTTTTATTCCACAGTACTGCACAGGACTGCATAAATTCATGTTTGCTTGTGTGACAATGTTGAATTACATAAGGAGAAGTGAAAAAACGTTATTTAACTTTCATTTTAAAATTATATGACTTTTTCACGTTAGTGAATTATTCCACAGTACTGCACAGGACTGCGTAAATTCATGTTTGCTGACGTGCAGAATGTTGAATTACATAAGGAGAAGTGAAAAAAAACCGTTATTTAACTTTCATTTTAAAATTATATGACTTTTTTCACATTAGTGAATTATTCCACAGTACTGCACAGGACTGCGTAAATTCATGTTTGCTTACGTGCAGAATGTTGAATTACATAAGATAAACTGAAAACAACCCGTTTTTAACTTTCCTTTTCAAATTAAATCACTTTTTTCACATTAGTGCACTTTTGCCAAAACAGCTGTTTCAGACCGAGATAAGGTGCTTTTTGACAAAGTTTGTTTTATTCCACAGTACTGCACAGGACTGCATAAATTCATGTTTGCTGACGTGTACAATGTTGAATTACATAAGGAGAAGTGAAAAAAACCGTTATTTAACTTTCATTTTAAAATTATATGACTTTTTCACATTAGTGAATTATTCCACAGTACTGCACAGGACTGCGTAAATTCATGTTTGCTTACGTGCAGAATGTTGAATTACATAAGATAAACTGAAAACAACCCGTTTTTTTAACTTTCCTTTTCAAATTAAATCACTTTTTTCACATTAGTGCACTTTTGCCAAGACAGCTGTTTCAGACCGAGATAAGGTGTTTTTTGACAAAGTGTGTTTTATTCCACAGTACTGCACAGGACTGCGTAAATTCATGTTTGCTGACTTGCAGAATGTTGAATTACATAAGGAGAAGTGAAAATAAACCGTTATTTAACTTTCATTTTAAAATTATATGACTTTTTTCACATTAGTGAATTATTCCACAGTACTGCACAGGACTGCGTAAATTCATGTTTGCTTACGTGCAGAATGTTGAATTACATAAGATAAACCGAAAACAACCCGTTTTTTAACTTTCCTTTTCAAATTAAATCACTTTTTTCACATTAGTGCACTTTTGCCAAAACAGCTGTTTCAGACCGAGATAAGGTGCTTTTTGACAAAGTGTGTTTTATTCCACAATACTGCACAGGACTGCATAAATTCATGTTTGCTTGGGCGTGCACAATGTTGAATTACATAAGGAGAAGTGAAAAAAAACCGTTATTTAACTTTCATTTTAAAATTATATGACTTTTTTCACGTTAGTGAATTATTCCACAGTACTGCACAGGACTGCGTCAAATCATGTTTGCTGACGTGCAGAATGTTGAATTACATAAGATAAACTGAAAACAACCCGTTCTTTAACTTTCCTTTTCAAATTAAATCACTTTTTTCACATTAGTGCACTTTTCCCAAAACAGCTGTTTCAGACCGAGATAAGGTGCTTTTTGACAAAGTGTGTTTTATTCCACAGTACTGCACAGGACTGCGTAAATTCATGTTTGCTGACGTGCAGAATGTTGAATTACATAAGGAGAAGTGAAAAAAAACCGTTATTTAACTTTCATTTTAAAATTATATGACTTTTTTCACATTAGTGAATTATTCCACAGTACTGCACAGGACTGCGTAAATTCATGTTTGCTTACGTGCAGAATGTTGAATTACATAAGATAAACTGAAAACAACCCGTTTTTTAACTTTCCTTTTCAAATTAAATCACTTTTTTCACATTAGTGCACTTTTGCCAAAACAGCTGTTTCAGACCGAGATAAGGTGCTTTTTGACAAAGTGTGTTTTATTCCACAGTACTGCACAGGACTGCATAAATTCATGTTTGCTCGTGTGTACAATGTTGAATTACATAAGGAGAAGTGAAAAAAACGTTATTTAACTTTCATTTTAAAATTATATGACTTTTTTCACGTTAGTGAATTATTCCACAGTACTGCACAGGACTGCGTAAATTCATGTTTGCTGACGTGCAGAATGTTGAATTACATAAGGAGAAGTGAAAAAAACCCGTTATTTAACTTTCATTTTAAAATTATATGACTTTTTTCACATTAGTGAATTATTCCACAGTACTGCACAGGACTGCGTAAATTCATGTTTGCTTACGTGCAGAATGTTGAATTACATAAGATAAACTGAAAACAACCCGTTTTTTAACTTTCCTTTTCAAATTAAATCACTTTTTTCACATTAGTGCACTTTTGCCAAAACAGCTGTTTCAGACCGAGATAAGGTGCTTTTTGACAAAGTGTGTTTTATTCCACAGTACTGCACAGGACTGCGTAAATTCATGTTTGCTGACGTGCAGAATGTTGAATTACATAAGGAGAAGTGAAAAAAACCCGTTATTTAACTTTCATTTTAAAATTATATGACTTTTTTCACATTAGTGAATTATTCCACAGTACTGCACAGGACTGCGTAAATTCATGTTTGCTGACGTGCAGAATGTTGAATTACATAAGATAAACTGAAAACAACCCGTTTTTTAACTTTCCTTTTCAAATTAAATCACTTTTTTCACATTAGTGCACTTTTGCCAAAACAGCTGTTTCAGACCGCTATAAGGTGCTTTTTGACAAAGTGTGTTTTATTCCACAGTACTGCACAGGACTGCGTAAATTCATGTTTGCTGACGTGCAGAATGTTGAATTACATAAGGAGAAGTGAAAAAAAACCGTTATTTAACTTTCATTTTAAAATTATATGACTTTTTTCACATTAGTGAATTATTCCACAGTACTGCACAGGACTGCGTAAATTCATGTTTGCTTACGTGCAGAATGTTGAATTACATAAGATAAACTGAAAACAACCCGTTTTTTAACTTTCCTTTTCAAATTAAATCACTTTTTTCACATTAGTGCACTTTTGCCAAAACAGCTGTTTCAGACCGAGATAAGGTGCTTTTTGACAAAGTGTGTTTTATTCCACAGTACTGCACAGGACTGCATAAATTCATGTTTGCTTTTGTGTACAATGTTGAATTACATAAGGAGAAGTAAAAAAAAAACGTTATTTAACTTTCATTTTAAAATTATATGACTTTTTTCACGTTAGTGAATTATTCCACAGTACTGCACAGGACTGCGTAAATTCATGTTTGCTGACGTGCAGAATGTTGAATTACATAAGATAAACTGAAAACAACCCGTTTTTTAACTTTCCTTTTCAAATTAAATCACTTTTTTCACATTAGTGCACTTTTGCCAAAACAGCTGTTTCAGACCGAGATAAGGTGCTTTTTGACAAAGTGTGTTTTATTCCACAGTACTGCACAGGACTGCGTAAATTCATGTTTGCTGACGTGCAGAATGTTGAATTACATAAGGAGAAGTAAAAAAAACCCGTTATTTAACTTTCATTTTAAAATTATATGACTTTTTTCACATTAGTGAATTATTCCACAGTACTGCACAGGACTGCGTAAATTCATGTTTGCTTACGTGCAGAATGTTGAATTACATAAGATAAACTGAAAACAACCCGTTTTTTAACTTTCCTTTTCAAATTAAATCACTTTTTTCACATTAGTGCACTTTTGCCAAAACAGCTGTTTCAGACCGAGATAAGGTGCTTTTTGACAAAGTGTGTTTTATTCCACACTACTGCACAGGACTGCATAAATTCATGTTTGCTTGTGTGTACAATGTTGAATTACATAAGGAGAAGTAAAAAAAAAACGTTATTTAACTTTCATTTTAAAATTATATGACTTTTTTTCACGTTAGTGAATTATTCCACAGTACTGCACAGGACTGCGTAAATTCATGTTTGCTGACGTGCAGAATGTTGAATTACATAAGGAGAAGTGAAAAAAAACCGTTATTTAACTTTCATTTTAAAATTATATGACTTTTTTCACATTAGTGAATTATTCCACAGTACTGCACAGGACTGCGTAAATTCATGTTTGCTTACGTGCAGAATGTTGAATTACATAAGATAAACTGAAAACAACCCGTTTTTTAACTTTCCTTTTCAAATTAAATCACTTTTTTCACATTAGTGCACTTTTGCCAAAACAGCTGTTTCAGACCGAGATAAGGTGCTTTTTGACAAAGTGTGTTTTATTCCACAGTACTGCACAGGACTGCATAAATTCATGTTTGCTCGTGTGTACAATGTTGAATTACATAAGGAGAAGTGAAAAAAAAACGTTATTTAACTTTCATTTTAAAATTATATGACTTTTTTCACGTTAGTGAATTATTCCACAGTACTGCACAGGACTGCGTAAATTCATGTTTGCTGACGTGCAGAATGTTGAATTACATAAGGAGAAGTGAAAAAAACCGTTATTTAACTTTCATTTTAAAATTATATGACTTTTTTCACATTAGTGAATTATTCCACAGTACTGCACAGGACTGCGTAAATTCATGTTTGCTTACGTGCAGAATGTTGAATTACATAAGATAAACTGAAAACAACCCGTTTTTTAACTTTCCTTTTCAAATTAAATCACTTTTTTCACATTAGTGCACTTTTGCCAAAACAGCTGTTTCAGACCGAGATAAGGTGCTTTTTGACAAAGTGTGTTTTATTCCACAGTACTGCACAGGACTGCGTAAATTCATGTTTGCTGACGTGCAGAATGTTGAATTACATAAGGAGAAGTGAAAAAAACCGTTATTTAACTTTCATTTTAAAATTATATGACTTTTTTCACATTAGTGAATTATTCCACAGTACTGCACAGGACTGCGTAAATTCATGTTTGCTTACGTGCAGAATGTTGAATTACATAAGATAAACTGAAAACAACCCGTTTTTTAACTTTCCTTTTCAAATTAAATCACTTTTTTTCACATTAGTGCACTTTTGCCAAAACAGCTGTTTCAGACCGAGATAAGGTGCTTTTTGACAAAGTGTGTTTTATTCCACAGTACTGCACAGGACTGCATAAATTCATGTTTGCTTGTGTGTACAATGTTGAATTACATAAGGAGAAGTGAAAAAAAACGTTATTTAACTTTCATTTTAAAATTATATGACTTATTTCACGTTAGTGAATTATTCCACAGTACTGCACAGGACTGCGTAAATTCATGTTTGCTGACGTGCAGAATGTTGAATTACATAAGGAGAAGTGAAAAAAAACCGTTATTTAACTTTCATTTTAAAATTATATGACTTTTTTCACATTAGTGAATTATTCCACAGTACTGCACAGGACTGCGTAAATTCATGTTTGCTTACGTGCAGAATGTTGAATTACATAAGATAAACTGAAAACAACCCGTTTTTTAACTTTCCTTTTCAAATTAAATCACTTTTTTCACATTAGTGCACTTTTGCCAAAACAGCTGTTTCAGACCGAGATAAGGTGCTTTTTGACAAAGTGTGTTTTATTCCACAGTACTGCACAGGACTGCATAAATTCATGTTTGCTTGTGTGTACAATGTTGAATTACATAAGGAGAAGTGAAAAAAACGTTATTTAACTTTCATTTTAAAATTATATGACTTTTTCACGTTAGTGAATTATTCCACAGTACTGCACAGGACTGCGTAAATTCATGTTTGCTGACGTGCAGAATATTGAATTACATAAGGAGAAGTGAAAAAAAACCGTTATTTAACTTTCATTTTAAAATTATATGACTTTTTTCACATTAGTGAATTATTCCACAGTACTGCACAGGACTGCGTAAATTCATGTTTGCTTACGTGCAGAATGTTGAATTACATAAGATAAACTGAAAACAACCCGTTTTTTAACTTTCCTTTTCAAATTAAATCACTTTTTTCACATTAGTGCAGTTTTGCCAAAACAGCTGTTTCAGACTGAGATAAGGTGCTTTTTGACAAAGTGTGTTTTATTCCACAGTACTGCACAGGACTGCGTAAATTCATGTTTGCTGACGTGCAGAATGTTGAATTACATAAGGAGAAGTGAAAAAAAACCGTTATTTAACTTTCATTTTAAAATTATATGACTTTTTTCACATTAGTGAATTATTCCACAGTACTGCACAGGACTGCGTAAATTCATGTTTGCTTACATGCAGAATGTTGAATTACATAAGATAAACTGAAAAAAACCCGTTTTTTAACTTTCCTTTTCAAATTAAATCACTTTTTTCACATTAGTGCACTATTGTCAAAACAGCTGTTACAGCCCGAGATAAGGTGCTTTTTGACAACGTGTGTTTTATTCCACAGTACTGCACAGGACTGCATAAATTCATGTTTGCTTGTGTGTACAATGTTGAATTACATAAGGAGAAGTGAAAAAAAAACGTTTTTTAACTTTCATTTTAAAATTATATGACTTTTTTCACATTAGTGAATTAGTCCACAGTACTGCACAGGACTGCGTAAATTCATGTTTGCTTACGGGCAGAATGTTGAATTACATAAGATAAACTGAAAACAACCCGTTTTTTAACTTTCCTTTTCAAATTAAATCACTTTTTTCACATTAGTGCACTATTGTCAAAACAGCTGTTACAGCCCGAGATAAGGTGGTTTTTGACAAAGTGTGTTTTATTCCACAGTACTGCACAGGACTGCATAAATTCATGTTTGCTGACGTGCAGAATGTTGAATTACATAAGGAGAAGTGAAAAAAAACCGTTATTTAACTTTCATTTTAAAATTATATGACTTTTTTCACATTAGTGAATTATTCCACAGTACTGCACAGGACTGCGTAAATTCATGTTTGCTTACGTGCAGAATGTTGAATTACATAAGATAAACTGAAAACAACCCGTTCTTTAACTTTCCTTTTCAAATTAAATCACTTTTTTCACATTAGTGCACTTTTGCCAAAACAGCCGTTTCAGACCGAGATAAGGTGGTTTTTGACAAAGTGTGTTTTATTCCACAGTACTGCACAGGACTGCATACATTCATGTTTGCTTGTGTGTACAATGTTGAATTACATAAGGAGAAGTGAAAAAAAACCGTTATTTAACTGTCATTTTAAAATTATATGACTTTTTTCACGTTAGTGAATTATTCCACAGTACTGCACAGGACTGCGTAAATTCATGTTTGATTACGTGCAGAATGTTGAATTACATAAGATAAACTGAAAAAAACCCGTTTTTTAACTCTCCTTTTCAAATTAAATCACTTTTTTCACATTAGTGCAGTTTTGCCAAAACAGCTGTTTCAGACCGAGATAAGGTGCTTTTTGACAAAGTGTGTTTTATTCCACAGTACTGCACAGGACTGCGTAAATTCATGTTTGCTGACGTGCAGAATGTTGAATTACATAAGGAGAAGTGAAAAAAAACCGTTATTTAACTTTCATTTTAAAATTATATGACTTTTTTCACATTAGTGAATTATTCCACAGTACTGCACAGGACTGCGTAAATTCATGTTTGCTTACGTGCAGAATGTTGAATTACATAAGATAAACTGAAAACAACCCGTTTTTTTAACTTTCCTTTTCAAATTAAATCACTTTTTTTCACATTAGTGCACTTTTGCCAAAACAGCTGTTTCAGACCGAGATAAGGTGCTTTTTGACAAAGTTTGTTTTATTCCACAGTACTGCACAGGACTGCGTAAATTCATGTTTGCTGACGTGCAGAATGTTGAATTACATAAGGAGAAGTGAAAAAAACCGTTATTTAACTTTCATTTTAAAATTATATGACTTTTTTCACATTAGTGAATTATTCCACAGTACTGCACAGGACTGCGTAAATTCATGTTTGCTTACGTGCAGAATGTTGAATTACATAAGATAAACTGAAAACAACCCGTTTTTTAACTTTCCTTTTCAAATTAAATCACTTTTTTCACATTAGTGCACTTTTGCCAAGACAGCTGTTTCAGACCGAGATAAGGTGTTTTTTGACAAAGTGTGTTTTATTCCACAGTACTGCACAGGACTGCGTAAATTCATGTTTGCTGACTTGCAGAATGTTGAATTACATAAGGAGAAGTGAAAATAAACCGTTATTTAACTTTCATTTTAAAATTATATGACTTTTTTCACATTAGTGAATTATTCCACAGTACTGCACAGGACTGCGTAAATTCATGTTTGCTTACGTGCAGAATGTTGAATTACATAAGATAAACCGAAAACAACCCGTTTTTTAACTTTCCTTTTCACATTAAATCACTTTTTCACATTAGTGCACTTTTGCCAAAACAGCTGTTTCAGACCGAGATAAGGTGCTTTTTGACAAAGTGTGTTTTATTCCACAATACTGCACAGGACTGCATAAATTCATGTTTGCTTGGGTGTACAATGTTGAATTACATAAGGAGAAGTGAAAAAAAACCGTTATTTAACTTTCATTTTAAAATTATATGACTTTTTTCACGTTAGTGAATTATTCCACAGTACTGCACAGGACTGCGTCAAATCATGTTTGCTGACGTGCAGAATGTTGAATTACATAAGATAAACTGAAAACAACCCGTTCTTTAACTTTCCTTTTCAAATTAAATCACTTTTTTCACATTAGTGCACTTTTCCCAAAACAGCTGTTTCAGACCGAGATAAGGTGCTTTTTGACAAAGTGTGTTTTATTCCACAGTACTGCACAGGACTGCGTAAATTCATGTTTGCTGACGTGCAGAATGTTGAATTACATAAGGAGAAGTAAAAAAAACCGTTATTTAACTTTCATTTTAAAATTATATGACTTTTTCACATTAGTGAATTATTCCACAGTACTGCACAGGACTGCGTAAATTCATGTTTGCTTACGTGCAGAATGTTGAATTACATAAGATAAACTGAAAACAACCCGTTTTTAACTTTCCTTTTCAAATTAAATCACTTTTTTCACATTAGTGCACTTTTGCCAAAACAGCTGTTTCAGACCGAGATAAGGTGCTTTTTGACAAAGTGTGTTTTATTCCACAGTACTGCACAGGACTGCATAAATTCATGTTTGCTTGTGTGTACAATGTTGAATTACATAAGGAGAAGTGAAAAAAAACGTTATTTAACTTTCATTTTAAAATTATATGACTTTTTCACGTTAGTGAATTATTCCACAGTACTGCACAGGACTGCGTAAATTCATGTTTGCTGACGTGCAGAATATTGAATTACATAAGGAGAAGTGAAAAAAACCCGTTATTTAACTTTCATTTTAAAATTATATGACTTTTTTCACATTAGTGAATTATTCCACAGTACTGCACAGGACTGCGTAAATTCATGTTTGCTTACGTGCAGAATGTTGAATTACATAAGATAAACTGAAAACAACCCGTTTTTTAACTTTCCTTTTCAAATTAAATCACTTTTTTCACATTAGTGCAGTTTTGCCAAAACAGCTGTTTCAGACTGAGATAAGGTGCTTTTTGACAAAGTGTGTTTTATTCCACAGTACTGCACAGGACTGCATAAATTCATGTTTGCTTGTGTGTACAATGTTGAATTACATAAGGAGAAGTAAAAAAAAAACGTTATTTAACTTTCATTTTAAAATTATATGACTTTTTTCACGTTAGTGAATTATTCCACAGCACAGGACTGCGTAAATTCATGTTTGCTGACGTGCAGAATGTTGAATTACATAAGGAGAAGTGAAAAAAAACCGTTATTTAACTTTCATTTTAAAATTATATGACTTTTTTCACATTAGTGAATTATTCCACAGTACTGCACAGGACTGCGTAAATTCATGTTTGCTTACATGCAGAATGTTGAATTACATAAGATAAACTGAAAACAACCCGTTTTTTAACTTTCCTTTTCAAATTAAATCACTTTTTTCACATTAGTGCACTTTTGCCAAAACAGCTGTTACAGCCCGAGATAAGGTGCTTTTTGACAACGTGTGTTTTATTCCACAGTACTGCACAGGACTGCATAAATTCATGTTTGCTTGTGTGTACAATGTTGAATTACATAAGGAGAAGTGAAAAAAAAACGTTTTTTAACTTTCATTTTAAAATTATATGACTTTTTTCACATTAGTGAATTAGTCCACAGTACTGCACAGGACTGCGTAAATTCATGTTTGCTTACGGGCAGAATGTTGAATTACATAAGATAAACTGAAAACAACCCGTTTTTTAACTTTCCTTTTCAAATTAAATCACTTTTTTCACATTAGTGCACTATTGTCAAAACAGCTGTTACAGCCCGAGATAAGGTGGTTTTTGACAAAGTGTGTTTTATTCCACAGTACTGCACAGGACTGCATAAATTCATGTTTGCTGACGTGTACAATGTTGAATTACATAAGGAGAAGTAAAAAAAAAACGTTATTTAACTTTCATTTTAAAATTATATGACTTTTTTCACATTAGTGAATTATTCCACAGTACTGCACAGGACTGCGTAAATTCATGTTTGCTTACGTGCAGAATGTTGAATTACATAAGATAAACTGAAAACAACCCGTTTTTTAACTTTCCTTTTCAAATTAAATCACTTTTTTTCACATTAGTGCACTTTTGCCAAAACAGCTGTTTCAGACCGAGATAAGGTGGTTTTTGACAAAGTGTGTTTTATTCCACAGTACTGCACAGGACTGCATAAATTCATGTTTGCTGACGTGCAGAATGTTGAATTACATAAGGAGAAGTAAAAAAAACCGTTATTTAACTGTCATTTTAAAATTATATGACTTTTTTCACGTTAGTGAATTATTCCACAGTACTGCACAGGACTGCGTAAATTCATGTTTGATTACGTGCAGAATGTTGAATTACATAAGATAAACTGAAAACAACCCGTTTTTTAACTTTCCTTTTCAAATTAAATCACTTTTTTCACATTAGTGCACTTTTGCCAAAACAGCTGTTTCCAGACCGAGATAAGGTGCTTTTTGACAAAGTGTGTTTTATTCCACACTACTGCACAGGACTGCATAAATTCATGTTTGCTTGTGTGACAATGTGAATTACAAGAGAAAAACGTTATTTAACTTTCATTTAATATATGCTACGTGTGTACCACAGTACTGCACAGGACTGCGTAAATTCATGTTTGCTGACGTGCAGAATGTTGAATTACATAAGGAGAAGTGAAAAAAAACCGTTATTTAACTTTCATTTTAAAATTATATGACTTTTTTCACATTAGTGAATTATTCCACAGTACTGCACAGGACTGCGTAAATTCATGTTTGCTTACGTGCAGAATGTTGAATTACATAAGATAAACTGAAAACAACCCGTTTTTTAACTTTCCTTTTCAAATTAAATCACTTTTTTCACATTAGTGCACTTTTGCCAAAACAGCTGTTTCAGACCGAGATAAGGTGCTTTTTGACAAAGTGTGTTTTATTCCACAGTACTGCACAGGACTGCATAAATTCATGTTTGCTCGTGTGACAATGTTGAATTACATAAGGAGAAGTAAAAAAATATTAACTTTCATTTTAAAATTATATGACTTTTTCACGTTAGTGAATTATTCCACAGTACTGCACAGGACTGCGTAAATTCATGTTTGCTGACGTGCAGAATGTTGAATTACATAAGGAGAAGTGAAAAAAACCGTTATTTAACTTTCATTTTAAAAATTATATGACTTTTTTCACATTAGTGAATTATTCCACAGTACTGCACAGGACTGCGTAAATTCATGTTTGCTTACGTGCAGAATGTTGAATTACATAAGATAAACTGAAAACAACCCGTTTTTTAACTTTCCTTTTCAAATTAAATCACTTTTTCACATTAGTGCACTTTTGCCAAGACAGCTGTTTCAGACCGAGATAAGGTGCTTTTTGACAAAGTGTGTTTTATTCCACAGTACTGCACAGGACTGCGTAAATTCATGTTTGCTGACTTGCAGAATGTTGAATTACATAAGGAGAAGTGAAAAAAAACCGTTATTTAACTTTCATTTTAAAATTATATGACTTTTTCACATTAGTGAATTATTCCACAGTACTGCACAGGACTGCGTAAATTCATGTTTGCTTACGTGCAGAATGTTGAATTACATAAGATAAACTGAAAACAACCCGTTTTTTTAACTTTCCTTTTCAAATTAAATCACTTTTTTCACATTAGTGCACTTTTGCCAAAACAGCTGTTTCAGACCGAGATAAGGTGCTTTTTGACAAAGTGTGTTTTATTCCACAATACTGCACAGGACTGCATAAATTCATGTTTGCTTGGGTGTACAATGTTGAATTACATAAGGAGAAGTGAAAAAAACGTTATTTAACTTTCATTTTAAAATTATATGACTTATTTCACGTTAGTGAATTATTCCACAGTACTGCACAGGACTGCGTCAAATCATGTTTGTTTGAAGATGTTTAATTAATTAAAAAAAAATAAAAAAAAAACCCTTTTTTTTTTTTTTTTTTTTTATATAAAATAATTTTTTTTTATATTTTAGTTTTTTTCAAAAAACCGTTTTTTAAGGGGGGAAAAGGGTTTTTTGAAAAAGTGTGTTTTTTTCCACAGTACTGCACAGGACTGCGTAAATTCATGTTTGCTGACGTGCAGAATGTTGAATTACATAAGGAGAAGTGAAAAAAAACCGTTATTTAACTTTCATTTTAAAATTATATGACTTTTTTCACATTAGTGAATTATTCCACAGTACTGCACAGGACTGCGTAAATTCATGTTTGCTTACGTGCAGAATGTTGAATTACATAAGATAAACTGAAAACAACCCGTTTTTTAACTTTCCTTTTCAAATTAAATCACTTTTTTCACATTAGTGCACTTTTGCCAAAACAGCTGTTTCAGACCGAGATAAGGTGCTTTTTGACAAAGTGTGTTTTATTCCACAGTACTGCACAGGACTGCATAAATTCATGTTTGCTTGTGTGTACAATGTTGAATTACATAAGGAGAAGTGAAAAAAAACGTTATTTAACTTTCATTTTAAAATTATATGACTTTTTTCACGTTAGTGAATTATTCCACAGTACTGCACAGGACTGCGTAAATTCATGTTTGCTGACGTGCAGAATATTGAATTACATAAGGAGAAGTGAAAAAAAACCGTTATTTAACTTTCATTTTAAAATTATATGACTTTTTTCACATTAGTGAATTACTCCACAGTACTGCACAGGACTGCGTAAATTCATGTTTGCTTACGTGCAGAATGTTGAATTACATAAGATAAACTGAAAACAACCCGTTTTTTAACTTTCCTTTTCAAATTAAATCACTTTTTTCACATTAGTGCAGTTTTGCCAAAACAGCTGTTTCAGACTGAGATAAGGTGCTTTTTGACAAAGTGTGTTTTATTCCACAGTACTGCACAGGACTGCGTAAATTCATGTTTGCTGACGTGCAGAATGTTGAATTACATAAGGAGAAGTGAAAAAACCCGTTATTTAACTTTCATTTTAAAATTATATGACTTTTTCACATTAGTGAATTATTCCACAGTACTGCACAGGACTGCGTAAATTCATGTTTGCTTACGTGCAGAATGTTGAATTACATAAGATAAACTGAAAACAACCCGTTTTTTAACTTTCCTTTTCAAATTAAATCACTTTTTCACATTAGTGCACTTTTGCCAAAACAGCTGTTTCAGACCGAGATAAGGTGCTTTTTGACAAAGTGTGTTTTATTCCACAGTACTGCACAGGACTGCATAAATTCATGTTTGCTTGTGTGTACAATGTTGAATTACATAAGGAGAAGTAAAAAAAAAACGTTATTTAACTTTCATTTTAAAATTATATGACTTTTTCACGTTAGTGAATTATTCCACAGTACTGCACAGGACTGCGTAAATTCATGTTTGCTGACGTGCAGAATGTTGAATTACATAAGGAGAAGTGAAAAAACCGTTATTTAACTTTCATTTTAAAATTATATGACTTTTTTCACATTAGTGAATTATTCCACAGTACTGCACAGGACTGCGTAAATTCATGTTTGCTTACATGCAGAATGTTGAATTACATAAGATAAACTGAAAAAAACCCGTTTTTTAACTTTCCTTTTCAAATTAAATCACTTTTTTCACATTAGTGCACTATTGTCAAAACAGCTGTTACAGCCCGAGATAAGGTGCTTTTTGACAACGTGTGTTTTATTCCACAGTACTGCACAGGACTGCATAAATTCATGTTTGCTTGTGTGTACAATGTTGAATTACATAAGGAGAAGTGAAAAAAAAACGTTTTTTAACTTTCATTTTAAAATTATATGACTTTTTTCACATTAGTGAATTAGTCCACAGTACTGCACAGGACTGCGTAAATTCATGTTTGCTTACGGGCAGAATGTTGAATTACATAAGATAAACTGAAAACAACCCGTTTTTTAACTTTCCTTTTCAAATTAAATCACTTTTTTCACATTAGTGCACTATTGTCAAAACAGCTGTTACAGCCCGAGATAAGGTGGTTTTTGACAAAGTGTGTTTTATTCCACAGTACTGCACAGGACTGCATAAATTCATGTTTGCTGACGTGCAGAATGTTGAATTACATAAGGAGAAGTGAAAAAAAAACTTTATTTAACTTTCATTTTAAAATTATATGACTTTTTTCACATTAGTGAATTATTCCACAGTACTGCACAGGACTGCGTAAATTCATGTTTGCTTACGTGCAGAATGTTGAATTACATAAGATAAACTGAAAACAACCCGTTCTTTAACTTTCCTTTTCAAATTAAATCACTTTTTTCACATTAGTGCACTTTTGCCAAAACAGCCGTTTCAGACCGAGATAAGGTGGTTTTTGACAAAGTGTGTTTTATTCCACAGTACTGCACAGGACTGCATACATTCATGTTTGCTTGTGTGTACAATGTTGAATTACATAAGGAGAAGTGAAAAAAAACCGTTATTTAACTGTCATTTTAAAATTATATGACTTTTTTCACGTTAGTGAATTATTCCACAGTACTGCACAGGACTGCGTAAATTCATGTTTGATTACGTGCAGAATGTTGAATTACATAAGATAAACTGAAAAAAACCCGTTTTTTAACTCTCCTTTTCAAATTAAATCACTTTTTTCACATTAGTGCAGTTTTGCCAAAACAGCTGTTTCAGACCGAGATAAGGTGCTTTTTGACAAAGTGTGTTTTATTCCACAGTACTGCACAGGACTGCGTAAATTCATGTTTGCTGACGTGCAGAATGTTGAATTACATAAGGAGAAGTGAAAAAACCGTTATTTAACTTTCATTTTAAAATTATATGACTTTTTTCACATTAGTGAATTATTCCACAGTACTGCACAGGACTGCGTAAATTCATGTTTGCTTACGTGCAGAATGTTGAATTACATAAGATAAACTGAAAACAACCCGTTTTTTAACTTTCCTTTTCAAATTAAATCACTTTTTTCACATTAGTGCACTTTTGCCAAAACAGCTGTTTCAGACCGAGATAAGGTGCTTTTTGACAAAGTTTGTTTTATTCCACAGTACTGCACAGGACTGCGTAAATTCATGTTTGCTGACGTGCAGAATGTTGAATTACATAAGGAGAAGTGAAAAAAAACCGTTATTTAACTTTCATTTTAAAATTATATGACTTTTTTCACATTAGTGAATTATTCCACAGTACTGCACAGGACTGCGTAAATTCATGTTTGCTTACGTGCAGAATGTTGAATTACATAAGATAAACTGAAAACAACCCGTTTTTTAACTTTCCTTTTCAAATTAAATCACTTTTTTTCACATTAGTGCACTTTTGCCAAGACAGCTGTTTCAGACCGAGATAAGGTGTTTTTTGACAAAGTGTGTTTTATTCCACAGTACTGCACAGGACTGCGTAAATTCATGTTTGCTGACTTGCAGAATGTTGAATTACATAAGGAGAAGTGAAAATAAACCGTTATTTAACTTTCATTTTAAAATTATATGACTTTTTTCACATTAGTGAATTATTCCACAGTACTGCACAGGACTGCGTAAATTCATGTTTGCTTACGTGCAGAATGTTGAATTACATAAGATAAACCGAAAACAACCCGTTTTTTTAACTTTCCTTTTCACATTAAATCACTTTTTTCACATTAGTGCACTTTTGCCAAAACAGCTGTTTCAGACCGAGATAAGGTGCTTTTTGACAAAGTGTGTTTTATTCCACAATACTGCACAGGACTGCATAAATTCATGTTTGCTTGGGTGTACAATGTTGAATTACATAAGGAGAAGTGAAAAAAAACCGTTATTTAACTTTCATTTTAAAATTATATGACTTTTTTCACGTTAGTGAATTATTCCACAGTACTGCACAGGACTGCGTCAAATCATGTTTGCTGACGTGCAGAATGTTGAATTACATAAGATAAACTGAAAACAACCCGTTCTTTAACTTTCCTTTTCAAATTAAATCACTTTTTTCACATTAGTGCACTTTTCCCAAAACAGCTGTTTCAGACCGAGATAAGGTGCTTTTTGACAAAGTGTGTTTTATTCCACAGTACTGCACAGGACTGCGTAAATTCATGTTTGCTGACGTGCAGAATGTTGAATTACATAAGGAGAAGTGAAAAAAAACCGTTATTTAACTTTCATTTTAAAATTATATGACTTTTTTCACATTAGTGAATTATTCCACAGTACTGCACAGGACTGCGTAAATTCATGTTTGCTGACGTGCAGAATGTTGAATTACATAAGATAAACTGAAAACATCCCGTTTTTTAACTTTCCTTTTCAAATTAAATCACTTTTTTCACATTAGTGCACTTTTGCCAAAACAGCTGTTTCAGACCGATATAAGGTGCTTTTTGACAAAGTGTGTTTTATTCCACAGTACTGCACAGGACTGCGTAAATTCATGTTTGCTGACGTGCAGAATGTTGAATTACATAAGGAGAAGTGAAAAAAAACCGTTATTTAACTTTCATTTTAAAATTATATGACTTTTTTCACATTAGTGAATTATTCCACAGTACTGCACAGGACTGCGTAAATTCATGTTTGCTTACGTGCAGAATGTTGAATTACATAAGATAAACTGAAAACAACCCGTTTTTTTAACTTTCCTTTTCAAATTAAATCACTTTTTTCACATTAGTGCACTTTTGCCAAAACAGCTGTTTCAGACCGAGATAAGGTGCTTTTTGACAAAGTGTGTTTTATTCCACAGTACTGCACAGGACTGCGTAAATTCATGTTTGCTGACGTGCAGAATGTTGAATTACATAAGGAGAAGTGAAAAAAAACCGTTATTTAACTTTCATTTTAAAATTATATGACTTTTTTCACATTAGTGAATTATTCCACAGTACTGCACAGGACTGCGTAAATTCATGTTTGCTTACGTGCAGAATGTTGAATTACATAAGATAAACTGAAAACAACCCGTTTTTTAACTTTCCTTTTCAAATTAAATCACTTTTTTCACATTAGTGCACTTTTGCCAAAACAGCTGTTTCAGACCGAGATAAGGTGCTTTTTGACAAAGTGTGTTTTATTCCACAGTACTGCACAGGACTGCATAAATTCATGTTTGCTTGTGTGTACAATGTTGAATTACATAAGGAGAAGTGAAAAAAAAGTTATTTAACTTTCATTTTAAAATTATATGACTTATTTCACGTTAGTGAATTATTCCACAGTACTGCACAGGACTGCGTAAATTCATGTTTGCTGACGTGCAGAATGTTGAATTACATAAGGAGAAGTGAAAAAAACCGTTATTTAACTTTCATTTTAAAATTATATGACTTTTTTTCACATTAGTGAATTATTCCACAGTACTGCACAGGACTGCGTAAATTCATGTTTGCTGACGTGCAGAATGTTGAATTACATAAGATAAACTGAAAACAACCCGTTTTTTAACTTTCCTTTTCAAATTAAATCACTTTTTTCACATTAGTGCACTTTTGCCAAAACAGCCGTTTCAGACCGAGATAAGGTGGTTTTTGACAAAGTGTGTTTTATTCCACAGTACTGCACAGGACTGCATACATTCATGTTTGCTTGTGTGTACAATGTTGAATTACATAAGGAGAAGTGAAAAAAACCGTTATTTAACTGTCATTTTAAAATTATATGACTTTTTTCACGTTAGTGAATTATTCCACAGTACTGCACAGGACTGCGTAAATTCATGTTTGATTACGTGCAGAATGTTGAATTACATAAGATAAACTGAAAAAAACCCGTTTTTTAACTCTCCTTTTCAAATTAAATCACTTTTTTCACATTAGTGCAGTTTTGCCAAAACAGCTGTTTCAGACCGAGATAAGGTGCTTTTTGACAAAGTGTGTTTTATTCCACAGTACTGCACAGGACTGCGTAAATTCATGTTTGCTGACGTGCAGAATGTTGAATTACATAAGGAGAAGTGAAAAAAACCGTTATTTAACTTTCATTTTAAAATTATATGACTTTTTTCACATTAGTGAATTATTCCACAGTACTGCACAGGACTGCGTAAATTCATGTTTGCTTACGTGCAGAATGTTGAATTACATAAGATAAACTGAAAACAACCCGTTTTTTAACTTTCCTTTTCAAATTAAATCACTTTTTTCACATTAGTGCACTTTTGCCAAAACAGCTGTTTCAGACCGAGATAAGGTGCTTTTTGACAAAGTGTGTTTTATTCCACAGTACTGCACAGGACTGCATAAATTCATGTTTGCTCGTGTGTACAATGTTGAATTACATAAGGAGAAGTGAAAAAAAAACGTTATTTAACTTTCATTTTAAAATTATATGACTTTTTTCACGTTAGTGAATTATTCCACAGTACTGCACAGGACTGCGTAAATTCATGTTTGCTGACGTGCAGAATGTTGAATTACATAAGGAGAAGTGAAAAAAAACCGTTATTTAACTTTCATTTTAAAATTATATGACTTTTTTCACATTAGTGAATTATTCCACAGTACTGCACAGGACTGCGTAAATTCATGTTTGCTTACGTGCAGAATGTTGAATTACATAAGATAAACTGAAAACAACCCGTTTTTTAACTTTCCTTTTCAAATTAAATCACTTTTTTCACATTAGTGCACTTTTGCCAAAACAGCTGTTTCAGACCGAGATAAGGTGCTTTTTGACAAAGTTTGTTTTATTCCACAGTACTGCACAGGACTGCGTAAATTCATGTTTGCTGACGTGCAGAATGTTGAATTACATAAGGAGAAGTGAAAAAAACGTTATTTAACTTTCATTTTAAAATTATATGACTTTTTTCACATTAGTGAATTATTCCACAGTACTGCACAGGACTGCGTAAATTCATGTTTGCTTACGTGCAGAATGTTGAATTACATAAGATAAACCGAAAACAACCCGTTTTTTAACTTTCCTTTTCACATTAAATCACTTTTTTCACATTAGTGCACTTTTGCCAAAACAGCTGTTTCAGACCGAGATAAGGTGCTTTTTGACAAAGTGTGTTTTATTCCACAATACTGCACAGGACTGCATAAATTCATGTTTGCTTGGGTGTACAATGTTGAATTACATAAGGAGAAGTGAAAAAAAACCGTTATTTAACTTTCATTTTAAAATTATATGACTTTTTTCACGTTAGTGAATTATTCCACAGTACTGCACAGGACTGCGTCAAATCATGTTTGCTGACGTGCAGAATGTTGAATTACATAAGATAAACTGAAAACAACCCGTTTTTTAACTTTCCTTTTCAAATTAAATCACTTTTTTCACATTAGTGCACTTTTGCCAAGACAGCTGTTTCAGACCGAGATAAGGTGTTTTTTGACAAAGTGTGTTTTATTCCACAGTACTGCACAGGACTGCGTAAATTCATGTTTGCTGACTTGCAGAATGTTGAATTACATAAGGAGAAGTGAAAATAAACCGTTATTTAACTTTCATTTTAAAATTATATGACTTTTTTCACATTAGTGAATTATTCCACAGTACTGCACAGGACTGCGTAAATTCATGTTTGCTTACGTGCAGAATGTTGAATTACATAAGATAAACTGAAAACAACCCGTTTTTTAACTTTCCTTTTCAAATTAAATCACTTTTTTCACATTAGTGCACTTTTGCCAAAACAGCTGTTTCAGACCGAGATAAGTTGCTTTTTGACAAAGTGTGTTTTATTCCACAGTACTGCACAGGACTGCATACATTCATGTTTGCTTGTGTGTGTACAATGTTGAATTACATAAGAAGTGAAAAAAAACCGTTATTTAACTTTCATTTTAAAATTATATGGCTTTTTTCACATTAGTGAATTATTCCACAGTACTGCACAGGACTGCGTAAATTCATGTTTGCTGACTTGCAGAATGTTGAATTACATAAGGAGAAGTGAAAAAAAACCGTTATTTAACTTTCATTTTAAAATTATATGACTTTTTTCACATTAGTGAATTATTCCACAGTACTGCACAGGACTGCGTAAATTCATGTTTGCTTACGTGCAGAATGTTGAATTACATAAGATAAACCGAAAACAACCCGTTTTTTAACTTTCCTTTTCAAATTAAATCACTTTTTTCACATTAGTGCACTTTTGCCAAAACAGCTGTTTCAGACCGAGATAAGGTGTTTTTTGACAAAGTGTGTTTTATTCCACAGTACTGCACAGGACTGCGTAAATTCATGTTTGCTGACTTGCAGAATGTTGAATTACATAAGGAGAAGTGAAAAAAAAACGTTATTTAACTTTCATTTTAAAATTATATGACTTTTTTCACATTAGTGAATTATTCCACAGTACTGCACAGGACTGCGTAAATTCATGTTTGCTTACGTGCAGAATGTTGAATTACATAAGATAAACTGAAAACAACCCGTTTTTTAACTTTCCTTTTCAAATTAAATCACTTTTTTCACATTAGTGCACTTTTGCCAAAACAGCTGTTTCAGACCGAGATAAGGTGCTTTTTGACAAAGTGTGTTTTATTCCACAGTACTGCACAGGACTGCATACATTCATGTTTGCTTGTGTGTGTACAATGTTGAATTACATAAGAAGTGAAAAAACCTTTATTTAACTTTCATTTTAAAATTATATGGCTTTTTCACGTTAGTGAATTATTCCACAGTACTGCACAGGACTGCGTCAATTCATGTTTGCTTACGTGCAGAATGTTGAATTACATAAGATAAACTGAAAACAACCCGTTTTTTAACTTTCCTTTTCAAATTAAATCACTTTTTCACATTAGTGCACTTTTGCCAAAACAGCTGTTTCAGACCGAGATAAGGTGCTTTTTGACAAAGTGTGTTTTATTCCACAGTACTGCACAGGACTGCATAAATTCATGTTTGCTTGTGTGTACAATGTTGAATTACATAAGGAGAAGTGAAAAAAAAACGTTATTTAACTTTCATTTTAAAATTATATGACTTATTTCACGTTAGTGAATTATTCCACAGTACTGCACAGGACTGCGTAAATTCATGTTTGCTGACGTGCAGAATGTTGAATTACATAAGGAGAAGTGAAAAAAAACCGTTATTTAACTTTCATTTTAAAATTATATGACTTTTTTCACATTAGTGAATTATTCCACAGTACTGCACAGGACTGCGTAAATTCATGTTTGCTTACGTGCAGAATGTTGAATTACATAAGATAAACTGAAAACAACCCGTTTTTTAACTTTCCTTTTCAAATTAAATCACTTTTTTCACATTAGTGCACTTTTGCCAAAACAGCTGTTTCAGACCGAGATAAGGTGCTTTTTGACAAAGTGTGTTTTATTCCACAGTACTGCACAGGACTGCATAAATTCATGTTTGCTTGTGTGTACAATGTTGAATTACATAAGGAGAAGTGAAAAAAAAACGTTATTTAACTTTCATTTTAAAATTATATGACTTTTTCACGTTAGTGAATTATTCCACAGTACTGCACAGGACTGCGTAAATTCATGTTTGCTGACGTGCAGAATGTTGAATTACATAAGGAGAAGTGAAAAAAACCGTTATTTAACTTTCATTTTAAAATTATATGACTTTTTTCACATTAGTGAATTATTCCACAGTACTGCACAGGACTGCGTAAATTCATGTTTGCTTACGTGCAGAATGTTGAATTACATAAGATAAACTGAAAACAACCCGTTTTTTAACTTTCCTTTTCAAATTAAATCACTTTTTTCACATTAGTGCACTTTTGCCAAAACAGCTGTTTCAGACCGAGATAAGGTGCTTTTTGACAAAGTTTGTTTTATTCCACAGTACTGCACAGGACTGCGTAAATTCATGTTTGCTGACGTGCAGAATGTTGAATTACATAAGGAGAAGTGAAAAAAACCGTTATTTAACTTTCATTTTAAAATTATATGACTTTTTTCACATTAGTGAATTATTCCACAGTACTGCACAGGACTGCGTAAATTCATGTTTGCTTACGTGCAGAATGTTGAATTACATAAGATAAACTGAAAACAACCCGTTTTTTAACTTTCCTTTTCAAATTAAATCACTTTTTTCACATTAGTGCACTTTTGCCAAGACAGCTGTTTCAGACCGAGATAAGGTGTTTTTTGACAAAGTGTGTTTTATTCCACAGTACTGCACAGGACTGCGTAAATTCATGTTTGCTGACTTGCAGAATGTTGAATTACATAAGGAGAAGTGAAAATAAACCGTTATTTAACTTTCATTTTAAAATTATATGACTTTTTTCACATTAGTGAATTATTCCACAGTACTGCACAGGACTGCATAAATTCATGTTTGCTTACGTGCAGAATGTTGAATTACATAAGATAAACCGAAAACAACCCGTTTTTTAACTTTCCTTTTCACATTAAATCACTTTTTTCACATTAGTGCACTTTTGCCAAAACAGCTGTTTCAGACCGAGATAAGGTGCTTTTTGACAAAGTGTGTTTTATTCCACAATACTGCACAGGACTGCATAAATTCATGTTTGCTTGGGTGTACAATGTTGAATTACATAAGGAGAAGTGAAAAAAAAACGTTATTTAACTTTCATTTTAAAATTATATGACTTATTTCACGTTAGTGAATTATTCCACAGTACTGCACAGGACTGCGTAAATTCATGTTTGCTGACGTGCAGAATGTTGAATTACATAAGGAGAAGTGAAAAAAAACCGTTATTTAACTTTCATTTTAAAATTATATGACTTTTTTCACATTAGTGAATTATTCCACAGTACTGCACAGGACTGCGTAAATTCATGTTTGCTTACGTGCAGAATGTTGAATTACATAAGATAAACTGAAAACAACCCGTTTTTTTAACTTTCCTTTTCAAATTAAATCACTTTTTTCACATTAGTGCACTTTTGCCAAAACAGCTGTTTCAGACCGAGATAAGGTGCTTTTTGACAAAGTGTGTTTTATTCCACAGTACTGCACAGGACTGCATAAATTCATGTTTGCTTGTGTGTACAATGTTGAATTACATAAGGAGGAGTGAAAAAAAACGTTATTTAACTTTCATTTTAAAATTATATGACTTTTTTCACGTTAGTGAATTATTCCACAGTACTGCACAGGACTGCGTAAATTCATGTTTGCTGACGTGCAGAATGTTGAATTACATAAGGAGAAGTGAAAAAAAACCGTTATTTAACTTTCATTTTAAAATTATATGACTTTTTCACATTAGTGAATTATTCCACAGTACTGCACAGGACTGCGTAAATTCATGTTTGCTTACGTGCAGAATGTTGAATTACATAAGATAAACTGAAAACAACCCGTTTTTTAACTTTCCTTTTCAAATTAAATCACTTTTTTCACATTAGTGCACTTTTGCCAAAACAGCTGTTTCAGACCGAGATAAGGTGCTTTTTGACAAAGTTTGTTTTATTCCACAGTACTGCACAGGACTGCGTAAATTCATGTTTGCTGACGTGCAGAATGTTGAATTACATAAGGAGAAGTGAAAAAAAAACCGTTATTTAACTTTCATTTTAAAATTATATGACTTTTTTCACATTAGTGAATTATTCCACAGTACTGCACAGGACTGCGTAAATTCATGTTTGCTTACGTGCAGAATGTTGAATTACATAAGATAAACTGAAAACAACCCGTTTTTTAACTTTCCTTTTCAAATTAAATCACTTTTTCACATTAGTGCACTTTTGCCAAGACAGCTGTTTCAGACCGAGATAAGGTGTTTTTTGACAAAGTGTGTTTTATTCCACAGTACTGCACAGGACTGCGTAAATTCATGTTTGCTGACTTGCAGAATGTTGAATTACATAAGGAGAAGTGAAAATAAACCGTTATTTAACTTTCATTTTAAAATTATATGACTTTTTTCACATTAGTGAATTATTCCACAGTACTGCACAGGACTGCATAAATTCATGTTTGCTTACGTGCAGAATGTTGAATTACATAAGATAAACCGAAAACAACCCGTTTTTTAACTTTCCTTTTCACATTAAATCACTTTTTTTCACATTAGTGCACTTTTGCCAAAACAGCTGTTTCAGACCGAGATAAGGTGCTTTTTGACAAAGTGTGTTTTATTCCACAATACTGCACAGGACTGCATAAATTCATGTTTGCTTGGGTGTACAATGTTGAATTACATAAGGAGAAGTGAAAAAAAACCGTTATTTAACTTTCATTTTAAAATTATATGACTTTTTCACGTTAGTGAATTATTCCACAGTACTGCACAGGACTGCGTCAAATCATGTTTGCTGACGTGCAGAATGTTGAATTACATAAGATAAACTGAAAACAACCCGTTCTTTAACTTTCCTTTTCAAATTAAATCACTTTTTTTCACATTAGTGCACTTTTCCCAAAACAGCTGTTTCAGACCGAGATAAGGTGCTTTTTGACAAAGTGTGTTTTATTCCACAGTACTGCACAGGACTGCGTAAATTCATGTTTGCTGACGTGCAGAATGTTGAATTACATAAGGAGAAGTGAAAAAAAACCGTTATTTAACTTTCATTTTAAAATTATATGACTTTTTTCACATTAGTGAATTATTCCACAGTACTGCACAGGACTGCGTAAATTCATGTTTGTTGACGTGCAGAATGTTGAATTACATAAGATAAACTGAAAACATCCCGTTTTTAACTTTCCTTTTCAAATTAAATCACTTTTTTTCACATTAGTGCACTTTTTGCCAAAACAGCTGTTTCAGACCGATATAAGGTGCTTTTTGACAAAGTGTGTTTTATTCCACAGTACTGCACAGGACTGCGTAAATTCATGTTTGCTGACGTGCAGAATGTTGAATTACATAAGGAGAAGTGAAAAAAAACCGTTATTTAACTTTCATTTTAAAATTATATGACTTTTTTCACATTAGTGAATTATTCCACAGTACTGCACAGGACTGCGTAAATTCATGTTTGCTTACGTGCAGAATGTTGAATTACATAAGATAAACTGAAAACAACCCGTTTTTTAACTTTCCTTTTCAAATTAAATCACTTTTTCACATTAGTGCACTTTTGCCAAAACAGCTGTTTCAGACCGAGATAAGGTGCTTTTTGACAACGTGTGTTTTATTCCACAGTACTGCACAGGACTGCATAAATTCATGTTTGCTTGTGTGTACAATGTTGAATTACATAAGAAGAAGTGAAAAAAAACCGTTATTTAACTTTCATTTTAAAATTATATGACTTTTTTCACATTAGTGAATTATTCCACAGTACTGCACAGGACTGCGTAAATTCATGTTTGCTTACGTGCAGAATGTTGAATTACATAAGATAAACTGAAAACAACCCGTTTTTTAACTTTCCTTTTCAAATTAAATCACTTTTTTCACATTAGTACACTTTTGCCAAAACAGCTGTTTCAGACCGAGATAAGGTGCTTTTTGACAAAGTGTGTTTTATTCCACAGTACTGCACAGGACTGCGTAAATTCATGTTTGCTGACGTGCAGAATGTTGAATTACATAAGGAGAAGTGAAAAAAAACCGTTATTTAACTTTCATTTTAAAATTATATGGCTTTTTTCACATTAGTGAATTATTCCACAGTACTGCACAGGACTGCGTAAATTCATGTTTGCTGACGTGCAGAATGTTGAATTACATAAGGAGAAGTGAAAAAAAACCGTTTTTTAACTTTCATTTTAAAATTATATGACTTTTTTCACATTAGTGAATTATTCCACAGTACTGCACAGGACTGCGTAAATTCATGTTTGCTTACGTGCAGAATGTTGAATTACATAAGATAAACTGAAAACAACCCGTTTTTTAACTTTCCTTTTCAAATTAAATCACTTTTTTCACATTAGTACACTTTTGCCAAAACAGCTGTTTCAGACCGAGATAAGGTGCTTTTTGACAAAGTGTGTTTTATTCCACAGTACTGCACAGGACTGCGTAAATTCATGTTTGCTGACTTGCAGAATGTTGAATTACATAAGGAGAAGTGAAAATAAACCGTTATTTAACTTTCATTTTAAAATTATATGACTTTTTTCACATTAGTGAATTATTCCACAGTACTGCACAGGACTGCGTAAATTCATGTTTGCTTACGTGCAGAATGTTGAATTACATAAGATAAACCGAAAACAACCCGTTTTTTTAACTTTCCTTTTCACATTAAATCACTTTTTTCACATTAGTGCACTTTTGCCAAAACAGCTGTTTCAGACCCAGATAAGGTGCTTTTTGACAAAGTGTGTTTTATTCCACAGTACTGCACAGGACTGCATAAATTCATGTTTGCTTGTGTGTACAATGTTGAATTACATAAGAAGAAGTGAAAAAAAACCGTTATTTAACTTTCATTTTAAAATTATATGGCTTTTTTCACATTAGTGAATTATTCCACAGTACTGCACAGGACTGCGTAAATTCATGTTTGCTTACGTGCAGAATGTTGAATTACATAAGATAAACTGAAAACAACCCGTTTTTTAACTTTCCTTTTCAAATTAAATCACTTTTTTCACATTAGTGCACTTTTGCCAAAACAGCTGTTTCAGACCGAGATAAGGTGTTTTTTGACAAAGTGTGTTTTATTCCACAGTACTGCACAGGACTGCGTAAATTCATGTTTGCTGACTTGCAGAATGTTGAATTACATAAGGAGAAGTGAAAATAAACCGTTATTTAACTTTCATTTTAAAATTATATGACTTTTTTCACATTAGTGAATTATTCCACAGTACTGCACAGGACTGCGTAAATTCATGTTTGCTTACGTGCAGAATGTTGAATTACATAAGATAAACTGAAAACAACCCGTTTTTTAACTTTCCTTTTCAAATTAAATCACTTTTTCACATTAGTACACTTTTGCCAAAACAGCTGTTTCAGACCGAGATAAGGTGCTTTTTGACAAAGTGTGTTTTATTCCACAGTACTGCACAGGACTGCGTAAATTCATGTTTGCTGACGTGCAGAATGTTGAATTACATAAGGAGAAGTGAAAAAAAACCGTTATTTAACTTTCATTTTAAAATTATATGGCTTTTTTCACATTAGTGAATTATTCCACAGTACTGCACAGGACTGCGTAAATTCATGTTTGCTTACGTGCAGAATCTTGAATTACATAAGACAAACTGAAAACAACCCGTTTTTTAACTTTCCTTTTCAAATTAAATCACTTTTTTCACATTAGTGCACTTTTGCCAAAACAGCTGTTTCAGACCGAGATAAGGTGCTTTTTGACAAAGTGTGTTTTATTCCACAGTACTGCACAGGACTGCATAAATTCATGTTTGCTTGTGTGTGTACAATGTTGAATTACATAAGAAGTGAAAAAAAACCGTTATTTAACTTTCATTTTAAAATTATATGGCTTTTTTCACATTAGTGAATTATTCCACAGTACTGCACAGGACTGCGTAAATTCATGTTTGCTTACGTGCAGAATGTTGAATTACATAAGATAAACTGAAAACAACCCGTTTTTTTAACTTTCCTTTTCAAATTAAATCACTTTTTTCACATTAGTGCACTTTTGCCAAAACAGCTGTTTCAGACCGAGATAAGGTGCTTTTTGACAAAGTGTGTTTTATTCCACAGTACTGCACAGGACTGCATAAATTCATGTTTGCTTGTGTGTGTACAATGTTGAATTACATAAGAAGTGAAAAAAAACCGTTATTTAACTTTCATTTTAAAATTATATGGCTTTTTTCACATTAGTGAATTATTCCACAGTACTGCACAGGACTGCGTAAATTCATGTTTGCTTACGTGCAGAATGTTGAATTACATAAGATAAACTGAAAACAACCCGTTTTTTAACTTTCCTTTTCAAATTAAATCACTTTTTTTCACATTAGTGCACTTTTGCCAAAACAGCTGTTTCAGACCGAGATAAGGTGTTTTTTGACAAAGTGTGTTTTATTCCACAGTACTGCACAGGACTGCGTAAATTCATGTTTGCTGACTTGCAGAATGTTGAATTACATAAGGAGAAGTGAAAATAAACCGTTATTTAACTTTCATTTTAAAATTATATGACTTTTTTCACATTAGTGAATTATTCCACAGTACTGCACAGGACTGCGTAAATTCATGTTTGCTTACGTGCAGAATGTTGAATTACATAAGATAAACTGAAAACAACCCGTTTTTTAACTTTCCTTTTCAAATTAAATCACTTTTTCACATTAGTGCACTTTTGCCAAAACAGCTGTTTCAGACCGAGATAAGGTGCTTTTTGACAAAGTGTGTTTTATTCCACAGTACTGCACAGGACTGCATAAATTCATGTTTGCTTGTGTGTACAATGTTGAATTACATAAGGAGAAGTGAAAAAAACCGTTATTTAACTTTCATTTTAAAATTATATGACTTTTTTCACATTAGTGAATTATTCCACAGTACTGCACAGGACTGCGTAAATTCATGTTTGCTTACGTGCAGAATGTTGAATTACATAAGGAGAAGTGAAAAAAACCGTTATTTAACTTTCATTTTAAAATTATATGACTTTTTTCACGTTAGTGAATTATTCCACAGTACTGGACAGGACTGCATAAATTCATGTTTGCTTGTGTGTACAATGTTGAATTACATAAGGAGAAGTGAAAAAAAAACGTTATTTAACTTTCATTTTAGAATTATATGACTTTTTTACGTTAGTGAATTATTCCACAGTACTGCACAGGACTGCGTAAATTCATGTTTGCTGACGTGCAGAATGTTGAATTACATAAGGAGAAGTGAAAAAAACCGTTATTTAACTTTCATTTCAAAATTATATGGCTTTTTCACATTAGTGAATTATTCCACAGTACTGCACAGGACTGCGTAAATTCATGTTTGCTTACGTGCAGAATGTTGAATTACATAAGACAAACTGAAAACAACCCGTTTTTTAACTTTCCTTTTCAAATTAAATCACTTTTTTCACATTAGTGCACTTTTGCCAAAACAGCTGTTTCAGACCGAGATAAGGTGCTTTTGACAAAGTGTGTTTTATTCCACAGTACTGCACAGGACTGCATAAATTCATGTTTGCTTGTGTGTACAATGTTGAATTACATAAGGAGAAGTGAAAAAAAAACGTTATTTAACTTTCATTTTATAATTATATGACTTTTTTCACGTTAGTGAATCATTCCACAGTACTGCACAGGACTGCGTAAATTCATGTTTGCTTACGTGCAGAATGTTGAATTACATAAGATAAACTGAAAACAAACCGTTTTTTAACTTTCCTTTTCAAATTAAATCACTTTTTTCACATTAGTGCACTTTTGCCAAAACAGCTGTTTCAGACCGAGATAAGGTGTTTTTTGACAAAGTGTGTTTTATTCCACAGTACTGCACAGGACTGCGTAAATTCATGTTTGCTGACTTGCAGAATGTTGAATTACATAAGGAGAAGTGAAAATAAACCGTTATTTAACTTTCATTTTAAAATTATATGACTTTTTTCACATTAGTGAATTATTCCACAGTACTGCACAGGACTGCGTAAATTCATGTTTGCTTACGTGCAGAATGTTGAATTACATAAGATAAACTGAAAACAACCCGTTTTTTTAACTTTCCTTTTCAAATTAAATCACTTTTTCACATTAGTGCACTTTTGCCAAAACAGCTGTTTCAGACCGAGATATGGTGGTTTTTGACAAAGTGTGTTTTATTCCACAGTACTGCACAGGACTGCATAAATTCATGTTTGCTTGTGTGTACAATGTTGAATTACAGAAGGAGAAGTGAAAAAAAACGTTATTTAACTTTCATTTTAAACTTACATGACTTTTTTCACATTAGTGAATTATTCCACAGTACTGCACAGGACTGCATAAATTCATGTTTGATTGTGTGTACAATGTTGAATTACATAAGGTGACGTGAAAAAACACCGGTCCATCCATCCATCCATCCATCCATCCATCTTCTACCGCTTGTTCCTCCACTGAGGGTCGCGGGGGACTGGAGCCTATCCCAGAGCAACGGGCGGAGGCAGGGCACACCCTGGACTGGTCACCAGCCAATGCAGGGCTGACACAGAGACAAGGAACCATTCGCTCTCGCACTCAAACCTACGGGTAATTTAGAGTATTCAATCAGCCTAACCCCAATCATGCATGTCTTTGGACTGTGGGAGGAAGCCGGAGTACCCGGAGAGAACCCACACAGGCACAGGGAGAACATGCAAACTCCACACAGAAAGTCCCCCAGCCTCCATCCCAACGGGGATTCAGCCTTGCTGTGAGGCGACAGTGCTAACCACCACACCACACCACCGTGCCACCTGTATTTTAACTTTCCTCTAAAAATTAAATGACTTTTTTCTTGGAAGCAGTGAAACACCTCCCTCGTCGGAGAAAGGAGGGGCTACAATGGCGAAAGCTCTGACTGACTTCTTTCGAGACAATGTCCCGACATCTTCTGAAATGGCCAGAATAATGATGAAGATCCACACAGTTGTGTGGCTGTAAAAAGCGTCTTCACTGGGCACTGGCAGCCTGCAACAATCAACTGGGCTTCATCTGGAGCAGGCGATGACCCTCATGACATAGCCTCCAGGGACTTCAACAAAGCGCCTGGTCACCAAGGTGACCGCCGAACATGGGGCATAAAGACTCGGACACCTGCTACCACAGTGGTCGGAATGGACACTGGTCACGAGACGGAGAAGAGGACGTGGCAGAGGGAACCCGCAGGGCAGAGAATGGGGACATTCAGAGCACCAATTCTATTTGGAACCACGGCAACAACTGGACTGACAAGAAAGAGAGGTGGAGCCATCCAACCACGATTCAGGCACAGTATCACACCACACCACACCACCGCTGGAACATCCGGGCACAAAGTGACTAACCTATTTGTGTATTATGCTAATATTTCTGATCAAATTATAAACAAGTTACCTACACTAGAAAAAACCATGTGAGAGACTAAACTTCGATTTGTGGTGGACACGGAGCCACCTACTCTGTTACACAAGCCAAATCTCTCCCAAAACTCGCACGAGTGGTAGATCTCTGTACTCACTGGGAGCAAGTGGAGTGCACGTCAGAGAAAAGTTCTCCGTTCCCCTCCAGTGTAAATTTGAAAACCACACGTTTAAACATGCATTCCTGATATCTCCGTCATGTCCATTAAAACTGGTAGGCTGTGACCTTATTTTAGCTCTGCGAATAAACTTAATATCAACCCCAGAGGGATTAGAGCTCGAGTGTCCATCCCCCTCATCGGTTACTCCTGTAACCCTTAAATTTAAATGGATTTATATTTGGGGGCTGCCCCATCCAGAGTCGAGCATGCCATTACAATGGGCAAAGGCAGAGTGGGCCCTGCTGCACATCTGCAAACAGATGATGCAGTGCACTGTACCACCCATGTGGCACCAAGCCAGGACACAAATTATGAGGAGCGTTTCTAAGCACAAGCCTCAGTTCACCTAACCACACATACTATGTACTGGCATCCCATGCGCTGCGCTGTGTCTGTCAACTTGTCTGTGTGTGTCTGTCAACTTGTCTGTGTGTGCCTGTCAAC